>CM052542.1:32542064-32644678 GCA_028533065.1 Trachops cirrhosus | reverse complement strand
CCCAGTGCTTGATCAGTTAGCCAATGACTGGCAAGATTTCCCCAGGGGGAGAATGACCTAAGACAGGCATGATCATATGGAGGCCCCAGTGAAGAACTTGGGGGGCTACAGCAAAAGGGGGTGACGGACCCTCGCCCCTTGACTTTGACAAAGCCTGAGTCCTCATTCTGTCTGCAAGAAGTCTCCTAATCTCTTGGCTGCCTTACTTCCCCTGCCTGACTTAAGCCTGAAACAATGACAGAGGGCAGTGCAGCCCTGTGCTGGAAAGGGCAGGTTCCCTGGGCAATCAGGCCTAAGAAAGAATATGTAAAATCGTATGAAACCTGCTTTGTTTAGAATGTTCTCAATTAAATGATAAGGGTCCCAGCAAGAAGTGAGTTTGTTCCTCAAAGCTTTATGGCTCTTTAGCTATCTGACCCTGACTCAAAATAGGCCCCCAAGAGTTCTTTGTATGTTACCTATTGTTTGATCCTTACTGCCTGACAATGGTTAATGAGCTTTACCTGTATTCCTGTGCAAAGGAACCCAGTAAAAGCCCATTGAGGAAAAGGCTCTTGGCCCTTCTTTGAGAGATTGGCCACCTTTCCTCCCCAAGCAGATCATGTCTTGGTAGAGTTATTCTCATCCACGGCAGCCAGGGGGGCCCTGTGGGCGGAGCCCCCCCACAACTCAACAATAAAATATTGACTTAAGATGCATACAGTATGGATAAATTTCATAAATGTTAGTTTGAGTTTAATAAGCTGTACATAATATATTATATACTGTATGTTTTCTTTTATATGAAATTCAAGAACAGGCCAAATGAATCCACAGTTATATAAGTCAGAATAATGGTTACCCAGGGGAAAAGATGTAAAAGAAATTTAATAGAAAGGGGTATTGACAGAAAAAGAGCGTGAGGAAACCTTCTAGAGTGATAAAAATGGTCTATATATTCACCCGAGTGGGCTACACAGGGTTTGTGTGTGTGTGAATATACTCATCGAGTTGTTTCCCAAAGATTAATTCTCATAAAGCACTTTACTAAATTTACATTTTATAAATGTACATTTATATTTAAATAAATATTAAAACTACTTTTTAAAATGTCAATATCTTGCCATACTTCTGTCTATACTATAATTTAGTGAGTTTTTGCTAAAATTTTGCAATGTTCTTAGTAAACCATCTATGAGAGGAAATTTGGAAATTTTTATTGGTATACCATTATTAAATGATTTCAAGGCATAGTACAGGAAATAAAGTAACCTATTCTAACTTGCTATTTGATGATAAATCCACCTTTTAAGGTAAGAAGTGACCAACTGACCTCTACTTAAATACCATCTGGAAAAGAAATTTGTTTCATTTACTGAGAACCTATTAACGACCAGGTACTCTACTAGGCCATAAAGATGAGAAAACTATATTCCAGTCTGGACCTAAAAGACTTGTTTTCCCTCATTTCACCAGATAAATATTAAAATAGAGTGCTGAACAATATGAAAACACAGAAATAAAATAACTTGGTTTAGTTTCTCTTAAACTGTGCTAAACCTTGTTTCCCTATAATATTCATTGAGTTTTCTCATTCATTCAAAAAAAATTTTATGTTAGCAACAAGAATCAGAGAAGAAAAAACAATAAAAGGCACCCAAATTAGGAAGAAGTAAAATTTTCACAATTTGGAGATGACGTGATTCTATATAGAGAAAACAATAAAGACTCTACAAAAAATCACGAGAAACAAAAAAACAAAAGCTATGTTTTCAGAGCCTATCATACAATTTAAAACAGGTAAAAAAAATTCATAGGAAAAAGTCAGCACTGCATAAACATCATAGTTATAACTGATTCAGGCAAGAATTCTCAAAGGACTATAAATTCATTTGTGGAAAGACTGCTGGGGTGACAGGACAGTCACAGTCTCAGAGAATCACCCCCTCATGTTACTTAGTCACTGCAAAGAAGAATAGCTAATTTGCAGTGGAGAAAACACAGAGACATCAATTTAACTAATTATCAAACTGATACTTTTTTTACATTATTTTTAATTATACGTACTTTTTCCATTACTACTTATCCCCCCCATACCCTCTTCCACCTCCACCCACCCTCATCCCCACCTGCAAGCATCACCCCGTGGTCCATGAGTTCATTTCTTTTTTTTCCTCTTTGCACGATTCCTCCATCCCCCAAGCTCCCCACCACTGTCAGCCTGCTCCCTATCTATGATTCTGCCTCTATATTGTTTGTTTTCAAACTGATACTTCCTGATGTGTTACACTAAGAAAACGATCATCACTTATGTAGTAATATTATTTTTTTTGCTGATGTAGTAATATTATTCTTGGCAAAAAATGTTTAATCTGAAATGAATCATGAGAAGAAATCAGACAAACACAAATTAAGGACTTTATGCAAAACATGGCCTAGATATTCCCAAATTAACACAGTTGACCCTTGAGCAATGCAGAGGTTGGGGCATCAACAACCTGTGTCACCAAAAATTCGCATTTAACTTTAGTCAGCCTTCCATACACTCAGATTCCCAACCATGGATTGAAATAGACTTGACCCTTAAACAGCACGGGTTTTCACTTCATTGGTCTACTTAAACACAGTAATATGACAGACAATTTTTAAAAAGTGGTATAACTGTTGTGAAGTAAAGAAAACCAAAGAAACATGGGATCCTAATTTTTTTAAGTAAGTTGTTTTTATTAAAAAAATTTTGTATAGCCCTGGCTGGTGTGGCTCAGTGGACTGAGTGCTGGCCTGCAAACTGAAAGGTCACTGGTTTGATTCCCAGTCAGGGCACATGCCTGGGGTGCGGGCCAGGTCTCCAGTGAGGAGCATGCGAGAGGCAACTGATTGATGTCTCCCACACAATGTTTCTCTCCCTCTTTCTCCTTCCCTTCCCCTCTCTCTACAAATAAATAAAATCTTTAAAAAATTTTTATGTATGTGCACATGTATAAATGACATTTATAAAGAATATTATTGGGACAACTGAGCAAATCTGCGTATGGACTATATATTAGATAACAGAATATGTGAATTTTTTCTCATACAATAATTCTATTGTGCTTATGTAAGAAAATAGCTTGTTTTTAGGAGACAGAAACTGAAGTATTAAGCAATGAAGTACAACTAATCCTCAAAGGGTTTATCAAAAAAATGAGTGTGTGCCCTGGCTGGCGTGGCTCAGTGGATTGAGTGCCAGCCTGGGAACCAAAGGGTCACCAGTTCGATTCCCAGTCAGGGTACATGTATGGGTTGCAGGCCAGGACCCTAGTATGGGGCACACGAGAAACAACCACACATTGATATTTCTCTCCCTCTTTCTCCCTCCCTTCCCCTCTCTCTAAAAATAAATAAAATCTTAAAAAAAAAAGAGTGTGCGTGTGTGTAAGGGTTAAAGTAAATGTGGCACAATGGGAACAATTGGTAAATATAAGTGAAGAGTATATGGGTGTTCACTGTACTATTCTTGTAACTTTTCTGTTAGTTTGAAATTTTTCCAGATAAACAACTGAAGCAAAAAGAAGGAACCTTCTTGACAAAGTTGCATGCAAGATACAAAGAAGAAGGACATAGTCCTGGCTGTCACCCTCCGCAGCCTTAGAAACTGCACCTCCCCCACAAAGACTTACATTTGAAGACAGACAGCACATAGTTTAATGTTCCTTCACCAAACAGAAATGGAGCTCTGTATGTCAATAAATCTAATCTTAATAATATGAAATTTCAATAATATGAAAGTTACAATAAAATTCGCAAGTTATGTAAATTCCTGAAAGAAAATTACTGAACATAAATGTAATTAGTAACTAAGAATTCTATAAAAACTTCAAGAGTAAAAACTTCATCCAAACTTTGATCCTCTTGTTTTATTTCTTTAAAGAAGATGGACACATAGGTGGAATTAATGGCTTTGACCACCAAATTCTAGGAGGCAATCAGCAATAGAAAAGGTCCTACTGTAGCAAAGGATCCTATGTATAAAATTTCTCATTTTGGCCCTAGGTGACTCTGTTTTCTCACTGACTCCAGACAAAGTAGCTGGTATTTGTCCTCTTCAAAAAATCAGGTCCCAAGGAAAGAAAATCCCATTAGCCCCCAAAATGTGACCAGTATACCCTACAGAGACATCATAGAGGTGACAATGAAGTATGAGCTAGTTTCCTTAGGTAAATAATGAGTCTTATATCCATTAAGTCAGTGCTTTTTCAACTGATTTTTAAGCTTTGGGATCCTTTTAAAAATATTCCATGGAAACACGACTGGTATAAAAGAAAAAAGTGAAGATGGCTGGGTTGAAGAGAAAGGAGTAGAGGGATTCCTCAGCCTCCTTCACATTGCTTGGCCCTTCCTCACCATGGCACTCCCAAGGGGCTGCCACGAAAGCTGGCGAACATTGCTTGAAAACGAATGTATCAAGGGGTCAGGGTTCCCTCTGGCACAACCTCTACCTACAGCGGCAGCCTAAGCTCATCTTAAGTAACCTTCGTAAGAGTCTTTCTCCTGAAAAACTTCCAAATACAGAACAAAGAAGAACAACCGATTTTGCCACATATACTTTAGCCCTATATATACATACATGGGTGCACACGTACATATACAAATGCACTAAACTGTATCCAAATCTATAGGGTTTGACAAAAAGGACACTCAAGTTAGAAAAAAGCAAGACAGGCCCTGACTGGCATGGCTCAGTGGACTGAGTGCCGCCCTGCAAACCAAAGGGTCGCTGGTTTGATTCCCAGTTAGGGCACATGCCTGCGTTGTGGGCCAGGTCCCCAGTAGGGGGCGTGCAAGAGGCAACTACACATTGATGTCTCTCTCCCTTTCTTTCTCCCTCTTTTCCCCTCTCTAAAAATAAATACAATCTTTTAAAAAATAGGAAGACAGAAGCAGCACATGCTGAGTAAGTAAGTACTCATTTTTAGTTGCCATTCTGTTTTCTTACCTCTGCTGGTAAAGGACTGGTAGTTACTGGTTTGACTGGGTCATGTGACACAGCCAGGGTTCCTGCAGAGGAAGTTCCATTCATTGTTAATTTGGCTGCGTCAGCAACTTCTCCATTGGGCAAGATCCCATCAGCAAACCAAACTCGCCTCTGTTCTCTGGGCTGAGCCACTTGAGGAGCCAGAAAAATAAAACAGGCATCAATGTGATATCAATAGCGTTTGTAACATCAAAGAAGAGAAGGTCACCAATTCTAGATGTTCCAAAAAAAATCACTATTTAGCATCTTATAATTAGAAACTGTGTGTGAAAGTGGTTATAAACTAATAAAATACACATTTAAATACACTTTATTTCTATAACTTAAATGTAAAGATTTAAAACACTTGGTTTAAAATATTAAGAATTCTTAAATACACCTACAATTATATCACATACTCTGCCCCATATCACTAAAAGAGAAACTAAAGAAGGTGTTTTAAGTGCCTAGAAAATAAATTAATAGCAGGGAAATAATATCTAGCAGTAGACATCCACATCTCCTAAAAGTATGAGGTTCCACAGGGATTAAATGTCTGGAAAAGTGCTATGGTATTTTTAAAGGACAAAAGATGCACTGAAGAATGTTGAAGAATCATTCATTAATCAAGGAAGAACTGGCACGGATACATAAGAATTGGGAAGCAAACTGACCAGCTCTTTGGCTAATGTGCAACTGAAGAAGAAAAAGACTGACCTGGCAGTGAGAAAGTAGTTGATGCTTTAGTAAAAGGACAGGGGAAAGGTGGAAAACTGAGTCTGATGAAATAATCTCTTTAAATCCAATTTTGGATATCAATTCAAGTAGCCAAAACAAGAGAGACTAGGGAAGAACAACAAAAATGACAAATGAAGTAAAGAGAATATAGATGTTGAGAAAGAAAGCCTGAACTCATAAAAACAAAAAGAGTATCACTAAGGAATGATCTGAAGAGGGGAAATGGGGAAGATTATGATCATGTCAATAGAAGGCTTTGATCGTCAAAAGGGAGGAGGACTATTTGGGAAGGGAATATTAACTAGACAAAAAGACATAAAATTAATGAAAGAAGATTGATTTTAATTATCAAGGGAAACTTCCTGACAAGATCATTTTAAGGAAATATATAATTGTTACTTTTACTACTGATAATCTCCTGAACTTACAAAGTACCTTTCATCTGACAATATCATACTCAAAAAGATATAATTAAAATAAGTTGAACCTATAATTTTCTACCTATCATGTGATACAATCAGAATTAAAGTTCTAGATTTTACAAAGGTCTGTGTACCTAACACAATATTTCCATATTTTTATATGGACAGATTAAAAATGAAAAGAGAAAATGGCCATGTATATGCCAAAAAGCAATGGGCTGGTCAGAAGGAAGAACTCTCATTTTCATCACTTACTGAACTCCTACAAAGGACATTAAAGTAGACATGAGGTTAGGATTTTTCAGGCAGACTTCAAAATCTGCATCTCTTTTCAAGTATAAGCAGTGTAATTACTCCATTATTAAATTGGAGAGAATACTGGCATATTTTTAGAGGCGCCTACAAAATATCAGGCAACACAATATTATTTTTTACTTGCCCAAAAATAGTCTCAACACATTTCTCACCTTGTTCTTCCACTTTAATAACCATCCAAAGGGACTTATCTGCAGTGTTTTAAAGACTTGTGCTGTAAAATCACATCAGCACCTTTTCAGAGGAACTTGGTGAGGAAAAAGAGAGAGAATAGCACATGATTCCCTACCTTCTGCTCCAGGGTGCTTTAAAACTCCCACAGGTACCATCACAGTGGGAGGTGGAGAGCTCAGGGCTCCTGAGGCCTGAGCCTGCTGCAAGGGAGGGATAGTAGAACAGTATTCAGCAGGATTGTTAGGGTTAGGGCTCTGGCTTGAGGCACTCATCATGTTCTCCCAGGCTTGAGCTAAAGCAAATACAGACACAATCAATGTGAATGGATTGCAAAATATGGATAGCAAGACCTCCACAATAATGGATAAACAATGTAGCTCCTCCTCATTAACACTCATAGTATGTCTCTCTTCCATCTAGGGTAGGTATCAAGGAGATAAGTAATTTTATTCAATAAAAGAGACCATTAAGTAAACTATTTGGGAGCAACAAATAAGAATTACATGATACTTCTGATACAGACTGATAAGTCAGTCTGAGGTTAATGATTAGGCCCCTGGCTTTTTTAAAAGAGACCATACATTCCCTTATTGAGGATTTGGAACTGGAATAGCATTTAGACATTTGAGGTTGGGGTATGTAGGTTTAATATTCAACACATTTTGTAAAGTTCTATTAAAAATAAAAATCAGGGACTAAAATAACATGACTCCATTGTGTATTTTTGTCATTTCTAGACCCTTAGGTTCTCCTCTTAGTTGAGGTAAAATCTCATTTGAAAAATTCTGAAGCCTAAAGCTCAGGAGAAGAAATCTTAACATTTTTGTCAATTCTGCCTTCGTCGAATCATCACCCTGTGTACAAGCATTGAGCAGAAACAACCACTTCACATCTTTGGTGTGTCTCAAAAGCACAGGATCCATTTGAGCATGAAAATATGCCAATATCATATAAGTGTCATCAACCAATATAAATGCTCATAAATGTGTTAAAATACTGTATATTCTATAGTTTAACTAAATACAGACATATCAACTACCGCCTTTAAAGTAAATAGGCTGAAAGATGCTACAGAAATGAAAGATATCAACTTTTATATCCAGGTTCAGGTAATATCACATACCCAGGAATAGAAACTACCTGCCTTTTTGAACATCTTTTTTAAAATGTCATTCAACATCAAAGAATGATCCATAGATTTTGAGTCTTTATTGCTTCCACACTGCAGAACAAGGCTAAAAACAATAGTTCCTTTGAAAGCATTGGCAGAAAGAGGGGATGAGAAAAGGAAAAGGGGATAGGAGACACTGAAAAGCATCAAATTAAATATCCAGTAAAAGACTGGATTAAGCCATGCGAAAGGAAAGACACTGGAAAAACCAGGAAAAGTAGATTACTATAGGATCCCATTAAGGGCATCCTTGCTTAATGAAATGTAAGTAGTCATATGAATTATCTGCCATTTCCTTCATCTTTAGCTTTGCCAAGTTTAAAAAAAAGCTATCAAGTTGAAAGATCTCATCAAATAAAAGAGGTATTGGGTACCGTAATTAAGCAGCATGCTTTTATCTGTGGATCTATGTCTGAAAATGAAAGCAGGAATAAAATCACCAATTGAGCAACAGAGTGAAATAACCACCATCTAAAAAACGACCTTCAGGAGTAAAGAGAATGAATTCATATTTGATGAAAATTATAAGACTTCAGAAATGGGAGGAAATTGGGTGGCTGATAGGAGATTAGAACAGATCAGATTAACTGACATGCAACAGGTTAATAAGCCAGCAACAGGAAAACATCACTATGAGCAACACAGACAGACAGAGCAGCAAGGGCCTCGAGCAGGTAAGTTTCAGCTTCCAGGAGGCACAGTAACTACCCTGGCACAAGCAGCAGTGGTGTCCAAGTTCAACATTTTATGTCTATTAGTAGTTGTTCTGACAACTGTACAAAGAATCACTCAAAGAGAAAAATACTACAGCCTGATCAATTATATTATATCGCTTTACAAGAATTCTCTGGGTGGTCTTTGCTTGTTTAACTTAACTAAAATGTCCTTGGATTCACTTCCAATCCTGTAAAAGAGGACTTTTAAAGGTAAATAAGCTATATTTATCTTTTCCAGGCCATATTCTTTTTTCATATAACTAAATTCAAAACCATTATCCTTTTGATAAATTTAAGTAGTATTAAGGAGATAACTGACAGAGAAATGTGATTTTCTATTTGATCCTGGATGCTACAATATTTATTTTTAATAAGGTAAATGAAACAAGATGTTAGTAAGAACATATTCTAAGTTATTAAGATATTTCCTAGAAAGAGATAGCTTCTCTGGAAAGGAAAACCTCAGTCCAACTTTAATCTTTCATCCTCTAAGTGGTCAACAGCCCTACACCCCCATCCCACTCCGATCATTTCACAGGAACATTAACAGCCACACGGTGCCACATTTCCACAAGAACTTCCATTCTTTCTGCAAACTTACCTGAACTTAGCATTCATTCAGTACTTTAGGCACAGGAATTCTGAAATGCTAAAATATTTTCAAAACATGGAAGTTTAGCTCAATATTTTCAGTTAAAGTTATGACATTTCAGAAGCTAAACAACTTGTAGAGAGAGAGAGAGAGGAAATTCTCTTGTTCTCCATAACTGTGAATTCAACTTGTTTTAATAAAACTTACCATTCATTAGCACTGAGTGGCAGATTACACATACTCTAGCTTCCTTTCTATCCATGTACAACAGTTTACATTTCAGGCTACAGCAGGAAGCACAGAAAACCTGCAGGAAAAAGAACACACTAAATTTACTTATGATCACAGTATAAAGGAAGTAAACCAGTACTGAACAACACTGGTTGATAGGAAACCTCATTTACAAAACTAAAAACTTCAAAGGAAAATGCAATTGAAGAAACTGGACACAAGACCAATTCAAAGTAAGAGTGTGAGATTATATGTCTGCCAGCAATAAGGAAAGTGGAAGTCTTGGCTGAAAATAAAAATCTTAGCCAAGATCAGCAAATACAAAGGGGGCGGTAGTGGGGCAGGAATCTGAGCTGCCCTTAGGCAAAATTCCTATACACAATATCAAATAACATAGGCATTTATGGACAGTTACATCTGCTATTTCTGTTTGGAAAGGTAATATAGCAGGGTAAAATAAACAAAGATTGGGAATTTTGGGCTTTAACTTCTGTTTTTTACTAGCCTTATGTGTGGAATAATAATCATACCAGCTGTTTTCACTAGCACCTTATTTCCACCTTCCAGGGCTGGCTCTTGATAATCTTACTTCTTTCTGCCTTCCATACCAGGCAACAAGAATTTCCTTAGCTCCCTGTTAAGAATTATTTTCTTGAAAACTCATCAGTCACTTATCACAGAGAGCTTCACACAAGCAGAAAACTGTTCTCAATAGGGTAAACTCTATACTAATCCTGTTCTTATGGCCAAGATGTATCCTATATCTTACAAAAATGAACTAAGAAATGAAGTCATATTAACAACAATGTGAGAGATCATTTTCTCTATTAGGCATTATTAATATATTTAGCTATTATGATTACCAATCTACAGTTTTCAGAGGCTTTACATTTTCAAAGTAATTCTGTGATGAAGGAAAAACAGGGGATACATTATCATTTCATCTCTCAGAAGAAACTGAGTTTGGAGGGTTAAATGACTTGATCAAGTATAGAACAAACTGTAAGAATACTAGGCATCTTATATCTATTAGCTCATTTAACCTCAAAAATTCTATCTATGAGACACTTATTTATAATTAACAGAGTTAAATAAACAAATATTAAGTAAAAGTGCTCAGCAGTACTTACAGCTAGTAAGTTACGTAAGTTTCTTCAGGCTCTGTTCTTACCTACTATGTACTGCTGCCTCATACTAATTCACATATTTCATTTTAATTTGATACTTGACTATTCCTTCTCCCCCACCATGACCATATCCAGTCAGTCAACAGGTACTGCTGGTTTTCCCTCCTAAATAGTTCTCCCAAAATCCCATCGCTTTCTCTCTATCACTAATGCTGCTGCCTTTTTTTAGGACTTTATTACCTGAAGCCTAGAAGATCATCATAATCAATCATCTGTCTTTCTAGTCTTCAAATTTTTTTCCAATTCATCTTTCACACAAATATGAAATGATAGAACTTTCTAAAAAGTAAATTTAATGATGTTAGTCTTCCTGAAATCTTTCAATAACCTTTCTAATCAAGAGGTAAACCCAAAAGGCCATAATTTACTCATTTATTCCATAAATATTTGAGCCTTGACTATGTGCTGAGCACCATGCTGCCCCACTGAGTGTGGCAGTGAACAAATAGACATAGTCCTTGCTTTCATGGAATTAATGGTCTATGGAGGTTATACTCTAAAATCAAATAATCATACAAGTAAAAGTAAAACTACTTCAGAAAAGTGTATGATAAAAAAGATCATGTAATCTAGGTTTCACAGAGATTGACAAGGTCAGGGAAGGTTTTATTTAGGAAATGATAGTTAAAATCTGAAGTACAGGTCAAAGTTTTCTATGCATAAAATGGTATTCAGAGGTGAAATGATAATAAGCATAGAAAATGGCATGTGCATGGGTCCCCTTAGGGGAAGAAGCATGGCTCCATCAAGGAAGTAAAAAAAAAAGAAAAGTTAATATGGCTAGAGGCCCAAGAGTTAGGGATGCCTGGGATAAGAGAAGGCCAGACCAAGCCAAGGTTCTACAGACTTATATTGTGATTTGGGTCTTTTCATTACAGCAATGGGAAATCACTTAAATGTTTTAATCAAAGAGAAAGATTTGACCATATATGCATTGCTACCATGTAGGGAACAAATGGAGGGGAGTAAGAATGAATTGGAGATGGTTCAACATATAAAAATCAATCGATGTAACATACATTAACAGATGAAGGGGGGGAAACCCACATGATCATCTCAACTGATATAGAAAAAGCATTTGAAAAAATTCAACACCCTTTTATAACAAAAACACTCAAAAAACTAGAAATAGAAGGAAAATACCACAACATAATAAAGTCCATATATGAAACAGCCATAGAAAACATCATATTCAATGATTAAATACTGAAAGGTTTTTCCTCTAAGATCAGGAACAAAGCAGTTATACCAACTTTCACCTCTTCCATTGAACATAGCACTGGAAGTTCTAGCCAAAGTAATTAGGCAACAAAAAGAAATTAAAGGCATCCAGAATGCACAAGAAGAAGTAAAATTATCTGTCAGCAGATGATAATGACTTTGTATGTAGAAAACCCTGAAGATTCCACCAAAAAGGAAAAAAAAAACTGTTAGAACTAATGAATTCACCAAAGTTGTGGGATACAAAGTTAAAGCACAAAAATCAGTTACATTTCTATACACTAATATTAAACACTCTGAAAAGGAAATTACAAAAACAATTTCTCTTATTATAGCATCAAAAAGAATAAAATAATAGACTGGATAAAATATTTGTGCTATATGTAACAGACAAAGAGCTAAGATCCATTAAATATAAAGAGCTTCAATAAAGAATACGAAAAATACAAAACCTTTCAAGAAAAAGAGGCAAAGAGCACACACAGGTAAAATGGTCAATATATATAAAATGGTCAAAAAAAAATAAAATGGTCAATAAATAAGTAAATACTGTCATTCATGACAATAAAAATTAAAAGAATGAGATTTTTTTGCTATGGTACAAGCAACAATAAAAAAAAAAAAAAAGCAACCCCTGATATTATCCAATGGTGGTGAGAACACAGAGAAAAGAGAAGCCTTCTCTCATATCCTGCTGGCGGTAGTAAATTGGTAGGTTAATTTAACAGTACCTTCAAAAATTTTAAGTGTTCATTCCATTTGACCCAGTACATGAAATTTTAAAGACGTGTCCTACAAAAAATATCCACATGTACAAAGAGAGGTATAATAATGGTTATAAACAACCCAGATGTTCATCAGTATAGGAACAATTAATTAGACTGCAGTATTGCCAATAAAATGGAATGCTTCAGTCTGTAAAAAGAATGAGATAGTTCTTTGTACTGACACAGAAAAGTAGAGGAAAATGGGTAACTTAGAGGATGAGAGTTGGATAGAAATAGGGACTTTTTCTTTCTCTCTTTATATTTTACATAATTTTAGGTGTTGGATAGGGATATTTTAACTTTGGGTAGATCTTTTTCTTTATTTGAAAAAATAAAAGAAAAAATGATATTAGTTAATATTGTGGTTCCATTTTTTGCCCCAAATATAAATGTTGAAGTCTTAAGCCCCAATTCTTCAGAATGAGACCTCATTTGGAGACAGGGTATTTACAGAGGTAATCAAGTTAAAATGAGGTCCTTAGGGGGGGGCTCCTAATCCAGTATGACTGGTGACCTTGCAATAGGAAAAATTTGGACACAGTACATATACAGAGAGGATGCCACATTAACATAAAGACAGCCATCTACAAGCCACGGAGAAAGACATGGAACAGATCCTTTGCTCACAGCCCTCAGAAGGAACCAACCCTGCCATCGCCTCAATCTCAGACTTCTTTCCTCCAGAATTGTAACAATAAATTTCTGTTGTTCAGACACTCAGTTATTGGTATCCTGTATGGCAGCCCTAGAAAACTAATACAGTAGGGTACTTTCAGAAGTAGAGGGCTTGTGCTTTAGGAAAATAACCACAAGTAAAAATTAAAAATAAAAAACCAAAGAAAGATATCTTTAAAAAACCAAGGTAGCAGCATAATGCAGTTAAATAGGAAGATCCAAGAATATCTATCCTTCTCAATATCCCATGGGCCTATCGATAGTGGGGAGGGTATCCTTTATGTTTCCAATAGGATTAAAGAAACACACAGAAGTTAGAGAAGCAGATGACTTGCCAAGAGACTACCTAGAATGCAGAGGAAATGGGATGCAGGCAGCAGAAGTATTTCTGTAGAATCACCCACACCAGAGAAATACATGAAAACCGAATGTCACATACACTACAAAAACAACACTGGACAGTGCCTATGACTGACACAGGTAGTATACCACAATACAACATAGAAGGAAGACCTAGAAATACTGACCCTCGTTCTCAAAAAGACAAAGACTATGATGTAATAAAATACTCAGGTCAAATGCATTAGTACCTAAATCTAATGGAAAAAATAAGCAGAAGAGATTTGAAGTAACTGAGCAAGGGTTAATAATCCTGGATTTAAAATCACTAGATTAATACTGAATTTGCCTATCATGAACCAGGTTAGTTAGTCAGTGTTTCTCAAAAAAGGGTACTCTTGGCATTTTTGGTGTGGGCCAATTCTTCACTGGGCAACACTCTTGTTTCTCACATAATATTTAACAGCCCTGGTCCCAGATTACAAAATGCAAGTAGTGCCCTAGCTGATGTGGCCCAGTTGTTCGGAGAGTCGTCCTATAAACTAAAAGGCTGCAGGTTCAATTCCCAGCCAAGGCACATGTCTGAGTTACAAGTTTAGTCCCTGGTTGGGGCAGGTGTAAAAGGAAAACAATCGATGTTTCTCTCCCTCTCTCCTTACCTTCCCCTCTCTCTGGAATCAATGAGCAGGTCCTCGGATGAGGATAAAAAAAATTAACTAATTAAAAATAAAAATTGTTAAATGCCAGTAACAACCCCAGTGACTGCGACAAAAAAATAGCCCACCACATTCCAAACATCAACTAAGTACTTTCCCGAGTTTTCTGAGCTAGAAGCCGAGAGTCAAGAAATGAAGTCAGTCTAGCCCTAACCACTGTGGCTCAGTTGGTTGGGTGTCACCCTACAAAGTAAAAGGTCGCCAGTTTGATTCTGGTCAGGGTACTTGCCTGGGTTGTAGGTTTGGTCCCAGTCAGGGTGCGTATGGGAGGCAACCTATCGATGTTTCTCTTACACTGAAGTTTCTCTCCCTCTCTTTCTCCCTCCCTTGACCACTCTCTAAAAATAATTAAAATCTTTAAAATAAATAATTTAGTTTAGAAAAAAAGAGAATTACATATTTGTACACAAAAACTTATTACACTGCTGGCTCTGGCCACATAGGTCAGCTGGTTAGAGGCTTGTCCTGATATGCCAAGGTTGTGGGTTCAATCCCTGGTGAGGGCACGTATAAGAATCAACCAATGAATACATAAATATGTGTAACAACAAAAATCGATGCTTCTCCCTCTCTCTCTCAAATCAGTAAATAAAAATAAAAAAAACTTATTAGACTGTTGAAATAGCATACCCTATACTTTTATTATTACAACTAACACAATCTACTGCAATCTATTCTACTTATTCTCCATTTTCCCAAACTAGAATGTAAACTCTGTGGAGCAATGGACTAAAGTATTTTGATACTGATGTCACACTGAAATAAAATAGGTACTCAATAAAATTGTTTATTGCTCCTTGATCAGTCAAATCATTGCACAAATGAATACATGAATGAAGAAGCAAATATTAACATGTACTTATCTGGGCTGGGCTATACCGTACATGCTCAAATTCTCAACTTGAACAATGACAAACACATTTTAAGCAGCTTATTAATAATAGTGATCTCAAGTTTTACAGGTAAAATGGTTATAAATGGCCTTAAATGACAGGATCTGTATGATCTACCACCTATAAAGAGACAAATTATTATGGTTTATAATATATATATGCTATACAATGTTCCAGTTAAATGTTGGTTAAAATGTTCCATTTGTGTATTCACATGTGATTTTCTTTAATGTGGTACTTCTAGATTCTAGTCTTAACTTTATAATTCACTAGTCAAATGACTTTATGTGAATAATTTAAACTCTCTGAACCTTAGTTTTTCCTCATATGTAAAACTGAAAAGTTCATTATTCTGCTCACAAGGCTTTTATGGAGATTAAACAACATAATACATGTAGAATATAGTACATAATACAAATGTATGTAAGAAGCCCTTATTATTGTTTCCTTTCTTTTTAAAGTTTCTAAGTCATGGCTTTCCACATAACTAACAACTCCTACTGCCAAATCTACAAACAAGCTTCATACTCAAGTACCATTTGTGCCTGTTTATACCACAGTACAGTGTGAACAACACTCCTTTGCAATTCTTGAAAATTTAAATAATCGAAGGCTCACTTATTTCTTTTCATATTAGAAAGTGGAAAAAAATGATGTACCAAGTTTTCAAAAAGCCCTGTAATTATGACAAAAACAACTACGTTGCAAGAATAAGAAAGTGCTTGTGACTGACCAATATCCAGCTATTCACAAAGACCAATGACAGTAACAACTTGTAAAAATTCTTAAATGAAGAACCTTACCATTGCTTAAACAGCAAATACCAAAATCAACATAGTAAAAACTAAGGCAGTTCAATCAAATTCCAACCCTTCCTCTGTCCCAACACCTGTTCCAACTTTACTGTTATTAACTGAAAATAATAATAATTCTTAGAGTCACTTCAAGAGTATATCACAGGAAGGGCTAACAAAGGGTCTCTAATTTAACCTTTCAACTTTATTTCCAAGTGAGGCTATATATCAGGGGGGATCCCCAAAAAACCAGAATTATCTTCTGGGGGGCAAGTCCTTTGTAGTGCAGGCTTCCTCCGCTAGGTGAGTGTTCTAGGAACCCACCTGTATCAGTGTACCAGCTGGCATTGTGACAGGCTGCTTTTAGTTTGAGTGAATTTTTTTGAAGACCCTTTCAATGAGTTTGCTCATTTCATGATGGGTGATTCTTGAGCATACCTGCCCACATAGCACTGAGTGTTCAGCAGTTTTTGACCCAAAACAGCATGACCCCTGTGTACCACCCTCTCTATTAACCTGATCTCACCCTAAGCAACTTTTTAGTTTGTTTGTTTCCCTGATGAAAAAAGCTCTCAAAGGGAAACGTTTTGCTGATGTGGAAGAAGTGAAACAAAAAACTGCAGAAGCACTAAAAGGCATCAAAATTGATGAGTTCAAAAACTGTTCTGAGCAGCGGGAAAACGTCTCGATAGGAGTATTATATCAGATGGAGGGTACTTTGAAGGTGACTGAAGTTTAAATGTGTAAGAATAATACACAAATTTTTATAAATAAATTCTGGGTTTTTGTAGGTCCCCCCTCATAAACAGAAAGATACAACACCAGAATTCTAAGTAAACAACATTCAACATAAAACCTTAAACTTGAAGTTATTAGGATAACTTCCTTTAATATACTATGAATTAATTTTTATATATTGTTATTACCTTATAGATAACACATTGTGTTGTAATTTCTACATGTGTTAAAAAGTGCTGATTTGTAAAAAGCAATTATAAAGCATATCCTTATTTTAATCATATTCTGGCCATTCTTCATTTTTTAAACTTTTTAATAGAAATCTTCAGTTATATAAAAGTAGACATAACAGAATAACAAACCCCCAAGTGTCCATTACCTAGCTAAACAATATCAATTATTCTTACGATCTTGTCACAAAACTTCATACCCTTCAACTCTGTTTTGTATTAAGGATATATGGAAGAAAAGACAAAATTATGTGTACATGTGTATAAAAAGTTCCAGAATGTCTAGCACAATAGCAAAAATAGTACAGCAAAAACTGGAATGGATTCTACGTGTAATATTCAATTCCTCGAGAATTAAAAAATATAAACTGAACACAAACATTTCTTAAATTGAAAGAACACCTGTACGGCATCTTGTACACCGCGGTCAGGGTTGAGCCCCATAGTCAGCCAGCCTGAGTGACAATCCCACGCACAAACAGCCCAATAACAATTAAGACTCAATTACTACAGAAGGGCCCACATAACCCACACAAGGGACATTCCTTGATTACCCATCTCGGGATCAAGGAGACTGTACCACTGGACCTCATAGGATACCTACTACATAAGGTTACCACACAAAGACAGGGAGTCACAGTAGATCTATCTAATAAACAGAAACAAACACAGACAGACTGTCAAAATGAGGGCACAAAGAAACAGGCCCCAAATAAAAGAACAGGAGAAATATCCAGAAAAGGAGCTAAATAAAATGGAGGCAAGCAATTTATCTGATGTAGATAGAGTTCAAAGTAATGGTTGTAAGGATATTCAACAGCATAAAAAAAAAGCATAGAAGACAGAGAAAAACAATTGGAAATGAAGAATATGATATCTGAAATTAGGAATACACTGGGAAGAATAAACAGTAGGTTGGATGAAGTATAAGACTGAATCAGCGATTTGGAAGACAAGGTAGAAAAAAACCACCCAATCAGAGCAGCAAAAAGAAAAAGGAATTTTAAAACATGAGGACAGTTTAAAGGGTCTTTGGGACAATATGAAGTGTAACAACATCCACATCATAGGAGTACTGGAGAACAAGGTATTGAGAATCTATTTGAAGAAATAATGACTGAAAACTTCCCTAAGCTGGTGAAAAAAAAGACACACAAGTCCAGAGAAGTACAGACAGTCCCAAACAAGATGGACTCAAAGAGACCTACACCAAGACACATTATAATTAAAATGGCAAAAGTTAAAGAGAAAAAATCTAAAGGAACAAGAAAAAGACAGTCACCCACAAGGGAGTTCCCATAAGATTGTCAGCTGATTTCTCAACGAAACATTTCAGGCTGGGAAAGATTGGCATGAAATATTCAAAGTGATGAAAAGCAAAGACTACTTGGCTACAACCAAGACTACTTTACCAAGCAAAGCCTATCACTTCAAATTGAAGGAGAAATAAAGAGCTTCCCAGACAAGAGAAAGCTAAAGGAGTTTGTTACTACCTAACAAGTATTACAAGAAATGGTAAAGGGACTGCAAGAAGAACAAAAAAGAAGGGTAGAGGAGGGGGAGGGGGAAGAGGAGGGCGAGGACAAGAAACAACAATGGAGGAACATAGTTAAAAGAATAAAATGGCAATAAATATGTACCTATCAATAATCACTTTAAATGTAAATGGCTTTAATGCTCCAATCAAAAGGCACAGGGTAGCTGAATGGATAAGAAAACAAGACCCATATATATTCTGTCTCCAAGAGACCTCCCTCAGAATGAAAGACACATATGGAGTGGAAGTAGAGAATGGAAAAAGATATTTCATGCAAATGGAAAGGGAGAAAAAGCTGGGGTAGCAATACTTTTTGACAAAATAGACTTTAAAACAAAAGCTACAGTAAGAGACAAAGAAGGTTACTACATAATGATAAAGGGAGCATTCCAATGAGAGGATATAACCCTTGTAAACATTTATGCACCAAACATAGGAGCACCTAAATATGTAAAGCAAATCTTGATAGACAAAAAGGGAGAGATCAACAGTAATACAGTCATAGTAGGGGATTTTAACATCTCACTAACGATAAATAGATCTTCCAGACAGGAAAACAACATGGAAATGGCAGCCATAAATGATGCAATAGATCAGATGGATTTAATTAATATCTTCAGAGCATATCACCCCAAAGCAGCAAAATATACTTTTTTTCCCCAAGTGCATAAGGATAACCACATGTTAGGACACAAAACAAGTCTCAATAAATTTAAGAAGACTGAAACCATATCAAGTATCTTCTCTAACCATCATGCTATGAAACTAGAAATTAATCACAAGAAGAAAACCAACAAACACACAAAGACATGAAGGCTAAATAACATGTTACCAAACAATGAATGAGTTAACAATGGGATCAAGGAAAAAATCAAGATACCTTGAAATGAATGAAAATGAGAATGTAACAACCCAAAATCTATGGAACACAGCAAAAGCAGTCCTAAGAGAAATATTCATAGCATTATAGACCTAGCTTAAGAAGCAAGTAAAATCTCACATAAAGTTTAATTTTACACTTAAAGGAACTTAAAAAGAAACAATAAACAAAGCCCAAAGTAAAGAAGGAAGAAAATAAAGATCAGAGCAAAAATAAACAAAATTAAGTCTAAAAAACAAGACAAGAAAATCAATGAAACCAAGATCAGTTCTTTGAAAAGATAAACAAGATTGATAAACCTTTTTTTTTTTTTTACCTTTTAAAGCTTTATTTCAAATCATGTAACTCTGGCCCCTAGGGTCCCGTTTTGAAATAAATTGACTGGAACAATTAGGGCTTGTCCACACATTGAGGGGCATTAGTCTGCAACTAGGGCATTATTGGAGAAATCTTTGCAGAACCGAACTGGTGATTCTCAGCAGTTGCTCTTTAATCAGAAGAAATGCCAGCAACAGGGTCGACCTGGAGAGTGGATCACTGGCCTCACTGCAGGAGGCTGGAAACCCGGTGGTCGTGGCCGGCCTAGGAGGCGGATCTAGGGAAGAGCGGGCTGGGGGAAAGTCCGGAGGCACAATAGGGATGTCACTCCTGAAGTCCCCCACCCCCAGAAAGACCTCTTGGATGCTCTCCTCAAACCGGGAAGATTGATAAACCTTTAACCAGACTCATATAAAAAAGAGAGCCCTGACCAGTGTGGCTCAGCTGGTTGAGTGTTGTCCTGCAAAGTGAAAGGTCACCAGTTCGATTCCCCGTCAGGGCACATGCCTGGGTTGCAGGTTCAGTTCCTGGTCAGAGTGCATATAAGAAGTAACCAACTGATATTTCTCTCCTGCTCTTTCTCCCTCCTTTCCCCTCTAAATAAATAAATAAAAATAAAAAATGAAACTAAACCACTTTCTCACACCATACGCAAAAATAAATTAAAAAACGGATTAAAGACTTAAATGTTAGATTCAAACCATGAAAATTCTGTAAGAAAACATTGGCAGTAAAATCTCAGACACTTCTTGTAGCAATATCTTTTCTGATATATCTCCTAGGGCTAGGGAAACAAAAGAACAAAATAAACAAATGGGACGACATCAAACTAAAAAGATTTTACACAGCAAAGGAAACCATCAACAAAATGAAAAGACAACTCACTGAATGGGAGACCATATTTGCTGGTACATCTGAAAAAGGGTTAATTAATATCCAAAATATACAAAGAACTTAAAAAACTCAACACCAAAAACCCCAAATAATCCAGTTAAAAATGGGCAAAGGACATGAATAAAGACTTCTCCATAGAGGACATACAGATGGCCAATAGACATATGATAGGATGCTCAACATCACTAATCATCAGAGAAATGCAAATTAAAACCACAATAAGATATCACCTCACACCTGTCAGAATGGCTATCATCAATAAACCAACAAATAACAAGTGTTGGTGATGATGTGGAGAAGAAAAACCCTCATGCACTATTGGTGGGAATGCAGATTGATGCAGCCGCTATAGAAAGCAGTTTGGAGTTACCTCAAAAAATTAAATATGGAACTTCCTCATGATGAGCAAGCCCATTTCTGGGAATTTATTCAAAGAAACCCAAAACACTAATGTGAAAGAATATATGCACCCCTATGTTCAATACAGCATTATTTACGATCACCAAGATTTGGAAGCAGCCCAAGTGTCCATCAGGAGATGAGTGGATAAAAAGGCCGTGGTACATCTACATAATGGAATACTACTCGGAAGTAAAAAAAGAAGGAAATCTTACCCTTTGCATGGATGGACCTGGAGAGTATTATGCTAAGTGAAATAAGCCAATCAGAAAAAGACAAATACCATTTGATTTTACTCACATGTGCAATCTAATGAACTAACAAGCAAAGTAGTGACAAACTCATAGATAGGGAGCAAGCTGACTGCCATTGGGGGTGTGTGGGGCTGGGGGTAGAAAGATTACACAAAAAAAGAGAGGAAAAACTTATGGACATAGACAACAGTGTGGTGATTATGCGAGGGAAGCGGGTGGAGGGAGGTGGAGGAAGGTGGAGGAGAATATGGGGGGATAAATGGTATAGGTAAAGACTTAGGTGGTGAACACACACTACAGTGAACAGATGATGTGTTGTAGAATTGTGCACCTGAAACCTGTATAATTTTGTTAACCAGTGTCACCCCAATAAATTCAATAAAAAAGAAAAAAAGAGTAACTTCCTTATTTCAAACAATTCCATTCTAAATATCTGTCAATATATAAACCACAAAGTTAACACTTCCTCAATTCTCATGTTTATGAAAACTGATTCAGCTTAAATCTTGACACTAAAAAAAGCTTTTATAAACACTAATAATCAGCAAGGTCATTTTTTATTTAGAACTAGAACTAGTGATGAAAAGCTATTTATAATGTCACCTCAACCACCTTGTAGTTCCTTTATTAATTTCTAATTGAGCATTACAAAATAAGCATGCTAGATTTCTGAGCTGATACACACAACCTACCTTCCCACATGCTCTGCAATGATGCCTCCTTTTGGTGAAAGTAAACCTGGCTTCACATTTCATGCAATTTGGAGCCTGAGAATCTGGTACCCATACTGGAGCCACCTCGCCCAGAGTGGTAAATGGCTTTCTGGCAGAAATTCCAAACTGACCAGCTCTGAGGTCATTATCTGGGCTATCTGGAGCTAATACAAGGCACGGTCTACTAGATATCCCAGACTCGTAACTTTCTAAATGTTCCCCATTTGTATCGGCAATAGAAATGTTTCCCAAAGAAGTATTGCATACATTGGCCGCTGAGTTTTCCCCTATTTTTGCTTTCCCAAGAACATCATTTTTGTTTTTAATATTATTTCCATTGTTTGCAGGAAGGTCATTTTGTAAATGGTCTGATAATGGCTTTGGAATTTGAAGTTTAAGATTAGAAGGTTGCTTCGGTCTTGCACCACCAAATGGAACACTGATGGATTGCAGGTTTGCTACTATCTTGGGTGAAGACTGCCCAAGCACTGATGGAACTTGGCTAGAGAAATTGTGTAAATAATTTTTCTTCTTTAGGTCACCAGTGCTGTTTAAAAGTAGTCCACTCCCTTCTGTGACTTCATTTCCTCTCTGTTCATAAATATTTGAGTAGCATTCTGATTTGCTCTCCTCTATTTCCTTTTCTTCTGTTACTGAATCTTCTTTGGAGGGTAAAGTCTTTGGAACAAAACAAACAGGGCTCTGCATTCCATAGGAATCACAACAATTAGAAGTATTTGCTGCTGGTGTATCCCTAACAGTAGAGAAATCACATCCTTTACTTTCATTCATGACAGTTCCTTTTAAATCTAGACCTGCTTCTGCCCTTCTATCACACTCTCCTCCACCATCATTGTAAGTGTCCTCAGGCTGATTCATCTGCAGAAACTTCTCATTTTCTTTATTTACTTGGCTGTCATGCATCTCATTTAGTTTTGTCAATTTCCAATTAGTCATCTCCTGAGATTCAGAAAAATGCTCTGTCATATTAAGAAGTTCTGTAGTGCCAAGAATTTCTTCATGCTCACAACCTTCATTTTCACCAGCTCTAACTTCACTGGGTACAAGGCAATCTGAAGACCGTTCACAGTTATCATCCTTTCCAGATCCATTATGCATATCTGGTTTGAGAGGTAAAGGTAAACCAGACTGGATGGGTTCTTCATTGGTTATCTTTTCTGTTGGCTCTTTTTTCATCAAAATGCCCTCACTATAATGGGAAAAGGAGTTTAGATTCCCTAAATCTGTCCTAGGAGAGCTAGTTTTGTCAGTGAAAACCTCATCTGGTATACAGTTCTCTTGGTTTTTAATAGCAGGATCTTCATCTGTTCCCTGGGATGAGATTATTGGATCAACTGTTAAATTTGTAATCACAGACATGGAGGGATCTCTACCAATATTTTCATCATCCTTTACTTGTGAAGGGAAACAGATACTGGCTGGATTATCAGATGAAGTAGTACATATATGTTTAACAGAATCCCCCTCTGCATTTGGTCTAGTCAACAGATCCATTTGTTTTTCTGAGTTCATATCTTTTTCAGTGGACCCATTTATATTAAAACTAAATTGATCAGTTTGTCTGTTTTCATTATCCAGTGAACAGCTAAAAGCATCCATGAGGGACTGACTATTGTAATTATTACAATCCTGCAAATCACTGGGTAATATCCTTTTATCACAGTTATGCATGACGGCTACAACAAGAACATTCTTCTCATCTGGCAGACAAGCTAGGTTTCCACATTTCTTCTCTCCCACTTCAACAGTTCCGCATTGATCATCTTGATTACAGTTCCTCTTAATTAACTGATCTTCTGCAATGGCATTTTCACCAATCCACATTGTGTTGCTCTCTGGATTCAGACTACAGTCCTGCCCATTAGCACAATGGTCCTCTTCCTCCGTGGTGAGAGGAGCAGAATGAGCCACGGAGAAGACTTTCAGTTGTGGCTGTGACTCATTAGAAACTGAAGGTTCATTCGCTCTGGCCAGTGCAGGGTTAAATGACAGCAGGTGAGATGGGGGATCTAGAAGCTTACTCCATCTTGTATCCAATAAGATAGGAGAAACTGTTTCATCTGGAAAAAATAAATAATTACAATAAGTTTTCTGGTAACACTGGAAAATTTAGGACTAAGTTAGTGGACTACTTTTGCAAATATAGTCTGAAAATAAGATATCCCTAAGATATAAAGTTTCTAATTCATAGCTAAGAATAAGAAAATATATTTACAATTGTTCCCTGTACTATATGTCACTGAATAGTAATATCCCAGAACATTCCAAACAACAAAAGTATTCTACCTCAATCTAGCAACATAATTCAAGTAGCTCTCAGGCTGTACTTGGGGTAGTGGGGCACCAGTAATAGGGAAGGGCTCGAATTGGCTGAGCACAACATGGAGTGAGGACTAATCTAAGGAGGAAAAAAATCAAAATGGTGATGAAGATGATAGTAACTAAGTGGGAAGGAAAAGAAAGGAATTTTCTGTGGATTCAGAATGTTCTATTATGTATATCATGACTGAAATCGGATTACATGAATATATATCTATTTGTCAAAAATGTACAGTTAAGATCTGTACATTTCAATGTGTGTAGATTTTAAAAACTGTTAAAAAAAAAAGAACCATAATAAAGCAGGAAGTGAGGAGTGGTTGAAGATATAAATGAACCAAAAATGGCAGCATGGCCCTGGCTGGTGTGGTTCAGTTGGTTGTGTGTCATCTGGGAAACTGAAAGGTCACCAGTTCAATTCCTGGTCAGGGCACATGCCTGGGTTGTAGGTTCAGTCCCCAGTTGGGGCACATATGGAAGACAACCAATCAATGTTTCTCCCTCTCTCTAAAAAATAAATAAATAAACTTTTAAAAAAATGGCAACATGTCAATTACTATAGAAGCTGGGTAATAAGTATGCCAGAGTTTACTATATTATTGTTTATTTTATATATATTTAAAATTTGTCCGTAAGTTAAAAAAAAGTATGCTACAGTATGTGAAAGTCTGATCATAACTGTATCACAATATATTAATTAGGTTCATATTTACATTACTGAGGACATTTGGCAGAAAGTATTCCATTACTTTATTAAATCAACACAGTTATATTCTATCAATAAGCATAATTTAATTTTCCTGTTTATTTTTTTAGATCATAACTAAGATGGCTATTTTCCCCAAGTTACAGTGCAATGTGTATATATTTTTTTAAGATTTTATTTATTTATCTTTAGAGGGGAAGGGAAGGAGAGAGAGAGAGAAATATCAATGTATGGTTGCCTCTTGTGGGTCCCCTGCTGGGAACTGGCCTGCAACCCAGGCATGTGCCCTGACTGGGAATTGAACCGCGATCTTTTGGTTCGCAGGCCCGCGCTCAATCCACTGAGCTACACCAGCCAGGGAGCAATGTGTATATTTAATTAAAGAAGAAATAATATACTTATTACCCTTTTTGCTTTCTTCAGTAAATCTGATAATCATAGTCCTAAAATTATACAGATACATTTTCCTCTCAGTAGTAACATTAATCTTTAATGCTCCCATAGCACCTTCTTCATATCTTTATTAAAGCATTTGCTGTACTATAATGAATGGCTAAGTTACCTTACTTTTCCAGGCAGAAACCATTCCTTTCTATCAATATAAGTCCTTACTTTGCATAGTGCCTAGTATGTAGTAGGTGGACAATAAACACATGCTAAATGGGTATCTATCAGAGTAAAAGCACCAAGCTTGAGGAACGTGGAAATTAAACGATAGCTCTGGCCTCCAAAAAGTACATAATCTAGTTGGGAAAATAAGAAATTGAGCCCTGGCTGGTGTGGCTCAGTGGCTGAGTGCTGGTCTGTGAATCAACAGGTCACACTGGTGATTCTCAGTCTAGGGCACATGCCTGGGTTTCAGGCCAGGTCTCCAGTAGGGGGCATGTGAGAGGCAACCACAAATTGATTTTTCTCTCCCTCTCTTTCTCCCTTCCTTCCCCTATCTCTAAAAAATAAAATAAAAAAATCTTTAAAAAAAATGTAAATCTTTTAAAATTAGGTTTAAAATAAATCTTTATTTTACTGGTCACTTAACATTCAACAAGCTATTTTTCTTGGTTTAGGAAATATAATCACACATTTTAAAACTTTTCTTGACCATAAATAGTCCATATGTAACAGAGGGGAGTTCAGGCTCTAGTACCATATTGCCTGGATTCTAATCCTGCCACTTCTTAGCAAAGTAACTTTGGGGAAGTTGCTTGACCTCTCTTTGCCTCTATTCTCATACGTAAAACATAAATAACATCTACTTTCATGGGATTATTTTAAAGACAAAATAATAAAATCCATGTAAATTATTTAACATGATATCTCAGTGATTAAACAGGTTAGTTATTACTCTGGATATTAATATATAATATTATTATTAAGTCATTGGACCTGATTTTACTTTTTTAAAAAGTACTGAATTCTCTTATAACCCTACATTCTCTACATCATAAGCACATTCATATACCTTTGCCAAAGTAAGTTCTCACCTTCGTTTTGTTCAAATTCATCTAAAACCTTGTCCAGGTTGTAAGCTTCTGCTTGGAAGTAATTCTCCATCAGTGAGGAAACGCCACTCAAGAGACTTGTTTAAATCTACAAAGACCAAACTAGTATTACACTTTCAATTGTTAAAATATAATTTATAGACAAAACAAATGATACAAAAGGTCCCTTTTCAGGACCTTTTACCCAACTGCCTCCAACACATCCCTAACTACCCCCAAAATTCTACATCTTTCAGCTCTTAGTTTACTTTCACAGGGAAATCTTCCCTGAAACCCTAGAAAAGGTGAATTCCCCTTATAATTTCTCACAGGACCCCACTTTTTCCTTTATAACAGTCTAAAAGTATACATTGGTGTCATTATTTGATTAGTATCAATCGTTCCCACCAGTCTGTGGACACCACAAAGACACACACACTATACTGTTCACTAAGTGATTAGCAGAGAACCTAATGTAGTACCTTTACAATAAATACCTGTGAGCCCTGTCGGGTGTAGCTCAGTGGATTGAGTGCTGGCCCGCGAACCAAATGGTCACCGGTTCGATTCCCAGTCAGGGCACATGCCTGGGTTTCAGGCCAGGCCCCCAGTAGGGGACGTGTGAGAGGCAACCACACATCGATGTTTCTCCCACTCTTTCTCCCTCCCTTCCCTTCTCTCTAAAAATAAATAAAATCTTTAAAAAAATAAATAAAGTTACTGTCTTAAAAAAAAACAAGAAGAACAGAGACAGAATCATGGATACAGAGAGCATTTTGATGGTTGCCAGATGGGAAGGGGGGAAATGGGTGAAGATGTGAGGGGATTAAGAAGTACAAATTGGGCCCTGGCTGGTGTAGCTTAGTGGATTAAGCGCGGGCCTGTAAACCAAGAGATCACGGTTCGATTCCCAGTCAGGGCACATGCCTGGGTTGCAGGCCAGTTCCCAGCAGGGAATGCACAGGAAGCAACCATACATTGATATTTCTCTCCCTCTCTCCTTCCCTTCCCCTCTGAAGATAAATAAATATAATCTTTAAAAAAAAAAAAAGAAGGTTTAAAAAAAAAAAGTACAAATTGGCAGTTACAGAATAGCCATGGAGATGTAAAGTACAGCATAGGAAATGGAGTAGCCAAAGAACTTATTTATGCACATGACCCACGGACATGAACAATGGTGTGGACTGGGGATTGCTTGAGGGAGTGGGGGGTGGAAGGGGGAAGGAGGAAATATTGGGACAAGTGTCATAGCATAATCAATAAAATACAATTTTTTTAATAAAAGAAAGAAGTGTTGTATTATCTGCAACTAACTTTTGAATGATTTAGGAAAAGATGTGTGAGTGTGTATGTGAGGATCAGAGAGGGAAGAGGGTGAGAGGTGCTGAAAATGAGGCAAACTGTAAAAACTGATGAATGTAGGTAAAGGATTTATGAGTCTTCATTGTACTACTGAATTTTTCTATAAGCTTGAAATCTTTCAAAAGAGTGCAATGAGCTTGTGGTGGGAAGCACTCCTTTCCACTGTGAATACAGACAAAATAGATTATTTTTTTAATGTTTATACACTCAAATTCAGAAGTAAGAAAAAGAAATACACAAATGCCATAAAGCAGGAAGAAATCAAGCCACAGTAATGAGTAAGAACTGAATGGTGGCAGTCCACAGACAGCAACCTTCAAGGATTTGAGAGCTAGCAGGATTTGAAAATCATTGACTGCAAACTTACAGAAGTTTCTGCAATGAAGGGAGACAGACCAGGCTCTCTGCATAAAACCAAGAGCTAGGGAAAAACTGCCCCAAGTGACCCCTATACTCAGCAATGGAGCAGGACTGAATGGAGTGCCAATAATATGACCATTCAGAAATTAGAATGCCTAGCCTTCCTCTCACTCATGATTGGGAATGATATTAATTCTTCACATTCATAAACATAACATGGTTTATCTTTATGCTTACTCAGCTCTTCCTGTGACATAATCAGTTTCTGAAACCAATCTCATCTATACATCCTCTACCCCACCACCATTTTTTACCCCTTAAATAGTCAAATATGATTTCTAGTCAGGAAAAAGTCAATGATTCCTGCTCTACAATAATAAAATACTTCCAATTTTCTACTTCAAAGTATTGCTCTTTATCAGTAGTCTAAAAATACAAAATAATGTAATTAAATCTATATTTCTGATTCCCTGCCCCAAAATTAGCTGTAGTTGTTGAACTCTTGCATGATGACTAAGAAATATAAATGACATTAATTGGGTGGATCACTATTATTTGCTCTTAACAATATTGTTCAAATCCATATTCTTTTTCACAGTGAATTACCTTTCTATGCTCAAGGTAGAAGTTGACTCTGAAAGTGAGAAGCCAAGCACTGGTAGAGAAATTAGCATTTCGACATAATTCAACAGTAATTTTAAAATAACCCTTTGGTTCTGAATTTAGGTCACATTTTTCCTAAAACTACACTCCTGATTTAACAAGAAGCAATGTTATAAATGAAGCAAGCAACATATATACATGAGCATTGTTTTCTAAAGATCTAGTTGTTTTCTCAAGCTCTAAGAGAAATAAGAACACTGGTTTCCTTACCTTGTTCCCCTTACACACGTGATAAGAAACAGACTTCTCTGTGCTTACTCATGATGCCTGCTGCGCTACCAGCCAATCCTGCTGATTCGGTATGCTCTGTTTGACCCTAAAGAAAAACACATTGCTCAGTACATTTGCTAAAGGAATACGCCCTAATTTTCTTCATATAAACCTATCAGATGGGCAAATAAAAGCTATGGGTCTTAAACAATAAATTACAATCACATCTTCAGATTTAAAGATGTGGCCAGTATGTAATGGAATGAAGCCATAGACACATTTTACTGTCTAAAAAGGCCAACAGGTAAATGTTTCAACGAACAGTTAAAAATTTGTGCACACTTATATTCAATAGATAATACAGAGTGAAAAATCAAGGTAGGCACTTTCTACCCAATGTCTTTAATGTTAATTCATAAAAATACCACTGGTTTTATATTACAATAGGCCCTCCAAGTAACCAAAGCTAACAAAACTGTTGTTTCACAAGAAAGTCCTCTGTTCATGTGATTTTTTCCTACCTATAAAAAATTCTTAAAATGAGATTCAAATGCTTCCTGCTAAGATTTTTATTGCCAAACAACTGTTTTTCCTCTAAATGGAGTTTCATGATTCCAGACATTTTCTGTTTAGAAACAATGATTCTGTTAACCCAATTTTAACTTATACTATCAGGGGTATGCAAAAGACAAAGCTTTCTTAAATGTTATTTCCTTCTTCTGAATGTATGACAGTATCTATGAAGTTATAGTAGTCCAACAAATGCCTATAGAAGTGCTCAGAGATAATATGAAGTTCTTTAAAAGCCTAATTTGGCCTTGAACAAGATTAGCAGTTGAAACTAACTAGAATAAAACTAAAGCCCTGGCTGGTGTGGCTCAGTGGACTGAGTGCCAGCCTGCGGACCAAAGGGTAGACAGTTTGATTCCTGTTCAGGGCACATGACTGGGTTGTGGGCCAGGTCCCCAGTTGGGGGCGCAAGAGAGGCAACCACACATTGATATTTCTTTCCCTATTTCTCCTTCTCTTCCCCTCTCTAAAAATAAATAAATAGACTTTTGGCCAAGATGGAGGTATAGGTAGATATACTGTGCTTCCTCCCACAGCCAAAAGAAGGACAACAACAAATTTTAAAACAAAAAACAACCAGAAATGCCAGAAAATCAAACTGTATAGAAGTCGGACAACCAAGGAGTTAAAGGAGAAGCATTCATCCAGACCAGTAGGAGGGGTGGAGACAGGCAGCCAGGGTGGAGAGGACTCGCAGCCAGGTGGCAGCTGGAAGACCAGGCAGGATGCAACTGGCAGACTGGGCAGTCCTACATTTTTGTATGTGGATAAACTGGGAGAAAGAACTGGAGCGAAAGACAGACCGTGAAACCCAGGGTACCAGCGCGGGGAAATAAAGACACAAAACCTCTGACTGAAAAACCTGTGGGAGGTGCACTGGCGGGAGCAACTCCAGCCTTACAGGAGAGTTCACTGGAGAGACCCACAGGGTCCTAGAATGTACAGAAACCCATCTACCTGGGTATCAGCAGCAGTAACGACCCAATTTGCTTGTGGGTAGTAGAGGAAGTTAATGAAAGCTGAACAAGAACTAAGTAAGCAGCATTGTTCCCTCTCGGACCCGTCCCCCACATAAAGCACCACAATGTAGCCATGTAGGTTGCCCCACCCTGGCAAATACCAAAGAATCCACCCCTTACTACCTAACAGGTGTGCCTAGACAAAAAAAAAAAAAAAAAAAAAAAAAACATGGCCTAAATGAAAGAACAGATCAAAGCTCCAGAAAAAAAAAAACAACTAAGGGATGAAGAGATAGCTAAAGTATCAGATGCAGAGTTCAAAACATTAGTAATCAGGATGCTCACAGAAATGGTTGAGTATGCTTGCAAAATAAAGGAAAATGTAAAGGCTATGAAAAGTGAAATAAAGAAAAATATACAGGGAACCAACAGCGAAGGGAAGGAAACCAGGACTCAAATCAACAGTTTGGAGAAGGAAGAAATAAACATTCAAACAGAACAGAAAGAAAAAAACAAGAATTCAAAAAATGAGGAGAGCCTTAAGAACCTCCAGGACAACTTTAAGCGTTCCAACATCCAAATCATAGGGGTACAAGAAGAAGAAGAGGAAGAGCAAGAAATTGAAAACTTATTTGAAAAAATAATGAAGGAAATCTTCCCCATTCTGGCAAAGAAAATAGACTTTAAGGAAGCTCAGGAAATCCCAAAGAAGTTGGACCCAAGGAAGCACACACCAAGGCATATCATAATTACATTACCCAAGGTTAAAGATAAGGAGAGAATCTTAAAAGTAGCAAGAGAAAAGGAGACAGTTACCTACAAAGGAGTTCCCATCAGAATGTCAGCTGATTTCTCAAAAGAGACCTTGCAGGCAAGAAGGGGCTGGGAAGAAATATTCCAAGTCATGAAAGGCTACATCCAAGATTACTCTATCCAGCAAAGCCATCATTTAGAATGGAAGGGCAGAAAAAGTGCTTCCCAGATAAGGTCAAGTTAAAGGAGTTCATCATCACAAAACCCTTATTGTTAATAGTTATAACTATTATAAAATGTTAATAGTACTTATCGAAGAAAAAGAAGATGATCAAAACTATGAACAGTAAAATGACAACAAACTCACAACTATCGACAACCAAACCTAAAAAAATAAAAAACAAAAACAAACTAAGCAAACAACTAGAACAGGAACAGAATCACAGAAATGGAGATCATATGGAGGGTTATGAGTGGGGAGTTGGAGCAGGGAGACTGGGGGAAAGGAACAGGGAATAAGAAGTATAAATGGTAGGTATAAAATAGACAGGGGGAGGTTAAGTACAGTATAGGAAATGGAGAAGCCAAAGAACTTATATATATGACCCATGGACATGAACTAAGGGTGGGGGGAATGCAGATCGGAGCAGGGAGTGCAGGGAAGAAGGGAATAAAATGGGAAAAATGGGACAACTGTAATAGCATAATCAATAAAATCTATTTTAAAAATATATAAAAATACATAAATAAAAATAAAGAATAAAACTAAGAATCTCATATTATCTGTATAAAATATCTATATACAGAAGTAACACTTGCTTGAGTGTGGTTGGTAGGATAATAATATGGGTATAATAATTTATAGTTTTAATTTAAACATTTCACCTAAAATGTCATGGCATGCCTGAGTGTGATACTGTTACGTTACAGAATTACATGCTTATGATTTTGTAATAAAAAGGGGTGTTATTTGTGCCAGACCCTGTATAGTCACAGAATTTTCAGAAGAAAGTATGTTAGAGATGATTTAATAAATATCACTTAATTTTAAAGATAAACTGAGGCACTAAAAGATATTTCCTGACATTACAAACATGATTCCATTATGTGTTGTGAAAATTAACTTACTAAAAAATAAGAGGATGAGAAAAAGGCCTAAAATTCCAGAAAGCAATAGAAAAAAATGCAATGAAAATCACTGGTGAGAGATTTTCCTGCTTTGAGAACTTGGAAAAATAAGTACATGCTACATGCTCTAAATGAGAAGAGCTGCTGATACTGAGAAATAGACATATTTATTAAAAAGAACTAAATCACATCAGAAGTATGAAAAGGCAGCATGGAGTAGAAATACCGAAGCCAAAATGAGAATGAGGCAAAAATAAGGTTCGCCCCTCTAATACCTAACTAACTGAAGATTTTTTTAAAGAAATAAAATTAACTCTATGGATTCAAAGTCAAATCCTGTACATGTGTGCATATGTATATTTTAACATGTGAGACACTCCAATAATACCATGTAACTATCCCAAACATCGTAAGTTTTTTTTTCTGGAACCATATCCCTTTGACCTTCTAGCTTCAGCTGCAAAACCTCAAGCCTGGTTAAGTCCAAATGTCTACAGTCCCCCAAGTAGCCTAAATATAGCTGAATGAAAATCACACAGATGGTGACTGGTCTCAACTTTACAATTATGACTTCACAGTACATTTTCCTTAGTCATTCTGCTTTCAACCCCAAACCTCATCTCCACCTTCGGATATGCCTAGAATTTCTATCTTCCCTACTAGACTGTAAGAGTTAACTGAAAACAAGGGCTATGTCTTCCTTCTCTGTAACCCATGGTATACCACATAGTGCTCAACAAATGCTTCATGAAGAAATAAACTGTATGAAATTAATAAAGTCCATATTTAAGTAATCAACTTCATGATAAAGATTCCTTCCTCCCTAAGAAATAAATATTTGTGAATGTGTGTCACAGATGAGAGGAACAGTAAGCAAATGCAAGAGAGAAACAAAAAACCAGAGAAATTATCCAGTGGGAGAGAAAAAAGTGACAAGGACTTATATAGTGGGGAAATTTTATCATTATTATATAATCACAGATACTTTGATATAATAATTACCCTTCTAGGTATTTATCTTAAAGAAGTAATTGGATAAATAGAAAAGATATAGAATAAGTTACTGTTAGACTGATATTTAAAATAGTAAAATATTGGGAAAAATCTAAATGTCAGATGAAAGGAGCAATTTACAAAATAGTGCAAATGGTAAGACTCCATATTTGGAGAAAAGTATAAAACACTTAGAAAAATATACACCAAAATACAATGGAGAATCTCTCAACAGTATTTGGGTGATTTACATTGTTTTCAAGCCTCTATAGTCCATTTTTTCTTAGGATAAATGTATATTATTTATTAATAAAAGGAAAGAGAATTGAAGATATATGAATTTCAATTAGTAAAAACCCAAGTTACTTATTACCTTCAAGTATGAAAACTGAAAAAGGAAGAAAATAAGAAAGACAAGGATTTAAGAAATCCTTGGAGTCCACTGGGTTTGGGGGTCCAATGGATAATCCATTAGATTATCTCCCTAGATACATAATTTTTAATTATAATATGGAGAAAAAGAAAGAATAATCACCTAAAATTAAGATACCAAGATTTTATTTTAAAAACGAACATACAAGAAATAATGATGTGAATAAAACTGATGTTTAAGATGTGAGAGGCAGCCCTGGCCAGTGTGGCTCCATTGGTTGGAGTGTCGTCCAGGAGCCGAAGGACTGTGCATTCAATTCCCAGTCGGGGAATGTTGTAGATTCGATCCCCTATCCCAGTGCATATAGGAGGCAGCCAGACAGTGTTTGTCTCTCTCCCTTACTCTCTCTCTAAAAGTAATGAAAAAGTGTCCTAAGGTGAGGATAAAATAATTTTTTTAAATTAAGATTCAAGCAATTTACAGGAATCTCTAATGTGGATGTGTTTATAACAGAAGAGATTTATGAAGGTAATAATTTCCAAAATCCTGGCCACAGGTTAAAACAAAGGGGAAAAAAATGAGGAAGATGAACTAGAAAATATTCTCAGTTAAGTATCATTTTCTATCTTGGCTCTGATTAATACTATTCACCACAGAACAAACTCAGTATCCACTTAGTAACCAAGCTTCTTAATAACATTTCCAGCAGGAAGTCTGGCAAGGAATTAAACTCAACATGTACAAAACTGCATTCAATATTCCAAAGTCCTCTTTCTTGGTTCCCTTTCCTAGTATAAGCAGAGCTATTAAGGTAGGTGTGGCAAATTATATTTCCAAAGATGATTGCTATCATATTTCCCATTCCACATGATTTTCTTGCCAGAGTGGTGAAATCTATATCCCCTTCCTCCAAACCTGGGCAGACTTTTATGACTACCTCAACTAATAAAGCAAAACAGGAGGGACACTATGGTAACTTTTAAGGCTAAGTCATAGAAGCTAATACAATTTCTGTCTGGTTGCCTCACGACACTCATTCTTGGAATCCAGTTATCATGCCAGAGAAACTACATGGAAAGGATACACACAGGTGATCTGGCCCACGAACTTCATAATGTGAATGAGTAAGCCTCAAGATGACTAACTCTAACCCCAGCCTCTGTCTGACTACAACGGCATTGAAAATTCTAGGAAAGAACCACCTAGCTGAGCCCAGTCAATCTCCAGAACCACAAGAGATAATAATTAAGCTGTCTGAAGCCACTATGCTTTGGTGTAGTTTATTATATGTAAAAATAGGTTAATAATTTGTTACTCTTCAACCCAATCTTATATAAATATTCTGAAGAAAAAAGTTAGAACCGTAAGAGAGATAGGCAAAAAAGAAAAGCCACTGATGGCAGCTTCTTTTTTACCAAGCAATTTAGCACTGACTCCAAATTTATAAATCCCACTCAACAGCCTTTGGACAGTTTGGGAAACATCTCATTATTCAAGCAAGAAACTAAGGTGAGGAAGGGTGTCTTACCTTCTTCAACAGTAGCTTATCAAAGATTTCCTCGAAACAACATACAGTACTCTACTAGTAAGCAAAGAGCTCTGGTAAATGAATTTTTTTATCTCATTAACTTTCCAGAACCATTCTAGTACTCCTGGTAGACTGGCACCCTGGAAACTCATTTAGCTAGCCAGATCCTTTAAAAAAAAAAAAAGATTTTATTTATTTAATTTTAGAGAGAGGGGAAGGAAGGGAGAAAGAGAGAGAGACAAACTCCATGTGAGAGATACATCCATTGGTTACCTCTCACACGCCACCATCTGGGGACCTGGCCTGCAACCCAGGTATGTGCCCTGACTAGGAATCGAACCAGTGACCTTTTGTTTTGCAGGCCAGCACTCAATCCACTGAGCCACACCAGCCAAGGATTGCCAGCTCCTGAATAAGTGTATGTATCATTATCAATCTGGTTCACCAATCCAAAACTTTGAATGCCATTCTAGATACTATCTCTCCTTCTCCCCACCTCTACATTCAATCTGACACTACATCTTGTCAATCTTGACTTTTAAATCTCTCAAGTTCATCTACTCTCTCCATTCCCATATCCCACACTTATCACCATCTTTCTGTTGCCTGGATTTTTTGCAAGAATCCTAAATAGTCTCCCTGTCCCACAGCCATTTTGTAGCCATTTAGCCTATTCACTATACAAATATAAAACATAAATTTGATTATATTATGTTTGTACTTGACACCATTCAGTGGTATCCTATTACCCTTAGAATAAAGTCCATACCTCTATCACATAGCTGTTTGATTTGGTCTCTGTTTACCTCTCCAGTGTGACACCTCTTTATTCTCAAATTTTTACTCTATGCACTGATAATCCTGATCATCTGAACTTTCGATTCTCAATCTTGCCTATCCCTGTTCCTCAAAACAGGCCTTCATACTGATGCATGCTACAATATGGATGAACTTTGAAAACATGCTAAGTGAAAGAAGTCAGTCACAAAAGACCACGTATTATATGGCTCTATTTATATGAAATGTACAGAATAGGCAAATCCTTAGAGACAGAAAGTAGATTCATTGTTGCTAGAGGAGGGACTAGAGAGTGACTGCTAATGGGTATGGGAGTTTCTTTTGGGGGTGATGAGAATGTTCTGGAATTTTGCAGTGGTAATGGTTGCACAACTCTGTGAATATACTGAAAACCATGTAATGTAACTTTAAAAGACCAAAATTTTATGGCATGTAAATTACATCTCAATAAAATTGTTAACAAAACAAAACAAAATAAAACATTACTTCACTCATTACTATTTAGGCCTGGAATACTCTGCCCCTGCCACTGTTACTTGACTAATTCCTACTTATCTTCCTTGTCCTACCCTACACATCATATCTATTGGGAAGCCCTTCTGATCTAGGTCTAGGATAGTGCCCCTTTCTCTTATTTATCTTTACTTCCTCCATCATAGCACTTATCAACTGAAATAGGATTTTTTTAAACTACTTGTCTCTCCCTTCTAGGCTACCGAGGTTTTTCAGGATAGGGACTTCTTCTATCTCACTTATCATTACATGCCTAATGTATGGCAAATGTTTTGCACAGAGTTAAGTGCTCATAACCACTTGTGACACCAAGTAAAACAACTAAAGGTTTTACTTTCACAGCACTTCCATCTAGGAAATCTTTCCATACAAAGGATCCCAAGAGTTGTTCTGAGACAATGACTCTAATGTACTTACTATTTTGAAGTTTATTAATACCAACATAAAATTATTAGTTTGCATAATGCAGGACAGTTCAAACTTAAACCATGTTTTTTAAGTATATATTTTTAAATATATTTTATTGATTATGCTATTATAGTTGTCCCATTACCCCCTTCATTCCCCTCTACCCTGCATACCCTCTCCCACCCACACTCCCCCCTTTAGTTCATGTCCATGTGTCATAAGTTCTTTAGCTTCTACATTTCCCTTATTATTCTTGCCATCCCCCTATTTTCTACCTACCATCTACGCTACTCATTCTCTGTACCTTTTCCCCCCTCTCCTCCTCCCACTCCCCTCTTGCTAAGCCTCCTTGTGATCTCCATTTCTGTGGTTCTGTTCTTGTTCTAGTTGTTTGCTTAGTTTGTTTTTGTTGTTGTTTCAGGTGTGGTTGTTAATAATTGTGAGTTTGCTGTCACTTTACTATACATGTTTTTTATCTTCTTTTTCTTAGATAAGTCCCTTTAAGAGTTCATATAATAAGGACTTGGTGATGATGAACTCCTTTAACTTGACCTTATCTGAGAAGCACTTTATCTGCCCTTCCATTCTAAATGACAACTTTGCTGGATAGAGCAATCTGGGATGTAGGTCCTTCCTTACCTTTCATGACTTGGAACACTTCTTCCCAGCCCCTTCTTGTCTGCAAGAGAAATCAGCTGACAGTCTGATGGGAACTCCTTTGTAGGTTACTGTCTCTTTATCTCTTGCTGCTTCTAGGATTCTCTCCTTCCTTTTTCCCTTGGCTAATGTAATTATGATGTGCCTTGGTGTGTTAATCCCTGGGTCCAACTTCTTTGGGACTCTCTGAGCTTCCTGGACTTCCTGGAAGTCTGTTTCCTTTGCCAGATTGGGGAAGTTCTCCTTTATTATTTGTTCAAATAACTTTTCCAGTTGTTGTTCTTCCTCTTCTCCTTCTGGTACCCCTATAATTCAGATGTTGGAACATTTAACGATGTCCTGAAGGCTGCTAAGCCTCTCCTCATTTTTTTCAATTTTTGTTTCTTCATTCTTTTCTGTTTGGTTTGTTTCTTTGTTCCTTCTGGTCCACTCCATTGATTTGAGTCCCAGTTTTCTTCCCATCACTATTGGTTCCCTGTGCATTTTCTTTCATTTCACTTAGCGTAGCCTTCATTTCTTTTCATCTCATTTGTGACCAAATTCAACCTATTCTGTGAGCACCCTGATCACCAGTGCTTTGAACTGTGCATCTGGTAGCTTGGCTATCTCTTGGTCACTTAGTTGCATTTGCTCTGGAGTTTTGATCTGTTCTTCCATTTGGGCCATTTTTTCTTTTTGTCTTGTTGCGCCTGTTATGTGGTGAGGGGTGGAGCCTTAGGTGTTCACCAGGGCAGGGCATCCCAGTCGCTGGGTTGTGACGCTATATGTGGGGGCGGGGTCCGAGAGGGAACAATGGCACTTGCTCTGCTCTCTGCCAGATTTCAATCCCTTCTGCTGCTTCACCCAAGCAAACTGGGCCTTTCTGGTGCCGATTCCCAAGTGGGTGGGCTTGTGTACCTTCTAGAATCCTGTGGGTCTCTCTAACGAACTCTCCTGGGAGGCTGGGAGTCTCTCCCTGCACCTCAACCCCCACAGGTGTCCCCAATTGGTGCCTTGAGGTTTTATTTCCTGGCACTGTGACCCTGGGCTGTGCGGTCTGTCTCGCTCCCCAGCCTCACCTGGTTTATCTGAGCACGAATGTGGGAACGCCTGGTCTGCCAGCCACCTTGCGTGCAGTGCCTCGCTTCACAATTGCCACCTCACTGAGTCTGCCTGTTGCCACCCCGCACCCAGGGTATGCCAACCACCGCCTACACACCCAGGGTCCACCAGCTTCCAACTTGCACGCCTGGTGCCACCGTTTTTTGTGCCGTGACCCCTCTCCACCTGGCCGCCCAACTCTGCCCTGCCTACCAGTCTGGATGAATATGTTCATTTTAACTCCTTGGTTGTCGGGACTTCCATACAGTTCAATTTTCTGTCACTTCTGGTTGTTATTTTGTTTTTAAATTGTTTTTGTCCTTATTTTGGTTGTGCGAGGAGGCACAGTGTGTCTACCTACACCTCCATCTTGGCCAGAAGTCTCTTTCAGTATATTTTATTGATTATGCTATTATAGTTGTCCCATTTTTTTCTCTCCTTTATCCCCCTCTGCCCTGCACCCTCCCTCCCACCTGCATTCTCCCCCACCTTAGTTCATGTCCATGGGTCATACATTCAAGTTCTTTGGCTTATCCATTTCCTATACTATTCATAACCTCCCCCTGTCTATTTTATACCTACCAATTATGCTCCTTATACCCTGTACCTTTTCCCCCATTCTCCCTGTTCCACTCCCCCACTGATAACCATCAATGTGATCTCCATTTCTGTGAATCTGTTCCTGTTCTAGTTGTTTGCTTAGTTTGTTTGTTTTGTTTTTTTTAGGTTCAATTGTTGATAGTTGTGAGTTTGTTGTCATTTTACTGTTCATAGTTTTGATCTTCTAGTTCTAAGATAAGTACCATTAACATTTCATATAATAAGGGCTTGGTGATGATGAACTCCTTTAACTTGACCTTATCTGGGAAGCACTTTTTCTGCCCTTCCATTCTAAATGATGGCTTTGCTGGATAGAGCAATCTTGGATGTAGGTCCTTGCCTTTCATGACTTTGAATACATCTTCTCAGCCCCTTCTTGCCTGCAAGGTCTCTTTTGAGAGATCAGCTGACAGTCTGATGGGAACTCCTTTGTAGGTAACTGTCTCCTTTTCTCGATACTTTTAAGATTCTCTCCTTATCTTTAATCTTGGGTAATGTAATTATGATATGCCTCGGTGTATGCTTTCTTGGGTCCAACTTCTTTGGGACTCTCCCAGTTTCCTTCCCTTCACTGTTGATTTCCTGTGTATTTTTCTTTATTTCACTTAGCATAGCCTTCACTTCTTCCTCTATTTTTGCATCCATACTCAATCATTTCTGTGAACATCCTGATTACCAGTGTTTTTAACTCAGCATCTGATAGGTTGGCTATCATCTTGTCACTTGGTTCTTTTTCTGGAGTTTTGATTTGCTCTTTCATTTGGGCAATAGTTCTTTGTCTCAGAGCACCTGTTTTGTTGTATGGGGCGAAGCCTTAGGGATTTTCCAGAGTGGGGTAACCCAAGTCACTGCGTTGAGGCACTGTATTTGGGGAAGAGGTCAGAGAGGGAACAATACCACTTGCTCAGCTCTCACCATGCTTTCATTCACTTCCCTCCACCACCCACAAGCAAACTGGGCCCTTCTGGTGCTGATTCCTGGGTAGGTGGGTTTGTGTATGTTCTAGGACCCTGTGGGTCTCTTCAGTGAACTCTCCTGTGAGGATGGAAGTTCCTCCCACCACTGCAACCCCTACAGAATTTTACAGTCAGAGGTTTTGAGGCTTTAGTTTCCTGTGCTGGAACCCTGGGCTGCACGGTCTGTCTCTCTTCCCAGTTGTTTTTCCAACCTTATCTGCATGCAAATATAGGACTGTCCAGTTGGCCAGCCGCTGCCTTACCCAGCCTGGTGTCTCCTGGCCACACATCCTCTCCTCCCTGGCTACCTGTCACCACCTTTCCTACCAGTCTGGATGAATGTTTCTTCTTTAACTCCTTGGTTGTCAGACTTCCATACAGTTTGATTTTCTGGTAGTTCTGGTGGCTTTTTGTTTTTAAATTTGTTGTTGTCCTTCTTTTGGTTATGTGAGGAAGCAAAACCAACTATGTACGCCTTCATCTTGGCCGGAAATTACCATGTTTTATCAAGGGTTTCTACCCATAATCACAACTCTTCGGACAGCTCCTATTAGTTTGATTACTTACCTTTAAAGAAAGAAAAGTGTGATTCAACAGTATCTATGTATACATTAATGGAATATCTAGCAAAACTGAATTCCAAATCAAACAACCAACATGTAATAGACCTCACTGCATGATATTTAATCCAAATGAACACCTTTTATGAGTAGTCAGTGGAGCTTGGTGAAAGAGCACCGGCACAGCACACTGGCAAATCCAGGTTGAAATTCATGCTCTATCAAGCATTTAACAGCATTGCTGCTTTGAGCACGCTACTTACCCTTTCTACGGCTTGGTTTCTTTATATTTTATATGAAAACTATACTTTGCAGGATAGTTTTTTATCATAAATTCTTCATAGAACTTAATATGATAAGTTCTGTTGTAAAAATATTTTTTATTTATTTTTAGAGAAGGGAAGGGAGGGAGAAAGAGAGAAAGAGAAACATCAATATGTGGTTGCCTCTCCCATGCCCCATACCGGGGCCCTGGCCTGTAACCCAGGCATGTGCCCTAACTGGCAATCAAACTACGACCCTTTGGTTTGCAGTCCCATGCTAAATCCACTGAGCCACACCAGCCAGGACTTGCAGGATAGTTTTAATGATAAAGAAGAATGTGTTTATAAGAAGTGCCTCATTCTGATCTGATATATAAGTGCTCAAAAATGGTAGCTATCATTATCATCAAAAAAGCAATTTGTGTGAAAGAATTAAAAGAGAAAGGCAGAGTGTGATTTGAACCATAAAACAAACCAGCAGACTGGTTTATTTATACAATTGCTACATCAGGGCCATTGGTCTTAAGTGATCGATTCAAGTCTGAACAATTAAAAGAAATACAGGAACAAAAAAGTTACCTAACTGTTCAACTTACTGAAGAGGCTAAGTACATTTGATCCTAAAATAAAACCCTTTAAATATGAACACTCTCACTCACAGTGGCAGAAAAAAGAAATGAGATAATCTTTGAGAAGAGCTTTATTCCTGCAAATCAAGACCAAAGTACATTAAGAGAGCAGGATCTGGGAATCTGACATTGTTGCTATCCCACATTCACACAGGGCTTCAATTTCCAGGATATCAATCTGGCATCTTTCACAAACACTGAATTAGAACCAGGTGGTTGTTTCAAACAAAAAGCACACCAGTTTAACAAATATTGGGAAACATGATGATAACAGATGTATCAAATATACATATGTACTCAAATCTCTAGAACAGCAACTGATTTAAGATTGGCACTAAAGTAAGGAGCATGTATAATTCTCATGTTTGGAGTAATAAGATTCAAGACCATACAAACAAATGTGTTTATACATGGTATAGGGTCAGAAACTATTCAGATACACAACATCCCTAAAGTAGCATACAGGTTGTTTGTTCATAATTGAACCATTAAGTAACACTGTATCAGCCCAAATTCATACCTCTAATTTCTAGATAGCAGATACCATACCTACTAGATTACCCTTGCCCACAGAATTCTATAGTTTCCTGCCTCTCACTCCATACACACACATAAATTTTTATTACAAGATAAAATGCCATATTCAGGAGAAATGTATCAACCTAACCAATGTATTAACCTGGTATGAGCTCCTGATCTAAGCTGAATGAATCGCAGACCCTTCAACAGTATTCTTGAGAGAAAACGATGCAATCCCTGCTTTTGGATTCTGTGAAATATCCTAGTTATCCTTTAAAAATTTCCCTTTCTTCTTAAGTAAGCTTCATTTGGTTGCTTTAACTTGCAATGAAAGTCTTAACAAGTATAGTCCAATTATTATGATATAAACTGAGACAAACAATATCAAAATCACAGTTTCAACCTTAAGTGCATACCTAAAATTTCAATGATCAGACACCAACTGTGATATTCTATGATCTACAAGTAGCTAATACATGAGAGGGAAATTCACTGGTGGTAGGGTCTTATTATTTGGATCATTCTAGATAACAGGCTGACAGGGAGTTATAATTTGTACACCACAAATTGTGTACATTGAAATATCAAGAGTATATGTAAAGCAGAGTTATCACTCACCACTAATTCAGGTACATGTGATATATTTCACACACCAGTACCAACTATTGGAAAACTAGCCAAATTGGTAGGTTCATAAATTGTATACCTTAATTACTTGCAGTAATATTAAATACTATCTTTGCTTCTGTCTTGACAACTTTTTGTGGGCATTTAGAGCACTGTATTTTCCTTTTAACAACGTCAAATTTAAAAAGAGCATAACCTGAATTGTCTCAGCCAAAGCTTGGGATAACTGAGTTGGATGAAATAAGTCCATGCTCAAATTACTTGCATTATGAACTTTACAATACTATTTACTGACAATCCAAAGGAAATCTCTAACTGCAGGTACTCGCCCAGTTCTATTTTTGGCTCCCTTTTCTCCTAAAGTCTTCAGCTACCATCTCCTCTCACTCAAATTCCAGGACCACAGCTTCACCTAATAACATATAATACTTCTCCATCTGGATGTTTCACTACAACTCAAATTTCAGACAATGAACCCTTTATATTTAAGAGGAATATTTTCTCAAAAGTTGTCAATTCTCAATGTCTCCCTCCTTCCACCTTACCTCCAATGCATGCTCCCATTCTTTTCTGGCTTTTTTCTCCACGTTAGCAACATTCAATTATAGATCACATCTTTCCCCTTTACCAAACTCTTCTGTGTCTTGTGTGACACTAAAAATTCTGATCATCTCCTAATTCTTTGACATCTCCCTCTTACCTTCATTCATGACTCCTTCTCTTCTACCCAATCTTAAAAGTTGAAATTACTCAGAGTTCTATACTCAGTCCTCTTCTTTTCTTGATTTGTATTTTTCCAAAGGAATTCTATCTACTACCATTGCCTCAAACACCATCTGTTAACAAGTCCTAATTTCCTTTTCTCCACTTCAGACCTTTTCTGGGTTCTAAACCTATATATAGAGTGCCTGTGCAAGTCTCTGTGTCTCACAGACATCTCAAACTCGCTATATACATCTACTCTCATACTAATCAACACTGTTTCTCCTGTTTCTTATATCATTATCTACCCAGTTGTTCACGATATAATCATTCCCTATCCCTCCTTCTCCATTATGCTCACCATCAACATCCAAATGGATGAAAATCAATTTAGTCTGTCTACAACCACTACCTTGGTCCAAGCCACCATTATTCCAAATCTGGATACTGACATGATCTGATCTTAGCAATGATCTTCTCATACATACTCTGCCACTTCCTCCCGCAACCCATTCTCCACTCAGAACTTATAATAATCTTTAAAAAGAGCTAATAAAATGATTCTTCTACTTGAAACGTTTTCAACTGTTTTCTATTGCACTTAATATCGTAACTCCTTACTACGACTTTACAAAGTCCTACATAATTTAACCCTTGCCTAAATTTCCAGCTTGTTCGTTTGCAACTTCCTTCCTGTTTATTTCTCTCCCTCTGTGTTGACATGTTCCTAGCCCTTAAGAGTATCATGTTCTTTCCCACCTCTGGTCCTCTATCCATGCTGCTGCCCCTCCTTGGATTGCTGTTTCCAATTCTTCTGACTCTTTCCTCCTGGCTAAGACAAACTGACTCAACCTCACGTCTCAGATTAAATCGCAGTTCCTCACAGAAGTCCTCCTTTGACCCCCTCAGACTAGATTTCCTGGACAGCTCTTATAACTCTATAATTATTTTTGTAATGTTGTAAAATATAAGCTGTATGAGGTTAGGTTCCATGACTATCTTGTTCACCAAAGTATTCATAGCACTAAGCACAGCACCTAACAGGCAGTAAATAAATATTTATTCTATGAATACATGTTGAGACTTTGTGAATTCACAAATTAATAAATAAACTATAACATTTAATTTTCTCATTAAATGCTACATAATTATTAGTCAGTCCTCTCAGGCTTTGTTGATAGTTACAATGACCTTCAATTCACCAATCTCAGTAATTTGTTGATCTTCACCCTCTTGATTTCTCTACCACTTCCATCAGGATTCCTTAAAAGAACCACTGTAAATTTTGCCTCTCAACATCTAGCACATTCAAATTAAGATGGCAGAATACTTAGTTACTGGCTGCCAAGTTAGACCTCAATGACTGAGAGTGTATGAGAGCACCCAGAATGAGGGCAAATGTAAGAATATACTGTAACAGATGGTTTCATATAGCCATTAATGTCACTGTATTTAACAAAAACTTTTATAAAATAGTTAATAAATCAACACTGTCTTTTTGGGGGAGGGAACAATAATAACATTATTTATTGTCCACTTACTATGTACCACACTGTTCTAAGTGTTTTATAGGTATTAAACTCTTAATATACTTTTCACAATCCGAAATCATATATATAGAATTAAGCCCTCCAGAATGTACAAATACTACAAGAGAATAGATTTTGTCTTAATCCTCCTTGCTGTATTGCTAGCATCCAAAACAGTATCTGGCATACAGTAAGCACTACAATATTTGTTGAAAAAATAATGAGGAAATGAAGGCAAAAGAAGTTAACCTGCACAAAGTTATGTACAGTAGCAGAGCCAGGATCTGAACCCAGGAAATCTGGTTTTATATCTTAGACTCTTAACAACTGGGTATGTATGTATTTGCAAACAACATTCCTCCTTCACAGTTTTACTAATAAAAGACAAAGAGAGCCCTGGCTGGTGTGCATCAGTGGATTGAGTGCCAGACTGTGAACCAAAGAGTGGCTGGTTCAATTCCCAGTCAGGGCACATGCCTGAACTGTGGGCCAGGTCCCCAGTGTGGGGTGTGGGAGAGGCAACCACACATTGATGTTTTCTCTCCCTCTCTTTCTTCCTCCCTCGCTCTCCCTCTAAAAATAAATAAATAGAATCTTTAAAAGAAACAAAAAGAGAAAAAAGAGAAAGAAACTCTAGTTCAATAACATATAAACACTAGTCTGAATTTATTAATGTTCCCACTACACACAACAGTACACAGAGCAGAGCAAGAGAAGAGATATAAATTAACAGGGTACCATACTATATTTTTAATAGAGTTGATATGCAATATTATATTAGCTTCAGGTGTACAATACAATGATGTGACATTTAAATACCTTACAAAATGATCACCACATTAAGTCTGTAACTACATACCACTATACAAAGTATAATAGATTTTTTAAAAATATACAAGGTCTTTCCAGAAGGCATCCAGCCATGTAATACAAAAAACAGACATTTATTGAAAAAGATACAAGATACAAGAAACATTGTACATAGGACAATGACACTTCAGTCCCCTTCAAAGCAGGCACCTTAGGACTTCGCACAGTTCTCCCAATCACCATCAGCTGCCACACTGTAGTTTCCTGAATCTCATCAACTGTCTAAAATCTCTTCCCTTTCAAAGGTGATTTTAGTTTTGAGAAAGGATAGAAATCACAGGGCAACAAACCTGGGCTGTAGCGGGGCTGAGTCATGTGGGAGATTTGATGTTTTGCCAAAAAACTCTGCATAAGATGTGATGCATGAACGGGCATGTTGTCGTGATAACGCCACCAAGCACCAGTTGTCCTGTAACTACAGCCTTCTGAATCATCTGAATAGTTTCCATGGAGGAATGTTCAAGCTTACTGAAAAATCTGATGCAGATTCGTTGCTCTGCTCACTCAGTCATTTTGAATGTGACAGCCTCACAGTACACATGCTCACTCAATGGTGTCTACCACCCCCACTGACTAGTACAGTGAAGTCATCTTTGTTCACACATGTGCACATTCCAGTCCACTCTCCTTGGCTGTCAGGTTACATCGATGTTGCGCAAACCATTCTCATTCTATTAGCATGGCTGGACTTTCTCCAAACAGACCTCATATACATGTCTACTATTAGAATGTATTCATACATGTTATTTAACACAACATTATAATCAATCAACACTACACAGAATAATGTGAAATGGGGCATGCAAGTACATCTTGATTTGCTAGTCTTTAAAAGCTTAACAGGATTCTATTATAAGGATGTACAATTTAACTCTCATCTCACCAATGAAAACCTTGTTTCCATATCTGTATATCTATACACAATATAATGGATATCTCTGTGCATGCATCTTGACATTTAAAAAAAATAAATCCCTAAAAGTGGAATTTGAGACAAGGATAGTATATATCTTAAAATATAATAAATATTGCCAAAATTTCCACCAAACATGCTGTGTTTATTTATATTTCCTCCAAGAATATACAGAATTTTTTCTATAAGCTCATAGTTACTGAGTATTATCAATCTTTGCCAATTTCACAGGTCAAAATGGAACCTGTTTTTTTCTAATTTTTACTTTTAATTATGGGTAAAAGCTGAATATCTATTTACAACTTTCATATGTTTATTGGGCCTTTCTACAAATTGCCTGTAAATATTCTTTATATATACGTTTAGAATCTTTGTCCTAATTTAAGGTTGTTCCTTTTTTAAAATATATTTTATTGATCATGCTATTACAGTTGTCCCATTTCTGTCTCCCCTTTATTCCCCTCTGCCCTGTACTCCCCTGCCACCATCATTTCTCCACCTTAGTTCAAGTCCATGGGTCATACATACAAGTTCTTTGGCTTCTCTATTTCCCATACTATTCTTAATCTTCCCCCATCTATTTTGTATTTACCATTTATGCTTCTTATTCCCTGTACCTTTTCCCCCATTCTCCCTTCTTCCCCTCCCCATTGATAACGCTCCATATAATCTCCATTTCTGTGATTCTGTCCCTGTTCTAGTTGTTTGCTTAGTTCGTTTTGTTCTTTTAGGTTCGGTTGTTGATATTCGTGAGTTTGTTGTCATTTTACTGTTTGTATTTTTTATCTTCTTCTTTTTCTTGGATAAATCCCTTCAACATTTCATACAATAAGGGCTTGGTGATGATGAACTCCTTTAACTTGACCTTATCTGGGAAGCACTTGATCTGCCCTTCCATTCTAAATGAAAGCTTTGCTGGATAGAGCAATCTGGGATGTAGGTCCTTGCCCTTCATGACTGTGAATACTTCTTCCCAGTCCCTTCTTGCCTGCAAGGTCTCTTTTGAGAAATCAGCTGAGAGTCTTATGGGAACTCCTTTGTAGGTAACTATCTCGTTTTCTCTTGCTGCTTTTAAGATTCTCTCCTTATCTTTAATCTTGGGTAATGTAATTATGATATGCCTTGGTGTGTGCTTTCTTAAGCCCAACTTCTTTGGGACTCTTTGAGCTTCCTGGACTTATCTGCACACTGATGCGGGGCTGCATGGTCCTCCAGCTGCCACCTGGCCAAGAGTCCTCTCCACCTTGGTTACCCATCTCCACCCCTCCTACAGGTCGAGATGAATATTTCTTCTTTAACTCCTGGGTTGTCAGACTTCCATACAGTTTGATTTTCTGGCAGTTCTGGTTATCTTTTTATTTTAAATTAGTTGCTGTCCTTTTTGTTGTGCATGGAGGCAATGTGTATCTGCCTACGCCTCCATCTTGGCCGAAGTCTACTGTTTGTTCTTTCTTCTACATAGAAAGTTTCCATTTTTATGTAGCCAAATTCATCATTTTTCTCCTCTATGGCTTCTATAATTCACATCATACTTACAAAAAGAGCCTTCCTCATTCCAATATTATAAAAATATTCATCCATGTTTTCTCTGCTATTTCAATGATTTACTTTTATTTGGTTTACTCTCCCATCATCTAGAATTTATTTTGGTAACAAAAGTTCTAGAATTTGCTTTTCTCATTCAATAATACATCCTTGATATCTTTCCAGATTAACTATTTCATTTATTTTAACTGTGCACACAGAATTCTAAAATATACCCATATCATAGTTTTATTTACTTATATTTATTAGTTATATATAGCTACATATAACTACTTATATTTTTATTAGTTATTTACAGCACTAATGAGCATTTAAATTTTCCCTATTTTCCCACAAATACCAAGAAATGCTGTTATGAATACTCTTGTGTATGTCTCCTTACATACATGTTTTTTTTCAGATATGCATGAAAAAATGGAATTACTGAGTCTATAATGTGTGTCCTTTTTTGATAGTAACAAATTATCCTCCAAAATTATGTGCTCAATACATTTTCATTTTAAAAATTCACTCAACATATATTTAAGCACTTTCTTTATGGTAGGCACTGTTCTAGAAGCTGAGCATAAAGCATAATGGTACCAACCCAGACAAGGTCACTGTTTTTATGATTAAGGGGACAGGCTCTGGAGACAGATTTGCCTGAGTTCAAATTTGGGGTCAACAAGTGTTAGATGTCTGACCTTGGGCAAGTTACTCTAATCTTGTTTCTCAGGTTCCTTATCAAGCAAACAGTAGGCCCTGGCCAGGTAGCTCAGTTGATTAGAGCATCAATCCAATAAGCCACGGTTAGGAGTTCGATCCTGGTCAGGACATATACAAGAATCAACCAATGAATGTGTAAATAAGTGGAACAAATCAATGTGTCTCTCTCCCTTTCTCTCTAAAATCAGTAACTAAATAAAATTTTTAAACAGTAATAATAATAGTACCTACTTCACGGGATTGTTGTGCCTGTTATAGATAAAGTACTTAAAGTTTTCCTATCATTACTTAAATTTGCTACTTTTATTTTTTCCAGTAAAAGAGGAAAAAATAGTACATATTACATTATCAAATCACCATTTCTGATTATTAATAAGATTTAAATCTATTTTTACCTTTTGTGTTTCCTATTCTGTGATCTCTTCAAATTCTTTGTTCATTGTTTCCTGTTGGAATGTTTGTATTTTTCTTAATGATTTGTTGAAGTCTTAACATATCCTGGGCATTAATCCTTTGACTGTTAAATACGACATATAAATTTTCTAGTTGACCCTAAGCTCTGACCCATAAGTTATCAGGTTCTCTCTGTGGCCAAGTCACCAGAACAGCAATATTGACTGCTTTTTGCTAAGGGAATTTCAGATCTTGCTCTGCACTATAAGAGGTTTCTAATTGCTTAGACTTAGGGGAAGAAGGTAAAGAAATAGTCTCCAAGCAATGGGAAGTATAAGCTAAAGGCTTAGAGGCAGTTTCTATGTTATCTCCACTCTTGTCTCCTAACCACCTGGTACAGGGTCTGACACATAATAGACTCTGGATGAACAAGTATTGTTTGAATGAATGCAAAATATCCTTACCAGGTTACAAGCTCCTTGTGGGCAAGTATGGTTTCATGCTTATGTTGGTATCACTCCCACAATGTCTAACAGAGCTTTTACACAGAGGAAGCACTCAAATGTTTTTACTGAATAGATACTATCTCTGTACCTGCATGAAAGTAAATAGTTGAGGTAGTCAATGTAAAACAAGCACTCCTTTCCTCATATAAAGATTACACTCTGATTTGCAGTGGCAGAAACTCTGTACAGAGTCCTGTGTTGCTTGGGTCTCTTCCTCTTAAATTTACTATTTCAAGTCTTTGTTTAGGAATAGGGAGGGAGATGCCCCTGGAAGCCCATCCATATGAAGCTGAAACTATTTCTGGGCAATATTTCTCATTCTGTATCTCTTCTCACTGCATTATTTAAGAAAAAGTTCATTTCAGCACTCTAGACACAGCTGCTTGAGCCTCTTGGTATTTGTTTCTCTTCCCACACACCTTGCCTGGCAGAGCTCTGCTTTGCTAAGTGCTGCTGAACTGGTTACTTTCCAGGATATCACTCTTGGCAATCAAGGCTATATAGTTTCATGTGAAACAACAAGACAATGTAGTGTAATGGAAGAAGTACAGGATTCTTGGAGCCAGATGACCTGGACTGAGTGCTAGCTCCGCCATTTACTAACCACATGACCTTAATATCCCTAAGTCTCAGTTTCCAAATGGGAATAATATCAATAATATCAAGCCCACCAGGGTCACAAAGCTGCAGTACGAATTATAAATTAGATAACAATGCAAAAATATTTTATAGAGTATTCTACAAATATATGTCACTACCATATGAAATATGGCTCAAAGACTCAGTAAAAGAACTCCAAACAATTCACTTCATGAGGGCAAAGGATCATGTCTGTCAGGGTCATGTCTGCATCTCCAAAACCTGACATATTTGTTGAATAAAAGACTGAAAGAATGATAGAAAATGAAAAGAGCATTCACCAGGAGACCTTAGTCAAATTAATAAATCTCTGAGTTTCAATTTGCTCATGTGTCAAGTGAGCTCAACATCACCCACATCAAAAGATTGCTATGAAGATTAAAAAGAAATAATATCCATAGAGTATAACATAATGGATACTCCTCTACTTGCTTCTTCCTCCTAAGCCAGATATGACTTAGGACTTGTTTGTACAAAAGGTTGATACTGTTAACAGTTTTATAATAATTGGTACTGACTCAAATTCTTCCAGGAACAGTCAAGGAATATTATGCTATTACGTGCCCTTTTCTCTCAATAAAAATTAATACATTGGCAAGGTAATTATTTAAACACTTTATCTCAACTATGTTCAAACTGCTACAATTCACTGTGCCTTACATGCTCATAAACCTGTAAAATGAAGCACTGTCCCAGTGAATTTAAGAGTCTTCTCAGAGACAAGTGCTTCTTTATGTAATCTATATATAATAATACATAACTACTAGTCAAAATCATTTAAGCATCAAAGCTATATTGAAACAAATTCCATTCATTGTTACAGCACACATGATGGAATCAATGTTTTATTTAGTTATCAAAAAATTTTAAAGATTTTATGTATTTATTTTTAGAGAGAGGAGAAGGGAGGGAGAAAGAGAGGGAAAGAAACATCAGTGTGTGGTTGCCTCTCAAGCACCCCATACTGGGAACCTGGCCTGAAATCCAGGCATGTGCCTTGACTGGGAATCGAACCAACGACCCTTTGGTTCACATGCCAGCACTCAATCCACTGAGCCATACCAGCCAGGGCTAGTTATCAAATTTTTAACACATAGACCAATCCATATTATACATCAGAATTAAAGCTAAAGTATCTAAAAACAGAGCACCAAGACACATGAAATATAAACTGATAGAACTGAAGTGAGAAATAGAAAATTCAACAACAATAGTTCTAGGCTTCAATACTTCACTTTCAATAATCGATAAAACAACTAGGGAGAAAATTAGCATGGAAATAGAAACCATGAACATTATAAAACATCTAAACTTAATAGACATCTACAGAACATCAAATTCAACAACGGCATAATATACATTCTTCTCAAGTGCACATAGGTCAGAGGCCATAAATTAAGTCACAAAACAAGTCTCAATAAATTTAAAAGGATTAAAATAGTATAAGGTTTGTTTTCTGACCATAATGGAATGAAATTAGAAACCAATTAACAGAAGAAAATTTGAAAAATTTTAAAAACCTGTGGAAATTAACTAGCTCACTAAAAAAACCAACAGGTCAAATAATAAATCACAAAGAAAATTAGAAATACTTTTAGCTTAATAAGAATGCAATCACAACCCTGGCTGGGTATCTCAGTTGGTTGGAGTGGCATCCCATACACCAAATATTTGCAGGTCAATTCCTCGTCAGAGCACATACCTAGGTTGCAGATTAAACCCTCCCCCTCACAGATGGGGCACCTACAGGAGGCAACCAATATGATGTTAGATGTTTGTTTCTTTCTTTCTTTTTCTCTCTCCCTTCCTCCCTGCATTCCTCCCTTCCTTTCTCTCTCTGAAATCAATAAACATACCTTTGGGAAAGGTTTTTAAAAAACAACAACAACAACAAAAGAATGAGGGCAACACACTAAAACTTATGGGATTCAGTGAAATCAATGCTTAGAAAGAAATTTATAGCTATAAACACCCATTTTTTAGAGTAAAATTTCAATTAATAACTTAATTCTCCACCTTAAGAAACTAGAAAAAGAGGAGCAAATTAAACCCAGAGCAAGCAGAAGGAAATTATTATTATAAAGATTAGAATGGAAATAAATAAAATAGAGAAAAGCAACAAAACCAAAAGTTGCTTTCTTTGAAACAATCACCAAAATTGGCAAACTATTAGCTAGACTGACCAAGAAAGAAAGACTGAAATTATTAAAATCAATAGTGAAAGTAAGGCCATTAGTACTGACCTTAGAGAAATTATATGAGATTTTTTAAAGGATTATAAAAGAATCCTATGAACAATTGTGCACTAAATTAGGCAACCTAGATGAAACAAATAAATTCTTAGAAACAAACTACAACACCAAAATTGACATAAAAATAGAGATTGAATTACTAATTTTAAAACTTCATACTCATCTCTACCAATTTAAAAAAAATCATTCTGAGGGATTCATTCTGAATCCCTTTCCAGTTCATTCTGAGGCTAAAATTACCTGATACCAAATCAGACAAAGAGAACCTAAGAAAACTATAGACCAATATACCTTAGGAATATACATGTAAAAATTCTCAACAAAATACTAGTAAACCAAATCCAGTAACATATAAAAACAAACAAAACCCTGACCTTTGTGGAGCTTATATTTTAATGGGTGGAAATTGATAATAAACAACATAAGCATGTAAAATATATGGTACACTAGATGATACATGCAAAATAGGAAAATAAAAAAAGAAAAGGAAAAATTGGGGGGTTACAATTCTAGCTAGGGCAGCCAGAGAAGGTCTCACTGAGAAGGTGACGTTTATGTCAAGATCTGAATGTCAAGAAGCAACTTTACAAATATCTGGGGGAAGACAGTTCCAAGAAGAGGGAACAGCAAGGGCAAAGAGTAGATTAATGAAAGGGATCAGATTAAGGCTGGTCAGCTGCCAATTATATCTGACAAAAGTTAATACAATAAAATTTCAATACATTGAAAGAATCTTGATAATCCATCTAGAACTTGTTATTAAGAAATGGAATCTCTCAAGGGGCAGGGCTGTCAAAGAACATGTATAAAGGACCCATGGACAAAGACAATGGTGGGGGGAGGATTCAATGTGGGAGGAGGGGGTGGGTAGGGCGGGGAGAGTAATGAGAATAACTGTAACTGAATACAACAAAAAAAGAAATCTAATCTGTAACAAAAACCTTGTTTCTATATTCAATTTTCATGTATGAAAGATTTTAATAATAGTTTCCTTAAACATAAACTATATTAAAGACCCACCTCACTCCTAAGGCAACTCAAAATTTTTCATAAAAACCACTGCATTAAATGTCAAAATATATACTATAATATGACATTACAACTAATACTTCTGCTTTCATTTCAAGAATCTGCTGAAAATATTCCACCAATCTTAAATTTATTTGCCTTTTCCCAAAGGAGCAAGAGAAACAAAAATTTTTGTTGCATGAATCTCAGAGGATTTAAATGTCAAAAGATCAACTTCTATGCTTGAAGAGATTTGTTCAGAGTAAGAAAATATGGAATGTAAACCTTAAAACTAGTTGGGTTTTGTTTTTAAGTCATCAGGGTAGAGTTAATGGGTATGAACAAGCAGTAAAATATTCAGATTAAAAACAAGGAAGGGGCCCTGGCTGGTGTGGCTCAGTGGATTGAGTGCTGGCCTGTGAACCAAAGGGTCACCAGTTGGATTCCCAGTCAGGACACATGCCTGGGTTGTGGGCCACATCCCCAGTGGGGGGCACACAAGAGACAACCACACATTGATATTTCTCTCCCTCTCTTTCTCCCTCCCTCTCCCTTTCCCTAAAAAGAAATAAAATATTTTAAAAATAAAAAAATAAAAACAAAGAAGGGTACAGATTAAGCACTATATTATTAAAACATTTTTTAATGATTAAGTAGTTGAATACTCAATGAAGTTTATCTAACCAGGGTGTTGAATTTACAAAAGTTTAGAAACAAACTAGGCAGACCAGCAAAAAAAAAAAAAAAAAATCTGAAAAATAAAAAGTGTAAGGAGCCTCTGGGACAACTTCAAGCATATCAACATGTGCATCATGGGGGTGCCATAATGAGAAGAAAGAGAGCAAACAATTGAAAACCTATGTGAAAAAATAATGAAAGAAACCTTTCCTAACTTGGTGAAGGAAATAGACAAACAAGTCCAGCAAGTGCAGAGAATCCCAAACAAGATAAATCCAAAGAGGCCCACACAAAAACACATCAGAATGAAAAAGAAAAAGGATGAAAACAAAGAGTCTTAAAAGCAGCAAGAGAAAAGGGAACTCTCCTAAGACTGTCAGCTGATTTCTCAACAGAAACTTTTCAGGCCAGAGGGGATTGGCAAGAAGTATTTAAAGTGATCAAAAACAAGAACCTACAAAGCTCTCATTTAGAATCGAAGGACATATAAAGAGCTTCCCAGACAAGAAAAAGCTAAAGAAGTTCATTATCATCATCAAACCAGTATTACATGAAATGTTAAAGGGCCCTCTTTAAGAATATGGAAAAAAAAGATAAAAATATGAACAATAAAATGGCAACAAATACATAGCTATCAACAATTGAATCTTTAAAAAAACAAAATAAATGAAGCAGAAGAGAAACAGACTCATAGAGGACATTTTGACAGTTGTCATATGGGAGGGGGTTAGGTGGATGGGTGAAAAAGGTGAAGGGATTAAGAAGTACAAATTGGTTGTTTCAGAATAGTCATGAAGGTATATAAAATACAGTATAGGGAATATAATCAATAATATTCTGGTAACTACACATGGTGTCATATGGTCATGAAATTTATCAGGATGATCACTTAGTAAGTTATATAATGTCTACGCATTGGGATATGCACCTGAAAGTGATTTAATAGTGTATGTCAGGGATGTCAAACTCATTTTCACTGGGGGCCACATCAGCCTTGTGGTTGCCTTCAAAGGGCCAAATGTAATTTTAGGACTATATAAGTGTAACTACTACTTAACTAGGGGCAAGGAGCTTGGTGCTTCCACCAGGTAGAAACAAGGTGGAGGGCTGGATTTGGCCCTCAGGCCTTGTGTTTGCCACTTGTGGTGTATGTCAGCTGTAACTGAAAAATAAAAAATGATTAAAAATTTTTTTTTAAAGCTGGACAATCTTATAAGTAAAGTTCAGGCTGCTTGAAAGCATCCAAAAACAAAACAAGATGAGTTTAGATTACTCCAAATGATTTTCAAAGTGTGGTCCACAGACTCCTGTAGATCCATGAGACTCTTTCAGAAAGTATATGATGTCAAAACTATTTTCATATGTCTATCAACTCACTACGTTGTACACCTAAAAGTAACATAATGTTGTATGTCAATTATACTCATTTTTTTTAAAAAACACTGTTTTCATAATAACTCTAAAACATAACAACTTAGTATGCCTTTTTCACTGTGTTGACATTTGCATGGATGGACACATTTGCACTTCACAAAAGCAATGGTGGGCAGAACTGCTTGCACCTTACCACAAATCAAAGCAGCCACATCAAATTATACTAGTCATATTCTTCACTGCTGCCATGAACTCTCAGTTAAAAAAAAAAAGATGCTAGTTTCACTTGGTAGATGAAGCAATAAAATTTATTAATTTTGTTAAATTTCAACTCTTAACTAAATGTATTTTTACTATTCTGTGACAAAATGAGAAGTACAAACAAGGCACTTACGCTGCATACCAAAGTGTGATGGTTGTCTCAAAAAAGCACTTGCACAGCATTTGATATGTGAACTCAACTAGCCACTTTTTCCACTGAACGTGATCTTCACTTCAAAGAAAAGAGGGAGCTCAAAAGAGAGAACAGTAGCAGAAAGGGAATCAAAGAAGAGGACATAGGTAAAATATAAGATATACTTTCAACCCTCCAATAACTGAGAGCACAGCCTAGAAGACAACTCAGTTCAATATTGTTAATATGACTGTCTTTTCAATGATTCTTCTTGCAATCTCAATTATCCTACTATGTTCCAGGAACTATGCTAACTACTAACTATTGAACTGAACCTGAAATATTAAGCTTTTCTATTGTAAGAATCCACAGGGTTCTAGACCAATGTATTACAGTACTATGAGCAGCAGAACCCCAGCAACAGTACATAGAAAAGTTAAATGCTTTGACTGAAGTTAGTAGTCAGAAGATCACTGTACATCCACGTACCCCATGAACTTACCTTATGTCTCCCCTTTACTTATTCTCAATAGTGATTCTGTAGGTCCATTGATCTAATTCAATCTTTTTTTTCCAGGTTTCAGCTGACTTATTCTTTTTCCTTCCACACATGCACATGTATCTCTATACACAGGCACACATACACAACACCCTCCTGCTGAGCAGGTTGTGCTGGGCTCCCATAGCCTTTCCAGTAGGACTTTCATTTCTCTAATGCAGGGTCAAAGGAGATCAATGGGGCCTCTCTATCAAATTGCTTATTCTTTTTTACCCCAGTGATGTCTCTTATTTCTTTCCCTATCTAATCACATTGCTAGTTCCTCTAAAAATGGTGACAATGAGCATTTATATAGGACTTTAATGGGAAATATTTTAGTGTTTCACCATTAAGTTTGATATGGGCTTTTTATTATATGTATGTAAGTAAAACAAAGAAGAGGCCAATAGCTCCTTAATGTTGTTGTCATTGTTCAATATTGGCCTATTCCTAATTTCTTTTTTTATTTCTTTTTTTATTGTGGTAAAACATATATAACAAAAAATTTTACTATTTTAAATATTTTTACGTGTATAGTTCAGTGGCATTAAATATATTCACATTGTACCCCTGGTCAGGTAGTGCATTTGGTTAGAACATTGTTCCAATATGCCAAAGTTGCAGGTTTGATCCCCAGTTGCAGCACATACAAGAATCAGCCAATGAATGCACAAATAAGTGGAACAACAAATCAGTGTCTGTCTGTCTGTCTGTCTCTCTCCACTCTTCTTTCTCAATCAATCAATAAACTTTAAAAAATACATTCATATTATACAACCGTCATCTCCATCCTTCTCCAGAACTTTTCCATCTTCCCAAACTGAGATCTATATCCATTAAGCACTAATTCCCCATTACTACCCCCAACCCCTGATAACCACTGTTCTACTTTCTGTCTCTATGAACTTGCCAATCATATTATTTCAGGAATGTGAAGTCCTGGAAGGCTGAGTGACTTTACCGAGGTCATATAGCTAGCTGATTTCTGATTGATAAAAGTCAAAATATGCACTTAGCAAAAAAAGTGGTGGTCATGAGTAGCCAAATAGATTCACTTCATTTTCTTTCTTGCCTAAGCCTAGCCTTGGTCTGCTGAATTTCTGCAAGGTCTTTATTCAACAAAATCTCTATCTTTTAATGGAAAAATGTAGAAATTTGGGTCATATATCATTGTGGTTAGTGAATTCTTAACAAGCTAAATAGTGTTGACCATAAATACTCATCAATCTGAATGGCATAGATCTTGATTCTTAATCTTCTATTTGGTTCAACATTTTTATTAATGATTTGGATGTGAGCCTTTATGGAACAATGATGAAATCTCTAGTATGATAGGGAGAAAAGTGTGACAGCTGGGTCTGCTACATTAAAGGATCAATATTCAACAAGCTTGAATCAAATTAGAATAATGAACTAAATCTAACACGATGCTTTAAGCAATATATGTTTCTACATTTGTGTTCAGAAAGACCCAAACTATTAAATGATACACTATAGGGAAGAAGCCATCAGGAAACAAGCTAATGTAATCTCAGGCTGCATTACTAGAAATGTCCAAATTGGGGATTGGATGGCGGGGGAGTGGATTACACAATGCAAGTTGTACTGATCAGTAACACAGTCCATCTAAATCATCATTCACTGACCACATACTATATGCCAGATCACACCTGAAATACTGTTCTTAGTTCTAGTTCCAAGCACAAGGTTAATTTCACGTCTTAACAAACAACATTTCCAACAGAAAATAGCCCAGAAAGTAAGATGTGTAGAAGTTTTTACTTATAAAAGATAAAAGCAACTTAGAAAAATTTAATCCACAGATAGTTATAATAATACCTAACATTTGTCACTTACTATGTGTGGCAGTCATGTAGGTGTGTCCCTTGTATCTCCCCTCAAGAAAGAGATACAGTTATTCAACTGCTAGGTGAGAACAGAGACTTCTGGTCAAGATGGAGGAGTAGGTAAACATGCTTTGCCTCCTTGCGCAACCACAGAAAGAATTACAACCAAACCCCACAACAAATAGCACCCAGAACCATCAGAAAATTGAACTGTATGGAGTCCAACAATCAAGGATTTAAAGAAGCCACATTCATCCAGATGGGCAGGAGGGGTGGAGACACGAACACGGGTGGATAGGTGGCAGTGGCAGCAGAACAGGCAGTCCCACATTCATGTGTGGTGGATAAGATCAGGGATACCTTGGGAGAAAGGGATACCTTGGGAGCAAGCGATCCCAGCCCCATTCCAGACTGCATAGCCCAGGGTTCCAGTGCCAGGAAGATAAATCCCCATAACTTCTGGCTGTAAAAACCAGTGGGCGTTGAGGCAGCAGAAGAAACTGCCAGATTTTCAGGAGACTCTGCTTAGAGGGTTTGCATAGACTTAGAATGTAAGCAGACCCAGCCCCTCTGGAATTCAGCACCAGGGCAATAGCTGAAAGGACACCAATTGCATACAGGGAGTAAGTGAAGTGACCAGGAACAGGGAAAGTACAGGATAAATGTCCAGAAGCCAGGTGGCAGCACTGTCCCTTTTCTAAGCCCTCCCCACACACAGAGCGACAAAGCGGTGGAGGGGGTTGCCCTGCCCTGATGATTACCTAAAGCTCCATCTCACACAATTTACAGGTGTGTTTTCTACAATAGGTCAGGCTACTAAGGTAGGAAGTCAAACCAGCTCTACCTAACACACAGAAACAAGCACAGGGAGGCTGCCAAATTGAGGCATCATAATTAAAATATCAAAAGTTAAAAGATAAAGAATCTTAAAAGCAGTGAGAGAAAAGCAGAGAGTTACCTACAAAGGAGTTCCCATATCACTGTCAGCTGATTTCTCAAAAGAAACTTTGTAGGCAAGAAGGGACTGGCAAGAAGTATTCAAAGTGATGAAAAGCAATGACCTACAAGCTAGATTACTCTATCCAGCAAAGCTATCATTTAGAATGGAAGGGCAGATAAAGGGCTTCCCAGACAAGGTAAAACTAAAGGAGTTCATCATCACCAAGCCCTTATTACATGAAATGTTAAAGGGATTTATTTTTTAAAAATGATCAAAACTATGAACATTAAAAAGGCAACAAATTCACAACTATCAACAACTGAATCTAAAAACACAAACTAAGCAAACAACCAGAACAGGAGGAGAATCATAGATATGGAGGTCATTTGGAGGGTTACCAGCTGGGAGGGGGAAGGGGAGAATGAGGGAAAAGGTGTGGGAAATAAGAAGCATAATTGGCAGGTACAAAATAGACAGGGGGAAGTTAAGAATAGTATGTGAAATGTAGAAGCCAAAGAACTTATATGCACAACCCATGGGCATGAACTAAGGGGCTAGGGGATTGCTGGAGGGAATGGGGGTATACCAGGTAGAGAGGGGCAAAGGGAGAAAAATTGGGATGACTATAATAGCATAATCAATAAAATATATTAAAAAATAAGGTGAGAGTAATTATTCTATGTAATGTTAGAGAGCAAAACAACAAAGGGATAGATATGAGAGAAAAGCAAACTGTGGGCTAAATATAAAAGCTATTTTCTACTAATTAGCAGTAACCAACAATAGAATGAGGTCCTTCAGGAAGTAAGCAGGGCCTATCACTTAAGTGTGAGGCATTATAAAACAGATAAAAGTTGACATCAGTAAAAGGTACTAAGTATTATGTAGGAGAAAAGGGTTCCACAGCTAATAAGTTTGGGTAACATACTGTTGAACAAGTTTCTTTACTTTTACTCCTCCATTTTTAAAATACTAATTAATGGGTATTTGCAAATCTCTACCTGAGGGATACAATAGTATACTAAAACTTATTTGATTAAAAAACATTTCCTTCCTCCTGGTGTAAAATGATTTCTTCCCAAAGTCAAGATTCACTGATGCAGGGACTCCAGAAGAAGCTAAGAAGGACAATTTTCTAGCTGTTTAACAATTTTCCAGCCAGTAAAGACATCATCTGTCTATCAACATTAGCACCTCCAATACCTCTAAGGTGGGAAGGCTATGTAAAAGTTTTCTCACTAAAATACATGTCATGCTTTTTGAAGGTAAAACGTGCCCTCCTTTGCTTTATCAACAATAATTGGTCCCCATTTTAATTACTGAATTCTTACTTTATAAGCAATATTAAAGCTTCATTCCAAGTGTGCTCCTGGTGACCTGGCTACTTTCATGTAACACAACTCCACATACATTGTTTCTCAAACACATACACAGTTATCACAAAAAAGGGCAGAAGGGGCTTACAGGTAGAGAAAGAAGACACCTCAGTCATGAGCTATTCATGAGGCTAATTTCCAGAGTTTCCATGTTTTGACTCAGAAATACATTTCCTTTGTTTCAGGGAAAATGTTTATATAAAATATAATCCCTCAGTCTTGGCTCCCCCATCTTCCTTAGCCACCACCCACAGACCACTGCTACCCTTCCCACCCCCATTCTGTTACTTCATTAATAACGTTTCCTCACCATTGTCTAGAGTTGTCTACATGTCATCTATCTTTTCATTCAGTTCTTCTTTAGAAACACTGAATAGATTATTAAATGTGGAAGGGGACTTAACATCTAGTCCATCACTCATTTTCAGATCAGAGAAAGGAGGCCCAGATATCAGTTATTATATTTTCCTAATAATAGCAAAGTAGGCATTTTTATCTGCTTCAAAAATACCAACATATGGTGTATTTTACTGCAATAATTTTTAAACAGTATATAAAAAAGCTAAAGTTCCCAAAATACGCACACACACCTTTTTCTTACACAAAATGTTACATGCTAGTGGTATACTTCCAAGGCAAATATCCACCAAAGTCAATCAACTAATTTTACGCTCTCCCAATATGAATATATCCTCAAGCACTATGGAAAATCCTAACATAAAACAAATAAAGAACATGTGGGGAAGTTCACATGATGAAAAAGAGTGTGGGTTTTATAGTCAGAGATATATGGGTTGGCTTAGGAAAGCTGAAACAGCCTCAGTTCTTTCGGATGTAAAACAGGCATAATCATATGGATATTATAGGGCCCTTTTAAGAATTAGAAATAGCACATGTGACACATCTAGCAGAAGGTGGCACACTGCTGACAATGCTTTTATACTATGTAAGTAATGCAAGGTAAAAAAGCAGTCAAGGAAAACTTCATAAACCTGGAGTCCTGGAAGAACTGTATAACGAAGCATGCAGAAACAGGAGTAAGGAATGATCAGATTGGAACCAAATCATGAAGAGCTGTTTCAGCCTTCTGTTTTAGACACTGAGCAGAAATTTCTAAGAGTGACCTCATAATGATCTCAAAAACAATTTATCTCAGCTACTAATTGAAAAAAAAACCCAGAACAGAACCTATGGGCAGTTATTATGTCACCAGAATCACAAAAAGGTCAGATGATATATTTTGAAGTTTCAAGGTTTTTCTCAAACTCAAAGTGTTTTATTTTAATTACTTTTGGGAGGTTGTTTTTCAGGTTCAATTAAAAATGAAAAATGGAAACTAAAGTTTACATAAACCCTGACAGAATGTTTTCAAAAGATTTCAATACTGCTTACTTTTTTATTTTAATAAAGAGAATTTTGAGATTGCTCTGCTGTGCTTTGAAATAATAAAAAACATACCATTTACTCTTTATTTTAATAAAAGGAATTCTGGCAGATAAACTACCAAACCTTAATCTGAGGTTAGAAAACAACCATGTTATAAATAGAAATGCATACCTTTTCATCAATCTCAGCAAAAAGACTCCAAAAACTGTTTTTTGTAACTTTATATAGAAATTATGGCTTCCAGAGCAACTAAAAGATTGTATAACAAATCAGTGGAAGCCTTTCAGATCACTCACTTCAAAGTCACCATTAAAGGATCAAATAGTGATCAAATCAAGCGGAAAAATACTATGGGTGATACACTGTATATAAAATGAAGGTCCCAAATTTGCATTTTGTTTATTCAGCGTTCCCTGCAGTATTTACTACTCTGAAATAACTTTAGAAACATTAGCAAGTCATTCATTGCTTATCTTGAACTATGTCCTACAAAAACCTCTAACCTTGATTGGAAAACTTTAATACCTTGATTGGAAACACACTTATACTACATATAAGAATAAAGAGTAGCCCTGGCCAGTGTGGCTCAGTTGGCTGGAGTGTCATCTGGTCTTGGCTTCAATTCCAGGTCAGGGCACATGCCTAAATTGCAGGTTTGGTCCCCTGTCAGGGTATGTTCAGGAAGCAACCAATTGGTATTTATCTCTCTCTCTGTATCTCCCTTCCTCTGTCTATAATCAATGGATATATCCTTGGGTAAGGATTAAAAATAAAAATAAAACAAACAAACAAAAAAGCAATGACTAATCTGTATGTATGTAGGATTATATATCATGGAGATATAACGGCAATCCTTAAGACCTATCAGTCCTGAATCCTTAGAGACACTAATAGCTACATATACAACTGGACTCTAACTTTTCAGAAATGTCTTAGCAGTTAAAGGAAAGCTAAAACTAAGGCTTACAATTGCCTCTTGTTAGGCAATATTCTTAGAATACAATCTCTCAGAGTTGAAGCCCCCACACCACTATTCCCATCACCACCCAACATGGTTAACCAGTTCCACCAACTGCCGGTTATGAAGGATGCTTATGAATATTATTTGACAATAAAAAGAAATGAAGTACTGATACATGCTGCAACATGGACAAATCCTTAAAACATTATGCTAAGTAAAAGAAGCCAGTAATGAATTGTGATTCCATTTATATGAAATGTCCAGAATAGATATGCAAATCCATAGAGGCAGAAAGTACATTAGTGGTTGCTAAGGACTGGGAAAACTGGCGGGGAATGGGGAGTGACTGCTAATGGGTATGAGTTTCTTTTTGGAGTGATGAAAATATCTAAAATTAGTGATGATGTCTGCACAATTCTGTGATTAACAGCCCTTGAACTATATACTGTAAATGTGTAAATTGTGTGGTTTGTGAATTATATCTCAATAAAGCTACTAAAAAATAAAATACAGACTTACCTAATACTCTAAACTTAATTGAAATACATGTAATTCTTCACTACACATTTTACAACCCCCCTATAGTTACTATTATTTCAAACTGCCAGAAGAAACCAAGGCCGAATATACTCAAACTTGCCCTAATTTATGAAAAATTCTAGACTAGTCTTATCATTTTCTTCAATATTTTCTGATGCGCCTTCCTTCAAAGATAATAAATTTCCATTTAAATGTAATTAATTTTTTTAAATCTAGGGCATAGATTAACTACTTCTGTGTTATCATTTTTCTTTATTTTTTATCCTTACCTGAGGACATTTTTTCATTGTTTTTTTACTTTTTTAATATTTTATTATTTATTATTTTGAGAGAGGGGAAGTGAGGGAGAAAGAGAGGAAAGAGAAACATAGAAGTGAGACAGAAATATCAACTGGTTGCCTCTAGCACATTCCCCAACTAGAGACCAGGCCCTACCAGAATTGAACTGATGACCTTCTACTTTGCAGTATGATGCCCAACCAACTGAGCCATGCCAACCAACTGAGCCATGCCAACCAACTGAGCCACGCTGGCCAGGGCTTTATTGCTTTTTTAGAGAAAGAGGGAGGGAGAGGGAGAAAGAAAGATGGGGGGCAGGGTGGAGAGGGAGAGAGAGAGAAACATGGATGTGAGAGAGAAACATCGACTGGTTCCCTCCAGTACACACCCTGATCAGAAAGTGAACCCACAACCTTTCGGTATACAGGAAGATGTTCCAACCAAGTGAGCCACATTGGCCAAGGTATTTTTTAAAAAATACAACAGCCCTGCCCGTGCACCAAAACGTTGCAGGTTAGATCCCTGGTTGGAGGGCATATGGGAGGCAACCAATTGATGTTTCTCTCTCTCTCTTACTTTCTCTCTCTCTAAAATCAGAAACATATCCTTGGGTGAGGATTTTTTTTTTTAAATGCAACAAAACTACCATAATAGATATTAAGAAATGTATCCTTAATGATATATCATCTAAATAATAAAAAGAGAAATGATGACAAATCACTATAGAATTTCCAACTAAAGAAATTAGTATAGTCACAAGCCTAGGTCCACATAAGTATGTTTTAAGCTTAAAGCAAATGTATGCTAATCATCAGAGAAATGCAAATTAAGACTACCATGTGGTACCACCTCACACCTGCCAGAATGTCTGCTACCATCAATAAATCAAAAAAACAGCAAGTACTGTGAGGATGTCCATAAACAGGAACCCTAGTACACTGCTGGTGGGAATGCAGACTGGTGCAGCCACTATGAAAAACAGTATAGAGTTTTCTCAAAAAATTAAAAAATGGAACTGCCATTCGACCATTTGACCCAGTGATCCCACTTCTGGGAATATATCCTAAGATCTGAAACATCAATCAGGAAGAATTTACGCATCTCTATGTTCATACCAGCATCATTTACAATAGCCAAGATCTGGAAACAGCCCAAGTGCCTATCAACAGATGAGTGGATAAAAAAGATGTGGTACATTTACACAATGGAATTCTACATGGCTGTAAAAAGGAAGGAAGTCTTAACCTTTGAGACAGTGTGGATGGACCTGGAGATTATTATGCTGAGTAAAATAAGCCAGTCAGAGAAGGAAGGACAAATACCATATGATCTCTCTTGTATGTAGAATCTAATGAACAAAATAAACTGACAAACAAAACAGGCCCAGAGGCATGGATGCATGAACAGACTGACAGATCTCTGATGGGAGGGAGTTGGGGGGACTGGAAGAGATTAGCCAAAGAACATATATGCATAACACACGGACACACACAACACTGTTGTAAAGGTGGAAGGGAGCTTCATGGAGGCAGGGGGGCAAAGAAGGATAAAATGGGGGACATCCATGTCAACAATAAAAAAATCACTGATGAGGTAGATCAAATGGTTTTCCACTGTTCTTTTAATTTGCATTTTTGTTTACTAGTGAGTTAAAAAATATATGTATTTGCTGACCAAAGACAAACAAACAAACAAAAAACAACCCAGCCCTGGCCAGGATGGCTAAGTTGGTTGGAGCATCATCACGTAACCAAAAGGTTGTAGGTTTGATTCCCAGTCAGGGTTTATGCCTAGGTTGTGGGTTCCATCCCTATTCTGGGCACAAACAACACCTGATCCAGGCGCCTACAGGAGCAATCAATTCATGCTGCTCTCCCACATCAATATCTCTCTCTCTGGCTCTGCCTCTTTCTCCTCCCCTTCCTCCCTCCCTTCCTCTCTAAAATCAACAAATATATCCTTGGGCAATGATTAAAAATGTAATAATAAAAAATAAAGTTTTGTAATATAAAATCCTTAATGCCATAAGATCCCCATTAACACTTATTAAGGTCTCCTTTTCCCTTGCCCAGTATGAATTCAATGTCCTTTCTTAATTTCAATGTGTCCACAGAGATTTCCTCATCTTTACCTTATTTTATTAAAGCTCTCAAAAAGTACTTCATAAGTACAAAACATTATATACTGTTCTAATTTTTCCAATAGTTCAGTTCTATAAAGGGGCTATTTACAATAATTGAAAAGAAAAAATGTTAAGTACTTATTTTGTACAATAGGAAATATTTTATAAATAGCATTTTCAATTAGTTTATTTAAAAAGCGTATTGAATATTATAAAGTGTAAGGTCTTCTACTAACTACACAACTAAAATACTAACTACTGACACCTTGGTTCCTCCTTAATTTAGAAATCTCTAATACTTTAAAATTGTTCATATTGGTTTTATTTCCTAGTGGTAAACTGTATAAATAATTAATGATCTTTCAAGCATTTTCAAATAGAAGTAAACAAAAAGTATTATTTTCCACTTCCTACTCTGGAAGGACTTACTGGGACTGCTGAGACTGATTTATAGCTCTGATTTACACATTATATCATTCATTCCTTACAATAATCCTATAAGGTGGGTATTATCAGCTACATTTTGTAGAAGAGAAAATAGAGGCTTAAAGGGGGCAAGAAACTTGTCCAGGGTTATACAGATTATCAGAAAAGACGGAAACCCATCTGACAGGTTGTAAAATATAGCTGTAATCCATAGCGGTTTGTAAGGAAAAGTCTGTTTTTTAAGATTTTATTTATTTATTTTTAGAGAGAGGACAAGGGAGGAAGAAAAAGAGGGAGAGAAACATAAATCAGTTGCCTCTTATATGTGCCCCTATCCAGGGACTGAACCCACAACCCAAGCATGTGCCCTGACTGAGAATCAAATCCGGGACCTTCCATTTTGCAGGACAACACCCAACTAATTGAGCCACACTGGTCTAGTTGGAAAAGTCTGTTTTACAGCTTCTCCAGTTTTTAAATAATGTAAGTTTAGTAAATGATGTCATTTTTTGAAAACTAAGTATATGAACTATTTCTATTCAGTAACTACAGCTTTCCTTGATTATACTAAAATGTGGCTCTTTGGCAGGTGAGATACACACAAGCAAAAGTAAAGATCATGTAAAACTTGGAAAATGAATAATTTGTAATAATAAGTATACCCTATACACAGGGAATAGCTAATTTTTAGCTAAAAATGAAATGGAAAATATGTATAGTAAGTTAAGATCAAAATTTATTAAAAATTTTAAATAATTCCAAAAGGAGACTCATTCTCTTAAAAAAGGAAAGCTACCTACCAAGTTTTAAGTCACACAAATTTCAATGCCTGGCTTTTGTTTTTTCCAAAAGGAGGAATGAAAATGAATAGTTATTGAAAACCTTCTATGTGACAATGAGCTAACTGCTTTTGATTACTTTTATCTCATGGAACCTGTTCCCAGTGGGAGGTGCTATTACCCCAGTAATACTTAAGAAAACTCAAATTCTAAACATCACATTGCTCTAAGAGCTGTAGTAAGAATTCCTGCCCACATGTAATTCCATAATCTGCATCACATCATGCAATTAACCATAAAACACACCACACATACACACACATACACATCATCCCTTTAGGAACATAAGAATTTAAGCTGAAATCCAAGCAATTACTGTATTTTTTAAAAAAGCTTTGTGCCTTTGCAACTAATCTCTGTTGAGCACTTAACAGGTGCCAAATAAAAGTTTACTGAATGAAATGAACAGTGGTAACTTAGCAACAGAGGAAGAAATGGGATCATCTTCACTCATTCTTTCTAAAGACGTTAATATAAAACTATCACTTACCAGGCAACACGTACAATTACCTCCTTAAAGAAAAAAACACTGAATCTGGAACTGGAATAGAAATGAAAGATCACACATAAAAATTACTGTCCTGGCTGGTGTGGCTCAGTGGATTGAGCGCAAACCATGGGTCGAGGGTTCCATTCCCAGTCAGGGCACATGCCTGGGTTGTGGGCCAGGTCACCAGTAGGGGGCGCTTTAGAGGCAACCACACACTGTTTCTCTCCCTCTCTTCCTCCCTTTCCCTCTCTGAAACTACATAAATAAAATCTTTTTTAAAATTATTGATATTCTTAAAGGCAAGCTACTGAATTAAACATAAGAAGCCTTAAAGAGAGATCCAGCATGTTCCACTCAACTACAAAACGCGTCTGACCCTGTCTTTTAACAGTTAACTAAGTATGTCCTGCTTCCACAATTAGCTAGTTGCTAGCAGAGACCTTGGTCATTATTGTGTTTCCCAGAACACCAAAGAAAGCACCTGGCACTTAAAATTAATAGCTAAAATCTTATAACTATCTTTAATAGGTTACAAAATTTTTCAGATATATCTACCTTGAGAGTTTTGCAAGATAAGTATTAACTCTGCATTTTACAGATAATGACATTGAAGTCCAAGGAGATTAAGTACCAAGGTAAGTGGCCAGGTATCCTTTTATAACACAACTACCACTAAAGGCTCTCAAATGTTTGTTGATTGAATCAGCTGTCCTTTGAAATATCAGTTTTCTAAGATTAAACACCATTATCTGTTGCTATGACAAATGATATATTGCCACTTAAGAATGATTGAAGGCTTTGCTAGAAAACAGATACTGTACCTTCAACTCAGCTTGCCAAGATTACTTAACTTTAAACTTACTATATCAGTGATTCTCAAACTTTGGTAGGACTAAGAAAAGGGGAGCTGGATAAGAATGAAGATCCTTGGGCCACCATCATGCCTAGAAATTCTGATTCAGAGGGCCAGGATCTGAGTATTTTAATAAGCACCCTGAACTGATTTTAATGTTGGTAGTCTTTAGGGACACACTGAGAAAAAATGGATTGGACTTTTTAAAACCTAAGTTAATCTACCAAAAAATTTTTAATCAAGCCAATTTTTTATAATCATAAATATTTAAGAAAAATCTTACAAAAACAATACAAGGCTACTGCATCTAACAGGACAGGTCCTCAAAAACATTTACTACACCAAATCTCCCTAGATCTCCGGAGCTTCTCATGATGCAGGTGGTTAAGTCAGGGGTCTTTCAGGTAGGTAGTTACCCATGTTGTTCTGTTTTAAATGATGTATTATTCAACTATGATTGAGATGTAATTTAGTAAAACATTTTTATAGGTCTTAAAATGACTGAATGTTAAACAATAAAAAGGACAGTCAGTTAACTTTGAACCTAATATGTAGAATTAATAATTTAAAAATCACCACCAGTATAAGCTCATTTTAAACTTTAAATGGCCATAAAAATGTACCTTGAGATTATAGGTGACCTTTCCCCCATTATTAAATATTTATGGAGATTCTGTACTTTCCAAGGCTTCTACAATAAGTATATTTGTTTTTAAAAGTTTAAAAGTACTTATCAATCCTACAACCTTAACTTACATAACAGGAAAACAAAAATAACTTATAACCTCATTTATCATAAACCAAAAATACCTATAAACCTGACTTAGGTATCAAAGGTTAATCACTAATCACTAACTTTTCTATTACATTTATATCAGAACAAACCATTTCACTTCTAAAATTTAGACTATGTCCCATTTCCATCAGGTATCTGTTATTAGGATAGTTAGCACGACTTTTAAAATCCTCTCGTCATCCATTCTATGGATCTATTTACATAGAACATTTTTGTACCGAGAACTGAGGCATTAAAATACACATATTGGGGAAGAAGGGGGAACACACCTTTGTAAAATATATAAATGAATAATTGTGAGCATTCATCTAGAAACATCGCAAAGCTGGGATGGAGCTTTCTCCAAAGCAGACCACGCTTCGAGGCAAGATGTAATAGAAGAAGGCAGGACTGAGCTACCGGCAGGTGATGAAATTTCACCTCAAATAAGACGCAAAAGGTTCTTTTCAACCCAGCAGATCCGTGAACGGCACTCCGAGGGTACCAGGGGCTTTCGCGGCCCATCACTTTCAGCACTCCAATTCCCACCCTGCCCTGCCGCCCTTCCCCCAGGGACTCTGCGGGACTCGGTGTGGGGCGCAGAAAAGCCCAGGCTGTTTGCAAACAGGCGTCCTCTGCATCCCTCCGGGATGAATGTGCAGGGCCGGGGATAAGAGGCTGCGCTCCGCCCGGGGCCAATCCGAAGGGCGCCAGTGGCCCCCGCCAGCCCCCTGGCTCCACACCCCGGGCGGCGCCGGAACCGAGGCCGGGGCAAGGGTTTCTCCGCGGCGCGGGGCCTAGTCGCCCCCCACGAGTCTCCAAGCTTCCCGGGGGACACGGGGAGAAGGGCTGAGGCCCCAGAGCCGCGGGGTGGGGGAGGCTGCCGCAGCGGCTGGACTCCCTGTCCGTCCGGCTAGAGGGCTGCCGCCAGGGCCCTCCCCGGAGGCCGAAGGCCCCCGAGCTCGGGACCGCGCCGCGTCACACTCACCTCGAGCGGCAGCCGCCGTTGCCTCAGCATGGCCCGGGGGGGTCGTCCCTGAGCTGCCAGCCTCCTCCGGAGGGCACCGGCGAAGCCCCAGGCGCCGCCGCGAAGCCTCCCACTCCTGAAGGGGCTGTGGTTGCCGCTGCTGCTGAGGCCCAGCACCCTCCGAGCCGCATCGAGCTCCTGGGCCGCCGCAGCGAAGCGGATCCCGGAGGAGCTCCGCCGAGTCGGGCCGGGCGCGCACGGCAGCGGTGGGACAACCGAGGTGCCGCGGGCGGGGATCCTCCGTGAAGCCTCCAGCGTCGCCTTGGCCGCTCCTGCCGCCAGCGCCGCTGGGCCACAGCGCCCCCTGGACCTCACGCCGGGCTACGACGCGAGGACTGCGGCGGCCGCCCAGGCACGAGCCGCAGGGAACGCCGGCGAGCGCGGTGTGAGGAAGGCGGGGGCGGCGCGCCCCCTGCACGGCCGACTGCCTACCGTCCGCCCCAGAAGACGCCTCCCTGGAGACGGAACCCCTAGGTCCTCACGGACATTGCCTGTCCCCGCCACCTACCCCGAATCCTCAGACCCCGAGCACCTTAGCGCCTCACTTCAGGAAGTACAACGACGTTCCTGTTCCTCGGACCCTCACCTGCAAGTAGGAGTATGAGGGCATCTCCTCGTTTTTCTCTCTCGTGATTCGAGGGCGGGGATCCCTTCTAGTTCCTTCAGTGTGTCTGGGTGTAAGAAGAGTGACCCAGCGCCAACCTTTTTACACACACACAATCCTCACTCAAAACTGATGAAGAAATTGCCTTTGACCTTAACTTTTGGGGGATCTACTGTGCAGATCGTTACAGAAATTTCCTACAGATACCAAAACATAACCCCTAAAGCGTCCCCCAAAATAGGAAAAAATATTTCGAGCAAGACAAGAGAATAGCCAACCGGTTTCCTGAAATTCATAAACGACTTAAAGGTAAGAAAAGAACCATCCATGTTTTCTAACTAAACCCAACCCCTCTCCTACCCCGATCTCTACTCTTCTACGCCCCCACCCCTGCCAAATCCCAGGTAAGGCTCCGAAGGAAGGAAATTCTTATATAGCGGGGCTGTAGAATCATTCTGTTTACAGATACCCCGTGTTCGATCCCACTCAAACTCTAGGTGCAAACATCAGAACCAAAAACAAAAGAAACAAAGGCTGTCAAGGGGAAGTAGGGAAAAGAAATCTCCAAATACTCTTGTCCCAAATTTTTCAAATACATTATTTTATCATAGAGTAGTATGATAAAATGAGCAGGAATTGTGGTGGCATACAGTCTGATACTACCCATTCCAGCTCTGTCATGTTTAGCCTTGTGACCCTAGGCAAGTGAAATATTTCTGAACCTCAGTTTTCTAATGCCTGCCTTGCTAGTTGTTGTGAAGACTGGAGCTAATTTACGTAAGCTAGGAACTGGCCGATGGAAGGTACGCAAATATTAGTTCTGATTCTTGGTTCCAAAACACCCTCTCAGTCTTTCTTAAAATCAAGATTGTTCCCAACTGCTTTTGTTCTTTCTCTTTCAAGCTGTGTGTGTGTGTGTGTGTGTGTGTGTGTGTGTATTCCTATCAAAAATGGGTGCATTATTCTTCATCATCCTTGGTCTAGCTAAAATTTTCCTAAATTTCAGTTATGTAGTAATATAACATCCATCCACTAAAGAGTAATAGAATTTTCATACCCTGGGTCCTGTGACAGTCTGCCACATACAGAGCAGATGTCAGTATAGAACCAGTATATTTTTCTTTTTAAAAAAAATTTATAAGGCAGCCTCACCTTACCTTGCATTATGTCCCAATAATAATAAATCTTTTTAAAAGACTTTATTTATTTTTAGAGAGAGGAGAAAGGAGAGAGAGAAACATCAGTGTGTGAGAGAAACATCAATCTGTTGTCCCTCACTCACCCCAACTCAGGCATATACCACCACTGGGAATCGAACCGGCAACCTTTCAGTTTGTAGAACAACACTTAACCCACTGAACCACACCAGTCAAAGCAATAATAATAAATCTTAATGAGAAAATTACATAAAGTCACTGGGAACTTTCAAATAATTATTGAGAAGCCATCTTAGAGATAATATAACCTTCCAGTCAATGAAAGCGCTCCCTGTACAATCCTAAGTGTGCCTGCCCCACCTATATTCTGAGTCACATTACAAAAAAAAAATTCCTATCCCCTTTTTATACCCAGAGAAACTGGTGCTTGGAGGGGAAACTATGATTCAGCCTCACAACAACTCTAAGAATTAAGTACTATACTATGTGAAAGGCATCCAATCTAAGGAAAAGCTAAAAGTAAACCCTGAGATTCCTCTGGTCTCCCATCTGATGCTCTAACAGTCCTTTCTGCAATATTTAGAAAATGCAGTAAGAGTAAATTACTGTTGCTAAAAATTTTCAATCTAGAGTAACAGGCCCTTTAACTTTGATCAGTTTGACAACCTAACGTTACCACTGTGCTTTCCAAGCCTAGTTCACTTCCACCAGGATATCTGCATTTGTATAGAAATAATCATGCTATGCAGGGTGTAACTAAGACATGAAGGTGGTTCATTTGTTCCCAGGACCAGTTTCTTCTTGTCTCACACTTTTTCCCCTTCTATTCAGGTTATGTTTCTGAAAGAGGCTGCCTGTATCATCAGTACCTCCTCACTGATCATTCCATTGTTTTGACTCTTTATACCCAGTTTTCTCTCTGCTCCTGAAATGTCTCTCATCTGTTTTCCTCCTCTAATGTAAATCTCTTTTTCATTTTAACCTACCTTGACCTACTGTCAGTTGATTTGGTTATCCTACTCTCAGTTTCACATTGATTTCCACTGGGTGGAATCCAGCGACTCTAAAATATCAATATTCCCAACCTGGAAGACCTCCCCACTTTCATTTTTATACCATATACATTCATCCTATGGAAAGCTAGTATTCTAAGAATGGTTTCTTCAACAACAATAAAATTTGTAAAAATGGCAGAAAAAAGAATGGTTTCTTCAAGCGAATTTAAGCTGTAGCACCAAGCAAAATTTTCTTTGCTCTTTAACATTAGTTCTTTAAAATTCAGGCCTTTTGTCAATTAAAACTGTTAAAAAATAAATCAGGCCAAAAAGATATCCATTTCCTGGCTTGGTAAATGGCACAAGAGTCATACTTAACTCTTGTGTCTCTGTCCTGGAAAATTGGTCAATTAGCCTGATAAATTCTACTTATTGCTTTTATTGAATTTCTCTCCAACTCTACTGCCACCCCTTTTGGTCTAGCTTATATGCTCAATGAATTACAGGTGCACCGAATGGAAAGAAGGAAGGAAGAGAGGGAAAAAGAAAGGATGAATGAATTTATTCGTGTTTAAGAGCACATACTGTATCAAAGGTTGTATAAAAGAAGGCACAAAACCTCTTCCATAGTCCCTATAATCCTTGTACTTCCCAATTTATAGGTACTCATGATTGTACTGTCAACATCTGTTTACTTGTATGTCTCACCTATCAGTATTTGATTTATCTGTGTTCCCACAACCAATCTCAGTACAGAGTACACCTCAGGGAATGTTAAACCGAACAAAACTGTGGCTTAGCCTGATGTGCATCAGGCCAGGGCATCCCACCCACTTAGTTACTTTTTTAGGCCTTTTATGTTAACTTTCAGGTCCCATTGAAGAATAAGACTCCTCTTCAACAGATGATTGCCCTGCAGCCTAGAACTGACCCCCAGCCTGCTGCTGCCAGCTATGGTCTCCCATACCCCTCTGGAGTCACCAGCCATAATGTCAAACCCAGAATTCACAGTCTGTTACTAAAAATGTAAGTCCTGGAGCAGGCTAGAAGTCATTAAAGCAGCACAAACTTAAAAAGGAAATTGGGGATGTTTGGGAACGTATTAGTTCATTTGAGTCATTTAAAAAAGAACAAAACAATTTCCATTTTAGGGATTTAGCATAAGGAAGTAATGAAATATGTGAACAAAGATATATGCAAAATGTTTCTTATATATTTCACTGTGGGCTTATAACATAAAAATGTAAGGAAAACCTTAAATAAATTAAATGAATTACAATACCTTCTCACAAGAAACGTTATGCATCCATTAACAATTGTCTTTTAAAAAAATTTTAAATGACATTGAAACCTGCTCATGATTCAATATCAAATTAAGGAAAAACAATTTTAAGTAAAAAAGACTGTTGTATGATTATCTTTTTATATATGTACTTTAAAATATAATATTTAGAAGGAAATGGTACAAAATGTATGTTTGCAGGAATTTTTTGACTTTTTATTTTGAAATCATTTCAGATTTAAAGAAAACTTGCAAATAATACTACCAAAAAAATCCCATATACAGAGGTGGGCAAAGGTAGGTTTACTGTACTGTTGTGACATTCTTTTGAATTAATAATAAAGATATTGTAATAATCATAACCTGCATGTCTTTTTCCATACGAACACCTACTTTCGCCCACCCCTGTATCTTTCATATCTAACCACATTTGCTTTAGTATTCTCTTTCTTGTGCATGTATGTGCTCTCATTCCTGCTCTTTTTCTGTATCTATGGAGAGACAGATATATAAAGGAACTGTTGTAATTATTTTATGATCTATTTATCCCTAAATATTTTAGTCTGTTTCCTCAAGAGAAGGAGTACAAATATCACAGTGCAATTATCAAAATAAAAAACTTAATATTGATACAGTACTGTGATTTAATTTATAATCTTATTCAAATTTAGCCAATTGACCCACTAATATTCTTTTTTAAAAGGCTTTTTAATGTTTTTTTTAGAGAGTTATTTATTTATTTTTAGAGTGAGGGAAAGGGAAGGAGAAAGAGAGGGAGAGAAATGTCAATATGTGGTTGCCTCTCATGAGCCCCCCACTGGGGACCTGGCCTGAAACCCAGGCATGTGCCCTGACTGGGAATCATACTGGTGACCTTCTGGTTCACAGGCTGGCACTGAATCCACTGGGCCACACCAGCCAGGGCTAGCCCACTAATATTCTTTATAAAAAAATAAAATAATTTTTTCTGGCAGAGAATCCAGTGCAGGATCACACATTATAATTAGTTGTCAAATCTCTTTAATTTTCTTTAATCTGGAACAGTGTCTCAGTCTTTGTCTTTCATGACCTTGATATTTTAAAAGAATATAGGCAATTTATTTTGTAAAATATCCCTCAGTTTGAGTTTGGCTGATGCTTCTTCATTATTAGATTCAGGTTATGCATTTTTGGCAGGAATACTTCAAAACTGATGTTGTCTCCTTCTAAATGCATCATATCAGGAGGCTTATGATAACAGTATGTCCCATCAGTGATGACAGCAACTTTGTTCAGTTAATTAATTAAGGCAGTATTTGCCAGGTTTATTCAGTAAAAAGTAATTATTTTGTTCTTTATAATTAATAAATATTTTGTGAGGACTACCCACAAGTTCTAAGATTCATTGATAATTCTTGCTTTAAACAATTGTTACTATAATGGTTGCCAAATGGTAATTTTCTAATTCCATAATCATCATTCTTTATACATTTTTTCTTTTCTTAGTGTATGAGGGAGATTTTTGCTCCTTCTCTATTTATTCATTTTTTAATTTGTTGATTTGTATATGAATGAACTTGTCAATTTTTATTGTAGTCTATGAATTATATAATCATTACCATCATTATTTATTTTGATGCATAGATTGTTTTAGATATACCTGGCTTTTATGTTCTTTCATCACCTTTTCATCATTTTTTAACTTTTTTTAAAAAAATTATTTATTTATTTTTAGGGAGAGGGGAAGGGAGGGAGAAAGAGAGGAAGAGAAACAGCAATGAGTGGTTACCTCTCACATGCCCCCTACTGGTGACGTGGCCTGCAACACAGGCATGTGCCCTGACTGGGAATTGAACTGGTGACCCTTTGTTTCATAGGTCGGCACTCAATCCACTGAGCCACACCACCACTGGGCTCTCCATCATTTTTAAAGCATCTCCCTTACCTTCTGGCACTATGTCTCAAGCTTGCCTTATGCTTCCCCATCCTCAGCTCTGGAATAACACATTTTCCCTAAAAGCTCTAGTTCCATTTGGTGGAGAATGGTATTAAAAACCAAGATCTAGATAGTAGGTGTGCTCATTGCCTCCACAGTACCATTGCTCCTAGGTTCTGTAAGTAAGTAGAACTAGAAAACACACACAACACACACACCACTTTTTACTTGAACATCATTTTTACTTTAAAGAACCATAGGTAAATTCTGGTTATTCATTTGGATTTGGGAATTTGACAGACATTTTCTAGGAAATAAACAAACTGATCCCATCACTTCAAGAAAAACAACTAACAGAATTTGTTGCCAATGATAAAATTCAAGTTTTCAAGTAAATGTTAGAATTTTGAAAAACTTGTATTCACTGCCATGAACTTGACAGCTTCCCAAACTTTTCTGAAAAGATGAATGCGGATATTAACAAATGTTGTAGAGTATTTTTTTAATGTTTTATACTGAAATGTGTCAACATTAGGTAGATATGCATAACTCTGTCAGCTAGTATTTTATCAAATGGCCAATGCATGATGTTAACAAAAATATATATGGATATAATATCTCTTTAAATTGTAATACAGATCAAAGGATTTTAATGGAACAGAGCACACAAATTTACTGATATGGTTTCAGATTCCACATTGCAACTAATCTTTAAGAAATTACAATTTATGCCCTAGCTGGGTAGCTAAGTTGATTAGAGCATCATCCTGATGTGCCAAGGTTGCAGTTTCGATCCTCAGTCAGAGCACATACAGGAGTCAAACAATGAATTCATAAATAAGTGGAACAACAAGTTGATGTTTCTCCCTCTCACCTTCCCTCCCCACTCCTTCCTTCTTCCCTCCTTTCCTCTCTCTAAAATCGATAAATAAATATTAAAAAATAAAGAAAAAGAAATGACCACTTGTCAAATTTTGATGTATCAAAGAAAATATTCATAAGCATCTGAAATGACTATTAAAATATTCCTCACTTTTCTAGCTACATATCTGCTAAGGACAGATTTTCTTCATATATATCAACTAATATATCCCAACAGATTGAATGCACAAACTGATGTGATAACCCACCTGTCTCCTAGTAAATTGACATTAAAGAGGTTTACAAAATGTAAATAATGCCACTCTTCTTACTATGTTTTTTGTTTTGGAAAATATAGTTGTATTTCATTACAATAAGTTATTTGTATTAGTGCCTAATAAGTTTACTGTTGTTTTTTTAATAATTGTTTAAAATGTTTCCTTAGTTTTAATTTCTAAGGTGATAAATATTAATAGATATAATCCATATAAACAAAAGATCTTTGAGATCCTCAATAATTTATTAGCATGTAAATGAGGCCTATGCCCAAAATGTTTGTGAACCATTTCTGTAGTTTATTCAGCTATTCTCCTGTGAGTGGGTATTTTGGTTGTTTCCAGCATTTTGTATTACAGGCAGTGTTGCAATGAATAATTTTGTGCATGTGTGTTTTTCTAATGCTGTACATGTACCTTAAGGGTAAATTTTTAGAAGTGGGATTTTGGGGTCAAAGGATAAATACATATAGAGTTTTGTTAGATATCACCAAATTGCCCTTCCAAAAGGTTTCCCTCGTTGTTACCATTGTCTGGCTCCCTTACCAACATATGTTTCTTGTCGTACCTGACACAGTAAGATATATAACACTTTCAATCCTATGTAGTGGGAAAAGCTTTGGGACAAGACAGACCTGGGTTCAAATTCTGAGTAAGTATATGAATAGATATTGGATATGAATAGAAGGATATGTTTTCTCGTTTGTAAAATGAGGCTTATATCTGCCATATATACAAGGAATTGCCACATCGTATGTGTTCTTTAAATGGTTTGCTGTTACTATCTGAATCTCTCTGGACAAGCAGCAGCGATAGTCTGGACAATACCCAGGATTTTTTTGACTATCCTAATTGGAAGTGCAGAGGAAGTTGACAATAAGAGAGAATATACACAGTTCAAAGTCTTGGGAGCTACCTAGGGCGCAAGAAGATAACAAGTCACCTAAATCAGAAAAGAGAGCTAGAAGCAGATTCTGAAACCTAGTGTACAGAGCCAAGGGCCTGGGCCATGAAAGCACAGAATAGTTCATTAATTCAATCAGTTGGTCAAGTATATATTGAATACTACTATGTAACTGCCAGGCACTATGTTCTGTGGTAAGCAAAATACTGTATTTGCCCTTAAGGAGTTTAGACTCTTCTGGTCAAAGCAGATGAGAAAGTAGGCACTTATGATTTTAGGGGGTAAGCACAGTGTGCTATAGAAACGAATAGGGGCATTTTACCATTACCTAGCTTAGGAGTTGGGCAAGATGTTTTAGAGGAAGTGATACCTAAGTGACTAAGAACTAGGCAAATTGGGTGGAGGGATAGGAAGGTAGTAGGTAGGGAGAGAACATGTTCCAGGCAGCAGGAATAGAATACACAACAACCTGGAGGCAAGAGAAGATATGATGTGTCTGAAGAACTGAGAGAACAGATTTGGCCTAGGCAGCGAGCACGAGGTTGGAAAGCAATGACAGCCAAGGCAAAGGCCAAATCAGGAAAAGCCTTATAATTTAAATTAAAGACTTTGGGTTTTGTCTTATGAGCAATGGGAAGCTGGTTAGTGACATTAACTGGTTTGATTTTAGAAAGGGTCACTGTAAGTACTATGTAGAGAATAGATTAAAGGACACAAATCTGGAGACAGGGAAGCCATTTATAAATGTATTGCAATAATCCAGGCAAAAGTGGTGATGGCTTGAATTAAGGTGCAGTAGGAAAAACAGAGATTTGGGGAGGCAAAGTCATCAAATTCATGATTGAATTGGTGTGTGAGAAAGGGAGAAGTCAAAGGTGACATTTGGGTTTCTGGCTTGGGCAACTTGGTAGTCCTTGCTATCAGGCAAAAAACAGGGGAGGAGGAGCAGGCTTGAAAGAATAAATAATGAGTGCTGTTTCAACATGCTGACAGATTAGGAAACTGAGGTTCAGAGAAGTCAAATTACTTGTCCAAACTGACTATAAGTGGCAGAGCTAAGATTCCAACCTGGGTCTATCTGACTACAAATTTCCTTGTTGCTTCAGCACCACCGCACCTCCTCCCACACTCAGAGTGGGAAGGTGTGCCAACCACCAGGGAGAGGAAAAGCACTGGGAGCATTTATAATATGAATGAAATGCCTTCGTGTAAATGAAATTTGACTGAATAATAAAACAAAGGTATTTCCATAAGCATAGTTAATACTCTGTCCATGATGACTCAGGCTGTCAACTTCTGATCCTAGAAGGAAATTATTAGGATATGCTTAATATTCGGGAATGTTTACAATGTATTTTTCATAAGAATTACATATGAGACAGCATGGTATATGAGGTACAATGGAAACACCCTGGTTTAGAGTCTGGATACCTGGGTTCTAATGATATAAACATGATATAATGATATAAATGAAAAGAAATAAGATCATGTTTTAAGCATAGAAAATATGTTCACGTATATTGTATGTTATACAATATAAGGGAAAATGCTGTTCAAATTACTCTTGATAATTTTTTACAAATAAATAAAACACTTTAATTCTCAATGTTTCAAGTAGTGTGACATATACCACTGAATGGGGAAAGAATAGTGTTTTTAATAAATAGTTCTGGGACAACTGGATATCTACATGCAAAAGGATAAAGTTCAACCTTACGTCACACCATATACAAAAAATTATGAACTCAAAATTATCAAAGACCTATATGTAAAAGCTAAAACTATAAAACTCTTAGAAGGAAACATAGATGTAAATCTTTGTGACCTTCGATGAGACTGTAATTTCTTAGATATGACAACAGAAGTACAAGCAAAGAAAAAAAATAGATAAATTGGACTTGGTCAAAATTTAAAAGTTTTGTGAAATTGACCATGTGAGAATACTTATACCACAGAAATTGACAAATGCTACACACCAGGGCTTGTTTTGTTAATTGTTTAGACTTAAGAAAGTGAAAGAGCAAATATTAATAATGCAGATTAAACTTAAAATTATGTGTATTTAGAGCTATTACATTTGTGAAAAACATGGCAAAAATTGAGGAAATATTCTTCCAGCATTTGAAAACTACTATCTGATTCAGCAAATAAGTCACTCATATTATTGACAAAGAAGTGACATTCCAATATATGTCTTTGTTGTTTTACTTTCATTTTACTTATTAAACATAAACTAAAATATTAACCTACATTCATATCAGACCGACACTCGGAGAGCTGGTAATTAAACATTTATCAGCACACCACCAACTGGAAGGGACATGAGTGATCCTAAAATCCAACGTCTTTTACCACTTTACATGTTGGGGGCTTGAAGCCCAGGACCTGTCCAAGGTCATAAACAAGTGAATGGATGAATAGTCAACATTTGAATCATATGCTGTTCTTTTACATTTTAATACCACCTCCCTGGATATCCAAGAATATGTGTTTTCCATGGCGTGCCAGAGTGGGGATGGGCAGAGAAGATGTGTAAAACAGTTGTCACCAGCTTAACTAATAAAAAAAAAAAAACCCTTCTCTCCTGGGTTCTAACAATGCTGTTTACCTACCCCAGGGGGATGGCGGAGCTGGAAGAATCAGGACACAAGAAGAGATCTGTCAGGTTCCTCTCTCTATATGGGCAGACAGTAATAGAGCAAGCAAACAAACCTTGTCTTATATTTGGACTTTTCTCTCCTTGCCTTTCACCCCGAGGCATTGAAGAAATTGAGGGGGTATTCAGGCTTCTCTTCAATCAGGAGTAAACAGAGGCCTGGCCCCATGGGAGAGGATCAGGTTCAAATTTGGCATACTGACCAAAGCTTTCTCATTGGCCACAATCACTTGGATCATCTCTTTGATATTATTTTATTTACCCAGAGTCACCTTGGGAGGTGAACTACAGGATATTAATAATAATACACATTTACTTTTACATATAGCCTTGTACAATTTATGAGGCCGTTGTACAATACATGCACTGTCCTGTGTGAATTCCTTAATAGTCCTGTCTGATGAGTAGGGTAGGGGTTGTTGTATTCAGCAACCGCGAGAATGAATTCCGGAGACTTTTCGGGGTTTCAAAGATGTTACTTTATTGGCCAAGTTTCACCTGGCAGGGGCGAACTCTCCCAAATGTGTCCGGAGACACAGTGCTCATAAGAGCTGCAAACGAGAGCCGCGCCGAGCGCTTACAGCTACTTCCTTATATAGGGGACGGATAAGCAAGCGTTATACCGAATCAGACGTGGCAGGTATCTATTCGCTTACAAAGGTCACGCAAGGGAACAAGGTTGGGCATTGGCTCAAGAGTTGTAAATTTCCAAACCAAACGTGTTAAATTACATCTGTTTTACAATCCTTTGTTCTTGCACGAGGCAGGAGGGCAAAATGTCCGTTTAGTAACCTCCTGTGTCCTGGGATCTAACCAGTTCCTTTTGGCCTTCAGCTAGGTTCCTATTTTCTCATGGTCTAAGTTTTCCTCGCCCCTTACAGGGGTTAGTAAACCTATTTTATAGATGAGCAAATCAGGTGCAACAAGACAAGGTACCCAAGGTCATGGAGCCAATTTCAGGCCTGGAACCCAGATATAATGACACAAAATTTAGTTGTCTCCCATGGCACAAAAGTATTACAGGACAGGCCTGGAAGTATTCAGAGAATAATTATTAGTGATAGTTATTATTAAAAAATAGCTACCATTTATGAGCACTCAATGTGTCTCACTGCACTAAGTGCTTCATATACATTCTGATTTAATCTTCATAGCAAACTTTTGAGGTTGATGCTAACTTCTCCATTTACTAAGGAAGAACTCAAGGTTCAGAAAGTTAAAAGAATCTGTCCTGGATCACACAGCAGGTGTCAGCCAAAATATGAACCCAGATCTCAGTTTTCAAAGGTCATACTCTTAAGCTTTTAAGATAAATGAATGGTCCCTGACACATGAAACAATATTTTTATTAGCTGTGGAATATTTCATGTGTCTAGTAACAATATAAGTAAAGAAAGGAGAAGAGAGGAAACTAACTGAGCATCCACTCTTCAGTCATTGAATAGATACTCCCTAACAACCATATCTTCAGGATTGTGTGAGATATCAGGGATGAAGGGGTATAAAAGCAGACAATGCATGTGTTTGGGAATTGATATAAAGAAGTAAGTAAACACAAATGAATATGTAATAATAAATTGTGGTAAATCCTGGAACATTATGAGAGTGTTAAGAAAGAGAATAATGGGGACAGGGAAATCTTTGAGAAACAGTTATTTAGGAGGGTCCAGGAAGCTCTTTTTGAGGAAGTGACATGTAAGTAGGGACTTGAAGGCCAAGTAGCAGTTAGCCAGGAGACGGCATGTACAATGACCTGGTGTGGAAAATAGCCTGGGAAATTGAGTATCAGCCAGTGTCTGTGGTGTGGTCTGAGCAAGCCCTGAGTGACAAGGAGATGTGACCAGAGACAGGGAAAAGTCAGATTACACGGTAAGAATTTGGGATTTTATCTCAAGTTCAGTGGGAAGCCTTAGAGGATTTTTAGTAAGGGGAGGGATGTGATCTAATTCATGTTTCAAATATCACTGGCTGCTGAGAAGCAATGGAATTGTTGAAACAAGATTTGAAATGGAACAGGAGGCTCAGAAATAAAAGCAAGATGGTAGCTTGGACTAGGCTTCAGGTAATAGCAGTGGAGATGGATAACTTTGAGTGGATGAATTTGAAATAGGTGCCAGATACTGTCAAATATATTTTCTTATTTAAGCCTCACAACAACCCAGTAATGTAGATGTTTTACAGATTTTCACAGTTTTTTTGTTTGTTTTTTAGATGAGGAAGCTGAGATTCAAAGAGATTCTTCTGTGTCATGCTTCTGTTAACCTAAATACAAAAGGCAAAAGTGAGAGGCAACAAGCATTTATTTGAGATAAAAAAGAGTAGCTGTTCCTTCAGGCAGAAATCCAAATAGTGTTTTGATTAGGAGACAAAGGCAAGGGATATTTACGAGATGAGAATGGGAACAGTTTCATCTGTAGAAGGAAGGCATTTCTGTAGGTGTAGATACCATGCATAGTGATGTTAATTCTAAAGAATGTTTTTAATTTTCAGTCCAGTAGTCATCAATACAGTAATCATAATATCTGCCTTCTTGTTATCTTTCCAAACAGTTGTTTGAGACTCAGTTTTGCTTTAGGCCCAATTCAAAGGTGATTTTGCCCTGTTTAAATATTTCAAAGCTTTGAGGTATAAGATGTGCAAGGCAGTTCCTCTATGATGGCAGCTTCAACTCCACTTTAAAATAGTTTCATTTGTATTATTTTTTACATTTTCCTCTGTATAACAATAATCATCTCATTTTTCAAGTGAAGAAGCTGATAGTCAGAACCCAGGGTAGGTGTCAGGGTGAGTAGCATGATAAAGCCTCTGTCTAAAAGGCTTCAGTCTTTTCCAGATGAAAGAGGTCAGTCTAGTTAGGGAACTTCTGAGGTGAGACGAGATTATGTCAGCTGGAGAACTATGTGTGATTTAGCGCAAGATCAGGCCACCAGGACCCCTAGATTTCAGTCAGTGTGGAACAACATGAAAAATTTAGGCCCTAGAAAGGTTTAACTGCACATTGATATCTATAGTTTGAAAGACTCATTCAAGATAGATATAAATGTTCCAGTTCACAGCTGAGAGAACTAAAACTAAAGTTCAGAGAAGGGGGAAGGGCTTGCTAGGGTCACCTGGAATGACAGTGACAGAGCTGGGGCTAGAACCAGGTCTTCTGATTCCCAGCCCACAGCTCCCACAGATTTAAGTAAGCTCTGCCATCTCTTTGATGGGCCTAAATATCCTTTTACATAGGGATATTCAGGATGAAATGAATTCCATGTGTGAAAAGTGTGCTTTGAGTAGAGGAAGAGGGGTAAATCTCACTTCTGCTCCTGGGAGGTCCTTGCTAGAAACACGAGTCACTATCTTCCCACATAACAACCTCTTAAATCCCCAGACATAGCCTGCTCCTGAGAAAGCTGGAGAGGCAGCCACAGTTGTCCCCCAGATTCTAGGCTCTTATTTCTCCCTCTACACCCCCCTTCTTTAGGAGCTCAATTCTCTTAAACACATGCTTTTGGGAAAGAATCTTCTATCAGTCACTTTAGCATGAATTAAAGAGAAGTAAATCCCAATAAGGCAGGGGTCCTAAATTTTGCCTCTCACTGCTGTTCGACCCTTGGACAAATCATTGCTCCTCTATGGGCCTGTTTCCTTATTCTATTAGGGTACTGGACATAATTTCTGAGGGGCCTACTAGTTCTGATCTTACGGGACCATAACAAAGTGATATTATGAAATCTTATGGGACCCCCCAATTCCAGGTGTCTGGTACAGAGTAGGCCCACCAGAACTCTTGCTACCTGTGAGATGAGGCTCAGCAGGTGAAATGTCATCAACTGCTGGGCCCTCCCTGCTTCCTGCTCCCTTCTCATCTGCTCTCCCAAAGTCTCAGATGACTGGAAGCTCCCAGGATTCAGAATTGTTTTCTTCTCTTCATTTAAAGGAGGAGTCCCAGCCTCCACCCTTGGTCCTTATACTCACACTCTGAATATAATTTGAGGGAAGCATCTCCCTGCCTTAAAATATCTCCTCTAACTACTGGGAGAAAGTGAGATGTTGATGAAAGAGCAAGAACTTTGGAGTAGAGAGGCGTGGGTGTGCCACTTTATCAGCTCTGTGACCTTGGTCAGGTTTCCCCTCTCTCTTCAGATCTCCAGGCCCTGCATGCTGTGAAGATCCTACCTGTAAACTACCTGGGGGAGGAGAAAGAGATGTAACCTCTTTTCCACTGAAGGGGGAAAAACACACTAGAAATATTGAGAGCCATTCCTCTGCTTACTTCCCATAAGTTTTCTTTAAACAACATGATGCCATATAACAGCTTATTTTCTTTTAAAAAATGCTATACAAGGTGTTTATTCCTTCCACATACCTAATACATAACTAGTGTGAAATACATGTTTATTATCATTATAATTTCAATTGTTGCTTGTAAGTCCAGTGACTTGACTCAGGTTTTAAATTCTCTCTAAAGCAGAAATCTAATTTAAAACTCTCCTGCCTAAAAATCTTCTGTGGCTCCCCATAACCTACATGGTATAAAGCCCAAACTTTATACTCTCATTCAAAGTTGTTAACACTCTGATCCCAACCTGCTTTTGCAGTCTGGAGTCTCTAGTATATATAGTTTTTAAAAACTTTGCATTTTACCTTAGCCACTTAGCATATTTCCTCCTCTGTAGAATTGGGAAAGTAATTTCTACCTCATAGATTAAATAATAGTAGCTTATGATAACTACTAACTATTGCAGTTATTCAGTGCTAGCTAGGTATAAGAATTTGACAAACCTATTTAATCCTGACAAGAACCCAATGAAGTAGGTACTTTTATGTTTGGATAAGAAAATGGAAACACAGAGAGGTTCAATTATTGTCAAATATAAACAGATTTAAATGGAGGTCTAGCTGCCATCACAGTCCATGGTGTCAACTGTTCTGCTATAAAGCCTCCCTTAAGGACATATATTTGTTTATTTTAACTTTAGTTTTTTAAATCTTCACCCGAGGATATGTTCATTGACTTTAGAGCAAGAGGAAGGGAGAGAGAGAGAGAAACATCAATGTGAGAGAAAAACATTGATCAGTTGCCTCTTGTATGCACCCCAATCAAACCTGCAACCTAGGTATGTGCCCTGACCAGGAATAGAACCCACAGCCTTTTGATGTATGGGACAACACTACAGCCAAGATAGCCAACTGACCAGGTCAGGGACATATGTTTAAAAGGGCTATGTACACAGTAAGGCTGTGAACAAAGGCTATTAATCACTGTCATCACTTCCTCCTTCCTTGGATCTAATGCTCTGATTACACAGAGCAATTACCATCCCCTAAGGTACTTTTTCAGCTCTGTGCCTTTGCTTATTTGTTCTCCCTTCCTGAAATGCTCTCATTTCCCTACTGTTTTCATGAGACCCAAATAGGAGACCACCTATTCCATGAAGTGTTCCTTAACACACTGCCATGTCCCTTCACCCCTCAATAGTAGGTAGTAAAACTTCTGTGTCCTTTTCTCCTTGGCCTTTTCCACTTGGTAAATGTTCACAGGTAGTTGTTGAACCCACCAATCTTAAGTAATATATTGTAAATTCACTGAAACTAGTCAAGGGAGTTTTCTTTCCATAGGATCTTCAAGTATGCCAGAGAAAACCTGACTGAAGTGATAGTTGGGTGACGCTTAGGAGAAAAAGAACAGTGTAATTCAAGGCATGTCCAATAGGTGGCACAATAGTCATGGTCAAAGCCACCAGGGAGGAGCTCCTTTGAAAAGGGAGAGTAACAACAACTAATATTTACATAATGTTCGCAAAGCTCTTTTATATATATTATCGTCGTGAATTTTTATCCCCATTTTACAAATGAGGAAGGAAATGAGGAAGCTTTTTCCAAATTCCAGAATCTTTTTGTAACATACTGTCAAGCAATTAGGTGAGGTAATTTCAAGGGTCTACCAGAGGCCCAGTGACTTTCCTTCCAAGTTACCCGCCTTATTCCTTGGAAATGTGTGTAATGTAACTTTAGGAACTTCCACTCTTTGGCTGAGGCTTTAAATTTTAAATATTTAAATGAAGCACAGATGTCCTGACAGGTATGGCTTGGTTGGTTGGGTGTCATCCCCCAAAGTGAAAGGTCACTGGTGTGATTCCCAGTCGGGGCATATCCCTAGGTTGTGGGTTCGGTCCCCGGTGCATACAAGAGTTAACTGATTGATGTTTCTCTTTCTCGTGTCAATGTTTCTCATTCTCTCTTTCTCCTTTCCTTCATCTCTCTCTAAAAATAACTAAATAAAATATTTTAAAAATAAATGAAGCGAAGAGGAAGGAAAATGTATGAAATTTTTAATTCACTTGTGTTTTAAAATGAAAATGTTTCAAATATATTTTGAGAGTAACTTGACCTAAGTGGGTTGGATGGAAGCAGTGAGGCTGCATCAGGTCACTGGAGATCTGGAGAAGAGCCACAAAGAGGGAGAAATCGTAGGAAGTTTCATTAACTTTGCAATTTTGTCATGAGCCAACCTGGTTCCCTATTGCTGTAGCCATTCCCAGAGGACTCCATTCATCAGGGGATTTATTATCCCAGGAATTTGAGAGCACACTTTTCAGTACAGTGTATAATCAAGTAATTATGCCTGGGAAGTTCTCAAGAAACCTTTCTTTCCAATCTCTAATAGAAGCTAGGAAACTGAGAGTCAAATCTGGGATTACAAGAATGAAATCTGGAGTAAAATAGTAAAATCTGCAATTCCAAGTTTGGCACTTTAGGTTATTAGAATCTCAGACTTTGATAGAAATTGAAGGTCAAAAACAAAATATGAAAGTCACAGATTAGAACTTGGTGTTCCAATTAGAGTCTTGGATTGCCATTATTGAAATTTCTAAAGTAGACTTTCTGATTGTAATTGTGGAATCTAATTGTAGGGTTCAAATTCAGAGAGTAAAGCCTATACTGTATTTCCAGTAGCAGCTCAGTTGTAACCATAGAATGTTCAAGTTCAGAGACTAGAACCTTTGGTTTCAATAGTAGATATGGGAGTTCAGTATTCAAATTTCAGGCTTTGAATGTGGAGCCTAGAGTTCTAGTAGTAGAATCTCAGGTTATGAGAATAAAACCTAGAGGTCCAATGGTGCAATTTCAGTTTCAGAGAAAAATCTTAGAGTTCCTAAACTAGAATATGGAGTCACAAGAATAGAACATGGAATTATATTATTTGAGTCTTGAATTATGAGATTGGAACTTTAAGTTCCAATAATACAATATTGAAGTTTGAATGCTTAGTCTGAAATACAAGTACATAGGATATGGGATTTGGAAAGCACATCTTGAGTTCCAGTAGAAAATCTTGAGGTGTCATAGTGGGACCTTGATGTATAATTTTAACTTATAAAATGCTAAAATTGGAATCTAGCATATTAGAATAGTTTTAGAATTGGCTTTCAATAATAATAATGGTAACGGTTAACAGTTAAGACCTTATTATGTGCCAAGCATTGTTCTAAGTGCTCTACGTGTTTCATTGTTATTACTGTATTACATTTAGTGCTCACACACACAAAAATATCCTGTGAGGTGATTGCAATTGAGAGGTTAAATAACCTACCAAAGGTCACACATCTGGGAAGCACAGAGATGCTATCCATCCATAAGCAGCATGCTTCCAGAGCTCATGCTTTTATTTTTATTGTTGTTCAAGTACAATTGTGTCCATTTTCACCCAGAACTCTCCCGCCCCCGCTCATCCTCCCTGCCTCCCACCCTCAGCCCTACCCCTTTTGGCTTTGTCCATGTGTCCTTTACATATGGTCCTTGACAACCCTTCTCCTATTTTCCCCCATTATCCCTTCTTCCCTCCCCTCTGGTTATTGTCAGTTTGTTCTTTATTTCAATGTCTCTGGTTATATTTTGCTTGCTTGTTTATTTTGTTGATTAGGTTCCACTTATAGGTGAGATCATATGGTATTTGTCTTTTACTGTCTGGTTTATTTCACTCAGCATAATGCTCTTCAGATCCATCCATGCTGTCGTGAAGCGTAGGAGCTCTTTCATTCTTTCTGCAGCGTAGTATTCCATCGTGTAAATGTACCATAGTTTTCTGATCCATTCATTTACTGATGGGCACTTAGGTTGCTTCCAGCACTTGGATATTGTAAATTGTGCTACTTAGAACAATGGGGTGCATAGGTTCTTTTGGATTGGTGTTTCAGAATTCTTCGGGTATATTCCCAGCAGTGGAATTGCTGAGTAAAAAGGCAATTGCATTTTTAGTTTTCTGAGGAAATTCCATACTGTTTTCCTAAGTGGCTGCACCAGTCCCCATTCCCACCAACAGTGCACTAGGGTTCCCTTTTCTCCACAACCTCGCCAGCACTTGTTTGTTGATTTGGTTATGACGGCCAATTTGACCAGTGTGAAGTGGTATCTCATTGTGGTTTTAATTTGCATCTCTCTGACAGCTAGTGATGCTGAGCATGCTTTCATATGTCTCTGGGCCCTCTGTATGTCCTTGGAGAAGTGTCTGTTCAAGTCCTTTGCCTGTTTTTTAATTGGGTTGTTTGTCTTCCTGGAGTGGAGTCATATGAGTTCCTTATGTATTTTGGAGATCAAACCCTCATCCAAGGAATCATTTGCAAATATATTTCCCCATACGGTTGGTTCCCTTTTCATTTTGCTGATGTTTTCTGTAGCCATGCAGAAGCCTTTTATTTTGATGAAGTCCCATTTGTTTATTATTTCCTTATGTCCCTTCAGAGCTCATGCTTTTAACCACTATAATGAATACCTCTAGATTCTTCAATCTAGAGAACTTTGAATTCCAATGTAAAAGTTTAGGTTTAACAAGTAGAACCTGGAGTTACCCTAAAAGAAACTATAGTTATAATGGCATTTTGAGTAATCTTTATGTCCAGTGATAGATTAAGTGACTCACACATAGTATCTGGAGTTCCAAACAAATTATTCATTTCTGAAATTAGAGTTTAAAGTGAAGAACCTCAATTTTATCTCAATAATTGGAGTCCAAAATTCTACCACCAGAACTTCAGCCTCAACTCTGAACCTTTGGATCTAATCCTAATAATGGACCTGTGTTTCTGAGAGTAAAGCATAAATTCCTAGAGTAGAATTTTATTTTCTGATAGTGGAACCTTAAAATTTTAATAGTCAAATCTTTTGGAGAGATGAAGACCTGGGGTTTCAATAATAGAATCTAGAATTGTTAAAGAAGATTCTTGAATTCCAAGATTGGAAACTTGGATTCCAATAATGAAATCTTAAATTGTAGTCATAGAATATAAGGTCCAATCTTAACATTTTGAGTTTAGAGAGTATAACATGATGTTCCAAAAGTAGGACATATGAGTCCAAGAATAGGACCTGAAGTTCCAATGTTAGAATCTTGGGCCTTGACAATAAAATTTGGGGTTAGAATATTAAAATCTGGAAATTGGGGGATAGAATATGTGCTTGTCAAAATAGAAGCTATAATTCCAAAAGCAGCATCTTGGGCTTTAATAGTGGAATCTGTTTGCACACTGGAAGAATATGGGACTCACAGAATATAACCTGGAATTCCAAACATAAAGTATTGCATTCTTAGAGTAGAATCTATATAGTCCAATAGAATAGTTTTATAGAATTATAGTAGAACATGGGTTTCCATTGGTAGAATCAGGTATTCCCAGAGTGGAATATGTCCAGTATTAGAATCTGGGGATCACAGAATAGAATATTGGAATTTCAGTAGAACAATCTAGAATTGCAATTGAAGAATTCTGGGACTAAAAGTAGAACTTGGAGTTAAGATATACTCTTTTTTAAAAATTTTTATTTATTGATTTTTAGAGAGAGGGATGAAAAGAGGGAGAGAGAAACATTGATTTATTGTTCTACTTACTTATGCATTCATTGGTTGATTCTTGTATGTGCCATGATAAGAATTGAACCCACAACCTTGGTGTATCAGGACGGCACTCTAACCAACTAGGCTACCCGACCAGGGCTTGAGGAGGCATTTCAAAGGATAAGTAGAGGGTAAATAGGCAAAGAAGAAGCAGAGCATTTTAGGGAGAAAATACTCAAAGAAAAACATAGAAGTAGGATCTAATGTGGTGTGCACTATTCATTTTTCAGCCAAGAAGTATTTGTGGAATGCCTACTATTCACCAGACACAATGTACACCTTGGGTAAATACAAAGAAATCACAAGTAGTGTCTACCCCTGAGGAAATCACATGAAAAAACAATTGCAGTGACTTTTGTTTTAGACATACCTGGGTATGAAGAGCAGGATCATTAACTTACCAGCCTGTGACTAAGCAAGGCCCTTTATATCTTTGAGCTGGTCTCTTCATCTATACAGACAGGATAATGATACCGTCCTTGAAGGTTTGTTGTAAGGGTCATGATATTCATGATAGCATTTGTGTATGTGTGTATAGAGGCACATGGGATATACTCGTGATGATGATGAAGATGAAGATGATGATGACATGCTCAGAGTTACACACAAAGTAGTGTGAGACTACAGAGGAGGTGATGTTTGAGTCTTGAATAATAATAGGATGCATCTGACAATCAAAGAAAGGAAAGGTCATTTCAGGCAGAGGAAAGAGAGATTTTAAAAGTATAGAGGCATGAGGGAACACATATTTTAGAAGTCCTGGTCATTGATGAGACTGGGGTAAAGAGTTTTTAGTGACAGGCTAGTGGTCTTTAGGTGATGGTGAAGCATTGAAATGTAGTTAATAGGGGAGCCACTCAACAAAAATTTAATGAATAGATTCAGGGCCTAACCGAATAATAGACCAGTGTAGGAGAGATGGTCTCTGTTTGTAACATATTATATAAAAATGTAGCTTGGGAGAAAGTACTTACACACAAGATAAGTAACAACATTAGCATAGAAGGAAAAGGATGGGCTTTAAAATTGGGAATCCCTGTCGTGTTTCACCCATCAAATTTACCCTCATTTATTCATCCCTCCTTCGATCTGTGAGTCCTTCAGAAGAGAAACTATGTCTTTTTTTCCCAAAAACCTTTATTGTGGAAAAATTAATACAGTTAGAAAAGTTTGAATATATATCCATATATTCAACTTCCTGTGTTTAATAATCACTGTTTTGACTTATTCACTTTTATGTATATTTTAACTACATGAAATGGGGCAGACACCATGATACTTTACCACTAAATATTTTAGGATAAATCTTCTAAGTATTCAGATATTCACTGCACAACCTCAGTACCATTATGACACCTAATACATTAACAGTTCCCTAATATCATCTATAATTCAACCTATATTCACTTTTCCCAGTTTCCCCAAATGTCTTAGTTTGTTTAAATCAATTTTCAGTCCAATTTCAGGTACTGCATTGGATTAATATGCTCTTTACATTCTCTTAATCTAAAACAGTTTAGATTAAGATGCCCCAGTTTGTTTTAAATAACAATGACGTCTTCGGAAAAACTAGGCCTATTGTCTTAAAGAATGGGACATTCAGGATTGTCTTGTTTTACATAAAGTAGAAGTTAAATGTAAAGCTTTGATTAAATTTAGATTAAACCTTTTGGCAAGACTGTTTAGTAGGTAATACTCTGAATTTCATGTTGCATTGTATTGGGAGGCACATTATGTCAAGTTGATGCTAAATGTAATCATCTGTTTAAGGTGGTGCCAATCACCACCCTCCCCCCTCCACACACACACCTTTGCAATCTATGCAATCCACTAACAAGTAATCTACAGTAGTATATAAAATTGGGTACCACACAACTTTCACCTAATAGTTTTAGCATCTGTTGAGAGGCTTTATGTGACCAGTTATGTTATTGGTGGTTGAAATATGGTGATTTCCTAATTCTGTCATTTCTTCTATATCTATTAGTTGGCATTCATTTGAAAAGAACATTTTGCTGCCAACTAAAAATGAACTAGAGTTCTTTTTTTAAGTATATTTTATTGATTATGTTATTACAGTTTTCTCAATTTTTCCCTTTTTGCCCCCCTCTGCCCAGTACCCCCCTTCACTCCAGCAGTCCCCCCACTTAGTTCATGTCCATGGGTTGTGCATATAAATTCTTTGGCTTCTCCATTTCCTACACAATTCTTAACACCCTCCTATTTTGCACCTACCAATTATGCTTCTTAATCCCTGTACGTGTCCCCTATTCTTCCCTCCCTCCCTTCCAGTTTATAACCCTCCAAATGATCTCCAGACCTATGATTCTGTTCCTGTTCTGGTTGTTTGCTGAGTTTTTCTTTTTTAAAAAATTTTATTTTAATTGTTCAAGTACAGTTTTCTGTCTTTTACTCCCATCCCAGGCAACCCCCCCACCTCCCTCCCATTTCCACCCCCACCTTGTTTTTGTCCATGTGTCCTTTATACTTATTCTTGCAAACCCTTCCCCTTTTCCCCTGAAATCCCCTCCCCACTCGCTTCTGGTCACTGTCAGCCAGTTCTCTATTTCAGTGTCTTTGGTTATATTTTGCTTGTCGTTTGTTTTGTTGATTAGGTTCCTATTAAAGGTGAGATCATATGGTATTTGTCTTTCACCGCCTGGCTTGTTTCACTTAACATAATGTTTTTTTTTTAAGATTCACTTGTTGATAGTTGTGAATTTGTTGCCTTTTTAATGTTCATAGTTTTGATCTTCTTTTTCTTAAAGAAGTCACTTTAACATTTCCTGTAATAATGGCTTGGTGATGATGAACTCCTTTAGCTTTACCTTGTCTGAGAAGTACTGTATCTGTCCTTCCATTCTAAATGATAGCTTTGCTGAACAGAGTAATCTAGGTTGTAGGTCCTTGCTTTTCATCACTTTGAATACTTCTTGCCAGTACCTTCTTGCCTGCAAAATTTCTTTTGATTATCTTTTACCTTTGGCATTTTTTAACTATGATGTGTCTTGGTGTGGTCCTCTTTGGGTCCAACTTATTTGGGACTCCCTGTGCTTCCTGGATTCGTTAGTCTGTTTCCTTTGCCAAATTAGGGAAGTTTTCTTTCATTATTTTTTTCAAATAAGATTTCAATTTCTTGCTCTTCCATTTCTCCTTCTGGCATCCCTATAATTTGGATGTTGGCACATTTGGAGATGTCCCAGAGTCTTCTTATACTAACCTTGGTTTTTGAATTCTTGTTTTCTTCTTTTTGTTTATTTGTTCCTTATGTTCCAAATCATTGATTTGAATCCCAGCTTCCTTCCCTTCACTGTTGGTTCCCTGTAGATTTTTCTTTATTTCACTTAGTATAACCTTCATTTCTTCTTTTATGTTGTTGCTGCACTCAGTGAGTTCTTTGACCATCTTGATCACTAGTGTTTTGAACTCTGCATCTGATAGGTTGGCCATCTCCATTTCATTTAGTTCTTTTTCTGGTGTTTGTTCTGTTTTTTCATTTGGGCCATATTTCTTTGTCTTCGCAATTTGGCAGCCTCCCTGTGTTTGTTTCTGTGTATTAGGTAGAGCTACTTTGTCTCCCTATAAAAGGCACCTGTAAATTGTGTGGGGTGGAGCCTTAGGTAATTGCCAGGATGGGACAACACATTTCACTGCACTGTGGCTCTGTGTCGGGGGGAGGGCTCAGAGAGATGATTGTGCTACTGCCTGATTCCGGGGGTTTGCCTGGCACTCGCCCTGTTTTCAGACACTTTGCCCACTCCCCCTATATGACTGGAGCTCTTCCAGCTTTTGCCCTAGTGTTGAGGCCCAGAGTGGATTGGTTTACGAATGTTTTGAGACCATGTGTACCCTTTAAGCAAAGTTTCTTGAAAATCTGGTAGTGTCTTCTGCTGCCCCAACCCCCACTGGTTTTTACAGCCAGAAGTTATGGGGATTTGTCTTTCCGGTGCTGGAACCCTGGGCTGTGCAGTCTGGCCTGGGGCTGGGATCACTGACTCCCAAGTTATCCCTCCTGATTTTTATCTACTATTCACAAATATGGGTCTGCCCATGCCCATTCCACTGCTGCCCCTCCATGCCACACTGTGTCTCCTTGTGTCTTCTTGATTCTCCGCCCTATCTCCATATCTCTACCCTTCTTACCCATCTGGATGAATATAGCTTCTTTAAATCCTTGGCTGCTGGACTTCCATACAATTCCATTTTCTGACAGTTCTGGGTGTTGTTTTGAGATTAAGTTGTAATTCTTTTTTGTAGTTGTGTGAGGAGGCAAAGCGTGTCTACCTACTGATCCATCTTGACTGGAAGTCCCTAGAGTTCTTCCTTAAAAGTCATGATAAAATGTTTAATTCTTTTTCCTTTACCAATTTTTAAAGTAAAAGTTAGTTGAATGGTCACCTCCAGTTGTAGAAAATAGATTCTTTTCTTTTACTTTTTTAATAGTATCATTGTGGAGTTTGTAGACTTTTCTTTATTCGATATTCAAAAAACAGTGACAGTTGCATTTGGTTTGCCATTATTTTTTATTGTTCAAATTTGGCCAGTGCAAATTCCTTTAAGCTGCCTATTGGGTAGATTTTATGTCTCCATCATTCCTTAAGCATTTTCTTACTTTTTGGAACAAAAAGATACCCCAAGTTCACTTTTACTTCCTCTGACCTAGAATCAGCCATTTCTCTGGGAGAGCCCCAATTCCTTATATTGGGGAATGATATGTAGAAGCCAACAACTGGGCACTATATGCATTTATTGCTATTTGGGTTTCATGGCTTCTGGGCTTATTCAGTGGACAGAGCTAGAAAACTTATATGTAAAAAATTATGAGATAATATTGATTTTCCAATAAAAGCTTAAGTTTTATGTTCTATTACATTTAGATCTGTTATTTCTTAACATGAAAATCATAGTTTCTAATAACATTAACTTATTTATTTGCTTTATCCTAAAATATACATGAAATAGTTGGAAATTAAATACCAATATTTGGGCCCTGGCTGGTGTAGCTCGGTGGACTCAGCACTGGTCTGTGAACCAAAGTGTTGCCAGTTTGATATCCAGTAAGGGCACATGCCTGGGTTGCAGGCCAGATCCCCAGTAGGGGGCATGCGAGAGACAACCACACATTGATGTTTCTCTCCCTCTCTTTCTCCCTCCCTTCCCCACTCTCTAAAAATAAATAAAATCTTTTTAAAAATAAATAAAAAATAAAATATATCATAATATGATCAATTTCAAGAAATTTAATACTCATTTAATATTTTTGTCTAACACATTTTCCACATACAAATTTCACTCACTATCTCACTAACGTCCCTTTCGTAGATCAGAAAACAACTCCCCACAAATTTTTCACATTCCTGCATTGTGGTTAAAGCTTTCTGAGAAAAAAAAATCTGGCAACCTGGGTTAAAGAGTGATTAAATAGCAAACCTAAAAATGAGATTCTTGGATAAAGAAAATTCCTTCTCTCTCCTGGGACCAATTTGTTTACATTCCAAGAAGGTGAAGTAGAAAGCTTTCCCACCTCTTCCCACGTGGGACCTGTTTATGTTCCAAAGACCTGTCTCTTAAATCTCTGCAGGGAAGGAAGCAACTGTGAAGGCCCTTTGCAATAAGGTCTGAGATTCATAATTTTGGAGTTTCTGTCATCTCAAACAAACTGCACTGTATGTGCAGGTGACATCAAGCCCTCTTTCTATTACCCCAAGGGAAAATAGGGCATAGAAAACTGGTACTAAGATTGCTATGTCAGTAAAAGCAGTTTTATCTCTGACCCAGATCCAGAGGTTTCATATTGTTTGTATGTGTGTGTGTGTGTGTAAAAATTTGTGCAAGTGGGGTAACCTCTCAAATCCTTTACAATTAGGACTTAACAGTTTATAGCTTTTTCCCTCCCTAGATCTTGGGTCCTATTTGGGAATTACATTGCATTTAGTTTGTCAAGTTCCTTAGTGTCTTTCAATATTTACCCTTTTAACCTGTTAGTTCATTGACATTTTAAAGAGTTCAGACCATTTGTTTTGTAGTTCCCTTCTTTCTCACATATAGGAAATGTATGATATATGCCCTTCTGCACCTTGCTTTTTTATTTAATAATATATCCCAGGAATTACACTACATCAGTGATTTTTAATCTTTTTCATTTCATAGCACACATAAGCTAATTACTAAAATTCTGCAGCGCACCAATAACTATATTTTTTGTTGATTTGACAAAATAGGTATGATTTTGATTTATTCACACCAGACAACTACTGTTCTGTTGATTTATTTGGCAGTCTAAAGGAAAAGAGGTCAGTGCCCCTGACTAAACAGTCAGATATTACATGTTTCAAAAATTCTTGCAGCGCACCAGTGTGCCTATCACAGCACACCAGTTGAAAATTGCTGTGCTACATTAATATATTCACATCTTCCTTTCTTTTTCTTATGGCTACATAATACCATGGTTGGATATTCTGTTTCCCTAGCATATAGCATATATAATAGGTACTCAGTATTTTTTGAGGATGTAGGTGGTCTGCCCACACACACAAAAGAAGAAATGAATGGGGACAATTGAGTAGGAGAGCAAGGTATAGTCTAGACAGGATAATTTGGAATCAGACAGACTTGGGATGCAAATCCAGTTCTCCTGGCAGTTTTGCATGATGGGTAAGCAAGCAAGCTCTGAAACCAGAGAACCTAGATTTGACTCCACCATGTACTTAGCTGTATTTCCTTGGGAAAGCTACTAAAGCAATTGTGCTTCAGTTTCCTCATTTGTAAAATGGAAATAATAAGAACACCTACTTCATTAGGTTATTGTGAGAGCTCAGTAAATATTAGCTATACTTTATACATAGAGTTCAATAAATATTAAGTGCACTTAATAGCTATACTTTTTCTTTTTGTGTTATTTAATCTTTATTGTATTTTTCCATTATCATTTAGTCCCCTTATAGCCCACTCCCCACCAGCAAGCATAATTTTTCAAATCTCAATTTCTTCATATGTAAAATAAGGCTAGTAATACCCATTCAACAGGGAGGCTGTTGAGGACTGAGTTAGCACAGTGACCAGGACAGAGCAGCAGTTAATAAATGGTAGCTATTGAAGCTGGGGGGCAGAGGTGGAGCATGATTACTGGGAGAATTATTGGTGCTCTAAGTTCCCTGTGGGTTGGACTGTTTATCTCGTGCACTAACTCAGGTTCAAACACTACAGCTGTCACATTGGCTTTGGAGTTAGACAAATCTATTGTGTTTAAATTCCAGCCAGGACACCTGCGTAGTATTGTGTGATTTTGGACAAGTTAATCAAACTTTCTGATCTATGTTTTCCTCATTGATAAAATAGGGATATCAATAGTACCTATCTCAAATTTGTTGGTGGAATTAAACAGAATGATGGGTGTAAAACTATCTGATCACAACTTAGATGACGATTTTGAAAAAAATAAAGCAGATGCCTGACCAAGTATGTGTGAGAACGTGACTTGCAGACCTCTAACTACAGGGAGGGTAATTGACCAAGCCTCCAGCTGCTGAACTGTGAAATCCATCACTGCATTTGTACTGAGGCCATGCCTCCATTGGCAACCCCACACAGTTACTGAGTGTGGCAGGAATACTAAGGCAGACCTGTTTCTGGGAGGCATGGGACTCCTCTGATGGTTGATTTTGGCCTGGGAATTCCCTGATGGCTTGACAAGCTTTCCTCAGCTACAAAGCAGCCTAGGGTGCCTCTACGCAAGCTTTTCTTTCTCTTTCCTTCAGTTAGGGTCAGACTTCGGTCTGATGGCCTTCTCAGCCTCCTTTTTTACCTTACGTAGGAACTTCTCCTAATAAAATCTTTGCATAATTAATCCCATCTTGGATTCTTTGAGGACCCAGACTAATACACCCTTCTTGGAAAAGGAACACTAAAACATAGTGAATATGTATTCTGGGCTTAGCTGGGTTTTGTTTTGGAAGGAAAAATGACTCAGAGAGGAAAGGAACACTGTAAAAGATCTGACCCTCAGTCACTCACACCTCCTGCTCCTTCTCTCCTTCGTCGTCCATAGGTGGTACCCTCAATGAATTTATTGCATTTTATATCTCTCTTGGTGTCTGTTTTTGGAGGACTTAACTGACACTGCCAAACACAGGAGGAGAATTTCTGGCTCTCAAAAATTGTTCTATGTAGAACCAGAGAGAAAAGCAGGAGCTAGTATGGGTGAGAGTATGTGTGCAGGTGGGCTATCAGTGCCATATCCCATTTTGCCTCTGAAACAAGTCCTTTAAAATGTCTGGAGATCAGTATATGTAAACTTGAGAGTTAAAATAAGCCTAATTAAGTTCTTCAAAATAAATCAAAATTAAATTCTTCTAATTTATCAAGCAAAGTCACTAAGTAGTATAGTAAATTAGAGGTCATGATTCTATGATTTTCTGGGGGACAGAACATAGTCAAAGCTGTGGAAAACTTCACATTATTATGCCTCGGGATTTAGTCCTATTTTACTAGGCCCAGGCAGTAAGGTTAAGGAAGTGACTCTCACAACAATTGCCAAGTGAGTTTCATTGTTCTGCTTTATTGCTACCACCCTATAACACTCCTCAAGCCCCTGAGGGAAGGAATAAAAGGTAGATAAAAGGCAAAATAGTACAAGTGGAAAGGTGGAATTCTCTTGTACCCTTTATGAATGTCAGGGCTGGGTGGCCCCTAGTGCAGGCACACAGTGTCTCTGACAGGTGGCAGAGAGCTTTATGGAAGAAACAGGTAACATAGAAGATCTCATTGTCCAATTTGCTGTCCCATTGGCTTCAGCAGCTGGGGGTAGGCAAGATACCACCATTGTAAGGTCTACTTAGATAAAATGAGTATTGGAAAGTTATCAATGGCTAGATTCTGCTTCCTGGATTTAGCCATGGTCAAGATAACCTGACCTTGGTGGTCAGACATTCCACAAAGAATATACAAGACATGAGTGTTCTTACACTCATTTTGTAAAAGGAAATAGTCATACCCTCACAAACATTTTTTGTTATCTATAGAAAGGAATTTTGATTTTATTAATTGGTATATTTTGCCAAAATTAAGAAGACATATATTAACTCTGGCCAGGTGGCTCAGTTGGTTGGAGTTCATCCTGTTTCAGGGGCATCCAACCTGTGGCCCACAGGCCACATGAGTCCCAGGATGGCTATGAATGTGGCCCAACACAAAATCGTAAATTTACTTAAAACATTGAGATTTTTTGTGATTACATGTTGCAGTGTATTTAATGTGTGTTGCAAGACAACTCTTCTTCCAGTGTGGCCCAGAGACACCAAAAGGTTGGACACTCCTGCGTGGTACACCAAAGGTTGCAGGCTCCATCCTTGGTCAGAGCACATACCTAGGTTGCTGATTTGATCCCCAGTCCCCGGTCCCCAGTCCAGGTGTGTATCGGAGGCAACCGATTGATGTTTCTCTTTCACATCGATGTTTCTTTCTCTCTCTCATGCTCTCTCAAAATCAATAAACATATCTTCGCATGAGAAAAAAAAGAGTGGGAGAAAATAATTGCAAACTATATATCTGATAAGGTATTAATATCCACAATGTATAAATAACTACAACCTAACAACAACAAAAAACAACCTAATTAAAAAATGAGCCCAGGCTGGTGTACCTCAGTGGATTGAGTGCTGGCCTGCGAACCAAAGGGTCACCAGTTTGATTCCTTGTCAAGGTACGTGCCTGGGTTGCAGGCCAGGTACCCAGTTGGGGTACATGAGAGGCAACCACACATTGATGTTCCCTCTCTTTCTCCCTCCCTTCCCCTCTATAAAAATAAATAGATAAAATATTTATAAAAAAAATAGCTCCGGCCTATGCAGCTCAGTTGGTTGGTTGTCCTCCCACAAATCAAAAGGTCACCAGTTCGATTCCCAATCTGAGGACCTGCCTGAGTTTCAGGTTTGGTCAATCAGTTGGGACCCATGCAAGAGGCAGCCCATCAATGTTTCTCTCTTTCTCCCTCCCTTCCCCTCTAATAAACTAGTAAGTAGCAAAAATCATTTGACTATACATGTAAAAATTTATTTCTGAGATCTCTATTCTGTTCTATTGGTCTATATGTTGTTTTGCCAGTATGTTGTTTTGCTTGCTGCGGCTTTGTAGTAAGTTTTGAAATCAGGAAGCAAGTCCTTCAACTTTGTTCTTTTTCAACTGTTTTGGATAACTGGGGCCCCTTAAAATTCCATGTAAATTTTAGGATGGGTTTTCTAGTTCTGCAAAAAACTTGAGTTTTGGATAGGCATTGTTTTGGGTACTATTTACATCTTAACAATATTGTCTTCTATTTCGTGAACATGAGATACCATTTTGTTGATTATGTCTTAATTTCTTTTGGCAGTCTTTTGTAGTTTTCAGTGTACAGGTCTTTTGCCTTTTTGGTTAAGTTTATTTCTAAGTATTTTACCTTTTTGATGTTGTTGTAAGTGGTATTATTTTCTCAATTTTTTTGGATTGTTACTTGTTGATGTATAGAAATACAGTTGATTTTTGTGTTGGTTTTGTATTCTGCAATGTTGTTCAATTCATTTATTCTAACATTTTTTGTGGACTAGTTTGATTTTTAAAAACAGAAAAAGTGTGGGTACAGAATAAATTCATAACCACCTTGTTCAAATTTATAGAATATTTCTTTGACAAGGTATGCCTAAAATGTGGCAAAATTTTGAGAATGTCAATGTCAAGATCAACATGTGACCTACAAATTTTTGCCTAAATACTGCCATCAAAGATCTCAAATATACACAATTCACAAATCCTTCTTTAAAAAAACCTCTCAAACTTACTTCTGGAATAATCGTTAAGATAGGTTTGACTTTCAGGTTAACAGTGATATTTGATGAAGGTATCCTTATAGATAGGGGCCCCATACACATAATTCTCATTTCAATAAATTTTGTTAGGTGGTGTGGGATGATGTTTAGACTGTTAAATTTGATAGATCTAGATTAAAATTCCGATTCTCCTACTAATTAGTTGTGTGACATTTGGCAACTTTCCTAAACCATTTTTTTGTTTCTCTTTAAAAGTAGGATTATACGCCCTGGCTGGTGTAGCTTAGTGGATTAAGCGCGGGCCTGTGAACCAAGAGATCACGGTTCGATTCCCAGTCAGGGCACATGCCTGGGTTGCAGGCCAGTTTCCAGCAGGGAATGCACAGGAAGCAACCATACATTGATATTTCTCTCCCTCTCTCCTTCCCTTTCCCTCTAAAGATAAATAAATAAAATCTTT
>CM052542.1:32523202-32541564 GCA_028533065.1 Trachops cirrhosus | reverse complement strand
AAAAAAAATAAAAAAATAAAAGTAGGATTATACTATCTGTCCCACTGGACTGTTTGTAAGTTACATGAGATAACTCTTTTCAATAGTATTTAATAAGTGTTATGATCATGAGTAGACTACACATAGGGCAGTATGCTAGATGTTGGGGGTAAAAGATATATGACATGCCATCTGTCATTGAGATACTCATGATCTGGTTGGGAAATGTATTTTAAAAACCAAATAACCTTAATATTGTACTATTGTAAAAATATGTGCAAAGGAACAGAAGCTTGAAACAGAATTGTGGTTTTTAAAAATTATTATGACAGCTCTTTATTTATAAATATTGCATCACCAATAGCTTTTGGAACAATTGTCAAAAATAGTGAAATGATGACTGTCTTTTTTACCAGCTATCTTGTTTATTTTGTGGGGCTCAGCAAAACAAATCTCTGCTTCTGGGCTGTAACAGGAGGAAGGACACTCTGGGATCTGGGCTCAGAGGGACGCTGTCCATTGGTCAGTGCAGGGTAACCCAGCTCCCTTGGGTCTGTGTTGCAGGGATCACATACTGCAAGTCATGTGCATCTTCAGTGGCTCACCTCATCACCGTGGCTGGGTATGACATGCTCAGATATGAAATTTAGAGTTTGGCTCCTATGTAGAGGAAGGATTGGAGGGAGTAAGCAAGACCAATAAGGGTGCTACAATAATCCAGGCAAAGTCTATGTGGCAGAGCAATGCAGGATGAACTGGAGTATGGTAGTGTAGAACAGAGTGTTGCAGTGCCTAGACCCATAAGGTCCTTTTTGCCATGGTTTGGGAGACATCACACTTTTATCTTTTATCTTCATCATTGAGGGGGTTCTAAGGAACCCTGTTTGACTTAGCCACCATTTTAGAGAAGAAAACAGGCTTGGAGAGCAAGGCCATTGTTAAAACACTATTATGGGGCTTTATTAACATTGTATTCTATGAACATGGCTCCCCCGGAACACAACAAGTATAAATAATGGCCCCTGGAGTTGGGCACTGCAGCAGTCCTGTTGGAAAGGTTACAGCATGGTAGGTAATGAAACTGATATCCATATACAGACCTGTGATTTCCTACTATACCATACTATGGCTTATCATGACATTTTATTTATAGATATATAGCATATTTAGGGGATAAACACAGAATTAAAACAAAGAAACAAATCAAACACATCCCGATATGGATTTTCACAAGAACCTGGTAGACTTATTAAAATTTAATGGAATGCCATAAACACTAGTTACTTAACAAATCAAGGTACTTGATGTTATTATTCTTAAACCATTGCTTAATGGGAAAAGTACAGGTAAAACAAATATGAGATCTCAACTATTTACTTCGGGCTTCCTAAAAATAGATAAATGAGCTTTACAAAAACTGAAAGAGCTAACCACAAAAATTAAGACCATGAATCAATTCTTTTTGCAGAAAGACATTTCTTCAATTGCCCCAAAAATTTCAGGTGAATTTCCCCAGAAAATACTTCTATAATTATCTTGGCAATAAATATACAACTTTGGGAAAATGTACATATTTAGTAACTACTTCACATATTTAAAAAAAACTATGCAATTCTTACTTATGCCAAGAACACTACAATTTAAAAAAGTTTCATTCATACTCTTACCTACACCTACTCATTCTGAAGGCAGGAACATTTCTTTGGGTTGAGCCAGGATCTCAATATGCTTTGTCCAGGAAAGAAAGTATGAAAACTATTTTTTTTTTAAATACTAGCTTATTGCACATGAGAGAGGCCAGCCATTAAAAGGAAATACCAGAGCTACTCTGGGTGAGTAGTTAAAGGCTTTACGGGTACTGATAAAAAGATGTTTCTGAAGATGATAAAATCATCTCCTTGAGAATTTTCAGTAATGAGTTTTACAGGACAGCAAGAAACATTAAGATTTAGAAACATCTTATTGGACTAATGATGAATTTCAGATTATGTAATTAGGTGACCTGTCCAGGGTCATGTAGTTATTGCCAGAGTCTAGACTAAGACCCAAGCCTCCTGTCTTCATCTTGAAGACAGGCTTTCCCCTTTTCCTTTCCTATTTATCTCTTACATGTCCCTAACCACTTCATGCCCATCCTAACCATCTCTGCCTCACAATGTGTCCTTTGGTGACAGAGGAACAGAACTCTGAACTATATAGACCAAAGGTGGCAAACACAAGGCCCAAGGGCCAAATCCAACCCTCCACCTTGTTTTATCTGGCCCGGCACCTTGTTTCTACCTGGTGGCAGTACTCACCTCTCGCTTAAATGTTAAGGAGTAGTTACATTTATATAGTCCTAAAATTACATTCGGCCTTTTGAAGGCAACCTGAGGCTGATGTGGCCCCCGGTGAAAATGAGTTTGACACCCCTGATATAGACCACTTAGAGTAACAATGGATGAAACATTATTTCAAATAATGATTGGGCTTAAATTCATTTGAGACTTGTGGGTAGAGGTGATATACAAAAGAAGGAAATTCTGCAGACAACAATAAGAGAAGCACAAGAGGAAATATCCTCTTTTGTTATTTTATTTTGTAGTTAAGTCCATATATTATATAAAACATAACAGGAAAATGAACAAATTTATAAAATAAATTGAAGTGTCTGGACAATAGAACACAAGAGCTTTGCCTTTGTGTTTACAGATTGCTTGATATGTTGTTGGTCTCGCACTTTAGACGTCAAATAAAGCTATCTAGTTTGAAACAAAGTTGATAGGCTGTGAGGTTAAGCCACAGGTAGTTTGATGTTGGGCCAGGAAATGATAGATTTTCTAAATCTTATCCTTAAATATTGGCTAAAACAAATGTTGATATAGCAAAATGCAAGCTTTTATCATTAGACATCAAGAGGGAAACTTGAATGAATGCAACTTACCTCCAAGTCCTCTGAAAGGAGGTGACAATAAAATACTGTGTATTACCAGTGTTCTCCCCAAAGCATTACTCTAGTAAGCATGCAGGAGGATGCTGTGAGCAGCAATAATAATAAGTTCCAATCTAGAGGTAGGTTCAAGGCCAGAGTAGGAGAGTGGTTGAAGAAATCCTCCTCGGGCCAGTAACTTCACAGAATGCCCTTTGGTGCTGGGGGATGAGTATATGGCCTATTTTTTTTTTTCCTGATTCAAAAGGACATTCCCAATTCCAACCTTGCTTAAAAAAAAAAAAAAAGCATTTTTGCACCTGCTATTAAGAACAGCTAGGATACAGGATAAGGCTAGCATAAAATTATTTAGCAAGCACATGCTAGCTATTCCAGTTTGAAATCTACCAAACTGTAAAATCAAGGGGGAAATAAAAAGTTGAAGATGAAGCGTTATTCCTTAAGATTAGGGAACAAAGTCCCAAAAAAGAAGGATTAGGCACTCACTTAACCCTATATGGAGAACATTCTTCTGAGGCTAGGTGGAAGATGAGGAAGAGCATTTCCAAAGACGGACCAGGCCATGTGGAGGTCAAAAGGAGGAGAAAAGGCATTTAGAAAGAAACTACTTCTGGGTCTGACTAGGTAAGTGAAATCTAAGGCAATTGCACCAAAGATATGCTACCTATTTCACCAGCAGGAAGCTGGTGAAAATATCTCAAGACATTTTAAACCCAGAGAAATGTATGAAAAATGTGTTAACCAAGCAAATGAAAACCAAACCTTCAAGGATAAAATCTCTTCAGATTTGAAATCCAAGATTAATTCACTTTTCATTAATTTTATGCATTAGAAAAAAATTAAAAGTAACAAATGTAAAGATTTGTTTTATTTCTACTGGGGGGAAGAAGGAGGATAAATAGAACTGTTTTCCAATTTGCTCTTCACTGTATATACACATACCCACACACACACACATAAACATACACACACCAAAAATATCCCAAACAAAAAAACCAAGAATCAAAAATCAAGACACCCTCAAGCTGCACCAATACTTCTTATTTTGACCAAAAGAGTAGATCCTGGGAGGAAGTGCAAAATGCAAAATCATATGACCAAAAAATGCTGAACAAACAGCATTATTAATATACAAAATATTTATATTACTGAACTAGTAACAGTTGATATTCTCCGTGTCTGTAAAACTTTGGAACCACATAGCTGATGTTAAATCTAGTCCATGCCAGCTTCCAAACACCAGAAAAAATTTTAGTTAGCTTCATTCTTTGATGCCTCATCAAAATTTTCTACGAGATCTGAAAAAAAAAAAGGTAAATGAGTTAAAAATACATAAAAAGTGGTAAATAAAATTCCTAACTTCTAACCCCAATAAAACAAAATTATTCTTCCTAGAATTAGCCTGAAAATATACAGGACAAGGGGGCAGAAATGAATTGGTGGCATTTTGCTAATACCTCATTTATCTGCTAAAACCATAATCCTAAGGAAATGTTAGTCTTTTTTTATTTATGCATACTAAAGTGGACAGCATTTTCATATATCAATCATAATTCCCACAAAAATGTTATAATAATAACTATCCAAATTTATAATCACAGTGATTCCAAATTCATAAATGCAGGCAGCAAAGCTTTGTGTGGTAATTTCGGATTCTAAGTATTACATGAGAAGGCTTTTAATCTTTATAATTAGATCATATCCACATCATTGTGAATCAATTTAAATTTATGAGCTCATCATCAACAAAAAATTGTAAGTCATTATGCAGTGAATTTAAATGAGATCAGCAGGATGCTAAAAATATTAAAACTAAAGAAATGTCACTTACCTGGAACATCATCATCCTCCTCATCAATGTCTTCTGGTTTTGGTGCTTTGCTATCCAACACTGCAAAAAGTTTATGTTAAAATTAGTCACAGAGAACAAGGACATCTACAAACACTGTATCCTTTTTTCCTGTCTGTATCTTATATAATTATTCAGAAAAAGCTAAATATTGTCTAATCTAATGCCATATTTTTTACTTAATACTAAAAATCAGTGGAACTTTAACTTCATTAGATATATACTACATACAGCAGGCAATCTGAATGGGCACTGAAGGTAAAACTTACATGCAAAATGGAGTAATTCAGATTAAGCTTAAATGAAAAGACAGTTAATTCATTCTCCAAATTCCATATTCTCCAAATAGAAAGTTAGTATTCAAGATTGTTTTTCATCTCTTTTGGTGTAAGCAAGTATCTAGCTATGTAGTATGAGCACTAAAGTAATAGGCTCTTTGATTTTTAGGGGAGACAAGTCACATACGAAACCAGAACTATCTTGGAAATTCAGTACAAATGGTTGTTGCATCTACAGTAATCAACAATATTGAACAAAAATTATAGTTCTGTGATAACACTATGTTCTTGTTGTCATTAGTCAGAAGTGAGTATCAAACGACTAGTTAATGTGGCCTGCAGATCCTAGCACTTTACTTTTTAGGTAATTACTCTCAACTCTATATTTCTACCAAAATATTCTCTATGCCACATTGTATAATATTTAAAAAAACAAACTAAATAATTTATGAAGCATACAAGTAATATTATAAAAGTAGAAAATATATACAGGCAAATCTTTCCAGTAATGGGACACCTTTTAAAATAAATAGGTTCTTTAATTAAGGTTGGGAGGAAAAGAGGTACTAAATTGAAAATACCTACCTTGCCGAGGGAACTGTTCAGCTAACTTCCTAAGACTTGTTAAGCTGTCAGCACCAAGCTGACTTAATATTCCTGGAAGCATTTCTGTGATTGGTTTGGCTTCTGCATGACCAGTAATTGCAAAGGTGTTGGCAGAAAGGGAAGCTTGGACTTTGGGATTGTTGAAATGAATAACTGTTCCATCATCTTTAATCATGTTTACCTGTATGATCATGAAAGGAAAAGGTACTTCACAAAAGAGATACAACTAAAACAGTATCTTTTAAAAAACAGTTTAGTCAATTATTTTTCTCAACTTGGCAGCTATGCAATCCCAAGATAGTAATTATCTAAGCAGTGGGTATGGGTGGAAAAAGATCCTAACAACAAGGTAAAATGGTGTAGATGTCACAGATTACTAGGATGGTCAAAGAATCTACATTTTAAATTCAAGACTTCTATGAGAAAGTAGTTCATGCCCACATTAAAAAAAATGTAATAATCAGCCAAGAAGTGGCTTCTTAATGAAATAGCCATTATCTTACTTAATTTACACTATCAAACTAAATTGGTACAGATACCATTTAGTGAGGTAGCATCTTAGGGGACAGGTTGTAATGGGGTAAGAATGTCTGGTAAAAATAACCACTGAAAATCCATAAAGAACACTCAGAAATGTAATCAATTAGGTATTTCACTCATTTTAACACTTAGAAATTTACTAAGATTTCAACTTGTTCTCTTCATGTCATTCTGTGTAGAGGATTTTTATCAGTTCCTCTAATTCTTGCATGTTGCTTCTCAACAACCTTCAACAACTCTTGTAAATGTGAAAGTACCTCTCCCACCCACTTGCCTGCCCACCTGGACATGCTTTATCAATTACTAGGAAACCTTTAGAACCATCCTCACATTCTTTCTATAGCTTTCACCAATATGAATTTTGATTGTTTCCGACTGGATTTATCACATGGCCTTGGACTAACTGAAAAGATTGAGCTATTTAAAAATGTTGTTTTTCTCTCACTTAAGCACTTTCTGTGTTTCAGTAGAACTGAATTTGCATAAGTTAAATGTGTAAATAATGTGACTCCACTATGTAGTTGACTCCACTGGGTAAGTTACCTTGGTGGTAACATGCTTATTATGTAAAAAGGTTAGGAGAGTTAACTCTTGGCTACTTTAGAAGCATTTCATGATCCATCCAAAAACTGCCCTTGTCACAATCAAGCAGAGATGCTGAGTGTTCTCCATGGTCAGTGGAAGTGGGCTTTTCTTCCTCAGAGGTGATCACCACCACTGATAGACAGCACCAGAAAGGAAGGGGAAGAAAGGGGCGTCTAAATTTCAGGCAAGACCTGGAACACAGAGAAAATAAAGGCAAATTCCCTGGAAAACTGTAACTTTACTGCACAAATAATTTCCCAATTTTTTCCTGACATAATCACTTTTCAATTCTATATCCATCTCTCTTTCAGTATTGTACTTAAGGTTCTATTATACATATTATACACAGTAAGCATTCAATCTAGCTGTTGTAACAAATATCATCATGAGTTAAAAACAGTTTATGTTAACTTTAGAAAGAGATACACAGTTCTGAAGATATACTTTAGTTAGAAAAGTTTAATGTCAAAGTGGCTGTAATTCTGAAAGAGAAAAAAGGTGGCGCAGTGGATATGAAATGGGATATTGCTCTGGACCTACCCTAGAATCACATAATTTTAGTATGGGAAAAGAATAAAGATATGCTGGGACTATATTTTCCAAGTCAAGACCAATCAAATATTTAATAAAGGATTTCTATAATAGTTCCAGGTATGAAAAGAGTTTCAAATACTGGAATTTGAGATTTTTTAAATTTACAGATGTTAAAATCGCAGGAGACTTGAAACAGATATTGCTCCCCCTAAAGTGAGGCCATATTATTTGTTGAACTTCTAGTCAATCTGTTGTGAAGGAAATAAATACTAAAGACAAGGGCTCTTGATTAAGCAACATACCCAAGAACAAATAGCTGGTTACATACAAACTCAGAACTAAATTTGGGTTTCTTAACTTTCTGTTTAATTTCCTTCCTATGATGTCATTCACATTCTTTTCTTTTTTTTTTTTTTAATGTAGCTGGACTTAAGAGATTTTTTTTTCTTCCTTTTTTCATTTAATTGTTTTTCAAGTACAGTTTTCTGTCTTTTACTCCCATCCCAGCCAACCACCCCGGCCCTCCCCATCTCCCTCCCATTTCTACCCCCCCTAGTTTTTGTCCATGTGTCCTTTATACTTGTTCCTGTAAACCCTTCCCCTTTTCCCCTGAAATTCCCTCCCCTCTCCCCTCTCCCCTCTGGTCAGCCTGTTCTCTATTTCAGTGTCTTTGGTTATATTTTGCTTGTTTGTTTGTTTTGTTGTTTAGGTTCCTGTTAAAGGTGAGATCATATGTTATTTGTCTTTCACCACCTGGCTTATTTTGCTCAGCATAATGCTTTCCAGTTCCATCCATGCTGTCGCAAAGGGTAGGAGCTCCTTCTTTCTTTCTGCTGCATAGAATTCCATTGTGTAAATGTACCATAGTTTTTTGATCCATTCATTTACTGATGGGCACCTAGGTTGCTTCTCATTCACATTCTTAAAATGCTTATTTGCTGATAAAAATTCAATTCTGTGGTCCCATAAAAACTTTCTAGAAAATTATTTACCTCAGAATATAGGCAAATGGAGAATGCAAAAGAAAAACAGCACAGATACATGGATAATATATATCTTCCTAGCTACACAATAAATAATAGGTCAACCCAGAACCAAAAAGAATAAACAAATTCAAGAGTTTTCCTTCTGTTCAAGCTTCTTTCCCAAGGGCTAAATGTTAAGTCATATTTTACATCCTAATGTAGGTCTTTGTAGGCTGAAATATGTTGAGTTTAGTGTAAAAAGCAAGATGAATTCCACTTCAGATTGAAATGGAAATAAATTTATTAATGGTTGTTTTAAATGAGGTTGTATTTAAAATACGAATAAAAAGGCCCAGAAAGGGGTAGAGAGTTAATTTTAGAATACAGAGAATAAAATACTAGAAGTTAAAAAGGCCAGAATATTTTATTTCTGTCTATCATTCCTTCCTCTCTCCTAAGCAAATGATATGGTTCTATAAGGTTCCTAGACACAAGCGATTAGAAACTATTAAAGGATGAATTGTTGGGCTGATCAGTTAGACACCTCCCCCACTCTTTTAGAGGTAAAAGAAGGGCTAACGAACTTATTAAATTCACAAAGCAAATTGCGAGCATTTCATATGGAGAATTCACTTTTTTCTGGTGATTTTATTGATGTTTGGCCTAAAACCATACAATCTACAATCTACATACAGTGTAAGAACAAGGAGCAGACAAATAAACAAAGACTATTAAATTAGCTACTATACCCTTTTTTAAACATATGGCTCCTTTATGTCAAAATGTTTTTCCCACTTAATAGGTAGTTGAATGTAAAGGATGCTACTTGAACAATACAGGAGACATTTTTGAGACTCCTAGTCCAAAACACCAGATGCCCTTGTTCTTACAATACTGACACATCTTGTAGTTACCAGAAAGTATTTTGTCCTCTCATGCCTAGTGTATTTACCTATGCAATTTTCACTTTTTTAGAAAAACCTTTTCCTGCTTCTCCACCTTGTTAATTTCCCATTTATCTAATCTTTGGGTCAGATGCTCCTAACCTTAAGGTGATTTATGCACCTTCTATACTTCATGGGTATTATAAGTAATCAGAACTGTTGTAGTAAAATTATGTTTGCAAGTTTTTGACTTTATTAGAGATGAACTCCTTGAGGTAAGAGACCATGCCTTACTAGACATAGTATGTCCCCTAAGGATCCAGCACATAATAGTCACTCAAATTTGCTGAATGAATGCACACTGCCTATATACAGAATTTATTCTAAATCATGGATGCTGTCTTAAGGTTTAGAAATAGCACCAGTAATGCTCCCCAATAAAGATGCCCAGAACTGTCTGGGCTGTATCTCTGGCCTGACTTTTCCTACTGTTCTGGCCTTTCAAAATCAACCTGACTGTCCCACAGAATTTAGGGCCATTTTATTGTATTGTATTGTATTGTATTGTATTAAAATCCTTTTAAAAGTTTATTTGATTTTAGGGAGACAGGAAGGGAGAGGGGGAGAGGGAGGGAAGGAGGGAAGAAGTGGTAGGGAGAGAAAGAGAGAGAGCGAGAGCACCATTTGTTGTTCCATTTATTTATGCATTAATTGGTTGATTCTTGCATGTGCCCTGAACTGGGATTGAAATAACAACCTTAGTATATTGGAATAACGCTGTAACCAACTTAGCTACCTGGTCAGGACAAACTTAGGGCCATTTTAAGTCATTCCTGGCATCTGCTGTGTGGCGGCATTATGCTGGTATCTAAACTTTTAAAACCCGGCCTTCCCTGACCTCTGTCTGAGTAGGGTCCATATATTAATCACAGCAGCCTTCTATCTGATAAATCCAATGCTTGTTTTATTCCTACACAGCAGTTTTTAAGGCAATAGGAGGTTCACAAAGTTATACTTGACTGCACAGCACTAGCTAACAAATGCCCTCTCAGTTCAGAAAGGAGTTTAAATTTTTCTACTGTGTGTTGTTTTTTTTGTCCCCACTAGGCTAGGTAGTGACAGTTCTGAAAATTGACAGTTATCTTAAAATCAAGTTTTACTGCCACTCCTTCTTGTACTGGCACTTAAATGTGAGGCTAAGGGATATCATATTTTGAGGATTATGGGCTTTGCACACTCCCATAAGTCAGTACCTTTTTCATTCAATCCTTCTATGCTCAGCACTTGTTTATTTCTAAAGGCTAGTCTAAACTATTATTGTTATAAGCTAAAGCTAACAACTGTCAGTATACTATGTGATATGCTGAGATCATTTTCTCTTATGCTCTGGTGGCAAGAGTCTGATGAGTTCTCTACAGCTATGCTGTAGATGGTGTAAAATGGCATATCCTTTCTGAAAAGTAATTTGGCAACATCAATGAAGAGTTCTAAAAAGAAAAAAATAGAAACAGTAAAACTTATGTGTACAATTACAAAATTTATACTCCCAGTCCTAAACTTTCTCCTGAACTCCAGCTCTTTATGGCTAACTTGTTGCAGAATAGTTCCTCCTGGAATAATCAGTATCTCAAACTTAATAAGCATAAGATATCTCATCATGGGACTTGGCATGTGATAAATGCTAAATAAACATAGTTACTTCTGTCAAGATTCTTATAATCTAAAAACAGGCATCTTGGTTAATAAGTAACCATTATAACTCACAATATGAGGCCGTAATAATAAATGTATTATAGTGGAGCAGTGTAAGCTAAGGGCAGCAGAGGTACAAAGAAAGTGTTAATTATGCCTGGTAGGATAGAGAAGGTTTCACAGAGGCAGAATTATACCCTAGTTTAGAAGCTGAATGTAACAGTAAAACTCTATGAAGCAATTAGATCAAATGAATCAGAGACTCAGATTTTTGGTGACGTTTTTCATCAAATAATTCTGATAAAATCGATTGTTTCTGAGAAACGGAACAGCTCCTACTTTTGATAGACTCCTGTTATCAGAAGAAAAGTGACAGCATGGTTACTATATCCAACTAGATTACCAAATAAGAAGTACATCCAAATATCTTCAAATGTCACAGAACATAAAACATTTCCAGAAATTTAGTTCTGGATTACACTCTTGGAATTCATCTAGGAATTCCTTTCTATAACCTAGTTATTTACTTGGATTTGTATGAAAACCATCTGAGATACTCCCCTGCCCTTTACTTTTTGACAGCTTTGAATTTCTCTCTCTTTGGTAACATGTAAAAGAAATCTATATATAATTATTATACCAAATCAACAAACTAATGCATACATTTAAAAAAACCAGAGAAGCTTGTCTTAATCCAAACAGTGTTTCAGTTTTTAAAGTTTTTGAGGAAGACTTAAATTAAGCTTCAAGAAGAGAAAGAAATCACGAATACTGATTTCTTTCAGCCTAGAAAGTCAGATTAAAATTTTACTTGGTAAAAGTGCATTCAACAAGTTTTTAAAACCCACCACTGATCTCCCTGCTCCTCACCCACCAAACTGAGTACTTACTTTTCTTTTCTTTTTTAGTGTTTCAAGGTCTAAGTATTGGAAACATATTAATATCATTTTTGACAATCATGTCTTTTCAAAAGATTTTACTTAAACTGCGAAACAACAGTATATTCCTCAGAGTTACATAGTTCAGCACTGTGTAACAAGTTTAAAACATCCCAAATTAAAAACAAGATTCTACTTAATATGCTTCTTCTAAGACATATTTTTGATATCTTAGCATTTCTGAAAACTGTATGTTTTCATGTATACATTTAATGCAGTAGTTTCTTTTTTCTCCTAATAACTTTTTTAAATCAAGCATATCATTTTTTTAAAAAAAATTGAAAAAATATTACTTTAAATATAGTAATGTAAAACATAATGTTTGAGGTAAACCAGATTATATATAGCATACTAGATATTCCTAAACAATATTATTTTAGATATGCAAAATGTTATATCTTGGTTCTTAAAAAATCAATTTTAGAAAGAGGAAAAGAAGAAAAAGAGTAAAATTCCTTCCCATCTTAGGTTCAAATATTCAGAAATTTTACAGCTATTAACTTGCACTGCTAATTATCTTTATGCATATTTTCTCTGTACAACTAGTTTGTGAGGGTTCGAAGACAGCACACATGTGCACACACCAGCGCACAAGAGTGAGAGTATGTACATGCCTATCCTGTACCATTAATTTTTTGTGTGATGCTCTGGAGCTATGACTCTTCAAGAAGTTAGAACTGAACTGGCAATACCAACAAAACAGAATTCACAATTCCATTTAATAAATACTACCATAAAATTAAAAATGGAACATAGGAAAGGCATCTAACCCTCCTTTACACAAATGTGTATGTGTGCTACAGGAAGGTTTCTGGGAGGAAATAACACCTGCATTAAGAGCTAAAAAAGGAGAAACAGCAATGTTCTCAAACAGTGATGGGGATTTCTTTTATCTATAATGGGGTAAATAATGAATTCTGATGGGAGGTGCTCAATAATACAGTGTATAAGTAGGTTACTTTTCCTTTCTTTTTTGAGGTGGTACCACACATAGTAATGATATAATTAACTCTTTAACTTATGGCAGTGGCAATTTAAACAGTGGTTACCATCAGAAATGGAATCATTAGATAGAAGAAGATCTAGATGGTAACATTACAAATAGTTGATGTTAATATAATTTTTCTTGAGTGTCTTCTGAAATAACATTAATCTTTGGCTTCATATTTGAGAGAAACAGTATCATCAAAATATAATAAAATGATTTAAAAATTCATGGAAAGCTACTGCTAGCGCTTCTTGGCTGAGGTAACAATTAGAGAGACTTGTAGAGTAGAATGATGCTCTTATGTGGGGAAAAAAAAAAAGTCCACCGTATCTGAAGAAATCTTGGGGTTTCTTTATTTCTATGTCATTAGAAAATAATCTTATTTTACATTAAAATTCAAGAGAGTTCCATAATTTTGTCACACATGCAGATACTTTCAGTCTGAAAATATGAATTCCTTAACTGCCTACTAAAATCATTTTTGGACAATCACCCAATTTTATACAATAAGCAAATTCAATAGCTATAGTGCTTCCAAGATAGCTGATAATATCAGATTCTCCTAAGTTGATATTTTACATTTAAAAGTGTAGATAGCCCTGGGTGATGTGGCTCAGTGGACTGAGTACTTGCTTGTGAACCTAAAGGTTGCTGATTCAATTCCTGCTTAGGGCAGGTGCCTGCATTGTGGGCCAGGTCCCAGTTGGAGCTTGTGAGAGGCAACCAATTGATGTTTCTCTTGTACATAGATGTTTCTCTCTATTTCTTTCTCCCTGCCTTACTGCTCTCTCTCTCAAAAAAAAAAACAAAAAACGCAATCTTTTAAAAAAAATGTGGATAATTAGCCCTGGCTGGTATGGCTCAGTGGAATGAATGACAGCCTGCAAACCAAAAGGTCACTGGTTCGATTCCCAGTCAGGGCACATGCCTGGGTTGCGGCTGGGCCCACAGTTGAGGGCATGCAAGATACAACTGATCAATATATCTCTCATACATCAGTGTTTTTCTCGCTCTCTTTCTCCTTCCCTTCCCCTCGCTCTGAATAAATAAAACCTTAAAAAAGTGTGGATAATTATTTGTGAATATGCTATTTGTTCACATATTTAATAATTTACAAAGTGATCATACCTCTTCAATACCAGCTATATTATTCACAGCCAGTTTTTTTAGAGAACTCTGAAGTTTTTTGTCATCAGCTGTAGCTGTTCTATGCACCACCTTCTTCTTTCTGCGAGCTGTACCCTGAAAAATAACCGAACAGGAGGGTTAGCATGCCTTGCATCTGGGAACTACAATCAGATGTCTTCCTATCCATAGTTCTCTTAACAAAAACCCACATAAGAAATTGCTGACTGAATAGTAATGATTAATAATGCTCAGAGTTATGTTTGTCACACTAATCCAGATTTTTGAAGGTCAATTCTAGCCAGTTCTTATTCTTTCCAATATCCAACCTTTATCATCTCAACATATTATATTTCAAGTTTCCTAATAAAAAATAATTTATAACTTCTAGACAATTCAGTGTGCTTTATAACAACTTTCAAACATTATAAGGAATACTTTTTTACAGTACCTACCACCCCCTGACAAAAAAAGTCTAAAGATATTCTGAAACTTTGGAGATTATGACAATATTAAAAATCAAATGCTGCCCTGGCTGGTGTGGCTCAGTGGATTGAGCGCCAGACTCTGAACTGAAGGGTCACCAGTGAGATTCCCAGTCAGGGCACATGCCTGCATTGTGGACCAGGTCCCCAGTGGGGGGCGCTCCATAGGTAACCACACTTGGATGTTTCTCTCCCTCTCTTTCTCCCTCCCTTCTCCTGTCCAGAAATGAATAAGATCTTAAAAAAAAAGAAAAAGAAAAAGAATCAAATGCCTACTGTGTCAGTATTCTAGAGTCCTAGAATCCAGGAATGAAAAGCATCAATATAATATGTGCTGTTACTTCAAAGAGCACATATTATAGTGGGAGTATAAAGTCAATAAATACATAAATTATACTATTTCAAATGGGTTATGGGTATTAAGAAAACACAGTGATAAGAGTACTGGGTAGGAGCTAAGTTAAAAAAAAAATAAAGACACTATGTGAGATAGAAAAAAGAAAATGTTAAGGGAAGGCCTCTCTCAAGAGGTGAAGTAAGAGTTGAGACCCATGGGAAAATCTAGGGGAAGAGAGAGCCAAACAGAGTGAAATGAGTGAACCTATTGTGTTTAGACAGAGAAAGCAGGCCAGTATGGCTACAACAGAGTGAACAATAGGAAAGGAGGAGGAAAATGAAATCAGAAAGATAGGCAAGGCCTAGGTCATATAGCCTAGAATGCCACAGAAAGAATTTGGATTTTATTCCAATTGCAATAGAAAGCCATTGGAAGCCATTTTAAACATGGAAATGACTTGATCTTATTTACAATTTTAAAAGATGACTGAGGTTGCTGTGGAAAATGAACTATAATGAGATCAACCAGGAAACTACTGTAGCAGTCCTGATGGAGAGACGAGGATTGTGGCAGTGGAGATGGGGATAGCTCAGACTGTCAGAAGAACAAACAGGACTTGCTGATACACTGGATGTCAGATATGAGGAAAAAAGGAATCTAGAATGATGTTTAAAATTTTGGCCTAAGCAAATAGGTTGAAAATTATGGTAAGATAGAACAGTCTCATTTCTAAATAGGTACTTTGAAATTCTAAATACATTTTTTTCCACTGAAAAACTATTTAAAATAAGGGATATCTTCAAATAAATTTCCAGAAGTGGAATAGCTAGCTGGGTCATAAGGCAGTTTCATTTTTAATTTTTTGAGGTATCTCCACATTGCTTTTCACGGTGGCTGCACCAATCTGCATTCCCAACAGTGCAGAAGGGTTCCCCTTTCTCCACATCTTCACCAGCACTTGTTTGTTGATTGATGATAGTTCTGACAGGTGTGAGGTGATGTCTCATTGTGGTTTTAATTTGTATTTCTGTGATAATTAGTGGTGTTAAGCACCTTTTCATATGTCTATTAGCCATCTGAATGTCCTCTTTGGAGAAGTGTCTATTAAGGTCCTTTGCCCATTTTTTAATTGGATTGTTTGGGGGTGGGGTTTGGTGTTGAGTTTCGTACGTTGATTCTGGGAATTTATCTGAAGAAACTTGAAACACTAATTCAAAAGAATATACGCACCCCTATGTTCACTGCAGCATTATTTACAATAGCCAAGATTTGGAAGCAGCCCAACTATCCATCAGCAGATGAGTGGATAAAACAGGTGTGATACATTTACACAATGGAACACTATATTCAGCCACAAAAAAGAAAATTTTACCCTTTGTGATAGCATGGGTGGACCTGAAGAACATTATGCTAAGTGAAATAAGCCATTCAGAGAAAGACAAATACCATAGGATTTCACTCATATGTGGAGTTTAATGAATAAACTGAACTAACAAGCAATAGAGAGCAGGCTGACAGTTCTGGGTGGGGGCTCGGGGGTGGAGGGATGGAGCAAAAAGGAACTCACACTGACAACAGTGTGGTGATTGTGGGGGGTGGGTGGGTGGAGCTGGAAGATGGAATGGGGGTAACTGGTAATGGAAAAAATACAAAAAATTTTTTTTTGTAAAAAACTAAAATAAAATAAGGGATAAAACTCCCAGGTCAATTTATAAAAATGAAAGCTAAACCAGAGCTGAAAAACTAACAAAAGCAGCCTAAGTCCTAAGGGCTAAACCTTTCTGAGGCATGGCAGGAGTAAGGGGAAAGGAAGGGGGTTTCAATCTCTGAGCAGCTCCTGCAGTAGTACTCAGCCTTATTGAGGGTAGGCAGAAGTTCACTTTCAGCAGCTCTGGTGGGAGTGGAAGAGAGCCCTGTAAGTAGTAGCAGAGGTTGTGATGAAATCCAGTTTCTGAAGTATGGACAGGAGTGACTGTTTACACAGATGGTCATTTATTTTTGAAACATTCCTGACTCAGGCATAGCTTTTAATTGCATGCTGGATACCTCAACTCAAATGATCCTCAGATACCTCAAACTGAACATGTCTAAAAGCTTATCAATCCACCAAACTATTCTTCCTATATTTCCTAAGTTTCATAGCTAGTGGTACCATCATATATCCAGTCTCTAAAGCCAGAAATATGGGGTCATCCCAGACTCCTCTCTCCCTTTAATCCCCCATATACTATCAGTCATGTCAATTCCAACCCCTAAATTTGTGTCCCACATATTATAGCAGTAGTCTCTCAATTGTTCTCCTCTATGCAAACTTCTGTTTCATTCCATTTTCCAGACTGCCAAAAGTCATCTTTCTAAAATGACTTTATTTCCTTCTTAAAATTCTTCAAGTTGCCCCTTGCCTCTAGGAGAAAATCCTCAGCTCCTAGTATGGCATATAAGAATACAATGCAACCCCAAATTATATACTCTAAACTCTAGCAGTATCAAGCTAAAGCAAACCATCCCATTAAAGCACCATGTTATCTCAGCAACCTTTGTGCCTTTGCATGTGTGAGAACGACAATCTCTTTTCAACCTACCCATTTACCCTCTCACCTGTCTACCTAGTGATAAATTTTTATTCTTTAAATCTCAGCTCAGGGATGACTTCCTTGTCTCTCCTAGGCAAGAGTGCCTTGTACTTCATTTTAACATTTATAACTCTATAGAATAATTGTAAAGATGTCTCTCTTCCAACCTGAGCTGTGCCAAGAGAAGGAGACCTTAACTCATTTATCTTCTATGTGTTTGGCACATAGTAGGTACTCAATAAACTAGTTAAATAAATGAATATATATATATAAAAATATATGTAATAGTGATGTGCTGCATAAACTCTTCCAGGTATATTCTATGGTTCTTGAATATCCCTAGTTTTCGCATTGGTACATGACACTACACTTGATGTAACAGTGTGATTACTTTGGTTACATGAATGCTAATATGACTCCAAAGTCATATAACTGTATCACTATGAAAGGAGAAAGTACTAGTCACTTCCTCCCTTCACCATCTCCTGTCCCCTCCCTAGGAGCTGTGGTTATCATCAAAGTAAATGACACAGTGGGGCTGCTACATAGTGTCCTACCTACCTCTCCCCAGGTCAGAGGTAAAGATTATTCTTGCTTTTCCTTTAGCAAAAATTGTACTGGGCAGAGAAAAGGTTAGAATACTCTCATTGAGCCCAGGACCAGAGCTGAAGGGCATCAAAGACTTTTGGTGTTCAGAACTAGCTCTCCCTTAGGCTTCAAAGTATATAAGAATGCTCATGTTCATATAGGCAGGAAATTTGGGAGAAAAACCTAGCAATGAACAAAATGTACAGTCAGCTTGGACATCTCTAGTTAAACTACCTGTAAACCAAACTATAGCGGTAAAAGTATCCAGTCAAGATGAAGTAACCTTAAAATCTGGGATGGCCCTGGCTGGTGTAGCTTAGTGGATTAAGCGCGGGCCTGTGAACCAAGAGATCACGGTTCGATTCCCAGTCAGGGCACATGCCTGGGTTGCAGGCCAGTTCCCAGTAGGGAATGCACAGGAAGCAACCATACATTGATATTTCTCTCCCTCTCTCCTTCCCTTTCCCTCTAAAGATAAATAAATAAA
>CM052542.1:32507595-32522702 GCA_028533065.1 Trachops cirrhosus | reverse complement strand
TCTTTAAAAAAAAAAAAAATCTGGGATGGCCAGCAGGTGTTCTGTGCCAGACACCGTGTTAGGTGTTTTATTATCAATATTACTCTAATTTTTAAGAGCATCTTATGTAGGATTATTTCTCTTTTGCAGATGTAAAAATGGAAGCTTAACAAGGTTGGGTAGCTTGTTCATGTCATGTAACTACCAGATATTAAGAAAATTCAAACAAAGGTGCCAGAGAGAGAAGTCTTTTAGTTACCTATTTTAGAGTTAGACAAGTTATTTTCAATTTGGAATATGGTTTGATCTTGATTATTAAAAAGATTTTAGATTTTCAATGAGCACAAATCCAAAATAACAACAACAACAACACTATCTGGTAATAATATATTCTCCTATCAATTTTTCTTATATCACACTCACCTTGCCCCCTATCCGGACCTGAGCCTGAAGTTTGGCTAACTTTTCTTGATTCATGCTGTGGTAAATCTATGGGGGGAAAAATAGATTTGTTAAAGTCACTGTTTTACCAAAATAAAGTAACTGTTTATGCAGTAGTACCTTCTGGTTCACTGAGCTTGCAATATTCATTACCACTATGATCATATTAATACTGTCTATATTCTTAATAACTATTAATAACTTTCTTGAGCTTCATGAACCAGATATTAAAAGAACCAAAATTAAATAATACCACAAAAGAGTTGAATATACAAATAGAAAATAGAATGGGATTCTAAGTTACCTATTTGAAGATCCCTCCTTTAAAGCATGATTCAGTACTTTGGCATTCAGTAAAACCTAACCAGTTATAAAATCTCTGTAGGCAAGCCAGTTTTTCCCTCAAAGATTTTTACAGCAGAGAGCTGTTACCAAATGTTATCAGCACAACCTTTAGACATTTTTCTCCCAAATCATTTTCTGTATTCCTTGTAAACCATAAACAGAAAACTGAAAAAAAAAAACAAACCCCAACTCGACAAATAAAAATTCAACAATAGGCTGGCTGTCTAGCTGTCAAGATATGAGGTAGCCGTGTCCTCTATTCAAGGTCAGATGGTATGTTAATAACAGGGAAAGAGAACCAGATTTTTAGATGTTCAGTGCTTCTGTAGCACTTCCCACCGAGTTCATCAAATACCTTGCACTGATACAGTATGTCATACTTGTCAAGATATTCTTGCATTCAGGGTATAATGCCTTACTTCACATAATGACAAAAACATCTCTGCCACATTAATACTAAATTTTTTTTGGGGGGGAGGTGAAGAGACTCTTAAATATAAGTTCTTTAAGGCTAAACTTAATTTTGAAAATTCTAAGAACACTATAAAGTCAGGAATCCTAGTATGGACAATGATATTTGTACAAAGGAAAAAAAGTTCTTAAGATTATACTGGGCTGTAACATTCCACACTATATAAACAAAAGCCAATGTCAAAGTATTGTTTTACTTCTTCTGTGGATCAACAGATCATTATTGAGATGTGAGAGATGGAATATAGGCGTACAAGGCTGTTATCAAACCTCTTTGGCCAATTCTCTAACTTCTTCATAATCATTCAGATAAAAAAGATTGTTTTTATTTGAGAAATGAAAGAGAATCAAAGATCATATTAGTATAAGACATCCTGTATTCTGACTCTCTGCTTACACTTTCATCTCTGTTTTAAGGCCAAATAAATCCCAGTTCTCAAATAACATTTATTTTTACATTAATTCAGTATTTATTTATAGTCTTCATTTTCCTAGTTGTGCAGCTTAATCAAATAACATTTAGAACTTATGATTCCTTAAATCTTTGCTTAGCACTGTATCACAATGCTCAAGCAGCCAAAAACACACTTTCATTGAAGGAAGTGTGATTAGACTACAAAACCAGAAAAGTCTTCAGTGTGTGCCAACCTCAACTCGTAGACTTATGTGTGCTGATCTAAATCCCAATACCTATACTCAGTATCCACAGAAAAAGACCAATATTCACTTTTCTCAAAGGAATTGGCCATGAAGATATAGTGAACTAAAAAAGAGCCTAAGGACTTTTTTACAAAAAAGGAGCACAGGGAAAATATTAGAACTAGACATAGGGTAAACCTTTCGGGACTCTTATGCATTTTGAAGTGACAATCCCCAGGAAGAGATGGAAGAGAAGGGACAGAAGTCAAGATAAAGAATCCTGACTTGTCTGAAACAAAAGCAACAAAATTAACTATTTATATCAATGTGTAGAATAGATTCCATTTCAGGTAATCAGGAAAACAGAGAACTTGTTCCCAGGCCGCTCAGAAAAAAGCATGTTAGGGAGGTTGGAAGCTGAAGATAGGGAAGGAAGAAGGGTGGTCCTTTGTCTATTAGCAGGTGGGGGTGTATGGAATTCAAGTAGGAAAGAGGATTGGACTTTGTCTATGAGAAATGTCAGGCTCAGAAAGAATCTGGACTAAACTTCCAAGATCATCTGGTTTACTTCCCTACTCCTCAATCAACTTGTAATTCTTATATGTGAGTCCATCTCAAATACTTGGAAGCAGCCAGGAGGGTAAGAATATGAATAACAAACAGTTCGCCTCCCTCTCAATTTAACAGATTTGCAAATGAGGGCCCAGAAGGGAAAACTCACTTTCTAGTTTCAAAATAGAAAACTTCCTAAGGCCATATGTTTAATGAGTTCTTTCTTGGGGATCCTAGAATCTTTTAGCTCTTTCCTCAAGGACTCAAAAAAGGGTATAAACAATGAGGTTATACTCGGTATTTATTGAGTGCCTAAGTTCCAAGCATTTATAGTGGGCACTTTCACATACATCATGTTTACAGAGATAAAATAATTTCTACTTTTAGTCCCGACTTTTTTTTATCATGTGGGGTTTCTTTAAAAGAGGCATCGGCTTTGGAATCAGAAGAATCAACGTTCTACCACTTAGGGTTTCTGAAAGGTATTTTACTTCTCTGAACCAATGTTCCTTCTGTACTAGAAAAGGTGTAACACCACACATTCCATAGGGTTTTTTAATGGTTAAAGGTGATCAATAGCACGGGGTATGGCTCACAGTAGATATGCACAAACTAGTAACTACCGTAGTCAATCTCGAGGGGACAGCTATGGTATAATGATATAAAGAACGTAGGAAACGAAGTTGAGACCATCATTCCTAGCTGTGCAACACTGTGTCTATCGGTCAGTCATCAGTTTCCTGACAGCTTATATTAAGCATCAGCAGTGTGATGGGGCTATGCAGACGGGCAAGGCACTGTCTCAAGAGTGGGAGGCCGACTGAAAAACAAATACTGCCATTAGGAGGTGAAGAGCGTTGCAACGTAATTCGGTTCCAGAGGCTAGGGGCCCGGGGCCTGCTAACCTCAGTTTCCCTATCTGTAGGGGAGGAACAAATGAGATGACAACAGACAGGCTGTGTATAATAGCTCAAAGCTCACAGCACTGTTGTGAACAACAAGAGTAACAGGACAGAGGTAGAAAACCACCCGCCTCCTGGGGCTGCATCTGGGTGGCGAGAGCGCAGGCCCGCTCGCCCCCACAGGGGGCGGTGGTGCTGGGGACCTTCCCTCAGGTGCCGACCCCCAGCTGCGCCGCCGGTGACCGACAGGCCAGGCTAGCCGCCTCCGCCCCCACTTCACGCGCCACGGCGGAAGTGGCAGCCCGAGAGGTTGGCGGGTGTCGGAAGAAGAGGGCGGGGGGAGACCGTGCGCAGAGGCCTATGGCCGTGGAGTGGCGGGACCGCCGGGGGTCTCACCTGAAGCAGGGAGGGTCCTCAAACACCAGCACGCGGCAAGAGCAAGATGGCTGCCTCAGTGGAGAAAGAGAAAGACGGCGGAGGCAGTGGCGGCGGGAGCGGAGTCCACGTGACACCGCGGCCCTCGCCTGAGCAACCTATCCGGGAAGAGCATATACAAACTACAGGGCCCAGCCTGCCCTGCGCCTCCCAATAGAGGGTGGCAGGTGCTGGTGACCGCGCTGCATTCTGGAGCTTGCAGTCTCCCGGGCATTCTATTGTGTCGGTTTCTGCACTGTGTAGGGAGCCTAAGAAAGGGCAATGTGTGTTTTTCTTTATGTGTGTACGTTGCCAGACGTTTTTTACTAGTCGTTAAGTGTGCACTGTTGAACTCAACTACTCTCCGCTCAGGAGAAGAGACGGGAAGTTTGGCCAGTTATGCATCAGAGAGGAAAAACTGAAGAGAAATACTCAACCCATAAAGTTTAAAAACAACAAAAACAAGTAGATTTAAACCAGAAGCAGCTTTGAAAGGGGTGTTAACACTTTAAATGCCTGAAGTAACCTTTTGTCCTGGTTCACTGAAGAGGTAGGTCGGTTTTACAATAAGGTACCAAGTTTGGTTTTTCTCAGAGCTGGCACGAGTTAGTTGCATAATCCCTGACGGAAGCACTGAGGCTGCAAGGAAAATAAGGCCCAGCGCTTCTCCAGCAAGGGGTATTCTTGCAAACAAGGAAACCAGGTACCGCAGAACAGGTTTCCCAGGTCTCCCGGAGACCTAAACAAGGACCTAAGAATGAAATCCGGTCGTTTAGTCTTTTATATTTGCGGCGGGGGAAGTGATGGGGCCAACGGACAATCTGGAGCGGTTGACTTCGGCGATCAATAATTTGCGTCATGAAAAGACAAAAAAAGAACTTGTATTGTGAATATTAAATGCAGCTGCCTTAGGGGGCGGGGCTAGCTTGCCGAATAAGAGAAACGGCTCTCTAAAGCCTCCTTCCCACCCCCACTATCTGGGCCCACCCTTCCCTGTAGGTGCTCCGAGTGAACTTCCAGAATCTGGACATGGGGGAGGGGGAAGCAACGTGCGCTGGAGAACAATATCCGTACCTTTCTACGTGATCTGCACCTTTAAACTCGGTCACAATCTGGACCCCGGAGGCACCACCCACATCCGTTTAACATCACTTCCTTCAGGGTTAGAAAAAAAAGAATCTGGGAACTCGAGGGGTTGGATTGAGCCGCACTTGGGGACCGGCACAGCCCTTCTACTAGGAATCCCGCCCTGCGTCTGCTTAGCCTGGTGGCCCCTCACACCGCCATGGAGCTGCGGCCTGGTCTCGGGGCCACCTGTTTGCTGGGCTTCAGTTTCCTGCTCCTGGTCACCTCTTCTGATGGACACACTGGGCTTGGAAAGGGTCAGACCGCGTTCTTATCTTAATCTTTACTTATTCTGGGTCTCAGCCTAGTACAACCCTCTTCTTGTCTTAACACGACCCCTCACTCCCCTCCCCTTCTATCTCTTGGGTCACGCCAGATTCCTTTTTATGTTCTCCCACCGCTCCTGAGTTTGAAGAAGATTTCTAAGGGTAGGGAGTAGCGGGTCTGGGAAATGATATGATGAGGAAATTGTTCTTGGGTTAGGGTAAAGAATAGCCCTAGCCTATCATAGTGCTTAGCGCTTTGTAGGTAGGTCCTAAGGGACCGCCACCTTTACTGCTAGGAGAAATAGGGCCTTTGGGGACCTGCATATCCAGAGAGCCTTGCCCTGGGTCTGAAGATTCTCCAGCTTACCCTCTTCCTTGAGTTAGGTTACTGCTTCTTCCTTGCCCTAGGGGGAACAGCACCTGCATTCCAGGAAGGGGTGCTTGGTGCAAAAGGAAGGGCTTAAAAGAGGATAGGTCTAATGTTAGATGGGTCACCAACAATTGTCCCTCCTGTGGTTCATTCAGTGTCTCTGAAGAGAATGAATTGTTTTTGAGGACTGAGGGGACAGTGTTTATGAAGGGAAGATAAGAGATGTGACCACCCTACTCCATCCCATTACTTACATCTTCATTAGAACCCAGGGTTTATGCTTTTTTTAAGTGCGTGAGTGATATAACTCACCCAACATCACCCATTGATTCTCTTCCCCTTCCATTTTTTTGTATTGACCTTACTGTATGGAATGACTCTGTTGCTGTCTTAAATTCTATTTTTCTCTTATCCTCTGTTTGTCCATTTATTGGTATGTGATGAGATTGGGTGGACAGTCAGTGTGCCTAAATACAGTCACTTCTTAATCCAGTAAGTAATTTTCGATCACTTATCATATTTCCAGGCACTGTCTTGGGCACTCATGTTTTCATGAGCTTATATTCAACTCAGAGAGAGAGAGTAGACACATGAACAAATTAAGACAATTTCAGCTAGGAATACGTGCTAGAAAGAAATTGCAACTGGAATGGAGTATGAAGGCTAGAAAGGACGAGGGAACTGGCACTATTTGAACTAAGAGGGTCAGGGATTGCTTCTCTGAGAAGGTGATATGTGGGTTTCCATCCCAGTGATAAAATTGCGTGCTAAATTATACTGGGCCGGAATGTCTTAAATACTGACCACCCTATTTTAAAACAGATTCCTATATATTTAGTGTAAAATTGTAAGTACCAAGGGAGACAGAAGTGTAGTGTTAGGAGTGTGGGTTTTTATCTGAGTTTCAATTTATTCTGCCACTAACTAGCTAAGAACCCTGGAGCAAGTTACTTAACTTCTCAAAGCTTTGCTTTTCATCTACAAAAATGAGCATAATAATAACCCTCAGACATCAACAAATAATTTGCTCTGTTCCAGTTATTCTGTTAGGTGTAGGAAACTGCTTGGAGTCATGTATTCAGTATTTTTATTCCTTGTTAGACATGAAGGTCTGTGTGGTTATTCCATTATCATTGCTGTATAGTAATCTACCCCAAAAGTCAGTGGCGTAAGGAAGTCATTTTATTATGTTCATGATTCTGTGGGTCAGGAATTTAAACAAGACACAGTGGGGAAGGTCTGTTATTCCATTTCATGATGTCTGGGGCCTCAGCTGAGCTGGTTACTTCTCCATGTGGTCTTTCTTCAAGGGCTAGTGTGGGCCTCCTCACAGTATGACAGGTGGATTTCGAGAGTGACTGCCCCCAAAAAACAGGTGGAAATGCATAGCATTTTTAAAAAATCCTCACCTGAGGATATGTTTGTTGATTTTAGAGAAAGAGAAAGAAACATCAATCGGTTGCCTCCCACATGCAACCAACTGGAATCGAGCCATGACCTAGGTACGTGCCCTGACTGGGGATCAAACATTTTTTGGTGTGCAGGGTGACGCTTCAACCAATTGAGCTACCCGGCCAGGCCTGTGTAGCATTTTATCATCTAGCTTTACGAGTCACATACATCACTTTAACTGTACTCTGTCTGGGCCTGTTCAAGGGGGAGGAACATTAACCTTCCCACCCCCACAGAGGGAAATAATTGAGTTCACATTGTAAGAAGAGCATGTGGAATGGGAGGTAGCCTGAAGACTATCAAGACAAGTAAGGAGGCAATTACATGACGTTGTGATCAGGGAACACCAAGTAACTAGGAGCACCTAGGAGGTCAACTTGAGGCAGGGGGACTGTGTTGCGATGACTAAATTAAACAGCAAAAGGCTCTTAATATTGTGTTACAAATTTGGAAAGTATTTAGGTAATGCTTATTATTAGTCTTCCCAAAGAGTATGTATTCCCAAAAGGAATTAATATTTCAAACTTTAATTTTTTTAGTAATTCTTGGGTATGGATTCCTGGGAAATAAATCATAGCCTACCCATTCCACCTCCCAAAAAAGTGCTACCTGATGCAGTTGTCCACAAAAATCTTAATGAGATTTCGTCCCAGATGTGTAGGTAGCTCAGGCTCTATCCAGAAGATGGCCTGGTGGTTTGCAAACAGGAGAGACTGCATGTTTTCATTAAGAAGAGGAGGTGCGTGCCCTGGCTGGTATAGCTTGGTTGGAGCATTGGCCCATAACCAAAAGAAGAGGAAGTGCAGTGGTATGGTGTGCGTGAGCACTGGGTAGGAATCAGGAGGCCTGGGTTTTAATACTGGTCAGAACGTATAGCCAGCTGTAGTCTTCCCTGGGTACCATTTACTAAATAAGAGAGTTGGACTAGAAATGATTCCTAAGAGTTCTGGCTCTAACATTCTAAAATAATTTTGTTATTCTCCATTTGCTAAAAGTTTGGACTATATTCCCCATGGGAAGAAGTGTAATGACTAACGTTTTCCATACATTGCTAAATCCCAGGCACTGGTCTACATTTTTCACATATTTGCTGGCTTAATCCTCATAGTAAACTTTGAGATGGGTAATACTATTATCATCCCCATTTCAGTTAACCTAAAATGGGACAGAGGAGTCACACAGCTAGTAAGTGTGGGCTACAAATCCCAGAGCCAGTGCTCTTAACAAGCACACCACTCCTGCCTCTGAATGCAGAAACTCCTCTAAAGACTTAAGAGCAGAAATGAGAAAGCTCTCAGTGGGGGCAGTTCATGTGCTCTCCTCCTGAAACAGAAATGTCAGGTCTCCAGAAAAAGAATTTGGCGCTGACACATGCACAGTGTTTACATTCTACATTGCATCCTATTCACAACAACCCTATGGAATATATATTTTGTGAAAGCCATATTTTGCATTCGTGAAAACAGTGGCTGAACTAGAATTCCAATGCAGGTCTGTTTGACCGCAGACAGCCTTTTATTTAACCACTATGTTATTTTATCTCTCAGGTACAGTGTTCCCTATTTTAGAGGCTTGGCTGCCAGCTCTGACACTTGACCTTTTGTCAGCTGGGAGGGGATGGAAATGCTCTTCTGATGTCTTTAGTTTACATGCATGAAAATAATTTTAGGGTGAAGGAAGTCTGATGTAAATGCTGTGTTTACAAGTGGTCACTTTCCTTATTTTTCCTCTTTTTTTAAAAAATTAATGTTCTTAGGGAAGGAGTTGCTGACGTGGGAGCCTTCAGCTCACTTTGCAGATAACTGGCATAAATTAAGTGGCTCTGCAGGTGACACTTTAGGTAACTGGACTCTCTTCAGATGTACACGTTGGCAGGGGTGTGAGGGTGGGTGGGGCAAGGAGGAGGTGATTTTAGTAACTAGATAAACACTCTACGCCTTCAAGTTAACGTCTGAAGGGAAACAGAAGGACCTAGATTTTCCAGATCTGAAGGCAGTGTTTTCATTGTGCTTGGGTGGAGCCACATTCCTTCATCCATTTATTCATTTAGTTTTTGCTGGAGAGGCAGTAAAGTGTTGGGAGTGATTAAACTCCAGACTCTGGAACTATACCACCTAGGTTCTAATCCCAGCTCTGCCACTTATTGGCAGTGTAACCTTGAACAAGCTATAAACTTCAACTTTTATATTTGTAAAATGGGGATAATTAGAGTTTCTATCTCATAAATTTATTGTGAGGATTAAAGAAGTCCATGCATGTAAAAACACATAAAACAGTGTCTGACATGTAATAAATGCCACATGAATGTTAGTCATTGATACTGTTATCATTGTGTTGTTATAATTATCACATAAAGTAATAACTCAAAAAGTAATGGTGGTGATTGTTCCTATTATGGAAAATTCCAGTTACTTTTTAATATAAATTTTCAAAGAAATTTTGTACATGTAGTGAACTGTTTCAAATTATACCTCTACACTTAGTCTTAGGGATAACGTGGTAAGGCAGTTAAGGAAGTACTGGGGTACCAGAAGAGCATGTTAACTGGGAATCAAGAAACCTAGATTCTGGTTGTAGCTTCCGTTGTAGGCTCTGCTCTTTTCTAGGTCTTTGTAATATGAGAGGATTGGGCTAACTGATCTCTTAAGTTTGCGCTGTCCAATACAAGTAGCACTAGCCACGTGTCACTCTTAAATTTTAAATTAATTAAAATTAAATGCATACAATTAAAAATTTAGCTCTTCAGTTGCATTAGCTACATTTCAAGTACTCACCAGCCACCTGTGGCTTGTGGTTACGATATTGAGCAGTGCAGATACGGAACATTTCCATCATTGCCGAATGTTCTATTGAACTGCACTGCCCTAGAGATACTCTTAGTGATAACCTGCTGTGACTGTAAGTTTTGTCAGCTAGCTTCTGAGTGGCCCAAGTTTATGGAGAAATTTTATTTTACCTGATGTTAATCTAGCTGCCCTGACTTTCTTTGGGCTGATATTGCCTGGTATAAATGTTTCAATCATTTTATTTTTGACTTTTATAAGTCCTTCTGTTTTAAGTGCTCTTCTAAACATCATAGTTTTTTTTAAAAAATCTGACCATTTCTGTCTTTTAACTCTAACTGACAAGTTTAGTCCTCTTATGTTTGTGGCAATTATTGACAGAGCTAGTTTTATTTTTTTCATCGTTTCCACTGCTACAGATTTTTCTATGCTTTTTTCTCCTTTTGTGCCCTTTCTTGGGGCATTAAGTATTTGGTTGTTCTTATTTTGCTTTATCTCCTTTATTATCTTGAAAGTGGGCTCTCTAGTTCTTTTCTTTTAGTGGTTGCTCTTGAAATTTTACTTGCATACTTAACAAAAGCTAACATTAATATCTTAATGTTATTAACACTTCAACTTCAGTCACTTCCTCTTATCAGTAGTTGTCTAGCGCTTTTGTTCTGCCTTTTTTTAAAACTCTACAAATTGAGCATTACATATTTTTATACAAATAATGTTTAAATTTATCTACATGTTTACCAATTTATTTGCTCACTAGTCCTTGTATCTAGGCTTTCTTCTGGAATCACTTCCTTCCTGAAACTTGCCCTTTATTTATTTATTTATTTTTTAGTTTCTCTGGTTCTTCTCTCCTAGAGGACTATTTTATATTTCCTGTATAATATCTTCAGACCTCCAATACTTCTTCCACAATCCTTGTCCTCAGCTGGTGATCATGTTTCCTATTTAATAGAAGGCAGAAGGACTTAAAAGGGGCTTTTCAAAAATTGTACCACTACACTTACCTACCTTCTGGCACCAGTGTTCATGTAGTCTTCCTTTCCTGTCTTTATTGGATAAACTGTCTGTGCTCCTAACAAAGGTTAATCCCTCTACTTGAGGACTAAATCACATGTCCTTTCACCTACTCAGGATTATAAATATATATATATAAATATATATATATATGTATATTTCTTAACTTATTGATGAGAGACAAAGAGATGGAAACATTGATCTGTTGTTCCACTTATTTATGTATTCATTGGTTGCTTCTTGTAGGCACCTTGACTGGAGATCACACCCACAACTTTGACATATTGGGATGATGCTGTAACCCACTGACCTACCCAGCCAGGGCTACTCAAGATATTTTTTACTTTCCCTTCTCATCCTGCACCATCAGTTTTCTACTATTATCATATCATTTCAGCTTTCAACATCCTGTGCTCACCACCCCATTGAATTAAAACCCGTCATCAACTCATAACTCCCTTTAGCAATCCCCCCCTTACCAACTCCAGCAAAATTCTTTGAAACAGTTTTATGTACTAGTTCTTCCCCTGGGCCATCCTGATGTGCTCCAGTCTTGCTTTCATCCTTACTCCTCTATTGAAACTGGTCTTGTCAAGGTCAGCATTGTTCTTCAGTTGCTAAATCTGGTGGTCATTTCTGATTTAAAAGGAATATTCAAGTCAGTTGATCACCTCCCTTCTTGAAGCGTCTTTGAAACACTTGGAATGTAGGACTCCATGCGCTGTTGGTTTTCTGCTGCTCTCACTGGCTGTTCCTTCTATGGCCTTGGCGGGTTCTTTTTTTCCCCCTAATCTGGGGGTGCTTCAGGGATCTTGGACTCCCTCTCCATCTATACTCACTACCTCGGGGTCTTACTCAGTCCCAGGCTTTAAATAACATCCATATGCTCATAACTCCTTTGAATTACAGGTTCAGATACTCAGTTGTTTATTCAACATCTCTAATTGGATGTCTAGTAAGCATCTCAAAATGAACATATACAAATCCAAAATCTGTTCTTACAGAGATTTTATTTATTTATTTTTAGAGACAGGGAGAGCAACACTGATTGGTTGCCTCTCTCACGCGGCCTGTGTGTTCCCTGACCTTTCTAACTGGCGACTTTTCGCTCTGGGTTGGTTTCAACCAACTTAGCCACACTGGTCAGGGACAAATCCAAACTCTTAATGTTCCTTTCTAAAAACTCACTTCACAGGCTTTCTTCCCCATTTCTTTTAATGGCAACTCCATTCTTCCATGTGCCCTTAGACTCACCCTTGTCTTCTCTTACCTTATATCCACAGCAAAATCTTTTTCGATTTTGCTTTCAAAATATAGTCCGAATTTGAAAGTAAGTTACTCCCTTTACCACCACAGCTGGTCCAAACCATCATCATTGCCAACCTGGCTTATTGCAGTTTCCTTTGCTTTTTCTCTGATCCCCTGTATTAGTTTGCTAGGGCTGCAGATTACCACAAACTGAGTGGCTTAAATAACAGAAATTTGTGTGTCACAGTTCTGAAGGCTAGGAGTCCGAAATCAAGGTGTTGATAGGATTGGTTTCTTTTGAAGGCTGAGGGAAGGCTCTGTGCCAGACCTCCCTCCTTGCATATGGCTGTGCTCTCCATGGGTGCATATTTTTATAGGGAGACCAGCCGTATTGGGTTTGGGCCCACCCTGATAACCTCATTTTAACTGTATCCCCTCTGTAAAGACCCTATTTCCAAGTAAGGTCACAGTCTGAAACACTGGAAGTCATGACTCTCACAAATCTTTTGTGTGGGGAGACAATTCAATTCATAACACCCCCTATATTCTGTTTTTAGTACAGAAACCAGAGCGATTTTGTTAAAACATAAATTACATCATGTTCAAAATCTTCCAAGAGCTTAGTGAAGCCAGAGTTATGACAGTGGTCTACCAGGCCCAGCACTGTTTGCTCTATCCCTTGTCTCGTTGTCTTTACCTCATTGTACTTTGAAGGTCAACGTTGTGTCGTGATTAAAGGCAAGGAGTCTGGGACCCTGACCACCTAGGTTTAGATCCTAGGTCTGATACTTAACTAGCTATGTCAGCTTAGGAAAGTTACTTAAACTTTGTACCTCAGTTTTCTCATCCGTAAAATGGGATAAATAAGTGTATCTACCCCTAAGGATGTTATAATGATCAATATTTGTAAAGTTAGAATAGTGTCTGGCATATTATATTAATAGCAAAAACATGTAGCCAATTTTCCAGTCCCAGACACTGTTCTAAGCTATGTGTCTAGTTAGTTAGTTAATTTTTAAGCAATGCTCTTGAAGTTTTTTTAAAAGACTTTATTTATTTATTTTTTTAGGGAGAGGGGAAGGGAAAAGAGAAAGAGAGAAATATCAATGTGCAAGAAATACATCTATTGGTTGCCTCTTGCAAGACCCCAACTGGGGACCCAGCCTGCAACCCAGGCATGAGCCCTGACCAGGAATCAAACTGGTAACCCTTAGGTTTGCAGGCCAACACTCAGTCCATTGAGCCACACCAGCCAGGCTTAAGCTCTTTAATGTAGTCATTTATTTAATCCTTACGCAACCCTGTGAGGTAGCTGCTATTATTATCCTTATTCACAGCTGAGGAAACTGAGATAAGTGACTTGCCCAAAGTCACAAAGCTAGTAAGCTTCGAACTAGAATTTCAACCCAGGGATGGAGTTTAGGTCCAGAATTCAGTCTTTTAACCACTGCTCAGTACTACTGCTCAATAAGTATTTATTTATTGAGACAACAAGTGATGAATACTTGATGGTGAAAAAAATATCTCAGTTTACCTAAAAATGCCTATCTTGCCCTTGTCTTTAAAAGATAGTTTTGCTGGGCACATATTTCTAGGTTTAGAGATGTTTTTTCAGCATTTTGAAGAAGATACTTTGCTGTCTTCTGACTTCTGGTTTGGTCCTGTCAGTCAAATTATAGATGTTTTGTAGGAAATGTATTATTTTTTCCCCTTGAAATGCATTTAAGATCTTAATGTTTTTGTTATTCTGCATTTTGACTAAAATTTAACTGTGTATATTTTGATTTTGTAATTTGCTTCAGCTGTTATATATTGTGCTTCTTATATCTACACATTCCTGTTTTATCTTCATCTTGAAAATTCTCATTATCTTTTTTATTTTAAAAAATGCAAATTTATTTTTTAATATATTAACATGGTTTTATCCTTTACAAAGTATATTTTTCCTCTCGTTCTTGTTCTCCTGTCACCCAGTGTCTCACCCCAGTGATGTTTTCTCTCTTCAAATGTGTCCCTTTCCTTCATCTTCTCATTCTGAGACTCCAGTTTTACATATATGAATCTGTTTCTTCATCTGCCATATATCTCTTGGCCTCTTCTTGACATTTTCTATCTCCTTATCTCTCTGTGGTGCATTCTGGATAACTTCTAATCTATCTCTACATCTGTCTCTAATTTCCTGTTTTAACTTACCCATTGAATTATTTTTAATTAATAGGTGTTTTTTGAGCAGTTTAAGGTCTATAGAAGAATTGAGCAGAAAACACAGTTCCCATGTAAGCTCTCACCCCTCCACCTTCCCCCTCCCCCAGATTCTCCTATTATTAATCTTACATTTAGACTTCCGGCCAAGATGGAGGCATAGGTAGAGGCACTGTGCCTCCTCGCACAAGCAAGATAGGGACAACGACGATATAGAAACAAAGTAACAACCAGAACTGACAGAAAATTGAAGTGTATGGAAGTCGGACAACCAACGATTTAAAAATAGACACTTTCATCCAGACCGGTAGGAGGGGTGGAGTCGGGCCGGGCGAGGGACGCGGAGCGGAGAGCTGAGCACCTGGGGCGGCGCGCAAGCCCGCAGCAGGCAGAACCTGGGCGCTCAAGCAAAAGTGGCTGGTGGGCCCCAGCTAGGGGGTGGCGACTGGCAGACCCAGCGAGGCGGCCATTGTGAAGCAAGGCACTGCACGCAACTCAGGGTCCCAGCACCGGGAAATAGAGCTTTGGGTCACTGACTGAGAAGGAAGGTCCCACAGGGTGCACAGGCCCACCCACACCGGAATTGGTGCCAGAGGGGCCCGGTTGGCTTGCGGAAAGTGGCGGAAGGGCCTGGGGTCCTACAGAAAGCAGAGCAAGCGCCATGGTTCCTTCTCGGACCCCGCCCCCACATACAGCGTCACTACCCTGCGACTGGGGTGCCCCGCCCTGGTGAACTCCTAAGGCCCCACCCCTCACTACAGGAGCTCGACAAGACCAAAAAACAAAACAAAACAAAAAACAGCAAAAAGATGGCTCAAACAGAAGAAGAATTGAAAGCCCCAGAACCCATCCTTTTAAGCGACCAAGAGATAGCCAGCCTATCAGATGCACAGTTCAAAGCACT
>CM052542.1:32407781-32507095 GCA_028533065.1 Trachops cirrhosus | reverse complement strand
AGAAAATAGACGGGGAGGGCAAGAATAGTATGGGAAATGTAGAAGCAAAGAACTTATGACATATGGACTGAAGTAAAGGGGGGGAATGTGGGTGGGAGAGGGTGTTCAGGGCGGAGGGGAATGAAGGGGGGATAATAGGACAACTAATAGCATAATAAAATATATTTAAAAAAACTATAAAAAATATCTTACATTTAGTGGTACTTTGTTACGATTGATGAGCATTAACTAAAGTCTGTGGTTTATATTAGGGTTCACTCCTTGTGCTGTACATTCTGTGAATTTTAATGAACATATAATGACATGCGTATTAGTTTGCTAGAACTGCCATAACAAATACCACAGAATCAGTTAAACAACAGAAAATTCTTTTTCACAATTCTGAGGGCTAGAAGTTCAAGCTCGATCATGTGGTTGGCAGGGTTGTTCTCTTCTTGTAGGTGAGTACCTTCTTTCTGTGTCTTCGAATGGTTTTCCCTCTATGTGTGCCTGTCTCCTAACCTGTTTTTAGAAGGACATATTAGATTAGGGTCCACCCTAATGACCTCACTTGAACTTAATTACCACTTAAAAACCCTGTCACGAAATCCATAAAAAAACAACAACAAACCCTGTCACCAAATACAGTCACACTCTGAGGTGCTGGAGGTTGGGACTTCAACATATTGAATGTGGTAGGGGAGACACAATTTAGCTCATAACAAGATGTATCGGCCATTACAAAATCATATAAAATAGTTTCTCTGCTATAAAAATTCCTTTTCCCACCTATTCATCCCTCCCTCCCCCATGAACCTCTGGCAATCACTGATCCTTTTCCTATCTCCAGAGTTTTGCGTTTTCCAGAATGTCATAGTTGGAATCATTCATTATGGAACCTTTTCATATTGCATCTTGCAGTTATTGGTACTCATTTAAGTTTCTTCCGTGTCTTTCTGTGGCTTAATAACTCATTTCTTTTTATCCCTAAATACCCATTGATTTTGTATTTCAGCAACTATATTTTTAATTTCTAAAAGTTCTATTGTTGTGCCTTTACATATTTGCCCATTTTGTGTGTTGTTGCATGCCCATTTTTGTGATCCCATGTGTTATTTCTTTAAATGACCATGCATAGTTAGTTTTGTATTCTGTGGTTGATAATTCTAATATCTGAATCCTTAGGGCTCTAAATCTATTTGTTCTTCTGCAGACTCTTGCTTGTGGTGACTTGTTTTTTTATTACACATTTGGGTATCTATGACTGTGAGCTCGTAATGGTTGTTCACCTTTGGCTATCCTGAAGACCTAAAGTGGGGTATGTTTGTTTCTAGAAAGCTTTGGCATTTGATTAATCTGGAAACCAGGGGGTACCATTGACATGGAATCACTATAGTCTTTTTTTGACAGTGGACTAATACGGAGTCTCAGGTTTGTTTCCTCCATTTTGCCACATACAATGGATGTTTGCGTTACCTTTTGGTTGTTGCTCATGGTTCCTCATCTGGTTTTAGTTTACTCTGTGTTTGTATTCATTACTGTGAGTACATTTTGAAAGTCCGTTTTATCTAGGATTTCATTGACCATCTAGTCTGGCATCCTGCCAAAGCAGGATCAAGTTGCCTGAGTTAGGTATTGACAAGTAGAATTAGGTACCTTCCAATTCTTCTGAGCACCTTCTCAGTTTCACTCTTACTTAATCATTCACTCTTTAGGGTCAGACTTTGTGCTGTAGGCAAGTGACACATTTTCTCTTAGCCAACACCCCATGCTCCTGGGAATAAAAAGGGATGTTGGTTAGTTTGGATTCTGCCCCCATGTGCTAATCTCAATGAGCTATTTATTTTTCTGTTAACACTGATTGAAATTTGAATTTATTCCTGGGAAAGAGAGGCCTAAATTATAGTATAGTAAATGAGAATCATAAAGTTTAAGGTTAAATCCCAGCTTGGCCATTTACCAACTATGTGTCCCGGTACAGATTATGTAGTTTCTCTGACCTCAGAAGTCTCAACTGTAAAGAATAACAAAAGTTGTCATTCATTCACTGATCGTTAATACCTATTATAGTGATGAGAAAATGGAAGTATAGAAAGGTTAAGTAAAAGAGGATTATTGTAAATTATTGCCAAATTTAAATGAGATTAACAGGTGTGGTGTGCCAGGCATATATAAGGGGACCAATAAATAACTCCTAGCATTATTATGCTCATTAATATTTTCCAGATATAAAATTAAGTTATTATGTTATGGCCAAAATAAGATTCATATACTCAATAAATACTTTACAGAACACTTACTTTGGCCATGTGTAGTGCCAAGTGCTAAGGAAACGGAAGGGAATAAGACAGATATGGTCCCAGCCTTTAGGGAATCCCCTTTGGGGTGAGGGAGACCATGACACATCCAACATTTACAGTTCAGCCTGGGAAGTGCCGTCTTGGGGCACCAATAGGGTGCTTTGGGAACCAGGGAAAATATTCCAGAAGAAATGCCCTTTAGGTTTATATCTGAAGAATGAGTTGGAGGTGAGGGAAGGATGAAAGGAAGAAGGAGCAGTGATTATGAAAGCTGGAGGAGAGAAAGTGCATTCTGCATTTAAAGAAATGAAAGAAGCTTTGTGCATAGGATTTTAGGAAAAGTATGGAAAGTGAGCCTGGAGAGGTGGGCAAGTGCCATATTCTGAAAGGCTTTGTAAGTCCTGCTACAAGAGTTTGACCTTTCTTTTTAGGACATTGGAAAGATTCTGAAAAGTTTTTACTTACCACAGATGTGATTTTAAAATATCACTCTACCTGAAGTGTGGGAAATAAAACAAGAATAGCTTTAAAAATATTGTCTTATTTAATGCTTACACCAACACTTGGAGGTAAGTATTATTATCTTGATTTTACAGATGAAGAAACTGGGACTTGGGGAGCTTACTTTGTTTGCAAGATTCACATATTTGATAGGAAGTAGAGTCCACACCCATGTCTTTCTGACTCTAAAGTCATGTTTTTGTATTGTCTTCGACTAGTAATGATTCATTGGCGACCTGTTTTATGTTTACCCTGTGGAAAATTCTCATTCATTCTTACGGTATTATTTTCATACTCTGTTAGGTTACAAAGCATTTTACAGACACTATTTAAGTTCCTTAAAAACTATGAGTAGGCAATGTTATTTCCATTTTGCAGATCTTAAAAGTGAAGCTTGAAGTATGGGACTGTCCATGGTCCTATATACCTAGAAAATGGTGGAGCTGGGACTTGAACACCATGCTCTTGACAGAGGAAAGCCTTTTATGGGTGAACATGCCATACTTCTTTCTTGGGTCTTTGCTGTTTGTTCATGTGTGAATGTTTATAAGACTCTTTCCTTCTAGGTTTTGGAGATCATATTCATTGGAGGACACTAGAAGACGGGAAGAAAGAAGCAGCTGCCAGGTACAAGATATGGTTTTAGGTTATTTATGATGGTAAAACACTTTTCAGACTTCAGTTTAGCATTAATTTCAGGTAAAGGTCATGCCAAAGCAGAGGAAGAACTGAGTATTGCCTGATAATAACAATGATAATACTGTCTAACATCTATTAAGTGCTTACTATGTATCAGATGTTGAATTATGTGAATTAGCTTATTTAATTCTCATAAGAACTCTTCTGAGGTGGATACTGTTGTTATCTTCATTTTGGAGATAACTAAGGCACAGAGCACTTAAGTAACTTCTCCAAGATAACACAGCTAGTAAGTGGTGAAACCAAGATTCAGATGCAGGCATTTTGGCTTCCAAGCCTGCACTCAACCAGTAAACCATACTGCCTACTAGCCTCAAATTGAGTAGTCTTAAGTTCCAAGTAGGTTTAGTCTATGCACAGAAAACTGATACAAAGGGGAAGAAAAGGGTGGAGTAGGGGAGGGATGTACTGTGCATGCATTAATTTATTTAATCCTCACAACCTCTGAGATCGCTTCTGTCTGTGAAATAAAAACTGTTATACAGGGGAGGAAATTGAGATACAGAATGGTTAAATAACTTGACAGTAGTTTACACAGCTAGTAAATGGCAGAGCCAAGACTTGAATGTTCCCTACTATACTGTTCTGGAGAGATAAAAAGACCCAATGTGTATGTGTACCTACTTTATACATACACATACTTGCACAGAAACACACTTCTGCAAACTATAGTGCTTGATTTTGCTACAACAGATCCTACAGCTTTATTGTTCTGAGTCTTAGACCTGCATGACTAGATTTAACAAATAAAAATAAAAGATGCCCAGTTAAATTTTAATTTCAGGCAAACGATCAGTTTAAATATTTCCTTTGTAATGTTTGAGACATACTTATATTCAAAACGTTTTGTGTTGTATATCTGAAATTAAAATTTAACAAGGCGTCCTTTATTTTATCTGGCAACCTTACCCAGGAGAAAAATTCCTATTAGTTTTTCAAGTTCTAAATCAAATGACTATTTCTAGATAAAGTCTTTAGCTATTTTTCTGGGCAGTTTTTTTTCCCTTTTCTGTACTGTTACAACCCAACCTTTTTGTACATCCATCCACCATCCATTAATAGTATATATTATTCTGCTTACAGGTGCCTAACTCTTCCCGTTCAAGACCCTTGATCTCCTATGGGGAACTGTTTTATGTTCATCTCTGAATCCCCAAACATGCAGATGTTGAATGATTGAAACGGTTATTGCATAAACAGTTATTGAGAGTCACTGGGTGTAAGGAATGAAGGAAAACTAGCATTTGTGAATTGTCTTCTATATGCTAAATACAGTAACGATTGTTTTGCAATATTTAATACACATTAAGGCCCCCTTAGAAATGAATGGGCCAAGTCTTTGACCGCAGGGTGATAACATTCCCGGGAGGCCTATAACATTTGACATAAATAGATGTTGCCATTCTCGCCCCCATCTCCTTTCTGAGAGAACAAGAACTGGGTCTAGTTGGTTAGAACTGCTTCCATAGTAACAGAGCGGAGGTCCTTTAAGTGTAAGTGGCCGCCGGAAGTTCAGTTTTTGCTTCCGGGTTGCGCCTAACCCGCTGACAACCCGGAAATTTGCGCGCATGGTTGCCCGCGGCTGCGCCTGGAGAGGATGCCGCTCGTGGTGTTTTGTGGTCTGCCGTATTGCGGCAAGAGCAGACGCGCAGAGGAGCTCCGCCGGGCGCTGGCGGCCGATGGCCGCGCGGTGTACGTAGTGGACGACGCAGCGGTGCTGGGCGCGGAGCATGCGACAGTGTATGGCGATTCGGCTCGAGAGAAGGCGTTGCGTGGGGCCCTGCGCGCCGCGGTAGAGCGGCGCTTGAGTCGTCACGATGTGGTCATCCTTGACTCACTTAACTACATCAAGGGCTTCCGCTACGAGCTTTACTGCCTGGCGCGGGCGGCGCGCACCCCAATGTGCCTAATCTACTGCGTACAGCCAGGCAGTCTGAACAGGGGACCTCAGGTGGCAGACGTGGAGAACCGTCGGAGCCAGAACGTCAGTGTGAGTTGGCAGCCGTGCGCTGAAGAGGGAGGGAGACCTCTGGTAGCAGGCACCGGTTTCCTCAGGGAATCTGGAGCAGTGGACTTGATAGTAAATGGAAGAGCCCAGGCACAGATATCTAAGGAACTGGAGCGAGAGGAAACCAAGGCGCCAGATCTTGCAGCTCTCGGGGCTCCGTACTTTGAGAAATCTGCAAAGCATATGTCCAGTGCCTTTTACCCCGCGGAACTTCTGGAAGCCTTAATGCTGCGCTTCGAGGCTCCCGACTCTCGGAACCGCTGGGACAGACCGCTGTTCACCTTGGTGGGCTTAGAGGAGCCATTGCCTCTGGCAGAGATCCGGGCTGCTCTGTTTGAGAACCGGGCACCTCCACCTCATCAGTCTACACAGTCCCAGCCCCTTGCCTCTGGCAGCTTTCTGCACCAATTGGATCAGGTCACGAGCCAGGTGTTGGCGGGACTGATGGAAGCTCAGAAGAGCGCAGTCCCCGGAGACTTGCTTAAGCTTCCTGGTACCACGGAGCACCTTCAGTTTACTCGGCCCTTGACCATGGCAGAACTGAGTCGCCTCCGACGCCAGTTTATTTCCTACACCAAAATGCATCCCAACAATGAGAACCTCCCTCAATTGGCCAACATGTTTCTGCAGTATCTGAGCCAGAGCCTGCACTAACCATGGTGGGTTGGGGGAACGCCATGGCTACTTGTCTAACCTCTTCTGCATTGTATCTCTTTGGGAAGAATAATCAGGGTCTTCAGAGCATATCGGTGTGTGATACCAGAACTGTTATGACTGATTCACCCTTTGCATAATGCCTCTGTGCCAGGCCTTTAGTTTAGGGCATACTCTGAGACTAGAAAGAATGGAGAACAAATTTAAAGGACCTTGGCAAATTTCTCCAGAGGACAGAGCTCAGGTGGACAGGGCTTGTTTGGATTGGGTTCTACTTGAGATACCACATTCCATTGATTTCTTCCATCTGAATTGTGGGAGAGCAGACTGGATGGATTGTTTTAAAACGATTATGAATGGAAACTGAAGATGGCACAGTTCTGCATCTGCATTGGCCCTTCTTTCATGCCACAAATACTTTTTGAGTATTGGACTTTAAACTTTTTGCTAGTCTGTCTCCTGGGGTATAGGGTCACAGATAAATCCACTGGTTTCTGTCCTTGGGAAGCTTTGGTTCTAATGGAAGTGAATGACATAACCATTAGATTATTTTGTCTAATAAAATCTTTTAGAAGAAGAGAGTCAGCTGGAATCTCTTGCACTTAATGTAACAATGTTCTTCATGTAATTTTTGAAATTAATTTATTTATGTGTTTATTAACTTGAGAGAGAAACATTGATTGGTTTCCTCCCATACATGCTCCAACCAGGGATTGAATGCACAATTTAGGTATGTGCCCTGACCGGGAATTGAACCCCTAACATTTGGTTTTGGGGATGATGTTCCAACTAGCTGAGCCACACCGGCCAGAGCTTCATGTAATTTATTTAATGTAACATTTCATTTTATTTTATTTTATTTACTTTTTAATCCTCATGCCTGGGTATGCTTTTTGGAGAAAGAAATGGGGAGAGTGAGAGAGAGAGAAACATTAATGTGAGAGAGAAGCATCAGTTGTCTTCTGTATGCACCCCAACCAGGGCTTGAACCTGCAACCTTTTGGTGTGTGGGACAATGCTCCAACCAACTCAGCCACCCAACCAGGTTACTTAATGTAACATTTTAGATACATATACAGGGGTGGACAAAAGTAGGTTTATGGTTGTATGTGAAACAGTTTATTCTTGTATTATTACTTACTAATTATTGTATTATTTATTTCTATTATTTTTGTCCACCCCTATATATTACTGTTGTGCCTTAGACTGAGTTATTATTTAGTGTTTAGTGAGATGAGTGATTATATTGTAACTTCTATAACTTCATTCTGTATTTCAAGACAAATGTCACTTTAAACTTGTCTTTCTTTCATTGATTTCATTAAATGATAGATACCTATCTTACCAATGCTTGTGATTTTCAAAGATGATTTAGGTAGTCTTTGCCATTGAGAAGTTAATTTGGTGGGAAACACAGACAAGAGAACAGATGATTAAGGATGTAAGGGGCTGGCTGGTGGTTAGAGGGTGATCACAGAATGCTTTGAGAGCCCAGAGGAGGAAAGAAGTACCTAGCTGTTGAGAAAGGTGGTTTTGCAAAGTCTTCACAGAGGGATTAATATGTGAACTGTCACTCTAGAATAAGGGTCAGCAAAGGGCCAAAGGCTTTATGGACCATAGCATCTCTGTTGCAGTTTAGTAGCTTTGCCATTGTAATACAGAAGCAGTGATAGTATAAAAAAGTGAGTGTGGTGCGGTTTTGTGTGTGTGTGTGGATGTGTTTTAATAAAACTACACTGAAATGTGAATTATATTTAATATTGCAAAATACTATTCTTTAGACTTGTTTCAACCATTTAAAAATGTGAAAAACATTTGTATCACACAGTTCTCCAGGAGTAGGCAGTGGGCTTGATTAGATCTGCTGATTGTAATTTGCTGACCTCTGCTTTAGAAGGCTTAATAGCCTTCTAAATAGCCTTAATAGCCTAGTTTGCTTGGGAGGAAAGAGAGAGCAAAACATTCTGAACTTCTCTGTAAGTGCATGGAGCTGTTAAAGAGATGGGCTGCCTTGGTTGGTGATGTATTTCTTACTTTTCCCACAATGTGGACCACCTTTTGTTTCTGATACATGCGAGAGGATTCCTGTGTGAAATGGAGGTTTGGACTAAGAAATCTCTAAGTCTTACCAACCTTCATTCTCTGATTCTAAGTTAATTGATTATTGGTTAAGTAGAGTATAAGCCCATGAATTTTAGGTTGCCATTCTAAGTTAAATTAGACTATACTGGCCAGAAAGAACGTTGGTTTGAAGTCAGACTTAAGAATTAGTAAATTGCAGAACCTAGATTTTATGTGGCCAAATATATAGTCTCTTGGGAGTCTCAGTTTTCTCATATCTATTATAAAACCATTAGTAATGTCTATTTTAGGATTATTGTAAGGATTTAAATGAAATAATGCATACATAGCACAGTGTTGTATAATAAAAGCACATTTTGGCTTATATAGTCACCTAGATCCCACTTCTTACTTAAGCTTGCCATGCTCATTTGTTCTATAAGCTTTTCAAGTATTAGAGGCAAAAATCCATCCCAGATTTGTAGTAGGCTTCTAATGAGGAGCTGAATAATTCATTTGACACTTATTAAATTAGTTAGTTTATGTATATTTAGAATAGTGTCCAGTATATAGTAAATGTTATATGTGTGTTTGCTATGATTTTATATGCCAGATGTAGGGGATGTAGAAACAGCTGAGTTCCTTAAGGCAGCTCCAAGTCTGGTGGGTGAGATATGTAAACATAATAAATATGAGTACAATTCAGTAGTGTTACACAGGGTGTGATGGTATGCTGACATGGTGGATGGATGAAGGTTGCTTACCTGGGACCCTCCCGCAGGTTGTCATTTGAGCCTTAGAACTTAAAGACTTTCAACTGACCAAGACTGGTTCAGATGGATTATGTTACTCATTATCTTAAAAAAGAAAAAGCTGTTTTTCCTTCCTGATTATAAAAATTACATTTAACTGTAGAAAAATTAAAGATATGGTAAAATCCACAATCCCACTATCCAGGGATAACTGCTATTATGTTTTGGTACACTTCCTTTGGGTTCTTTTTTGTGTACATATTTGTATAATTAGAACCAAACTACAGATAATAATTTTATATTCTAGATTTTAATTTAACATACCAGTGAAAATTTTCATTAACATTTTCAAGGATTATATAACCTTAACATTTAAATTTGATGTTTTCTTCTACAATCTTTTCTCCCTACCTTTTTTCCCTTTTTTTAAGATTTTAGTTAGTTATTTTTACAGAGAGGGGAAGGGAAGTACAGAGAGAGGGAAACATCAATGTGCTAGAAAAACATTGATTGGTTGCCTCTTGCATTCCCCCAGACAGGGACCAGGCGCACAACCCAGACAAGTGCCCTGACCCAGGGTGCCACACCAGTCAGGGCTCTCTCTGGCTTTAAATGCCAAATTTGCAAGGTTACAGGAATGTCAGGATTTATCAATAATTTTGTTACAATATTATTGAATAGGTTTTGTTGAAATTCTCCCAGCTGAAATTGTACTACACGAATGTCTTTGTCCATTAATCTTAATAAGTTGGTCACTTTTATTAGTAGGATAGCTATGAAGAAGTGGAATTGCACCGTGGCTGGTGTGGCTCTGGTTGAGTGCCAGCCTGCAAATCAAAGGGCCTAGACTGAGTCCCAGTGTAGGGCACATGCCCGAGTTTCGGGACAGGTCCCCAAAAGGGCACAAGAGAGGCAACCACACATCAATGTTTCCCTCTTCCTTCCCCTCTAAAAAAAAAAATCTTAAAAAAAATGGAATTGCCAGATTATGATTTCTTCATTTTGTTTTTAAGTGGATTGCCCCTGATGGTGATTATCCATAAGTCCTGGTGTGGAGCTTGCAAAGGTAAGTACAAATGATCAAACCTCAGATGTGTTCTCAAATATTAGCATTAAAAAAATATGAGCAGTGACTTTGGCCCAGTGACTGCTGATTGCTTTAAGGAATACCAAAGAAGTATATGACAGATTCCCTACCCCCAAGAAATTTGCAATTATATTTGCAGGGGGTTGGAAGGTGAGGCAATGAAGATAAGTAGAGTGTGAGAGTAGTGCTACAATAGTCATGTAGACGGTAAATGTCAGGGGAGCTGAAATGTACAGAGAGAGACATGAGAAGTTTAGGAAAGTCTTCCTGGAGGACTTGACAAGCAAATTAGATCCCAAAATTATCTTACTCTGTAGCATGTATTTTTTCTACTGTACCACCCTACCACTACCACTTTACAGTAAGACTTTTTTCTTTCGTTATGCTATACTTAAAGTCCTAGCTGGAAAAGGAGTATAAAATTAGTGTAAATAGTTAGTGTAATTATATATCTACACTAGTGGTATTGTTACTCTATTGTCTGTTACTTTTTTAGTAGAAGTTCTTGAAATGTGTAAAAAAACAAATAATTCTTCATTTGTATTTTATTTTCTGTATTTTATAAATTAGGTAAAAACTTTAGCGAAATGAAGTCAGTTACTCAAGGTTACATAGCTATGCAAGGCAGAAGTAAGAATTCAGATGTTCTGATTTAAGGGTTAGTTGTATGAATTAGCTCAGCAAATGAGAGTTTAGCTATAACAATAATGTTTTCTTCTATTACAAAATCTTTTTTTCTTCCTAGCTTTAAAGCCAAAATTTGCAGAGTCTAAAGAAATTTCAGAGCTTTCTCATAATTTTGTTATGGTAAATCTTGAGGTAAGACTTGTAGAGTTTCTTCTTTCTGCTATAATCTTAAGTTTTTACTGTTTTAGAATTACCATTATTAATGGTATAAAATCGTATTTAGCAGAGCTGGCTACTTAATATATGTGTTTGACATTTGACTCTTAGACTTGTATAAGATACAGTAGAAAGCCATCACCCTCCACTTGCGGGAGGAATTAGGAGCAGTGGGATTAGATATGATGATTGAATTTTAAGGTTTCTTCATTCTTAGTCTATGATTAGGACATGTTTTTACATATTTATGTTGCTGATCTAAAAAGTCACACATGCAGGCCACACACCTGCACAATGTGATTCAGTTGAAAGCCTCCTCTGTCCTGGGCTTGTATGGACATTCTTTTTATTTACTTATTAGTTTATTTACTTATTACTTCATGTACTTCACATAGACTACAGGTCTCAGGTTCCCAAATCAGCATATCAGATCTTGGAGTTAGAAGGGCTTTTTAGGCCATTTGTACTATCCCCATTTTACAGAAAGAGCATCTTAGGCCTGAAGGAGGAGACTTAGTCAAGATTGTAGAGCCTAATAAGTGATAAGAATAGGTACTGTGGCCTGGCTGCTGCCTTGTAAGCTATACCTTTCAAATGTGGGATGCTTGGATGTACTGTGATGATACTTCTAGCCCTAAATTTCTATAAAATAATGTTTACTTAAACACAGTACTAGAAATTTTCTAAACACATTAACAGTTAAAAGTTGAGGCAGCTAAGGTATTATTTTATGACTGGTGGGTAGCCTGAATGCTGATACACCTCACTCAAGGCATAGTTACATTATCCGAAGAAATGACTCCATCTAATTTCTAAAATGGGGGCCACACCATAAATGACAGAATTACTCTTGATTCCTCTGTATATGAACTCCTTGCCACTTTCTATGGTAAGTTAGAGTCACTTCTCAAAGGAAACAGAAATGCCTTTAGTGATCATTCTCCAACTTTGGAGATTTTTTAAAAGCTAATTGTGTGATTGTATCTCCTGGGAGGACTGTTAACTTCACAACTGTAGCTAAAACATCAGTCTCATTAATTCATGCATTCGAGAAATACTATGTGCAAGTCAGTGATGTTTTGGGAATCAGTGAAGTTCAAAACAAAACTCCTGGCCTCATTGAAATTACCCAGGGGGACTTGAATATGGGGAGGCAAACAAGCATCAGACGGTGGTAAATGCTATGGCTGAGGATGAAGGGTGGGGGCGGTAGTTTGCAAAGAGTTGAAGCAGAGAAGGGAGTGAGCTGTGAGGATAATGGGGGAAGTGTGTCCAGCAGAGGGTAAAAACAAGTACAAAAGCCTGAGATTGGAGCATGCCGGGCTTGTTTAATGACAGCAACAGCCAGCAGGTTGTTGTGCTTGAAACAGGCTGAACAAGGGGTAGGACGTGAAGTTAGAGAAGTGCCCAGGTGGCAGATCACATAGGGCCTCTCAGACCACTGCAAGCAAGGACTTGGGGGCTTTACCCTGAGTGAGAGGAGAAACCACTGAAAAAATGTGAGGGGAGTGGAGACGTGATCTGACTTAAGGTTTACACTTAATAGGATGAAGAGGAGCCCAAGGATGAAGATTTCAGCCCTGATGGGGGTTATATTCCACGAATTCTTTTCCTGGGTAAGGCGAAAGATCTTAATCTGGGATCCATGATGTGGAAGGAGAGAGAAATGAGTCAAAGCACTGTCCCACCTCGTGAAACCACACCGGAATGGCTAAAAACAAAAACACGCAACAACCAGTGTCAAGAGAGAGTGAGAGGAGTGCTGAGTGCCAGAATTCCAAGTCTGAAGGAGAGCTCTTCCTGTTAACTAACTCCTTTTGTAACAGAGTATTGATCAATCTGTTTATTCATTCAACAAGAATTTGTGCATCAGCTGTAAGTCCAGCATTGTGCGAGGCATTATAAGAATACAGATAAGCCTTAATTACTACCCTTGAGACCATAGTGCAGCAAAGGCAGTGTAATACCATAACCAGACATATGTCTTACCAGGAACAATTTTATAAAAGATACTTAATGACTACCTAATCTTTACTCAGCCTTCTGCTAGACTCTATGGAGGATACAAATAAAAATATAGAATTTGACTGTTATTAAACAGAAAAGGAACATATTAGGAACAGCACATGCCAAGACATGGAGGAGGGGTGTTGCATTCAGGAGACTGCAAGGAGTTCATTGTGATTGCAACATAAAACAGGGAGTAGGGTTGTGAGATAATTGGCTGCAAAGGTGGACAGGTCTCATTTCCCAGAGAGCCTGGTGTACTATAGAGAGTTTGAAGTACCTCTCGTAATTATTGCACCCCTTGTGCCATTTTATCTACACTAGATCCCAGTGGCAAGGTGCGTCCTGAAATTATCAATGAGAATGGAAACCCCAGCTACAAATATTTCTACATCAGTGCTGAGCAAGGTATGGTTATGTTGAACGAGAGGAGGGAGGGTTGCTAATAAATTTAACATACAAGGTCTATGATGGGAAATTCAATTCAAAATGTTAGCTGAGCATCTCCTGCAGGACTAGCTTTTGTCTAGATCCTGTGTAGAATATAGGAGAAAGGTAAGACTGACCTCCTTCCCTAACTACTTACAGTTCACTTGGGAGCAAACTGATCCACATGGGACTGAAGAACCGAGGCTCACAGAGATAGTCACTTGTCCGTGGTGTCATAGTTGATACATCACAGAGCCAGGATTTCAGTCCAGAACATAGTTTTTTTCCTCTGCATTAATACTACTCTTGTAAGAATTCAAAGCAGGGGTATGGTAACTATTAGCTGCTCAAGTCTAAGAGGTTTATTTTTTTTAAGATTTTATTTCTTTTTAGAGAGGGGAAGGGAGGGAGAAGGGGAGTGAAACATCAATGTGTGGTTGCCTCTCATGCGCCCCCCACTGGGGACCTGGCCTGCACCCCAGGCATGTGCCCTGACTGGGAATTGAACCGGTGACCCTTTAGTTGGCAGGTCGGCACTCAGTCCACTGAGCCACACCATCCAGGGCAAGTCTAAAAGTTTTATAGATAGTAAACTTTAACTGGACCTAGAAGGATAAGAGTTTGTCTCTATGGACAGATAGGTGAAGGACATTTTAGGCTACAGAAGCGGGGGTTGGGAGTGGTGGTGGCCCAACATGGAGAGTCCTGAAGGCTTGCTAGAGGAGATGATGACTGGCTGAGTCCTGAAGAGTGAGACTAACCAGCAGAAAAATGCAAAAAGCATGTTCCGGGAAGACCAGCATCAGCACAGACAAGTGAAGAAGGTTGAAGTCATGAGGCAGTCGTGCTTTTCCCCCCCTAATCCTTGAGCTGTCACTCTAGATGTAGGGGTTGGAATTCATGCCATGTGCTGTCACTGTTTTCCTTTTGAAGTTCCCTCTACCGTATGTAAAAGGGTCTTCTTTGTTAAGTTGCCATGTGTCCTCATTGCCATGCTACCAGGTTGTCGCTCACTTTATGTTTTGAGTCCTTGAGACTCTTATTTCTCAGATTAAGAGAGGAGAGAGATCTGGAGAGGTTATCTGTACCATCACATCTTCCTTACCCAAATGCACATTACCGGAGGTTGGTATGAAAAGGAAATTTCCCACATGGAGAAGAGCAGCTGGACTTTAGGTCCCCAAATCTTGACCCTTGAAATTCACCTTTCCTTTAGAATTTCATCTGTGTTGCCACTGCCATCTCTACCTTGGCATCATCCTTTAACACATTAGTCTAAATGTGGACACAGACCTTTGCCTGAATCCCACATGGCTCAGCTAACGTGACACTGGGACCCAGGAACCTGTTTTTCCTAAAGACTTAGGCAAAACAGAAGGGAAGTAACAAACTCTATACTACCTGGCTCTTACGAGGTTATGGGCTTAGTTTCTGAGATTCACAGACTCTGGATCAACTTAACTCCTGGCCTGCCATTGTGTAGGGAGCCGCCCTCCTTGAAATCTAAATCCACAAGAGGGACACCCTGAGATAGACAAGAGTTTCATCTCTCATCTGTCTAGGGCCTTCTTTCCAGGTTTCTCTTTTGCCTGAAAACTTGGCTTCTACCATACATAGTTGATACTAGAAATGACCACCTCCTTCAGTGAAGACCATCTCCCCTGGCAGCACACACACACACTCACACATCGGTGTAACCTGTAACCTTGACAGGAAAGGGAATGAATGCATCACTCATCCAAAAGACATAATGGGGACGGTAGGAAGATGTTTTCTATTCCTAGTGTCAGGTGAACATGTGCAGTCTCTGACAGGTTCAGCTCTAATCCCAGAGGGTAAGCAAAGGCATTACTAACGTTTTTGTGGCACAAAACAAATTAAGAGGGATGAAATGACTTCCCCGGGCTAAAATCCAGAGCTAGATCTTGCCTCCAGATCCCATGCTCCTCTCATATTTCTCCTAAAACATAAAAATCTATATTGGTTGTCAGATGTCAAATATTAAAGCTCTGCTTCATACTTTTCCCCCCAACTTTTATTTCACAGTTGTTCAGGGGATGAAGGAAGCTCAGGAAAGACTGACGGGTGATGCCTACCGGCAGAAACATCTTGAAGATGAGTTGTAACGTGAATGTATCCTGTCTTTCATCAGAGTTAGTGTTCTGGAAGGAAAGCCGCGGGGTGAACCGACCAGGAAACCGTGCTCCTGCCTGCATGGGTCGGAGCCCTCTCACTGTGGAAGAGTTCTGCCAACGAGCTGGTCTCCATGTTCGTGGATCCGCCAGCATGTGGCCGGCTTCCTTCTCCTGCCCCTCTGACCTAAGTGTCTATTTGTCACTGAATGTAAAGGACAACACCTTTTGACAAAAAACTTGAGCCATTTGGAGGTTTACTCCTCGCACTTCAGTATTTGAATCTTTTTCCATTTCCTCCTGCTTCACTCACCTTAGTGGTGAAGGGAGACCAGGAGCATCTTTTCTACAATGTTAAAATTGCAGAAATCGCTAATCATTTCAAACAACAAACCCTGAATGTAAATTAGTAATTCTGCCTCCACCAAGGAGAGCACCCTGATTCTTCTTTTCTCCTGGGAATAATCTTGGCCTTCTTCCTGAATCCCTACAACTTCCTTCCTCTTTTCCTGCTTGGGCTTCCCTGTGTGCACGCCTGTGTGTGCAGGAATGGCAATGTGCTTGGACTCAGCCCGGCTGGAAGCATGCCTTCCCCGTTGGAGAAACTCAAACCTTCAAGCCCTAGGCAGAGCCATTTTTTGTCAAGTTGTCAACTGTATTTTTGTACTGGGGTTAACTAAATAAATAAATAAATATTGATTGTACCATTACACTTTAATAAAACTTTAAAAGGAAATGTGTTGTGATAGCCTTTTTATTATTGGAGAATGGAGAGAGGGATGGAGATCAGAAAGCAAACTAACCCTGAGGGGCTAATCTAGGATTCTTCCCACTCCTGCATCTTCCACATTCAAATGGACCCTTAGAGTTCAACTCTTCTACTTCATACATAGTTGAGTTTCCTCCACTCTCACTGTTTTAGCACAAGGCAGACTTTTTCTGTTTTTTAGACTATTGTGAAAGCCTCATAATTGGTCTACTACCAATATTCTCTCCTACAATCCACACTCCCTGCTCTCCAACATGCAAATGTGACAATGTCAGTCCTGCTTAAAGCCTTGCCTATCACCTTCAAGATAATAGTATTAATAGGAAACACTTGGAGTGCCAGGCACTATTCTAAGTGCTTTATGTGAGTTACCCCATTTTGTTTGCCTCTGGTACTGATGGCCCCGTGAGTAAGATGCATGCTAATCTCCATTTTACAGGAGAAAGATTTGAAGTATATGATGAAACCAAGGTGTAGAGAACTGCTTCGAGAGACATGGAAATGTAGCTCAGCACCCACGTGGAAAACCAGTGGAGGGCAGGTCGGCACGCAGGACTACGCCCTCAAAAGAAGTTCTCCCATAGGAAATCAGGCCTGCATTATATCTAGGCTGCTTTGTGACTTGCCCTTGCTAAAACTCTCACCCTGAGTTCAGGCAACAAACGGCATACTGCATATCTTTAAAGTAACTTCCTGAAGTCTGTGCTAATTCTCCCAAGGATTGAAGTGTAACCAGACCTGTTACTTTTATCGTTCCCTTGCATTTGCAACATTTTTTCCTTGTTAATCTGTAAGAAAGAATCAGTAACATCCCTTCTGTTGCTATCTGTAAAAAGTAATTACCTAAAGCAAACCTAAGTGTAATGAATGAAAACCTTCTCTATTAGAAAGCCAGTAAAAGCTTGTCAATGGCCGGTGTGTTCTCTTGAGAGAGTGGCCAGGCTGCTCCGAGGCCCTCTCCCCTTGAGAGAGTAGCCATGCTGTCCCTTTTCCTCCACAGGACTCAGTAGTCCATGTGAATTTATCTCATCTCATCCATAACGCCGCAGGCACTGCGGGCCAGTGTCCGTGTCACTAAGGCACAGGATAAAGTCAAGGCCTTTACTAAGAAGCTGCCTGCTTCATCAACCTCATTTATTCCCATTCATGTCTTTGCATTTTGTGTTGTGATAGCAAGTTGTTTCAAGTTCTGCTCACAACATGCTCTTTTATGCTTTTGTGTCTTTGCTTGACTAGCATCCTTTGCCTAAAACCTTTCACTCATCCTTCACATTTTGAGCCACCTCTTCCAGAGTCTTTCCTGACCTTTCTCATAAAGATAAAATGTCCCTCCCCCGATACATATGTCTTGGCTTCACACCACATACTGTAGTTACCTATTTGCACATCTGTGGCTGTCACCAGGCAGCTATGCTCTTCTACAGCAGAGGCTGTTCCTCTGTTTTGTGCACCAAGGTCCCCAAACAATGTACATTCAAGTGAACTGTCCCGTTTTGTGGTAGGTTCTTTTAATCTATTCTCTGTATTCCATCAGTGGTCCTACGGGATAGGTATTATTAGCCTCATTTTATGGAAAAGGAAACTTTGGAAATGGAAGTGGTTTACCTTCAGTTTGCAGACTAAATACTGGTTTCTAACCACCCCTATATTGCTCCAAATTCATGGGTTTTCTTTCCATCACACTTGCTTTACCTTCATTGTGTTTCAAGGTGTAACTCAGAACAGGAGTTCTCAATCTGGGAAACATAAAGACTTTACAAATGATACCTGAGCACAGAAACTAGTGAACTGATATCCAGATCTTCATTTTCTCAAAATTTTTCAGCATTCCTCAAAAAACAAACTAACAACAAAAAACCAAACCAATTAACATATACTCCATCAATTCCACTTCTGAGTATATCCCCCAAAGAATTGAATGCAGGGACTGGAATAGGTATTCGCACACCCATGTTTATAGCAGCATTTTTCACAATAGCCAAAAAGTGGAAGCAACTCAAGCGTCTGTCAATGGATGAGCAGTGTGGTGTATAAATACAATGGAATGTTAGTTACCTTCCTTTCAGGCGAGTTTCAGCACCATGGCTACTGGTCAGCTCTGAGAGGATGCAGTTCCCATTTAGAGCACAAGGCGGAGTATAAGACCAAACCTTTGCAAAGGGTCACTGGGCCAACATATCAGCCTCAGCAGCTTTGTGAGAAACGCAAAATAGGAGACAAGTGGGAGACTTTTTCCAAAATTAGAAAGGCAGCCCGAGTTATAGATCCTAAGTGAGTGGGAGCTGTTCTTTAGTTTCCTGGGCATGTATTTGAAGTGGGAAACCATTGGCAAGCATGATGAACTTCGTTAAGAGCTAGCAGATCTCTTAAAGTAGCTGATGTTTTTGAATATCCTATTATGCACCACATTTTACATACATTATCACTTTAACTCGACGAGCCAGTGAAATAATTCTTATCTCCATTTTACAGATGAGCAACCTGTGTGATCAAGAGAAATTCAATCATGTAACTAGCAAATGGTGAAATCTGTATTTGAACCCAAACCTCTGATTCCAAGGTGTATGCCTTTTTTTATTACTCCACACTGGTTTACTGTAGGAAGCCTTGGAGTTCAGTTTTATTCGATTCCCTTATTTAACAGAGATGGTCCAAACAGGGGACTGGTCAGTGGTGAGTGATAACTGAGGAGACCAAAGAGAAATGTGGCGCCGAGGGTGAGCTCATGGACATGAAGATCCCTGAGCACAGACCATAGCTTTGCCCATGCCACTGCTGCGTAAACACCCTGCAAGAGGGGGAGGTGTTAGAATTGGTCATTTAGCTATGTACTCACCCTGGGAGAATCTCCTGTCCTCTCTGTTCCTCAAGTGCCTCATCTTTAAAATAGGGTGAGTCCTCTCCATCAGGTCTCAAATGTCACTTCCTTTGAGAAACTTTCCCTGATTAATCGTTCTAAGACAGCCCCTTCTCCTAGTCTTTAGGTCTCATAATCTTAGGATATTTCCTTAAATGTGCTCATCACTAACTGAAATCATCTTATATATTTTGTCTACTCATTTCTCTCCCCTCCTAGTATTCATAACCTCTGTGTGACCAGAGATTCTGTCTGTTTAGTTCATGTTTGTGTACACTTGTGCCCAGAATACTGCTAAGTGTTCTCACACTAAGGGATCAACAAATCTTTGCAGAATGAATGAATTAGTGATACAATGCTGAAGAACTAGGACCAGAGGGTGAAAGCTACAAGCAGGCAGACTTCAGCAAAGACATTCCTAAGAATAAGAGTTGCCCAAAACAAAGCAGTCTACCCTGGAAGAGGCAGTCTCCCTACCTATGAAAGTGAGTAGGGGTCTCCCATGTTGGATTGGTCAGGGAGGGCTGAATAGAGGTTTCTTTGGTTCCTCAGGTTTTGAACTAAAACCCTGATAACAGGGTGCTGTCTAGTCATTGTCAGTGTTAAATTATGGACTGGGCATTTTCTCTAATAACTGGGGGAAGAGAGGCTCAGAGGGTAAGAGAGGTAGAGACGAGTTGCTTGACAGGGCTAGTTCCTGCTTCTAGGATCTGTGGGAGAGGCCTAAGATGCTAGTAGGCTTGCTTAAATTCAAATACAGAAAGTGCAGACAATTATGGCTACTCATTTCCAACTCAGTTGCTGCTTTTACCCCTGAGTTCTGTGCCCTTCTTCTGGATCCCACTTTACCCATGGCTATCTTCTGTTCCCTTTCTCATAAAAAATGGTAACCACCCAAGTCCGAAATCTCTCCTAGTTGCATCAATTTCCTTTCTCCCCACATAGAGCTCAGCAGTCACCAAATCTTGTCCTTCTCATCCCTTTAATATTCCACAGCATCTCCCAGCTCAGATCTCATAATCTCTTTGTAAGTCCCTGCACCAGGCTTTTTTCTGGTCTCCCTGTGCCCTGTGCTATGGAACTCCCAGTGCATCTCCCATTGTGCGAGCTTAGATCTCTCTAAAGCATGAATTGGTGAAGACCTTCTGGATAAAGCTCTACAACAGCCCCACATTGTCTTGATCATCAGCATGATGAAGGAGGTTAGCATGGCCTCCCAGGCCCTAGCAGACCTCCGGCTTTGACTTACCTTCCCACCTCGCTCAGCTCATCACCTGTACTGTGCCCATCACATTGATGCTTCAGAGATTCATAGCCCCTGAAGTTTTCTGAAGATTTCTTATCATTTCACACCTTTGGGCCTTTTCTAATGCTGGTCCATCTGCCTGGGTTGCTTCTCCATGAGTTTAACTCCTGCTTTTCCTCAAACGCTCAGCCAAAGTCTCTCTGTACCCCACGACCTGCATCCCAGCATGGTGCCTGGCCTAACTCTCAGCCTCCTTGCTGACATGTCCCACTGTGAGGAACACAGCCATAACTTGCCAAATACATTAATATCACTGATTTTAGTCCTGGCTTATTATATTTTCAGTAGTTAAGAAACCATGGGTTAATTATTTCTTCCTCACGTCTAAGATGGTATGAATCAGTCCCTGCTTCTTAGGTTTATTGTGAAAATTAAATGATAGGGTGAATGTGAAATATCCTTTGTAAATATTTAATGCCTATTTATTCAGCAAATATCCTCTGACCCCTTATAAGAATGATCCAGGAGGCTCTGTATTGGGTAGTTGTGGCCTTTGTCCTTGTAGAGCTCAGACTAATAGATCTTAGCACCTGCACTAGACAATGAGCAACTTTGGATCAGGGACCATTTGTTATTCACCTCCAACGTGTAGTAGGTACTCAGGAGATATTTGCTGTGTGGGTGAATCAATGAATGAATGAATGGCATTCCAAGTGAAAGAAACTTATGCAAATTCATGGAGATGTTATGGAGCAGGTGACATTCAGGGAACTGCAAATAGTTTAATGTTGGAGCTCAGGGCATGATGGGGAAGTGTCCAGTAATGAGGCTAGAGTGTGGGTGGAGCCAGACCAGAAGGAGCCATATGTGTGTATTAAAGAGATGGGCTTTCAAGGGCAAAATGAGGGATTTTTAAGCTGGGTTTAGGAAGAGTCCTATCCTATCATGATAGGATAGTAAGGAGGCTATGACATGAATGGAGAGGAAGAGATGGAATGGAGAGCTTTTGGGAGATAGAATGGATTGGCTTCAGTGAAGCATCCGCAGAGTGGATGAGGGAGGGGGAGGGGTAATGGGTGGTATCTGCCTTCTAACTATTCATACACTGCATGTTTCCCTGTGCGTGTCTCAGATTCCACCCCTGCTGACAGCAGTGTGCCCTGGTGATCGACAGTGTCCTCAGTGTGCATTTTAACCAGTTTCACCTCATTAACGGATGCAGGTGGGAAGAGAATGGACCTTCCCATTCATTTATTTAACAAAAGAAGAAACTGAAGCACAGAGAAGGAAGAAATGATTCGTAAATGAAATGGCATTTGAGATACTCATCATTTTTTCTTATTATCCAAATCTATTCCCACTCCTGTGAGAGACTGGTTAAAGACCGTACTAGATTCCTTCCCTCCTTGGATCTATGCCCCTCTGTGATGTAGCTTCACTCTTCTTCCCAGTCAGAGGTGGAGTATACTTCTCTACTCTTTTCCATCTGAGCTGGACATAGGATTTGATTTGGCCAATAGAATAAAGTATGTGTGATGTCATGCAATTTCTGAGGCTAGGCCAAAATAGATGGTATCTTCTGCATTCACCCCCTTGGAACACTGCCCCAGGACCACCATGTAAGCTGGTCCAGCCTATTGGTGGGTTAGAACATGGAGAAGAGCCATGGCATCCAGCCCTCAACCGGCACCAACTGCCAGACCTATGAGTGAGGCCATCTGAGACCTCCCAGTCCAGTTGACCTTCCAGCTGAGTGCTGCTTGTGAGTGATCCCAGATAAAATCGGCGGGTGGACCTATTCAGCCACCACCACAACTGTAAGGAGTAAGAAATTATTGTAGTTTTAAGCCACTGATTTTTGGGTGGAGTTGTTTGTTAGGCAGCAATTGTTTTCAGTAAATGGCTTCACTGTCTGCCTGGTCACTTATGCCAATTCCCTTTCTCTCATATCCCAGATTTAATCTGTCACTAAGTCCAGAGAATTTTACCTCCTCAATACATATCAAACCCCTCTACTTTCCACTTCTCCTGGTGCTATGACATGAGTTCTGATTCTCTTCATTTCTCGCCTGGATTATTACAGCACTCTCTGTGTTCTCTATCTCCTGTCCCTCTGCTCCCTACCCTTCTTATCTAATCCATCATACCACAGTTAGAGCTATTTTACTTACATGCACATGTAAACATGTTACTCCATTGTTTAAAACCTTTTCCTCATGGTGTAAATTCCCAAATCTCTAATGATGGTCTAAGAGGCCTTAGACCATCTGGTCTTACCTCTCTTTCCAGTTCTGTTTTCCACCACTCCTCTCATTGAACCCTATGTTTCTAGAGCTGCTTCCCAGATTCTGGTGATGTTCTGGCACCTTCTCCAGCTTGCCCATTGCATGAGGCAACTTACTGACGGGATCAGATGAAAACATTTGACCTGTCAACACTTCTCAGTCCCTAGATGGCCATGAGGGACTCACACTGGAGTGTAGACTTGAACCTCGTGAAGACCTGAGCATTTCAAATGACATCCACACTTACGCTATTACCTTTTCTATGTGACTGATTCTTGTTCCATAAAAAGCATCAACTTTTTTATTTCATGTAAAAACCAGGAGCTATAGAAGATTGATTGCTCCAGCAACTAAAAAAGATTTAAAGAAATTTTATTCATAGGACTTGTAATCACAACGGTGTTCACTGAGCAACCATAATTCTGGGGTCTAATTGAAAGAACCCCGGAACTGGAGTCAGAGAGACATGGCATCTGGTTCTGTTATTTACCAGATATATAACCTTGACAAGCCACTTAAACTTTCTGACTTCTGTTTCCTCATTTACAAAAAGGGGATGACAATCAATACTTTGCTTGATTGTACTGCGGACTAAATGAGGTAAAAGATGTGAATGAGCCCAGTGTATTTTAAGCTCTTAGTGATTATAATTGTTAACCAATGTGATCCAAGGGAAAAGGTAGCATTTTATATTACTTGCTATTCTTAGTTGGGCATTTGGAATTGGAAGTGAAAAAAGCCTAATATAATTAGATTTGTCTTATTCTTCCCTCTGTGGTCATCTGCTAGTCAGTAGGAATGTAGCTATTGGGGCATAAATGATACAGTCCAAATGTGGCCTCTCTGCCCCTTTAAGATCTAAATGCAATGGGACTGATGCCCAGATCTCACATTTTATGACCCTTGTAAGTTCGAAGCCCTCCAGGAGATTTCTGCCAATTTCAGTAGGGCTTGTGCTCTCATAGTCTCTGCTGCTGGTCTTTTTCAACTCAGAAAAACAAAGCCCACCGTTCACTTTGCTTTCTCACTCTCACAGCTCCCCTGTCTCAGAAAACACTCCTGAGTGTAAAGGCCTTTGCTGAATTCTTGAAGGCAAGAAAGCCGTACATTAGGTGTGTGATAAACAATCTATCCCTTATGTATTCTGGTGTTTAAACCCCCCTTTGGCCGCCTGTCGAGGGAGGGTTTCTCCCGACCCTTTACCCATGTAGCACCTAACCTGACACTGGTTTTCTTACTTGTCCTTTTCCTTTCCCCCTCCTAACTCTCTTTATTACCTCTCCCTTCCATTCTGCCAAGTGAATCCCAAATTGTCCTCCTTTTTTTTACACAGAGCAATTTAGTGTTCCTCCCTTTATCCCACACTTACATATTCACACTCCTCAGGCCCTAAGTAGGACAAAGGATCTTCTGTGCATTAGGGTCTATCCTTCACAGAAGGTAGTTGTAGTTAAAAATAGCACTATTTCTGTTATAATAACGACAGTGTTTCCTATTTATTGAGTGCTTACTGTGTGCCTGGCTCTCTGTCATGTGCTGCTAGTCATTATCTTATTTACTTATTTGATCTTCGCACTGACCCTGGGAGCTAGCTTTAACTATTGCTATTTCTACAAATGAGAATTAGGTGCCCGTGTCAGAAAAATTAGGTAGTTTACATAAGCTCACACAGCAAGCAAGCGGTAGAACCAAATCTGTCTGGTCCCAAGTCTATACTCTTTCCATTTTAATATATGGGCTTTCAGGGGAAGGAAGAGAAAGTAATCAGAAGACCCGAGGCTACATAAACACAATGCCATCTGTTCTTATATTGTTTTGCAACTGTAAAAGCAAGGTTTTATATATTATCTCATTATTCCTGTGAAGAATGAATAATCATTATCATCACACCCATTTTGACATGAGGAAACTAGGATCTTATGGGAGAAAGGAAGTGAGGGAGCAGGCAGCATAGGACGTTTGATTTAAAGAGCACAGAGGCACTAGTTCTGGGTGACTACAGAGTTCAGAGTGTGACCATGGGAGCCAGTGGCTGAGGTGATGTGAAGAGGAGACCAAAGACTGAGGGATCAGGAAGCCACATGGCTACTGAAGTCAGCAGGAGGATGGCAGGATGGGCTAATGAGGATGTCCAGGAGCCAGGGGCTGAAATCATCAATGTGTAAGAAGCCATTGGGCATAACAGATGTCCTTGATGGGGAGGGGTAGAGGGAGATATGGCTGGACAGCAAAGAAGGAACATGCTTTTACAAGCATGGGAGTGGCAGTGCTGACCCCACTGACTGGTTTTTTGATGTGAGGGGAGTGGAAGAGTGAGAAGCCCTCTTGCAGGGGGCTACAAGAGAAATCCTGGAGGAGGGTAAAGTTTCAATAAAGGCAAAGAAGTAATCTGAGTACTCTCTGAAGAAGCAGAGGATGTAGGAGAGCCTGCTGACAAAGGAACAGGATTCGAGAGGGCACAGTGGGAAGGGCTGCCAGAAGCTGGACAGTGGGAAGGTGAGTGAAAGGGAGGGGGTTGAGGAGCTCAGCACAGTGTAAGGATTATTCTGATAGAGAAGGCAAGACCATTAGAGGGGCTGTCAGTTGGGAGGCTCCCCAAACTGGAGAGGCAAACTGTAGATAGGTCCATAATGGAACTTGGGCAAAAAAAAAATGGTTTTGCTATCCAGTTCAGACCTCTGAGATTTGGGATGAAGGAAGAGTGTGGGAAAGGACAATGATTCTAAAACCAAGCTGGCAACTGGCTCCTGTGACCGCAGGAAGACTTGAGTCCTGGTCAGGATGGGCAGATACAGGGCTAATTACCTCCTATACTTGCCTTCTCTGGTGGAGTTGAGACTTCCTAATGACCAGGGAAGAATACTTTCTGCATTTTAGTCTGCTTCTGGTAATGGGGAGCCATTGAAAGTTTTGTTTTTGTTTCATTTGTTTGTTTGTTTGCACCAGGTGGATGGTAACATGGTGACATTTGGAATGATCACTCAGGCTGCTGATGTAGAGGAGGGACTGGAGAGTGGAGGCAGGGAGACACATTTAAGAGGCTGTTGTGTTAGTTCAGGTAAGAAGTGATGAGGCCTGAATCAGGGTGAGGACAGTGGATACGGAGAGGAAGGGAAGAGATAGGTAGTATATGTTAAAGAGGTGTAATTAATTACCAGACTGATGGGAGGTAGGGAATAGGGTAGAGGACAATGTCCAGGTTTCCGGCTGAGTTTCCTCTTGTAATTAGCAGTCCAGATTCTATGTCTCTCCCTGGGCTTTAGTGAGGATGAAGCGACATAACGGACAGGAAAGTGCTTTGGGAATGGCAAGTCTCGGTATCCATCATCACCTACATTATCATCAAAACTTTCTGATCACCGTAGTAAGTTCAGTCTGTGGGATGAGGTGTGGGAATTAAGATAAATCAAGACAATCTCCCAGATATTGAGGCGCTCAGGGCCCCCAAGATACGTGGATTCCCAGCACCTGTAGGCAGCTGGGGGCTGGGGCGGGGCTAACACGGACCCCGCCCCTGGGCGGGGCCTGGACGCGGCTGTAGCTGTAGCTTTAGCTGTAGCTGTAGCCGGAGCCTCAGCCCGAAGTCTCAGCGGTGGGGACCGGAGCGGACCCGCAGGGAACTGCACCAGCTCGCTTCGCGAACCGACCTCAGCCCCCCCGCAGCCCGCCGCCCGCCGCCGGGTCCCGCCGTCCCGCTGCGCCGTTGGGGAGCGAGCCGCTGTCCTGCACCCGGAGTCCCAAGTAAGGGGCGCGGCCCCGGCGCCCCGCTGGGGGAAGACCAAGGACCGCTCCGTGGCGCGGGGCGCTGGGGATCGAGAGCGGGCACTGACCGAAAAGGAGCGCAGGGCAGCGGAGGGGACGCGGAGGAGAAGGGGCTGGGGAGAGGCCGCTAAGGAGGGGGCACCGCGGCAGGAAGGGGCGCGTAGCCTGGGGCGGGGGCGCCGAGGGGGGTCTACCGGGACCCCGAAGGCCGCACCGAGGGCCCCGAGGGCAGCGGGCAGCGGGAGTGCGGGAGCAAGAAAGGGGGCGCGGGTCTGGGGAAATGGGGAGCGGCCACGGGAGCGCAGTGAGGGGGAAACAGAGGGCGTTGGGGGCGGGGAGATCTGAGGAGGGAGCCGAGAGGGTCGCGCGGGCAGAGGGCACCTGGCCCTGGAAGGGTGGTGAAGGGGCAGCTAAAGCCAGAGGATTGAGAGGAGCGAGGGCAAGGGGTGGCGTGGAGGTGACGAGCTGAGGCGAGGGGACTGGCCGGCGGGGCTCGTTTTGAACCGGAGAGGAGCGAGGTGACGAGGGGAAGGGGCGCTGGGCAGCAGCAGGGTAGCTGGTCGGGGACCGGAGATTTGAGTGTGGAGAGCCGGGAGCAAAAAGAACGCGGAGCCGGAGCCCAGCTGGGTACCGGCAAGGCGGGTAACCTGAGTAGGGGGCGAAGGTTGGGCTTGGAGGTGGGAAGCTTGGAAGAATGGGAGGATGGGACCCCGAGTGGGTCTGCCGGCCCGCAAAGGCAGGGGCGGGCAGCTGATCGAGGGAGAAGGCACCGGCCTTGGATGTGGGCAGCGGGCGCCTGAGTCCTGGCCAGAGGTGGACCGTGGAGAGCACCGGAATAGAGCAGGGGTCTGCTGGCTGAGGGGAGGAACTGCCAGGGAACTTGGGGAGTTTAGGGTGGTGGGCGCGCTGGGTCAGGCTAGGGATGTAGGCTGCGGAAAGATGATGGGGGCCCAGAATGGAGTCCGTGGTCACCCAGGCGCTGGCAGTGTCTTAGCTCCTCAGAAGGATGAGAAGAGGGTGCAGGCACTGGACCCTATTACACTGGCACCTGGGATCAGAAACAAGAAGAGAATCATGGACAGAAAAATTCACCCACAGGCTGACTGTTTTGGAGTCCAAGTGTGAGAAGAGACTTTAGGGCCGGCAGGGCAGCAGCCGCTGGAAGGTAACAGAGATGTGGAGGAAGATGGGAGGAAGACAGGCCCTTCCATCCCAATTTCTCAGATTTCAGACGGAAAGGGGTGGGAGATAGTAGAATGAGCCAGAGGTGTGTGTGTGTGTGTGTGCACAGGTGGAGGCCCACCTGTTCAGTGCCTATAAAGGGTAGAAGACAATGGAAGTCCCTGAAAAGCCCTGTCTGTGGTAATAGGAAGGCCTGGTGATCTGTTAGCCAGAGGAGAGACATTTTCCTAGAGGACGATGGGTCAGGGAAGACTTCTAGTCATGAAGGATTTACCTAGCAGTGGAAGGAAGTATGTTCCTATCAGAGAAAATAGTATGGGAGACGCCAAAAATCTAAAATGATCTCTAGTCCAAGAAATAAATCTCCATTTTCTTAAGGATTGTGATATGAAGGGAGGCAGCAGTAACCGGTAGAGGATGTTTAAAAAGGTTTCCCATCTTAGCTTGAACTCCTATGGCTGCTCTTCATCTCCCCAGAGTGCAGCACAGAACCTGGCTCACAGTATGTGCTCAATGAATGTTGATTGAATGAATGATGGAGCTGTGGTTATACTACTGCCTCAATGTCCTCATCTACCCCCTAGACTTGTTGTGGAGATCAAATATGATAATATGGGTAAAACAACTTTCATAAACCATAAAGCACTATACAAAAGGGAAAGGCCACTGATGTTATCACACAGGTGTGCCACATTCTGTCTGTGGTCACACCCATGGCTCTCTCTCTCCAGTCTGGAGAAAGAAGTGAATGTTTCCAAGCTGCTATTGTATGCAAAACAGAAGGCATTGAAAGTCCCGGGTGGAGTGTCTGGCGTTTAGTAGATACTCAAAAAGTGGTAGCCATTATGATACTGTTTCTATGGGGAAACAGTGAGGAGGTAGGCTGGGCTAGTGGTGGTGGGTTGGCAGTGGAGAATGACTGAAAGAAAGGTTGAATTAGACAATTAGTAGAGTATGGCTTTAGGGAGGAGTTGATACAGTAGAGCTAGGTCCTCATATGCCCAACTCCCTCTTTATCCTCACTGATAAATGTTCCCCATAGGAAGACAGAATTACATTTATTGAGCACCTCCTATGTGTCATATACTATTTAGGTGCTTTGTCAACATGGACTACAGTCTTTCCAATAATGCTTTTACAAAAAAGAAAACTGTTTTAGTCATGTACAATCTCTTGTCACAGTCTCACAGCTAATTAGTGATGGTCCTGGAAACTGAATCTAGTTTGTTTGATTTGGAATCCCAAGCTATTTCCACTACCCCGGATGACCTGGTAGAAGAAAACATAAAGCACACACACACACACAATTAGGCGTGTTCTAAAGCACTCTCCCATAGGCTGGTTTTAATTCTCACAACAGTTTGCCAGGAAGTCATTTTATTAATTCTTATATAGATGAGGAAACTGAGGCCCAGGGTGTGGTTTACCTAAGGTTGTACAATTGCTGATAGAGCGAGTGCTCAACCCAGGTCTCTTGACTCAATCTTGTGCTTTTTCCATCAAGAGAGAAGTTCATCTATTCACTTGTTCACTGCATGTATTGAGTTAACATCCTCTTGCTAGACTGGAGGGCTCTTTTCAGACTGAAGTTGGCTTCTTCTTGGGTGCTTATTTCTGCTGCCTATGAGACAAAACACATTTATTTTTCACACCAACCCTTAGAGGAGCCATTTTCTTCTTTCCCCTAGCCAGGAACAAGGAATGACTTCCCAGATGGTCCCTGGGCCTTCATCTATGTTGCTTGTCACAGAGACAGTGAGCTACCTAGCTCTATCATTTGTGTGACTGTCACAAAAGAGAGGGAAGATTTGATTGATGCTTATCTTGCAAGTGGTTCTGCATGCGCCATGTGCAGTGACCTGTCGGCTCAGATAAGCCTCGGGTGGCTGCTGGGGAGGATGCTTTTTACCTCTCTTCCACATGTCTGTGTAGCCCCTGCCTTCATATTGAGAAGATCCCCTCAGGGTCTTACATCTGAACGTGATTTCTCACTGCACCTCTCTGCCCTCCACCTCTCCCTGTTCTCACACCACCGACTGGGAAAGCTGTGCTGTGTGCACATAAACAGAGGTTGACAATACAGCATGGCAAGTGCTGGGATAGAGACTCTTGGGGCTCTGGGGATGCTTCTTTACTCACTCTAAAATTGTTGGTTTCCCCCTACCCCCTACATCCAGTTCAGTCTTGGAGTCTTGAGATAACAGAAATTCTGGTCATGATTTGCTGTGTGACTTTGGACAAATCACTTCTCTTTATGGAGCCTCAAGTTTTGACCTGTAAAACCAAGGGGAATAGATGGGGCCAGAAATTGAAACTGTTTTTTGCTTTTGCCTTCCTCCCCACTCTCACACCTGTGGCAGGCATAGCTAATAAAGGCTGATACTATATGAGGACACATGTAACTTTCTGCACACATTGTACACACAGAGCGCACTTACATACATTCTCTTATTTAAAACTCATGGCAGCCTTGCAAGGTAGATAATATTATCATATCATAGGTGAGGACACTGAAGCTCAGAGTTTAAGTGACTTGCCCAAGTTCATACATTAAGTTACTGGGAAAGTGGGGACCAAGAGCCAGGCTTTATGTTATGGTAAAGCTGCCATTCCAAAATCCCTTCTAATTCCAGGAATCTAAGAGTGTAAACAGCTGCATTAGAAAGATGAACAGCAATAATACGACATTTACATTGATAGTCTGGTACATGGCAAATGCTCACTAAATGTTTATTGAAAGGAGTAATATGCCCTAAGGATTTACTATAGATCAGGTATTGACAGGTGTAAGGATGGATACGACTCAGCTTCTCCCAGACACGAAGGCATATAGTTAATTGTAAAACAAGCTAAAATAATGTAGCCCAGATCAGAGAGAGGACAGTTAAACAACACTGAACTGCAGAAGTAAATTAAAGTGGCCAGTGAAATAGTACCTATCGAGTGCCTCCCAGGGGCCAGAAAATTATGCCAGACTATTTACATATGGTAACTGCTCATTCTATTTGTACTACAGCTCTGTGAAGTAGGTGGTATTTTTTCTATTTTAAGGTAAAAATGCTGTGGCTTAGAGAGGCCAAATGATTTGCCCAAGAATTCAGCTGAGGAGTAGAGCAGGGATTTTGAGCGCCCCCATAGCACTGCAGGGTACAAGGTCTAGTCTCAGTTGTTGGCTGTGAGCCTTGGGCAAATCCTCTTGATTTCTGGCTCTCAGTTTCCTTCTTGATCAAATGGGAATAATAATTTCTGTCTTTTCAGTTTTATTTCTCAAGTTTATTTAGAGAATAAAATAAAATAATGGATATGAAATTGAGGTATGGATCAAATCTGTGTTTTAGTAAAGTTACTCTTTGACCAGCAGTTCCATTTCTAAGATCTCTCCTGAGGAAATAAATAGGAAAGTGAATAAGTATTTCTGTAAATAAATGGTCACTGTGGTTTAATTTATAATGACTAAGAACAGAAAAATAATTTAAATGTACAACAATAAAGATTGGTCATGTAGCACATCCTTGGGTGGAATATAATGTAGTCAGTTCAAATGAAATTTATGTGGATAGGGCAGGGGAGGGTAATGGGGGAAAATGGGAGAACTATAATTGAACAATAATTTAAAAATTTAAAAAGAAAAAGAAAAAATGATATTCATGAAGAGTTTTTAAAGTCTTAGTAAAATATTTATGATATAACATTAAGCGAAAAGGAGCAGGGTACAAAACTAATGAAGATATGATCTTAGTTATTAAAAGAAAGTTATACAAAGAAAATATAGATTAGAATATATGGTATGTTATCATTATATACAGATAAAAATATAAACAGATCTCTATGCTTACATATGCGAAGACTATCTCTGAAGGGCTCATGAATTGGTAACATGTTTGCCCCTGGGAGAGGAACTGGAGATTGGGATCAGAGGTGGGAGCTTTTTTGTTTTTCCACTGTAAACCTTTAGTTTTTATATTACTTATTTTTATGCTAAAAATTAAGAAAACTGCAGATGGTGACAAAGAAGTACTTACAAATAGTAAAAGTTTGAATTATTTTCAATGCATAAATTACATTTTAAATTAACAAATAATAAAATATAATTTAAAATAGATGGCATTTTATTGCATGAAAAAATAGGGGAGGAAATACACTCAAAAGGACAATAACGGCAGTTTCTGAATGGATGGGATGTCCAATAATTAATTTTTTTCTTTTTATACTCCTTGCTTTTTTCTATTTTTTTTTACAATGAATATACACTTTCAAAGTTGAATTTTTCTCTTGCAAACAAAGATGACTGACAGTCAAGCAGAGGATAGCGTGAGGTCATTGTGGTTGCTTCCTTTGTTTTAGGTAAAAAAAAAAAAAGCATAATTCTTTTGAATTGCCAATTCTTGAAGCAGGCTCTGTACCTTGTACCATGAAAAATGGAAAAGTTAGGGCTGTGAGACAGTGTAAGCACCCTTCCCTCCAATCTCATGTTCTTCTTCCTCAATGCCACGCCTCAGTTGCCGAGGATCCAGGGTGCGTTCCACACCTGCCGTGGGAGCCTTGTCGTGGGGCAGATTGATGGAGGAAGTGGGGCTGTGGCTCACCGGAGGCTAGTGGCAGCATATTCAAGGAAGTGTTATTGAAAGGCTGCTAATAAATTATCCCACATATTTGTCTGACCTTTCTTCAAGAGAGCTTTAAACCTTTTACATTTGTCAGCCCCTTGTCCTTACAGCTCTCTGGAGTGACTCAGAGAGATAAATCCACCATATCTCTTTCTTTTCCTTTGGGGAAAAAAGCAGGAATTCCTAAAGAGAGTGACACCCTGGACATTATCCCACATTAGGGCTGTCTTCCTACCCTCCCCTGACTACCAGCCTGTTTGAGTATGAGGTGCTGAACATAAGAAGAGATTACAGATGGAGAGGCAGGGTACCTGCAGCTGGTAAGATATAGAAAAAGCAATTAAAGACTATGGGACTAAGTGCTGGATTATGGGGTTCGGATCCAAAATGTTCTAGGAAAGGAGCGGATGGTGGCAGGTCTGAGAGGGCTGGGATCTCAGGGAAGGCCTGGCATGTAATAAACACTTGGTGAATGAATGAGTGAGTGAACAAACAAGTAAACAAAGGACGTAGGTTTTGAAGGATTTGGAGTAATAATGACTTATGTTCACACATGTGTGGGATTTCCCAGTTTATTAAGGCCTTACTCCTTGTAATCTCATTTGAGTCCTGTAATAGCACCGTGAGAAAAGCAGGGCAGAAATTGTTCTCCCCATTTTTCAGATGATGAGATTGGTCCCCAGAGTGGCAAAGTGACTTTTATTAATTCAGCACACATTTACTGAGTGCTGATTATGTACTAGGACTCGTGCTAGAAGCTAGAGAGACAGAAATGAAGTACATTCAGTCCCAGATGTGTGGTGTAAAGGAGGAGCTGGAATAATAAACAGTTCTGAAATGATACAAGTGCTGTTTGAGTGCCCTGGGAGCGTAGGGGCAGGAGTGCATGCCTCTGCCATGCACAGGGGAGGTGAGACTTCCTTGGAGCTGCAAGGTGAGTAGGAGTTTATTAGGAGAAGAATGTGTAGGCAGAAAGAAAGAATATGTATCTAAAGGGACAAAAGCAAAAAATATTGCATATTTAGAGTAAAGTGTGTAATCTAGTATAAAAGTAGCACAGATTAGTAGAGAGAAGACTTAGGGAAGATGAGGCTTAGAGAGTTTATTCTTTGGTTATTTGCTTCTTTGTCAAGTTGAACAGTCTGGGCTTGATCTTTAGAGCTGTGGCGAGTCATTAAAGTGTTTGAAACAGGAATGACAGCCCTGTACTGGGCCTTTCTCAGCATGTTCATGTGTTTGCTGTTTGGACTTTTTTTCACTTAAAACTCAGCTCGGGAGCTGCCTCCTATAGGGGACTCCTTGACCACCATTCTTCTAGGTTGCATTAGATGCTTCTTTTGGACTTCCTTAGCCAAGACCTCCTTCTGTCTTATCACTTACCTACTGCTTTGTTACTCTGAGTCCACGTAGTTTTTCCTCTAACCTGTGGCCACTTAGAGGTCAGACACCATGTCTGATTCGTATTTGTATTCCCCATGACCAGCACAGGGTTTGATCCGGAGCAACGTTCTCAGTAAATATTTGCTGAAGGAATGAATGGGAGGAGCTGAGTTCCACCCCAGCCCTGAGACAACACTGGGATAGATGCAGTGATAGGGTGATTCTGAGTAGTGTGTGTTTCCTGAGTGATGCTGGAGTGGGGAATTAATATACAAATGACGAAGTGACCATTAAATATTCGTGACTCAGGATGACACTAGAGATGTGTTCCTGTGTGACCACAGGTCTCTCCTGCAGATGGCTTCAGTGACTGATAGTAAAGCTGGAGTCAAAGATGCCTCCGACCAGAATTTTGACTACATGTTCAAACTGCTCATCATTGGCAACAGCAGTGTTGGCAAAACCTCCTTCCTCTTCCGCTATGCTGATGACACCTTCACCCCAGCCTTCGTCAGCACTGTGGGCATCGACTTCAAGGTGAAGACAGTCTACCGCCATGAGAAGCGAGTGAAGCTGCAGATCTGGGTGAGTGCTGGGCATCTTGGGCAAGTTTGTTCTGACAGGGGACTAGTCTGCTAGTACCAGGGCTGGCAGGTGGGGCCAGTTTGGAGCTTCTGGGTGTTACTGCATCAGGCACTAATGCTGTTGCTGGTCTAGCCCCTGGAGTGCCCCTTGCTGGTTTTGTGTAAGTTTGCTCTCCTCTGGGGGCTTTGTTGTTTCTGCTGCCTAACTATCCAAGAGGCCTTATCCTGGCCTGTATGAGTGAGTGACTGAGAACCTGGGCTTTGGAGTTAGAGAGCTTGATTCAAATTCTAGTTCTGCCACTTACTAGTCATGGAACCTTGACCATATTACTTAACATCTCTGGGCCACCCTTTCCTCTTTGGAGATTATAATAGCATCTACATCATAGGGTTGTGGGTGTTTAGTATAGTTACTGGGACATAGTTAATATACAATAAATGTTAGCTATTGTATCCATATTCTATCACTGCATAACAAATCACTTCAAAACTTGATGGTTTAAAACAACAATAATAATTCATTACCACGCACTTTCTGTGAATTAAACATTTGAAAGTGGCTTAGTTTCTTGCTTGTGGCCTCTTATGAGCTTGCAGCCAAATGTTGGCTTGGGTCACAGTCATCAGCAGCCTTGAATGAGGATGGAGGATCCCTTCAAAAGTGGCTTACTCACATCTGGTACTGACTGTTAGCAGAAGGCCTTAGTTCATTCGTATGTGGCTCTCTCCACAGAGCTACATAAGTGTCTTCATGGCATGGTAGCTGGCTTCCCCCAGCTCTGGGAGAGTTCCAAGAAACCAAAGAGGAAATGGCCATGTCTCTTATTATTTAGCCTTCGAGTATTCTATTGGTTACTAATTTAATGTAGGAGGAAACTATACAATGGTATGAATCATTGGGAGGTGAGGATCATTGGGGACCATCTTGGAAGCTGGCCATCACAGTTACTCTTATAGGTATTTACCAGTGGTACTAATAAAATATATACATATTTGAGATGATATAGCAACATATAGATCATATACTTTTCAATAATGAATTAACATTGAGATCAGAAATTTTGAAAATTTGTGATTTAAAGTTTTCAAAACAAAGTATTTATTATTCAACTTGTTAAATGTAAATTAATACATTATACATATATCTTATTAGTATAATTTATATCCAATATTTTTACAAGTTATTTTCATATGTTAATATTACCTTATAATTAACTCCAAGAGGTAGATATTATTTTAATACACACCTATTTTACAGAAGAAAATAATTCAGATTCAGATAATAATTAACTTGCCTTAAGTTGACCACACAGCTATAAAGTGGGATTCCAGCTTAGATCTTCTGATTCTAAATTATGTGAGCCCATATTTCCATGTATGACAATGTTAAGTATTAATTTATATGGAGATAAAAGTTCATTGTGTTCATTTTGTCTCTATTAAAAGCATTGAGGAATCATCAATCATTACAAATGTCACAAGCTATACAAACTGTTTAGTTCATTGATTCTAGAAGTGTGCTCTCCCAATCAGTAGCATCAGCAGCATCAGCATCACCTGAGAATTTGTATTTCTAACAATATAAATTCACAGGCCCCTGTTCAGACCCACTGAATCTGAAACTCTGGGGTATGGCCCAACAATGTGTTTTAACAAGCCTTCTAGGTGGCTTTGAGGCAGGCTAAACTTGAAGAATCACCAATCTAGTTCAACTGCCTCATAGTGAGAATCAGTAAGTATTTATTAAGTATCTATTATGTACCAAGTGGTTCCACTTATGTTATCTGACATCTTTGCAGCACAGAGTGGGGTGAGGGCACAGGGTATTCGTGGCATGGCCAGCAAGACCGTTTAACTAGAGCAAGGCTGTGAAAGAGCAGGGATGGGGCACCCACTTAAATTTTCTGGAGAGGCCATCAAGAAGCAGCTTGGGGGTTAGAGAGACCTTGCACAACAAACAGAAGGTTCTTGCCATGAGTCAGAGGGTGAATGCTTGATGACTCCTTAGGGAGCTGAAGAAACCACTAGAGTTTATTTTATCTATGAAGATAAATGTTGTCTGATGTTTACTATGTAGACTGACAGAGATGTCTTCACTTGATCTCCACCTCAGAGGTTCCCATATTCTACACTCGAAAAATCTCCAGGTAGGGAGGGACATTCTGCCCTTGTAAGGGGCTGGCAGCGGTGGTTCCCTCACTCTTCATTCATTTTTAGCCCCTTGTGAGCTTTTGCCATTTTTCCTGTGCCTGGTTAAGTGGATTTATTGATCACACTACCTAATTTTAACTAAATGAACCATCACAAGGGATATGTGGCTTTAAAAGAGTCCAGCAAAGAAACCTCTGATTGAACACTGTACTAATTATAGTGAGCCCAAACGAGCACAGAAAATGGCTGAACTGATACTTCTGACTCCTATCACAAGGTCACTGTCGGCCATGTTTCAAGGTAAAACCAATGAGGGTCTAATTAGATTTGACATAGATGATCACATTACTTGCTAAAAAAAAATTGGGAAAGGCTTTTTTTTCATGTGTATACATATGCGCTTTGCTGCAAAAAAAAAGTTTTCTGTACTGTTTATAAATACACTAAAATGTAAACATTTAAATATTATTTATGTCACTTTACATATTTTAACAGCATTTGTGTTATATATATATATAATTTAAGTAAATACACAAATTAAGTAAATTTACAAATATTGTACAGTACCTAAATTTTTCTTCCTTAATAGGGGTATAAATTTGGAGACTACTACCATAGGTATTGGGGAGCCATAGGTGGCTTTTAAGAAGGTTAGATTTGCATTTTAGAAAAATCTGTGGTTTCATTTTGGAGGGTAGATGGGAATGAGGCAAACAGACTAGTGGGTTGGGTAAGTTACAAGGGCTTGAGCTAGCATAACAAAGTACCACAGATTAGATGGCCTAAACAACAGAAATTCATTTTCCCACAGTTCTGGAGATTCAAAGTTCAAGATCAAGGTGCCAGAGGGTTGATGTGTGGTGGGAGCAGACAGCTGCCTTCTTGCTGTGTGCTCACATGGACTCTACTTGGTGTGTACAAATGTAAACAGAGTGAGCTCTCTCTCACGTCTCTTCTTATAAGGACACTAATCCTATTAGATCAGGGTCCCACCCTTATGACCTCAACTAACCTTATTACTCCCTTAGAGACCCCATCTCCAAATATAGCCACATTGTGGGTTAGGGCTTCAACATGTGAATTTTGGGAGGACATAAACATTTGGTACATAACACTAAGACGATGATGAAATGGCATAAAGGATGGAAATGAAGAGAGACATTTAGGACTAGATTTTATGGAATTTGATGATCAATTAATTGTTTAGGGAGAGGGAGGAATACATATCTACTCATAAATTTTACTTTTATAGACAAAATTTGTGTGATTTTTTTAAAGCAGTGTGAGCTGTGTAAGTCACATCTATGAATAGATAATATCCTCAACTGCAAATCCTCACCAGCTTGTTGGGGGAGCATTACCTGGTGTTAACATAGTATTGTGCCAGGCACATATTAGGAATGCAATAAATGTTAGGTTCCTTCCTGTCTCTGCTCTTGATCCATATGCAAAGTGTGGACTGGCCCCCTGCAAGGTTTCCCACCTGTGGTTCTAGGTGTGCTGGAACAGCATTCAGGGACTCACTAGCACAGCATGAATTGTTGATTTAAATTTCTCTAGCCCATTTCATTTCTCCCAGGAAATTTCAGAAAGTCATTGTCAGGGTGAAAGGTGGAGAGAGAAGAGAAGATTATGAGCATCATTGAGCAGGGCCATTCACAAAAGGAGTTTCTGTCATCTCTGGGGGATGTTGGATGATGAAGGCCTTGTTCTCTGGGGGGCCTCAGTACATAGGTTCCCGAGAGCTCCCTCTCTATCCTGGCAGGTTAATTATTATGGATCAGAGAAGAGAATCTTAGTGGGGAGGTGGGGGTAGGGGAGAAATATTATTAATAGAGAGTGGGAGCATGAACAGTTGTAAAGGGAGGGAGACTTGGAAGCTCCACAGCAACAAACGTGACTAGAGGCCACTTATTGCTGGGTGCTGGTTGCCAGGCAACCCCTAGAGACCTGTGGAAGAGAAGAGCGAGAGAGGGCCTTTCAGTACCTCTACGTGGGGCCCATTGCAGGGACTATTGTGTCTGGTGCTGGTCAAGGGTGGAATCCGGGGACCTGTGGGAGGACTAAGCTGACCTAGGACTTTGGGATCCTGGGTTCTATTCCTGGATCTGCTCAGCAGTTATTGTGTGATGTGGAGTGACCCTTACCTTCCCCCAACTATCAAATGGAAAAGGTAATTCTTGCTCTTCTTGCCTCATGGGTTGTTGTGAAGATCGAGTGAATAAATGGAAAGGAAAGTCCAAGGAGAACTGTGAGTAGACCAGAGAAGGACGATGGGTATTGTCGGCCATGTGAATTCTTCTTGTATGTGCTTTAAATCATTCTTTGTGTCTTTCATACCTTCCCCCTGACATAGAGGGTAGTTATCTTCTTAAAGGAAGGGTGAGGTTGAGGCCAGAGTTGTCAAGTAACTTCTGCAGAGCCAGGCAGTAAACTTCATTCTTTCAATCATTCAATAGGCATTTACCTGGTGCTCACTCTGTGCCAGGCATTTTGCTAGATGTGGGGACCCTTCCTGCTCTCATGGAGTGTACACTCCAGTAGGGGAGATAGACACTAAGTACATGAATAAAAAAATATCTAACTTTATCTGTGGTAAGGGCCATGAAGGAAAATAATAGACTTGTTTCAAACTGGGCACTAGGACTCGGAGTTCAGGAATCACTGAACTGTGACTTAGGTCTCATCCCCAGGCTTGCAGCTGGGGTTCTCAGGCTCAACTCTTCGCAACTTAAAAGGCTAGCTTAACCGATGACCCTCCCCATACTAGCTCACCCCCGGCCTTGTCCCTGTCAGGGGACATGGTGGCAGGGGTCTCCATTGTGGAAAGATAGGATATTTTCCTTTCACTTCCACCAGTGAGGCTTTCTCGGTGACTTGCATGTCAAATAGTGTCTCCTGTGTCTGGAGTTATTGGTGTACAGACAGGAAGGGACTGGCAGGCCTGTCCAGCATTCTTCTACTGCGGGTTCAAGAACTCTGTGTTTTATGAAGGGTTTAGAGGCTACTGTCCTTACTCCTGGGCCTGTCCAGGCATTACTGATCTCCCTCCCCCTTCTTTCTCTTCAACTCCCAGCTCGGAAGCCCTCCATCATTTTATTTGTGTTTTTGTGCGCGCATGTGTGTGTGCATTGGTGCTGATTTTTAAAAATAATGTGTAGAAAGCATTAACATAAGTGCCTGATATAAAGTAAACACTCAACAAATAGTAATTTTTATTAAGATTCTAGGGAGATCAAGAAATGATATTCATTTTCTTGCCCACCTAAGGTTGGAATCCGCTGAGAGACAAATGCAGGAGTCAGAGAGATGGGGAGTAATGTGACAGCCTTATTACTGGTAAAAGCTAGGATTCATACCAGGTTTTTTTTTTTCATCATGTGCTTCAGCACATGGCTCAAGTCTTCCAGGAAGTGGCTCTGCTAATACTTCACTTTGGAGTCAGATAGATGTACAAATCCAATCACAGGGCGACAGGAGTCCCAGCTGCAATTAGCCCAAACAATATGCAGCCAGGGTCAAAGTCCATGTGACCCAGATTTACTAATTTAAGGCCAAAGCATCTCACCCACGTCTCCAGTACAAATTTCTTTGTCTATGAAGAGTCTTCCTCCTAGAGGGGAAAAGAGGATTTGTTCTTCAATAACTTTTTATAATTAAAGAGATAGATATAAGTAAGCATGGACTCCAAAGGGAGGTTAAGCAGAAGGATGAAAGCTGGGAAAATAGAAGGAGTCTTAAAAGATTTCCCAGGAATTTTGAATTGCACAGCGATGAGAATGACTCCCTAGGTACACAGGAGCTGAGAACCAGATCAGGTGAGATGGGGCTGTTGGGCAGTCAGCTGGGTTCACTGACCTGCCAACAACCTTACCCCCACATGCAGCCCCCAGGAAATTTTAGGTCACCACATGACTTTGGAGTCACTCATAATATTACAACTAGCGAACATTAAACCAGGGGATGTCCAAGGCCTGTACTTTAGGAAGTGATATAAAAGTACAATAAAATATAATGCAGCTTAGGAATGTGGGAAAGATAACCATACCAGAAACCTAGACTGAGGAGGACGGTGGCTCTTGAGCAGTTGTTTAACAGATATTGCCTCTGCCGGACATTGGGGATAGAAAATTAGCACGAACACCACACATCCTCTGTTTTTCAGGAACCGGTGAGAATGAATTTACCTCTAACTCCAGAGGTGAGGTAAAATGAGTACCACAGTTCTCTTGTTTTGGTTAACAGAAGCAAACTAGGACATTAAGGGAGACTGACATTTCCCTAGACTTTAAGAATTTATAATGGTGGATTATTATATCAGATCGGGCAGCTGTCTGATGGGCATCTGTATTAGTTTCCTATGGCTGTTCTTACAAATGACCACAAACTCAGTGGCTTAAAACGACATATTATCTTACCTTTCTGGAGGTCAGAGTTCAAAATGGGTCTCTCTAGGCCAAAATCAGGGTGTTGGGAGGTCTACATGCCTCCTGGAGACTCTAGGAGAAAGTCTTTTACTTGCCTTTTCCAGCTTTTAGAGGCCTCCTGCATTCCTTTTCTTCCATCTTCAAAACTAGAGATATAACACCTTCCAACCTCTCTCTTCCTGACCTTCTCGCCTTTCTTTCACCTTGAGCTCACGTGGACAATCTGGGATAATCTTCCCATCTCAAATCCTTAACTTAGTCACATTTGCAAAGTCCCTTTTGCCATGCAAGGTAACATTTTCATAGGTCCTGGTGATTAAGATCTGGACCTCTTTAGGCAAGCCATTTTTTTTCTGACTACCACAGCATCTATTAAGAGCATAGAAAAGATCTAATACAAATTTTCCTTACCCTTCAAGGCTCTAACTCCAGTTCCCTCTCCTCTAGTGAGAGCATCCTGTGCTACCTGGCTGAAACAGATACTACCTGCGTCTTGGGCTCACATTGCCTGCTGAGAATACCTGTCACCTTGATAGGTGCCAATGAGCCTGTGAATTTAGAGCTCATCACAGCAGCCGAGGTCCAGAAAGAGACAGGACTTTTACTAAGAGCTCACTGAGAGGGCTCCTAACACATTCCAGTGCTTTTCCTGCCACCTGAACATCAGCTGGGTCTCTCTACAGAAGGTCTGATGGGCAATACAGAAGAGGCTGGAGGCTGAACAGGGACACTGGGGCTCTGACAGGTCCCTGTGGCTCCAGGAAAATGGAGACGGTCCTTAGTACAACATCCCACACTCAGCGCTTATGATAATCAGAATTGATTTTCTCGGCAGCAAGTTTCCTGGTGTGGCTGCAGAGACATGTTGACACTTTCATCTCTGAAGTCTGTAGGAGGCAGCTGCTGGAGGGGCTTTAATTTGATCTCTAAAATCACAACAAAGACTATGGGAAGTCAAATCAGAATTGCAGGCATAGTCTGCCTCTGTAATTTGCAAATAAATTAACCAGAAATCCTCGCTGGCTATTCAAGGGGCCTCTACTCTTTGGGCTCATGAACTCCTTCCCTCCACCCAAAGTGGTGTGGGAGAAAAGGAAATAACCTACAAGCCACTTGCGGATTCATTAATTCAATAAACACATGTCATGTACCTATTATGTGCCAGACACTGTCATAGGAGGGCAAATAAACAGCTGCAATGCGATATAAATGACAGTAAAGGGATGAAGAAAGTGCTGTAGGAACACAGGGAAAGGAGCTGCTGCCTCTGCCTGGGGAAGTTACATTGGGCTTCACAAAGGAGGGGACATTTGATCTGGGTCTTTGCACATAATTAAGAGTTTTTCAGGTTAAGATTAGGGAAGATCTCTACAAGCAGAAAAAAAGAAAGAAAGAAAGACATTTGAAAAAGCATGATTGCTTTCAAGGATCCATTTTGTGCCGACTGTGGTAGGTTGTGCAGGGGTTGGTCAGACTCGGTCATTCAGTGTAGCAACAGAGATATAACATGTACACAAAACTGGATGATGCTGCAGATGTGAATGATGCCGCAGATGTGAATGATGCCTTGAGAGAGGTACAGAAAGTTTTAAGGGAGTAGAGAGAGGAAGTGCTCCCTCTCAGCCTGAGGGCCTGTCAGGGAGGGCTACGTGGAGGAGGTGGCCTTGTGGTAATAAGTGCTGTAGCCCTGTCCAGTGTGGCTCAGTTGGTTGGGCCTCGTACCGTAAAGCGAAAGGTCACTGGTTCGATTCCCAGTCAGGGCACATGCCTGGGTTGCAGGTTTGGTGTCTGATCAAGGGCCATGTGAGAAGCAACCAATCAATGTTTCTCTCTCGTATAAATGTTTCTCTCTCGTATACATCTTTCTCTCTCATATATGTTTCTCTCCCTCTCTATCTCCCGCCCTTCCCCTCTCTCTATACATAAACAATAAATAAAATCTTAAAAAACAGGTGGCCTTAGGCAATAATAACATCCATAGAGGCAGGGCCATCGGTCTCTTCTATTTAGCTCTGTGGTCCAACTGACCTCTGTTTTTGACTCAGTGGCAGTGTGCTGACATCCCCTGAAACGATTTACATGTTTAGGACGCAGTACAGCAGCGGTTGGGAGCACAGCCTTTGGAGTGAGCCAGAACTGTGCTCCAAACCCATTTCTGTCACTATCATCTTGCTCAAGTCCAATTACCTCTCCGTGCTTCACTTTCTTCTTTCTAAAATAAGGATAATGTTAGTAACAAGCTCATAGTGGCTTTGAGAAAATGAAATATGATAATACTTAGCCTAGTGCCTGGTACTTAGGAAATGATCACTAGTTGGTAGTCTTTATTATAATTAACTCTGTTACTCTCAAGGGTTGATTTGTGGCAGCCAGAGTCTAGATGTGATCTGAAGTAGACTTTGCATCCTTTTTAGGAGTTGATGCACATCCACCTGAATTCTTTCTCTGAGTCCTGAGCTGAGTCTGCCATGGTTGGTGGCCGACCCCTTTGGCAGAGCCCTGCTCTGATGGCACATGCAATTTAGCTGGGGAGATAAAAACAACTCAGAAAATCATAAAGAGCTAAAATGTGTGGTGCTGAGTGAATGAGGTGGAAGTTTAAAAGAAGGAGTTCAATATTGAGTAGAGTGAGTGAGAAAGGCCTCTGGGGGGAGATGGGACACTGCAGGATGGGGAAGAGGGGTGGGTACAATAGAGACATGCCAAGCCAGGGGGATCAACATGAGCTGGGGTGGGGGGCAGACATTAAGGGTAGGAATGAGTTATATACTATGTGTGATGTTCTTCCTGTGAGGTGCTTGGATTCCTCCCATTTCTCCCGATCACAGCTCCTGCCTCTGCGTGTATCATGTGCTATAGCCATTCTGGCCACACCAAACTCCTATGTGTTTGTTTATCTATTCATTCATTCAGCTATATTTATATTGTATACACCAAACATTGTTCTAAGCGCTACAGATACAGAAGTGAAAGCAACAGGCAAAATCCCCTGTGCCATATCCCCTTACACTAGCAATAAACAAGTAAAATAAGAGTATACAGTGTGTTCTATGGTGATAAGTGCTCAGGAGAAAAATGTAACAGGATACAGAGCATTGGAAGTGAGAGGTGTTTACAAATTTAATCAGGGTGGTCAGAGGACTTTTGAATTAAGCCTCAAAGAAGGTCTGGGATATTTGGTGGAAGAGTATCCCAGGCAGAGGGAGTAACAAGGGCAGAAGCCGGGAGGCAGGGGCATGCCTGGCACAATCCAGGAAGAGGAGGAGGCCGGTGCAGCTGCAGCCAGGGGGCAGCGGTCGGAGAAAAAGCAAGAGCATCAGTGGGAGGACCAGATTGTACAGGGCCTCAGAGGCCTTTGTAAAGGTTTTGGATTTTTTTTTTTAACAGTTTTGTTGAGGTAGGACTTTAAAACTGTGCGTATTTAATGTATGTGATTTGATGGGTTTGGAGATATGCAAACACTCATGAAACCATCACCACAATCAAGATAATAGGTATATTCATCGCCTCCGAAAGTTTCCTTGTGTCCCCTACTCTTTTGGTGGTAAAAACACTTAACATGAGATTTACCTTCTTAACAAATTTTGAAGTGCGCAATACAGTATTGTTAACGATAGGCGCTATATTGTATAGCAGATCTCTAGAACTTATACCCACTGTTTTATCTCTACTTCTCTGAGTTTGACTATTTTAGATATCTCATTTAATAAAAACACTGCCCTTCTGTTATTGGCTTACTTCACTCAGCATAATGTCCTTCAGGTTCACCCATATTTTGTAAATGGTACAATTTTCCTCTTTTTAAAGGATAGCTGAATAATATTCCATTGTATGTACATACAACATTTTCTTTATCCTTTCATCTATCAGTGGACATTTGTGTTGTTTCCATATCTTGGTTCTTGTGAATAATGCCGCAGTGAACGTAGGATGGCAGATATCTCTCCGACATCTGGTTTCAATTCTTTTGGGTACGCACCCAGAAGTGGGATGGCTGGATCATATAGTAGTTCTCTCAGGGGACTTAGATAGACATTTCTCCAAAGAAGACATGTAAGTGGCCAGCAGGTACACTAGTCTCCCCTTTATTCCCAAGAGACACATGCCAAGACCTCCAGTGGATGCCTGATACTACTGAACTGTATAGATACTATGTTTTTTTCCTGTACGCACATACCTATGATAAAGTATAATTTATAAATTAGGCACACTAAGAAATTAACACAACAACTGATAATAAAATAGAACAATTATAGCAATACACTGTAATAAAAATTATATGGATGTTGTCTCTCTCTGTCTCTCTGATAACCTAGACACCTACCACGTGACTCACGGGTGGGCAATGTGTAGAGAGTGTACCTGCCGGACGATGGGATGACTCATGTCCTGTATGGGAGGGAGAGGGATGGCACAAGATTTTCATCATGCTACTTCATCACACTGCTCAAAGTGGCATGCAGTTTAAAACTTATGAATTGTTTATTTCTGGAATTTTTCACTTAATATTTTCAGGCCGCAGTCTACCATGGGTAGCTGAGATTGTGGAAAGTGAAACTGGATAAGCGTGAACTACTGTACCTATGGAAAATACTCAGCACCACTAATCATCAAGTAAATGCAAATAAAAAGCACAAGATATCACTTCACACATTTTAGAATAGTGTTTAAAAGAACAAACAATAAGTGTTGGCAAGTATGTGAAGAAATTGGGACCCTTGTACATTGTTGGTGGGAATGTAAAATGGTGCAGCCATTATGGAAAACTGTATGGAGTTTCCTCAACAAATTTTACAAAGGCTTTGGGTTTTACTCAGAATGAGATGGGAGGGTTTTGAGCAGTAGAATTACATGATCTGACTTACATTTTTTTAATCTTCACCTGAGAATATGTTTATTGATTTTAGACAAAGAGGAAGGGGGGCAGAGAAAGAGAAGAACATTGATTTAAGAGAGAAGCATCAATCAGTTACCTCCCTCACGTGCCTGACCAGGATCAGACTCACAGCCTAGATATGCATCCTCACTGGGAACTGAGCCCGCAGCCTTTTTGGTGTATAGGACAGCACTTCAACCAACTGAGCCACCTGGCCAGGGATGACTTACATTTTTAAAATAAAACCTTATTTTTAGGTAATTTTAGATTTATGGAAAATTTGCAGTGAAAGTAGTACAGAATTCCCATATAGCCTTTAACTAGTTTCCCTAACATTAACATCTTACCGAACCATGGGGCATTTGTCAAAACTTAAAAATTAAAGCCTTGACCAGGTGGTTCAGTTGGTTGGAGGATCATCCCTTGCACCAAAAGTTTGCAGGTTCAATCCCCAGTCAGGGCATGTGCCTGGGTTGTGGGTTCAATCCCAAGTTGGAGTGCTTGAGGGAGGCAACTGATGGGTGTTTCTCTCTCACACTGATGTTTCTCTCTCTCTCTCTCCCTCTCTCTCTAAAATCAATAAACATATCCTCAGGTGAGGATTTAAAAAACAAACTTAAGATATTAAGACTGGTACATTATTATTAACTAAACTATAGACTTCATTCAGATTTCACTAGTTTTTCAATAAATATCCTTTTACAGTTCGAGAATCCAATCCATATTTCATTTAGTGACATATTTTGAAAAGTGAGATATAATTCATATAACATTCACTCTTCTAAAGTATACAGTTATTGAGTTATTTTTAGCATTTACAAAATTGTATAACCATCACTACTGATTCCAGAACAATTTAGTGACTTACACTTTAATATTTAACAGGATTGCTTGAGGCAGGATTATACCTGTTTCAGGAATAAATTATAAATAGGCAAAGGGCAGAAGCAGGGAAGGTCAGTTAGGAAGTTAGGATTTGTAATGACCCAGGCAGGGAATGATGGAGTGTTGAAGTAGGGTGAAACTAGTAGTGGTAGGGAAAGTGGTCAGATTCTGTATGTCTGTTGAAAATATTGCTGGCAGGATTTGCTGATGGATTAGATGTGGAGAGAGAAGGAAGGGGAGGAGTCAAGGTGCTGCGGGTTTGGACTGAGTGACTGGAAAGTTGAAGATGCCTTTGATGGAGATTCGGAAGATGCTGTAGGGAGAGCAGGATTTGGGGAGACAATTGGGAACCGCGTTTTGGTTATGTTAAATTTGTGATGTTTGCAAAATGAACAAGTACAGCTATAGAATAGACTGTTGGATAAATGAATCTGCAGTCGGGCCCTGACTGGAAATATGAATTAGCGAGTCATCAGCATTTAGGTGGTATTTAAAACCATGAAGTCAAATAACATCAACAAGAGAGAGTGAAAACAGAAGAAAAGTTCTAAGGACTGAGCCCAGAGATATTCCAACACTAAGATGTTGGGAAGATGAAGAATAATCAGCAAAAGAGACTGAAAAGGGAAAGTATGGTGTCTTTGCAGCCAAACAGATGGAGTTTTACAGAGGAAAGAGAGATCAGCTGTGTCAAATGCTACTGCTAGGTTGTGGATATGAGGACTGAGAGCTGACCACTGAATTCAGCAACTTGGAGTTTATTGGCGACCTGTTTTGATGGAGTAGTGAGAATGAAAGCCTCATAAGAGTGGAAGAAGAGAATTGAAGACACCAAGTATATATGACACTTTCAAGAATTTTTGCCCTTGGAGTGTGCCCTTGGAGTACAGGCAAATGGATGGTGCTGAAGGTGAAGGGGAAAGTGAGTCAAAAGAGGGTTTTTTTGTTTTGTTTTTTAAGATGGGTGAAGTAGCAGTATGTTCGTGTGCTGGTGGAACAATCCAATAAAGATCAACAAACCAAGCAACCAACAAAGAAACAAAAACACAAAATTGATGCTATAGGAGGGAGAGGAGAATTGCTGGACAATATCTTTGAGTTGGTGAGAGGGAATGGAATCACAGCAGAGGGCGAGTCCTTGCAAGGGGCACGGACAGCACCCCCATTAACGGGGGAGAGTGAAGAGGGTACGGGCACAGGTGTGGCTAGGGGCTACAGTGCTGGTGGGAGTTCTCTTGGATAGTTTTCTGATGAAGTAGGAAGCAAGATCATCAGCTGAGAGTGAGAATGGGGGAGGAATTGAGAATGTTGTCTAGGAAAGTGGGAGAGTGAATAGACCAGGGAAATTAATCTGATTGCTGATTAAGGTTCTTGAAATTAGTGATCATAAATTTATATGCGTGAATTATTGAATCTGAAGCAAGGTTTTTTTGTTTTTCTCTAACCATGTTCTGCTCCGTGGATACAGCCATAGCATAGGCAGAGAGCTGGCTTTAGTGGGTGTTGTTTTGCTGAGTAAGTGTGACAAAGCAAAGGAGAGCCTAGGGAGTCAGGGTGTGTGCATGGAAGCCACTGTCGTAATTGACCACAAAATTCAAGCTGAGCAGAGAGGGAGGTGAGGATGCAAGGAAGAAAGGGCAGTGAAAGATGGTAGGGGTTGAAGACTGTTAAGCTGGGAGTCTAGGAATGAGTAGGAAAGATCATAGTGATCTGTGAGTGGGAGACTTGAAATTACTATTGGTAATGCAAAGGTACGGGATATGATTGTGAGAGTGAGTGACTGAGGTAGGGTTAGAGATCAACATCACCGGAGGAGAAGAGTTCAAGGAAGTGAGAGTCCGAGATGCTGTGGATTTTGAATCACCAAGGATTATGGAGAGAGTAACAGTAAACCAGGATCTGCTCACTGGTCAGTAGAGGGATAAGTGGGTGGCATAATCTCATGATGTGAAATTTAAAGCTGGAGATTTTTTTTTAATCCTCACCCAAGGACATGCCTATTGATTTTAGAGAGAAGGAATGGGAGGGAGAGAGATAGAAAGAGAGAAACACCAATGTGAGAGAGAAATATCACTTGGCTGTTACTTGCATGTGTCCCAACTAGGGACCAAAGACCAAACCTAGGCATGTGACCCAACAGAGACATGATCAAACCCACGACCTTTTGGTTCAAGGGACAATGCTCCAACCAACTGAGAGGTGTTTTGTTTTTTGGAGGAGGAAGCAGAATGATTCTGAAGCAGGTGTGAGAAGCAACATGTATCCCACCTCCTGGCCCAGTGATTCAAAGGTGGTGAGAGAGGAAGCAACCATCACTGGGGCTTTAGGGCACACTGTGTCCCCTGGGAGAGCCAGATTTGACTTACAGCAAGATGAAGAAGGCATCCAGAATAGAGGCTGAGGAAAGAGATTTTTTTGATGACTGACTGTGAATTTCAGAAGGCCCCGGGAGAGCTTTCAGTGGGGAGGGGAGGAGATAGGGTTAGAAGAGATGACGGGTAGAGTCCAGGGTTGATCTGGCAGACTTGGGCGTCTTACCATGACTGATGTGGAGGGATAAAAGGTGCAACAATACGCGGACAGATGGCCCCAGGACAAGCAGTGGTTGTGTAGGGCATGTGGGAGGAGGGGTAGGAGCCTTGAGTTTTCTTGTTCCCTGCTTTTAGAGGCCTAGAGGCTGGTGAAGGGAATGCCAGGTGTCCCTCTCCATTTCACATACCAATAATTGTTATGGCCACCACCATTTACATAAAACATCCTTTCCCGTAAAATGGGGCCGATAGCACCTCCTGAAGGGTTGGTGTGAGCAGGCAGTGGCACTGGCTGATACCAGTGCTGTGCTCAGAGCCAGGTGCTGTCATGATCCCGGTTGTACAGGTAAGTAAGCTGGTGTCCAGAGAAGTTAGGTGGCTTCCCATGTTCACTCAGACAGCAAGAGGCAGAGTCCAGATTTGAGCTCAGAGCAATCTGACTTCAGGTCTCATGTATGCCCCCTGTCCTGAACCTCTCCCCTCCTTGTTATATCGGCACATAGGTAAGGACATGGGCACTTCGAAAGTACACCACAGATGGTGAAAACGTTGAAGAGTTACAATTTATTGGGCAGCAACCCTATGTTGTATGGGTGCTTTATATGCTTTTTTTTTGTAATCATTACAAGTATTCTGCACAGAAAAGGTGAGGAAACTTAGACTAAGTTAAGGAATTTGGCCAAATCTTACCAAGACTAGTAAGTGGCACAGCTGGGACTCACAATTAGGGCTGTCCACCACCAGAGCCTGTGTTCTTTTCATGCCCCACTGCCTTCCGCACTCTTCCCACTGCCCTGTCATACACACCAGGGACCTTGCAGATGGCTGAAAGTGAGGGTTCTTGTCACAGCTGAAATTTGGAGCCTCCAAGCAAACCCTCTCAGAAAAGGATGGGTTATCTGTTGCAAACTGTCTCCTGTTTGCCACCACTCCCTTTCTACCAGCCCTCTTCTGTCCACCCCACTACTACTTCACAAATGATCCTAATGGCCATCCAAGGTTGTCCAGCACTGATATGTAATTAAGTGGCTCGGCTCTTAATGTAGTGGTCTGTGAGGAGCCGCTGCACGTCCTGGCAGCGTGAGAGGAGGGGTAGGAGCTTGGTTAGTTCAGCTGTGGTATAAGTGGAAGGAAGGCATGTGACACATAACAATATTTCTGAACCTCAGTTTCCTCAGCTGAAAAATAGGAATGATATCTATGGCTACCTCTTTTTAGTGCCATAAAGATGAAATGAGACACTATAAAGAGAGGACCTAGCATGGTGCCTGTAACTTGTTAGATGCTCAATACATTTGCTTAAGGTTACACAGTGAGTGGTGGAACTGGATATGTTCTTGAGTGTTCTGTTGTGCCATGCTGTTGTGACTAACCTTGGTTACGACCACTTTTAAGATTTTGAGCTGTGGCGTTTAGAAGGGAGAGAAATTAGATATGATTCATAGCCCTTCCCCCCATTTTCAGTGGGTGGGGACAGCAGCAGTACCCGGCCTCTGAAGATACCCAGTTGCCTTCAAAGGTGGGAGATTCTGCTAGCTAACTTGGATCCTGTCTGATGTGTTGTTAAGGGCAGAAGTGGGAGTAGGGGAGGCCATCCAACCAAGGATTTATAATTCCTTCCTTCTGCAAATTTCTCCTTCCCCACACCACTGTTCCACACCTTGAATTGCCAGGTGACAGCTGGAAACTCTTATCCCCTCTGTTCTCCTGTGCTTCTCATTTTCCTCTGTGAAGTCTGTTGACTTTTTCCTAATGAAGGCAGAGGCTCCAAGCTCAGGCCCAGGGGTGAGGGTGGAAGAGAGGGGAGATGAGGCAAGGTCAGGCCCAAGGGAATGTCTGTGCTTCCTGTCCTGAGCACCCAGCTCAAAAAGGAGCGTCCTCCTTTATTCCTCTTAGCTCTTGTCCTACTCATCCCATAAGAACTATCAATTTTCTCTCCCAAACTTCTCTTGAAGGCACTTGCTCCTCAGTTACATTCCATAAAATTTATCCAGGGCTGATTGTGAGCCTGGCTGTCCCTACTGTGAGCCTGGCTATCCCTTCTACCCCTTTTCTGCCTCAGATTCCTATTATCTTCCCCCCTTAGACTATAGTAGCAGCTCAAAGGAATCTCCCTGCCCTCAGTCTGTTTCTTCCATATGCTCTCTGATGCTGTCACTCATTGCTTAAAATCCAGGGAGGGCTGACCCTTGATACTAATAAAGTCCTTTGCCAGGCACTCTGGGTCCTTTCTTGCCTCCCCAGCCCTGTCTTCAGTCACTTACCCTTCAATCAGTCTGTGCTCCACCCATGTGTTCTCCAAGCCCACAGTCTAAACACAGGGTACATACATACACACACACAAAACCCAAAAGGCCAAAACTTTATATTTTAGAACAGTTTTAGATTTATAGAAAAATTGCAAAGAAGGTAACAGAGTTCCCTTTTACACCATACCCATTTTTGCCAATTATTATTATTTTACATCAGTGTAGTACATTTGTTCTAATTAACCAATATTGACACATTATTATTAACCGAAGTCCATAGTTTATTCAGATTCCTTAGTTTTTACCTAATATTCCTTTTCTGTTCCAGGATTTTATCTAGGATATCACATTACATTTCATTGTCATGGCTGTGAGAGTTAGGGTGCCCTTTTTTGCTTCCTGCTTTCCCTTTTCCCTAAGAATTACCCTTCCTCCCCATTTTCCATCTGCAAGCTTCCACTTGACTTTTAAACACTCGGTTCAAGTGTAGCCTCCTCTGGGGAACCTTTGCTGACCCATCTCTCCCCTAGCCTGGGTTAAGGGCTCCCCCTTTACTTCCCACACCTACCAGCTGTGCTGCAACAATCTGGACTGTCTGTCTTTCTCCCAGACTGCAGGTTCCCTGAGGAGCTTGATTCATGTGTACAGCTCAGGGCCAGGCCGAGAGTAAGCATTCAGCAGGGATTCTCAAAATGAAAGAGAGTACTCAAGCTGTGGCTTTCTGCCTCTTAAAGTCAAGGCCAGCTATTCTCCCTGTACCTGGAATAGGACGTTTCTCTCGGGCAGATCACGTTTTGCTTCTCTCAGGAACCTCCTTTGACCAGTTCTGCCCCTCAGCGGCTGGGAGGTCTGAGGCTCCCAGGGGTGTCCAGCCCGTGGCCTGCAGTCCACATGTGGCCCAGGATGGTTATGAATGCAGCCCGGCACAAAATCATAAATTTACTTAAAACATTGTGAGATTTTTTTGTGATTATGTGTCGTAATGTGACTATTTAATGTGTAGACCAAGACAATTCTTCTTCCAGTGTGGCCCAGAGACACCAAAAGGTTGGGCACCCCTGGACACTGTTAAACTCTCTGTAGAGAAGGCATGTGGCTTCCTCACCTGCTTTCCTCTCAGCCCTGTGGACACCAGTCCAGGCAGTTAATCAGATACATTCGTGATCTCATTTGATCCTCAAAGGAGGTCTTGTCAATCTTGTTATACACATGAGTATACTGAGGCCCGGAGAGGTGAAGTGTTCGTACTTTACCAGAGGTCACATGACTGGTAAATGGGTTAAGTGGGACTTGAACCCAGGCTTTTGTGACTCACTCTCAAGCCTAGGCTCTTCCCACTGGACCACACTGTTTCTGCATGTAAAAAGGGAGACCTAACACTGAACAACAATTAGGGGTCATACTGGAGCCAATCCAGTACATCCCAGCCTCGTCCACAGGGACTGTTTTAAAATACGACTCCAGGCTGAACCCACAGCACAGTAAATTGGCTGAACCCTTCAGTTCCCTCTGGTAGGACTTGGAGGAAAAGATAACAGCAGTAAGAGAGAACAGAAAGAGTGAATAGAGAAAATCAGAGGTGATTCTAAGGTTAGACATTATAAGGACAGAAAATGCCCTCTCAGAATACTGTCCTCCCCCACTGCTATGTTGCTGTGTCACCTGATTGAGCCCAAAGGCTGGCCTGCAAATTTACCACCAGCTGAGGCATAATTAGCCCTTTAATTTCCTTTCAGTGGAAGTTTGCTCAGGCAGTTTCCAGCCCTCCTTTTTGGCCTCCTCCCTCCTTGCACCCTCCTACACCTCCGGCTCCGCTGGGAGTCTGAGGCCTGTCCTGGGTGTGGCGTCAGGGGAAGAATGCAGTTATCGAGGGCAAGCTGTAAATTGAATAAACATGACTAATGGTTCTACAGAGCATTACAGCTGTCCAAGCACTGCCACAACACTTATCTCACTTTATCCTCCCAACAATACCCAGAAAAGGATATTATTATCAACTCCACTATGCAGCTAATGAATCGGCTCAGAAAGTCAGGTGCCGGGTCACATGCCAGGAAGTGTCAGAGCTGGATTTTGAACTCAGATTTGCTTGACCTCAAATTCATACTCTTACCACTGCCCCTCAACGGTACCCACTTATTAAATGCTTATGGTATTTAATTAATGACACATAAGTGCTGAAGGAACACTAAAATTAAGGGAATGATAAGAATGAGGATTTTAAGAGGTTTCTTAGAGGAAGTAATCCTAACTCGAGATGGGAACAGAAGTGGATGCCAAAGTATAGAATTAAAAAAATTTTTTTTGCCTTGTTCCCAAAGGGATTTAAAGTGACAAAGAACAGACAGAGTGAGAGACTTCATCTTTTTTGTTTTTAGTTTGGTTCTGTTGGGGGAAAGCCCCAAAAGTCTAAATTCAAGATTGATTCCAAAGAACTGACATGTAGCCTTATTCCAATTCATAAGAGCTTTAATGGGAGAAACTTACATACACAGGCAAAGCAGCTCCCAGTGGTGGTTGGGTAAAAATCTAACCCCTCCCAGGACATGGTCTCTTTTTTTCTATACGGGGTTAACAGTAAATCCATATAGTGGGTAGTCACTTAGACCACCAAAAGAACAATACATTTCTAAGTTAACAGATAGTATCAGGCAGTTACCCACACTCTATACATTCATTATCTTACTTCTTAGGGGCATGGCATTTAACTTTGGGCAACATTAAAGCTTTCTGGGTAGTTAGCCAAGACCAAGGCTGCAAAGAGTTAAACAGTCATGGGTTAAACAGAGAGTCCAGCATTTCCCAGATGCATTTGCACTGGAGCCATATTGCATCTTTGACTTCTCCTGTAGGTTCCATGTCTTTATTTTTTCTCCAGGTATGCTGCTGCAAATTTCCTCCTAGCAGTTCAGTCAATCCTAAAACAAAAGAAAACAAAACAACCCCCCCCCAAAAAAAAAAAAAAACCTAGAAGACTTCATAGTCTGGTGGAGGAGATAAACATTTTGGCAATTCATATACTATTTCATTAGAGAGAGGGTAGGATAGAGGTTAGGAAGGCTGTGAGGTCAGGCTGACTAGTACAGATCTTTACCACCTATATGACCTTATGTTACCAAACAAAAATGAGGTTCAATTGCCTGTCACCACCCACAGGCAAATTCTGGAGACAGAGGTTGGTGAGGAGGGAAAGAGGTCTTTATTAAAATGCTGAGCCATTTGGGAGGATAGGGGACTCCCTGTCTTCAGCTACATCTCTTCTGCAAAACACAAACAAAACCCAGCCACTCCCAAAAGAGACCAAAAACCAAAACAATGCCCAGAATTCCTCTCCATCCTTATCTTTCCTTTGGAACCTGAGGCAGCTAAGCAGGTGGCTCTCCGGCTTAAGTCTCCTTCCTCGAGTCTGAGTCTGCGTGTGTTGTTGGAGCTGCCATCAGCCACACAGCTTGTAGCTTCCAGAGCCAGAAAGGTCCCACAAGCCCCAGTCCACACTGCCTGAGATGGGTCAAAGAGAGTGCATTTCTGCCTTCCCTCAGCTTATATCTCCCAGCCCAAACTTCCTGCACTCCAGTCGGCCCTCCAACCAATCCCAACTTTTTCCCAGGCTAGACTTGACAGGTGTTTTCTCTGGCACAACATCTCCTCCTGCTGCAATCTTGACCTTTACAGTACATGTGGCTGCATCCTCTGGACTCACTCCCACCCAGGGTCCAGAAGGTAGTAGAAGGGTTTTTTTCGCTTAGCCAAACATTTCACTAGCCTTGCTCATGCTCAGTGCAGTGACTTCCTCCTGCAGAGTCTTTGCCCAGGGTGGGGAATCTGTTGTCATGTGCTAGCTTGGTTACTGGGGCAATGTGGTGCTGCCTCTGTGGCCCCTCCCCTCTGCTCCAGCTGCACTCTCTGCTCTGGCCGGGTTACATGGTATCACTTAGGCAAGTATTTAACCTCTGAGTCTCAGTAACTTCATCTGTAAATTGGTGTGATAATGGAACCTCTCTCAGAAAGAATTAGTGCAGTGCTAGCCACACACTAAGTGTCAATAAATGAGGAGCCACTCATCACTTCTGCCTGTGGGTATTGGGGAAAATGTGAATCATTGAGGAGGAAGCATTTAAGCTGAATTCTGACTGGTAAGTAGTAACTGGTTCAACAGTACAGAGGTCAGGCTGTTCCAGGCAGAGGGAACAATATGAGGAAAGCACAGAGATTTTTGAGGAACACAATGTTTGGGACCTGTGGAGTATCCCAGGATGGTAAGAACTTGGTGAGAAAGAATGGGAGGGATAGCATGAGCTTAAGGCAGTGAATCTGTTAGGTTAGAAAACCAGGAGTAAGTGGAGCACCCCTGAAAAGCAGTATAGCACAGGGGTCAGACTCGTAGCTCCAACATTTGCCAAATTGAGCAAGTACTTAACTTTTCTGTGCCTCAGTTTCTTTGTCCTGCTCACCTCAAAGGGCTGATTGTGAGGATTGACAACACATGAAAAGCACTTGTCACAGTTCCTGGCAGTTAGTAAATACTCAATTCATGTTAGCAATTATTATTATTACTATTTATCCTGTTTCCTTAGAGCTATAAGGGCCATAAAAATCATCTAGTGTAATATCCCTCTTTAAAAATGGAAAAACCAGACTTCTGGCCAAGATGGAAGCATAAGTAGATATGTTTTGCCTCCTCGCACAACCAAAAGAAGGACAACAAATTTAAAAACAAAAAACAACCAGAACTGCCAGAAAACTGAACTGTATGGAATTCTGACAAGCAAGGAGTTAAAGAGGAAACATTCTTCCAGACTGGTAGGAGGGGCAGAGATGGGCAGCTGGGGCTGAGAGGACTTGCAGCAAGGCTGCAGCTGGAGGACCAGGCAGTTTGATATAAGTGTGTGGATAAGCCGGGAGGAACTACTGGGGAGTGAGACAGACCACACAAACCAAGGTTCCAGTGTGGGAAACTAAAGTCTCAAAACCTCTGGCTATAAAAATCTGTGGGGGTTGTGGTAGTGGGAGAAACTCCCAGTCTCATAGGCGAGTTTGTTGGAGAGACCCACAGGATCCTAGAACGTACACAAACCCACCCACCTGGGAATCAGCACCGGAAGGGCCCAATTTGTTTGTGGGTAGCAGGGGAAGTGACTGAAAGTGGGTGAGAGCCAAGCAAGCGGTATTGTTCCCTCTCTGACCCCTCCCCCAAATACAGCACCACAACGCAGCAAGGTGGGTTACCCTGCCCTGGCAAATACCTAAGGCACTGCCCCTTACAACATAACAGGTGCACCAAGACAAAGAGATATGGTCCAACTGAAAGAACAGATCAAAACTCCAGAGAAAGAACTAATCATCGAGGAGATAGACAACTTATCAGATGCAGTCCAAAACACTGATAATCAGGATGCTCACAGAAATGATTGAGTACAGACATAAACTAGAGGAAGAAGTAAAGGCTACACAAAGTGAAATAAAGAAAAATATATAGGGAACCAATAGTGAATGGAAGGAAACTGAGACACAAATCAATAATTTGGAAGAAGTAAACAATCAAACAGAACAGAATGAAGAAAAAAGATTTCAAAAAATGAGGAGAGACTTAGGAACCTCTGGGACAACTTTAAACATTGCAACATACAAATCATGGGGGGCCAGAAGGAGAATAGGAAGAGCAAGAAATTGAAAACTTATTTGAAAAAATAATGAAGGAGAATTTCTGCAATCTGGTGAAGACAATAGACTTCCAGGAAGTCCAAGAAGCTCAAGAGTCCCAAAGAAATTGGATTAAAGAGGGAATACACCAATACACATCATAATTAAATTACCCAAGATTAAAGATAAGAGAGAATTGTAAAAACAGCAAGAGAAAAAGAGACAGTTATCTACAAAAGGAGTTCCCATAAGAATTTCAGCTGATTTCTCAAAAGAAACCTTACAGGCAAGAAGGGGCTGGAAGGAAGTATTCAAATTCATGAAAGGCAAGGACCTATATCCAAGATGACTCTATGCAGCAAAGCTATCATTTAGAATGGAAGGGCATATAAAGTGCTTCCCAGATAAGGTAAAGTTAAAGGAGTTCATCATCACCAAGCCCTTATTATATGAAATGTTAAAGGGACTTATCTAAGAAAAAGAAAATCAAAACTATGAACAGTAAAATGACAACAAATTCATAACTGTCAACAACTGAACCTAAAAAGACAAAAACCAAAACAAACTAAGCAAACAACTAGAACAGGAACAGAATCACAGAAATGGAGATCACATGGTGGGTTATCAGTGGTGAGGGGGAAGTGGAGAATGTGGGGGAAAGGTACCTGGAATAAAAAGCATAATTGGTAGGTACAAAATAGACAGGCGGAGGTTAAGAATAGTGTAGGAAATGAAGAAGCCAAAGAACTTATAACCCATGGACGTGAACTAAGGCAGGGGGAATGCTAGTGGAATGGCGGATACAGGGAGGGGGATAAAGGGGAGAAAAAAGTGGGACAACTGTAATAGCATAATCAATAAAATATACTTAAAAAGAAGTTGAAACCCAAGGCCCAGAGTGGGTGGGGGTGGGGTATATCACTGATTTGAGTCCCAGTTTCCTTCCCTTACACTATCAATTGTAAGGTACATCCTTATTTCAGGGTTGCTAAAATGTAAAACATCAGACACTTTAGAATCCATAAAATATTTTATTTTATACTCCAGTGAAAATAGACCTGTTTGTACTCTACTGGGGTATTCATAAGCTCCAAAGCAAGTTAGTGGTAGAATTAAATCATATCCAGGCCTCTAGACCCAGCCTACAACATGTGACTCCCTTAACTGTTGTCAGGCTGCCTCTGACAGGTTCCTCTCCCTCTCAGATGATTGTCCTCCCCTCCCTTGTAAATAAATTTCAAGGCCTTTGCTTTGCAGAGCTGAATGTTTATCCTATATTTAGAACACTCTGGCACCTGTATGCAAATGATCCTCAGGGAATTTGTCTGCTATGGTGACTTGGGCCAACTCCCAAAAGAAAGCAGCTATGAGACCAAAGGGAAAGAAAGCACAGCCCAGGGTAGGATGAAGGTCCTGGACTATCTCTCTAGTTGTTCCAGAAGTCCTGAGAATTTCCTTCTAATCTCTTGCCTACCCTTATATATTAACTCTTATGTCCCTGTTTGGAAATGAGTTTATAAGTAGGTCCCTGGGCTAGGCTCCAAGCTGAGGTTTTGGAATGTCATGTCAGAAGGTGCTGTGGAACCCAGGCCTGTGGACATTCACATCAGCTCTGGTGCTGGCTCAAATTTGGGGGAAATGTTTCTTATCATCGGGACAATGGAAGTAATGTGGGGGATTGGAGGAAGACAACTTTACTAGAGAACCCAATGGTTCTGCCCTGCAGAGCTGGAAAGAGTTGGATTCAGTGGGATGACTAAAGGTGGGGGGAGCGGGGCCTCACACACTTCTCCCAAACGCCAACTTCCCTGGCCCTTGGCTTAAGTAGCTGTGACCCCATCCTCAGTGGCCTTACCACTTAACAACACACACTTACTGAATGTCCTCAGCGGCTCCCTGTTCTCCACAGGACCAGGGTTCTCCATCAGGGTTCAAGCACCTGATCTGGCCATCAAGACCTCTATGATCTAGCTCTAGCCTTACTGCCTACCTACTTTCTTCTCCACCTAGTATTTTAAGCACTGTATTTCAGAAATCTAAAAAACTATCAACTGTAAGGTACATCCTTATTTCAGGGTTGCTAAAATGTAAAACATCAGACACCTTAGAATCCATAAAATATTTTATTCTACACTCCAGTAAAAATAGAACTGTTTGTACTCTACCCAGATGCTGGCTGTTTCAGGCCTTACTTCTTTTTTCTTTTTAGCTGTTTATTATAGAAAATTTCAAACATTACCTCAAGTAGGCAGGCTAATACTACATGGACCCCATCAACCATCCACCATAATTATCACCTCATGGTTTGTGCTCCATGTTTTCCCATAGTCCCTTCTCCCTGGACTATTAATAATAATAGCAACTGCCAGTTCTCACTGTGGGTTTAGTTTTTCTTAATGTAAAAGTAATATATGCTCAATTAAAAATACTTTGAAATTAGAGCCAAGCATTAAGAAGAAAACATTGTTGACTAGGTTGGTTTCTTTCCAGTTCCTTTTCTGAATTTTAAACATAGTTTAGATCATACTGTACACTCAATTTTATATCTAGCTTTTTTACATAGCATTGTAAGTATAGCTAACATTGTTAGAAAATCTTTATGAATATGTTTTAATGATTTCATTGTATTTTATAGGGAGGATGCACCATATCCATTCACTAACATTTGTTGCACTTACCATGTGTTGGGCGCTCTAAACAGTGGTAAAAGAACGAGGCACAGTCTCTGGCCTCTCAAGCTTAGTTGTTCTCCACTGTTGGAACATTTAACTGTTTCTTAGTTTGGGGCTGTCATGAATCATGTTCAGTGACCACTGATCATCCTTGTGTATAAAACATTTCCTAGGTTTCAGATTATTTTCTTTAGATGGATTTTCAATAGTGAGATTCCTGTTTTACTCTACCTTTGCCAGCTTCAAATATTATCTAATTCAATAGGTAAAAAATAGTGTCTCACCTTGGCTGGTGTGGCTCAGTGGATTGAGCTCCGGACTGTGAAGCAAAGGGTCACCAGTTCTATTCCCAGTCAAGGCACACGCCTGGGTTTCAGGCCAGGTCCCCAGTGTGGGGGGTGGGGGGTGTGCAAGGGGCAACCACCACACATTGATGTTTCTCTCCCTCTCTTTCTCTCTTCCCTTCTCTCTAAAAATAAGTAAATTAAATCTTTTTAAAAATACCTGTAACCTTTTTTTAAAACAAAACAGTGTCTCATCATTTCAAATTGCATTTCTCTGATTACTTGTTGAACAATCATTTATATACTTATTAACCATGTTTTCTGAAAATTGTCTTATAAAGGTCCTATTTTTATTATCAACAATTCCTTAGTACAAGACCTGACTCTCATTTCCCTTTACCTGCTGTGAAGGGATGTATTAAGTATAATCTTGTTCCAAGGTTCTCTTTTCCTCCCAGCCCCCTCCCACCTCACTTCTTCCCCCACCTCTTCCTATCTTGAAGAGGAGTTGGGTGAGTCACATAAAGGATACCACAGGTGGTAAATTAAATGAATCCCCCAGAGAGATTTCTCTGAATGCTCTGAATGGTGCTGATGTCAATTGAAGGCAAAAAAGGGTGAGGAGAAAATGGGTTGGCAACTCTGATGCTAAATTTGTCCATGCCAAAGCACTGGAGTGTTATGGGTGATGATTCATTCAGCAGGTACCTTTAAAATAACTGTTATGTGCCCAGATCTGTGCTGGGTGCTCATGAGGGTGTATTTGCTGGAGAGAACACAAATGAAATAGATTATAATCAACAGTCAATTATGTACAAGTCAGAGATATTCAGACTAAGTGGACATGTCCAGCAGACATTGGAAATTTCCATCTGAACCTTGGAAGTGAGGGACCCAGGGGAGGATAAAGAGCCTGTGTGAGAGACAAAACAGGAGCAGGAGAAGATGAGGGGAATGAACTGATGAAGGGAAGTCTCACAGAAGCTGGGGGAAGGAGAGGTTTCTAGATGAGGAGTGTGTGGTTTGGGGATGTCATCTTTGTTATTTAGAGCAACAGAGAGGTTACATTATCCATCCTTCTCTCATTCATTCATTTGTTAGTTCATTCAATATTTTAAAAATACTTGCCAGGCGTCAGGCATCATTCTAGGCATTGCTGATGGTTCAGAAATCAAGTCACAGTCCCTAACCCACAGTCTAAATGAGGAGACTTAGATGGGAGTGGAAACAAATCCCTGATATAGGTGCTATGGACCATTCACTCAAAAAATATGTATTGAACACCTAAGATATGCCAAATACATCGAGGAGCAATGAAAAGAAGCCCTATGGCCTGTAATTTATCTGCCTGAAGTAAAATGTAGTGTCTATATCATAGTGGAAGTCATGGAAATTAATTGTCCTATCTGTAAGAGGTTTTGAGCTTTGAGTTTTTGAGGGTTTTGTATGAGAAATCAATGCCAAAAGTAAGAATCCAGGGCACTCATGTTTCTGGGTCTTGGCTTCCCTTCTGTAAATGAGAGGGTTGACCCTACATATCCCTACCACAGGATTTGTCACGTGTGAGGCAACTTCCCCCATAGACTGAGAATTCTGAGGTCAGGGACCACATGGGTCTTTTTCACTGGCATAGCATATGCTTAGTAAATGTTAGTAAATGGCCTTCTAGCTCTAATATTGAATATTCCATTGCCTCTAAAATAAGAGGCATAAAATAAGAGGTATATTTTGTGGAAGCCCAGAGGAATGATGATGACTTTCAATGCTGGATTCCAAAGAACTTCCCATAGGTGCCCTTTGACTTAGACCTCAAGAGTTAGGATTCCAGTGGGCAGGGAAGTGCTTTATAATCCCCGGTCCTGGATACCAATGACATCTTTCCTGCCTTCTGCCCTCAAAGATCTACCAGTTACTAGCTATGTGCCCTTGAACTTCAGTTTTCTCACCTATAAATCAATAGTGACAATAATACATTGTATGCTGGAAAGAACACTGGATGTGGAGTAAGAATATTTGGGTTGGAGTCTCAGCCCAGCTGGAAAGTAAGTAGCTATGTGACCTTGGGAAAGTCACTTTACCTCTCTGGGTCTCAGCTTCTCTACTTGCAGGATAAGCTGTCAGACTAAATGAGCTCTAAGATGACTGGTTTCTTCTGGCTGTAAAAAATCTGCATCACAGGGCCATTGTTAGGGTTCCATCAGATGATGCAACAAAAATGCTTGTGAACTACAGTGTGGTCTATACTACTGAGGATAGATGGGTATAACACCAAGCCAGCTGCAAGGGATCATGCTCTCCATTCCTCAGTCCTCTGCTTCTACCTGGCTCCACTAAACTTTCCTGAAAAACTCTCCCCCTCTGGTTTCCTCCCATCCCCTTGGGACATAACTGGCCTCTTCTCCCAGCTGCTGCAAAATACAAAGGGCTTGGAGTTTGGCAACTGTGGGTTGGATGGTGGGTGTGGGGAGAGCTAGCTTGGAAGCTCGCATTACCTGCCTCCCTAATGCTCATTATCCCTCCACCCCCACCCAATCTGGCCTGGAGGAAGAGAATTGAAGAGAAGGGAGAGAGGAGTCTGGCTGGGGGAATCAGATGTATAACAGGGTAGGGTCCAGGGACAGAGGCTGCAGAGCTAACCTTTTACTACATGTGTGACCTCTCGAGTCTGTCACTGCTCTGGGACTCCCTTTTTTGTCTGTAAGATGGAAAGGAACTAGAAAGAGGAGGTGGTTTGTATGATTTCACAGACCCTTTTCCAACCAGCCCTGAGGTCCTAAATGAGTTTTCCCTACTCGGCACATTGTCAGCCTGTGGGTTTCATTCACCAGCATTTTTATTAAGTGTCTACTATGTATAAAATGCTATAGTTGAGGGCCTGGGATTTAGCCAAATATCAGATTGGGTCAAGATGCTCATAAGCTGAAAGAAGAGACAGATAAGTAAGCCAGTAACTATAAGAAATGTGATGTGTGCAGTGATATAATGCTAAACCATAAAAGGGCAGAAAAAGAATTTACTTTGTGAGAGGAAATGAGGTCAGAGAAAGCTTCAGAGACAATGTAGCTTTTGAACAGGTTGTGAATTATAAAAGAGAAGGAGATTCCAGGCAAAGCTCAGCACATCAGCACGAGGCCCACAGTGTAAAGAAACAGTGTGTTTGGGAAACCACAAGTGGTTAGACAAAGCTGGAACTCATTGGTTCAGTGGAAGAGGAAGAAGGAAGGAGCAGAAAGGGTCTGCGTGTTCACTGAGAAACTTGGACCCCATTGTGCGGGCTGTGTGAAACCAGGGAAGGGATTTAGACTGAGAGGGAGATAATGAGCTTTGGGTTTTAGAATGACCCATATGACATTCGGTGTGCTCAATCAAAAATGTTGCAGACACCCAATAAATCCATCTTTTCTACAAGTGTTTACTGGAAACCTCTCCCATCCTACATGCTAGTGCTGTGCCAGACACAATAATAAGCAAAACCAGACATCCTGTTCTTATGGCACTTGCAGTTTGGCAGGGGAGACAAGACCTTAATCAAATAATTATACAAATAAATACAAAATTACAGAGGGGATGAGTGCTACAAAGGAGAAGCACGTGGTGCCAGGAGAGCCTGTAATTGGAACATTTGACTTTGCCAGGCGGTCAGGGCAGCTTCTCTGCTGAGCTAAGCTTCAAAGGGCGGTGCTTCAAGGAAAGGCACTCTGAAGTCTCTTAGGGAATGGGCCTTCTGGCTTCAGAATCCCCTTCCAGTGAGTCAAGCAGGTATTGCGTCCTGTTCATCCTTTGATCTTCAGGACCTAGCCAGCGCTTGCCACAGAATCAACACCCAGTGAAAATTGGAAAGAAAAGAGAGGGAAAGAAGGAAAGCCCCAGGAGGCACTTCAGATGTTTGAAGATAGCAGTTCCAGTCCCCAGAGCACTAGACATTTTCCTTCCTGTGGTGGTCACCATTTCAAGTTCCCATCGCTGTCATGATCATTCTGCTAATTGTCAAGGTCCCCATGACAGGTGATTTAAAACATCAGAGATGTAGCCTTGTGCACAGAGCACTGGTTTCTTGGAGCCCCTTTTCATCATTCACTGTCCTTCCCCTTTTCAGCACTCAGCTGCGGCTTTTGTGGAAGGATATTGGTCCTTCTCTCCCAGGAGCCCTCTGGGAATTAACTGAGACAATAAGAAAAAACTCTGTAAACTCTAAGAGCTAAACAATTGTAGAATTTAAATATTTGCTGGGCTACCACATGAGTGAAAAATTAGATTTATTCTTTGTGTCTCCAGAGAACAAAATTAAATCAATGGATAGAAATTACCACACGCAGATTTCAGCTCAGCAGAAGGAAGAAAGGTTCTAACAATCAGAACTATCCATCAGTGGAATGGCTGCATTTCAAAGGTGGGCATCCAACATTGGGAACACTCAGTACAAGTATGCCATGGAAGAAATTCCTATTTTGAGTGAGAGGGTAGATCGAATAACTTCTAAGGTTTCCTCTTAACTTTAGACTTCAACAACCTGATGATAGTCAATACAAGCGAAGGAGCTGGGAGAGGGCACCTGTGGCAGAGAGAATAGCATGAACAGAAACATGGAGCAGAAATAAGAGTGGGCAACCATGAGGAAATTCCAAAAAGAAGTGAACGGTCTGTTTAAATGGATTGTGCAATGGAGGATAGAGAAGATAACTAACATTGGTTACACAAAACCTTTGTGCCAGATGCATGTAGCTCCATTTAAGCTGGGGGTGTGCTTTCCAGGCTTACCCTCTGGTGGAGGGGAGATTGTTGGCCCCAGGAAGTCTTAGACATGGTTGGAAGACTTCCTATCTTGAAGGCTGTGAAGTGGGCTAGGTCCTGTCCTGGGGGGTGGAAGGGGATCAAGAATATGCAATCTGGCTGGGCTGTAGGTTGTGTTGAAAAATACACAAAGACAGAATTTGAATCCTTAGTCTGCCTTCTTATATAGTCATGACTCTAGCAATCTACTTAATCTCTGTGACTTTCAGTTAATTTACATATAAAATGGAACTGAAATTTTCCTTCCCCAGGCTGATGTAACAATTAACAGAAATAATGTAAAAGGGCATGCTGGGAAGAGCACAGGCTTTGGAATCAGAGAGACCCAGACTTGAATCTCAGTAGGCTATGAACTGGTTGCAAGATCTTAGGCAAATTATTAACTTTTTCTTATCTGTAAAATAGAAATGACAGTATTTCAAGGCTATTTTGAAAATTAAGTAAAATAAGAAAAGTACCTGGCATATAACAATGTTCAACTAGCAGTTTTGTTACTACAAATAATAGATGAGATCCCATATGTTAAGCACTTATCAAAGAGCCTAGCGCATAATTGATGTTCAGCTGATGTTAGCTCCCTTCCCCCCTGCCCCTGTGTGTGTCTGTCACACTGGAGGTCAGAACAGTGGCTTGCTTACCCTGGTGTCCACTCTCTGGCTTAATGCTCTGCCCATATGAAGAGCTCAATGAATGTCTGTTTCTCGGAAGTGAATTGATTGCTCTTGATGACATGGTTGGTCTCTTTCCTCAAGTAGCCAGTGAGTCATGCCACTTTCTTCTTCCTGTCTCTTCTCTTGTTCTATTTCTGACTCTCATCAGTGGGAGGGGAATCAATGTTCATCAAAGTGATTTTTAAAAATAAAAGATAGAGGGAGGTTTAGGAACTATTCTCTGGGCTACTTTCTTTCCATTGAGTACAAGATTTTGACAGCTGGATTGTTGTTGTTTCCAATCTTGTTTATCTTTAGGTGAAATAACAATGACAGCAATATCAACAGTAATAGCAGCAGCTACTATGAGCTTTATTGAGAATCTACTATGTGCTTGGTACTCTGCCAGGCTCTACTTGTACGTTACCTCTTCAACAGCTTCAAGGTTGGTTTTATTATCACCACTTTACCAATCAGGAAATTTAAGCTTGGAAAAATTAAATAACAATAGAAGCGGTAACTTCCCATGCTTGATTTCCTATTATGAGCTAGGCACTTAAAAAACATATTATTTCATTACAAACACCCTGCAAAGAAGGCAATATTATTTCCAGTCCAGATGTGAGGAAGCTAAGCCTCAGAGAGATGAAAAAAACCAAGCTGTCCAAAATCATACAGGTGGTGAATGGCAGAGTGGGAGTTAGGCCACAGCCTGTGCAACTCTTACATTCGTTCATTTCCTTTCTACCTGGCCATTTGCTACTCTTTGAGGGAAGCTTCATGTTGAGATTCTGGCTGGTGGCAGCCATGGGCAGGCCGCAAAAGGTAAATTGCCCAGGGAGGGGATCGCACAAGAGCGTGGACACTGGACATGGTGATCACGGGGAGCTGTTTTAGAGACTGCTTCCTGTAATCATATAGTTAGTAAATGGTGGAACAGGGACTCACACCCAGCAGTCTAACTCCAAAAACCATGCTTTTAACCTCAAAACTATGTGGCCTTTTTGTTTAACAAGTAGTACTTGAATCCCTACTGTGTGCCCAGCTATTTGCCAGGCACTGGGAGTACAGAGATGAAACTGATTCCACGTCGAAGGTCATTTATTATTCCATACCAGGATTTCCAATTAATTGTCCATCGACTGGTGACAGGACTCTTCTATCAAAACCTGGGGCACAGGGCCAGGCTCCGGGCGGAGATGAGGGACTAGAAACTCTCACTGAAAAACAGAATAATGCAGGAGGAGTGAGAAGCGCTGACACCCTGAGGCAGTGCATTTTGTCAGAAATCCTACCTGAGCCTCTAGATCACCAGACTGGATGGAAGTGTGGCTTACTTCTAAACCCTAGAAGACAAGATTTTCGGTCTGACCCTGCAGATCTGCGGGATAGGTCTCATCGGTGGTGTTGGCTATGAGGGCGTCAGGAAGCAGAGGCAAGGGCATGGGAGGGGTGGATCAAATACTGTTGCCCTGTTTCATAGGTTCACATGCACGGAGCTTTTTTTTTTTTTTTAAGCCACTGAATGGGACACTTTATTATTTTTTTTAATATTTTTTAAATTTATTTTTCTCTCCATCTCGTTCAAATCCCGATCAGGTCTCATTTGAAGTTGTAGGAGAAAGAGGAGAGAAACATTAATGTGTGGTTGCTTCTCACGCACCCCCTACTGGGGGCACAACTTGGGTCAAAACCCAGGCATGTGCCCTGACTGGGAATTGAACCAGTAACCCTTTGGTTCCCAGGCCAGTGCTCAGTCCACTGAGCCACAGCCACCAGGGCCGCATGCATGGAGCTTTTGTGTAGATATGGCAAACAGTGACTGTTTCTCTCAGTAGTGCCTAAGATTCCCAGTGTTAGATGTTCACTCACTCACTTATCCATCCCTTCATTCATTCATTAATTCATTCATCTACTCACTTATTCACTAGCTAGAGAAAATTCTGTTTGCTAGACCTCTCAGAGAGAGGTATTATATATGGTCAAAGGAAGTACTCTGAGAAGCTTTTTGAGGTGAAGGGTAAGATACCCAAAGACCATATTCAATGGACAGGAGATGGTGATTCACAGGCTCTCCAAGGATAGTGGGTGTGTTATATGCAGATTTTGTTTGGCTGGGTAATTCAGTGCAAGTCTGCGCCAGAGCTGAATGACTGAGGACACGCTGAAGCTGAGTCCTGCCAGAAACATAACCGTTATATTTGGTTTCTCATCTCCTCACATCTAATCTGTCTCCATGTCTATAATTCACCTCTTAAATACCTCTTGAATTTGGTTTTATTCCATCCCCATGGCTACCACTCTCGTTCAAATCCCGATCGGGTCTCATGTGAACCACTGCAAAGATCTAACCTGCAGTTCTGCTTCCCATGTCGTCTCCCTCCAGCCCATTCTCCACATCACAGAGTGATCTTTCTAAAATTTGGATTTAATCATGTTAATCCCATGCCATAGCATTCAAAGCTCTCTGTAGCTTCATCATCTACCCATTTCCCATCATTCTTTGAGTTCTTCTCAATTGTTCACTGACAACACTTTCTTCTGATAAAATACTTTTCCTTCACTTCTCTGCTTGGGAAATTCTTTAGAAAAGTCCTTGTTGTTCTCCTTCTACCACCAAATAAGCACATCTTTAGACAATGCTTCTGGGCTCCATAGAGACTCGCCTGTGGGAGTCATTATGCTGTCTCCTCGTGGGCATATCATGGATTGCACTTTCTTAGGTGTGGGCATGTGGCTTGCTTCAGCCAGTGAAATAAGTGGAAGTTTTAAGACCAACACATGAGTCATGTACTTTCTTTTTTTAAAAATGTTATTTATTTATTTTTTAGAGAGAGGGGAAGGAAAGGAGAAAGAGAGGGAGAGAAACATCAATGTGTGGTTGCTTCTCATGCACCCCTCTCTTGGGACCTGACCCATAACCCAGGCATGTGCCCTGACTGGGAATCGAACCAGCAACCCCTTGGTTCACAGGCCCGTGCTCAATCCACTGAGCTACACCAGCCAGGGCAAGTTATCTACTTTCTTTTCCTCTGGTAGCTGCTTTGTCAGTCTTTATCCTAGAATAAGGAGGACAAAAACCAGAGCACCCAGCCAACCCTTAACACTTAGTGGATATGTAACAACAATGAAAAATAACACCTTGTTGTTTAAGCTGTTGAGATTTGTGCTTGCTTGTTACTGAAACTCAGTCGCTCCTAACTGATACACAATCTCTGAGTTGACACCTTCCATAACTACCTACCTTACCTGACTTGTGTGGTACATTTTCTTTATACAACTTATCTGGTACTGATGACATACTGGTACCTATTGTTAATTATCAGTTTGATATGGCATGTCTTAGTCACCTCTACACTTTTACTGAGGCTTCCTGAGGGCAGGAATGTTCCATTTTTGTATCACCCAAAGTATGGTTCATGGCCAAGGCAGTATAGTGTAGGTGTAGGAGTTAGACAGACTTGTTTTGAATAACAATTTTGACATTTAGTGGGCAATCTCTTTGAACCTCAGTTTTTCTCATCAGTAGAAGGGAGTAATAATATATACCCTTCAGGGTTTTTCTAAAGTCTGTGGATAATAGGTGCAGCATTGGTACTAATAATGTCATGCTATAATTATTATTGTTCCCATTATCATTATAGATAGTGTCCAGTGAGTGCTTGTGAATAAATTTTTCATTGATGGGGGTGTAGAGGTATGTGCATTGGACTTGGAATCAGAAAACCTGGATTTAAGGCATAGCTTTTGTCATTAGCTTTGAGAACTTAGGAGAGTCAGGACAACTCTCCTACCCTTTCTGTTTTTTTGTATTCTCAGCTACAATAGGCACCAACCTCACAGGGATTTGATAAAATTTAAAAGAACTAATATATATGTTATTGGAAATGTCTTATACATGCTCAGGCATCACACATTCTAAAACTGTGATGAAGCAGGGAACATTGGCTGGTCCCTCACCTGAGGACTGTGGGGACCTTTAGGAAGCATCCCACTGTGCTCCGGAGACACTTCGCTGCTGGTCTTGATTTGGCTAGCTTGCTTACTTGTTTGTTTTTCCAACTCAACTGTGAGCTGCTTGAAATAAAGAATTGTCTTAGGAAATATTTTTTTTCTAAAAATGTTTATTTCTCCTTATGTAAGAGTAATACATGCTTATTGTAATGAAAATAAAAATACATGGAGAAATGAAAGTCCTGATAATTCTTGTCTCTCATACAGAGATAACTATTAATTTTTTATGTATTCTTTCCAGATTTCATCTCTGCACATACACTTAAAAAACTGAGATCATATCACAAATATAAACATTGTCCCATGTCATTAAATATTCTTACAAAAATAAACATAAAATTTTTTACATTTTAACCATGCTCCTATTGTTGAATATATAAGTTGATGATAGTTTTTGACTGTCTAAATAAACTGATAACAAACATTTTTGTGATTAGGTATTTGCCTGATTTACTAATTTTGTAGGAAAACATTTTAGGAGAAAAAATTCTAGGTCAAAGGGTTCAGATAATTTTGATGCTCTTGAGACTTCCATATTGATCTCCAGAAACACTGAACCAAGTTCCACTCCCATGAGCTGGTGAGAAGTTGCACATCTCACTATATCCTAATCTACAGTAGGAATTATAATTAAAAATATGGTTAAAACCTTTTTATATAATAAATATTCATTTACACTTCTTCTATGAATTGTTCAGTCCTCTTGCCCATTTTTCTGCTGGGATTTTAATTATATGCTTATTCATTTCTGTGAGGTTTTAACAACCATTTTATTCTAGTCACCCAGTATAATATAGGGCACATAATAGGTGCTCCTATTAGTTAATTGTTCTGGGGTCTTTTTAGGAACAAAAGCAAACTTTCTAAGAGGCTAACTCTTTCCTTTTTCCACCCAGGACACAGCTGGGCAGGAGCGGTACCGGACCATCACCACAGCCTATTACCGTGGGGCCATGGGCTTCATTCTGATGTATGATATCACCAACGAGGAGTCCTTCAATGCTGTCCAAGATTGGTATGAGATTCATTCATTCATTCATTCATTCATTCATTCATCAAACTATTCAAGAAAACCTAAAGTGTGCTGTGGGCTAGATAAATCTGGGTAAATCAGATTGGCTCCTGTCCTCAAGGAATTCATGGATGAGAGGAGAAGACAGATAAGTAAGCAGTCAATGAAAATATCATGTGACAGGTGCAGTGATGAAGAGAGTCACTGGGGCTGTGGGAACCCAGTGGAGGGCTCTGATGCAGCTTGGAGAGTCAGGGAAGGTGTCCTGGAGTTGCTGACATATATGCTGCACATTGTAAGATGAACAGGAGTTAGCCAGAGGGGTAAATGGATAAGAATGTTATTGGAAAAAATAGAGATGTGCAAAGGCAAGAAGGTAGGTAAGAGGCCAGAAAAAGCAGAGGTCATGAAGGACTTTGTGTGCTGGAGTAAGAAGTTTGGATTTTATCCCACAGGTGATAACATTTGAACAGGGAAACAACAGGTTCAGGTTAATGGTTTAGAAAGATCATTCTGGCCATAGTAGTGAGTGAATCCACATACTACTTCCCTACAAAGTTTATCCCTGAGCTGGGTTAGGGGTCCAGGAGTACATCCAAACTAAGTAAAGATTCAATTCACAGTGGAAATCAGCACAGCTTCTAGTGGTACAACCTCTGAGCAACCCATCTTTCTCCCTGGGGCATAAATTACAGGGAGAGATGAATGTGAGCAAAAGGACAGGTGAGAGGGAGGGGCCAGGACCCTGTGCCCCCATCAGTGGAAAGGATGAGGATGGGGGAAGGTGGGGCATCTGTGCTGTGGCTCTTCTTCGGAATCAGAGGAGCTGAGCAGGCCAGACACACAGCAGCAGGGCTGGGCAGTGCTAAGCTTTTTTCCTGCTCCCTTTTGCCAACAGCTGCTCATTTCCCAAGGAACAGTGGGTGTGACTGAAGCACTGTTTGTACCTTGGGACCTTAAGATGAGAGCGACCTTGCAGCCTGCCTGCTGCACCCCATGTTCTAAACAGCAGTACAGGGTGCCATCTGCACATCTGTCATTCACTCATGGTTCTCCTTCTCAGCCTCTCTGTCATATCTTCTTCCTCCTTTCTCCCCCTTCCCTTTAACAACTCCTCTCTACCTTCCTTCTCTCCCCTTCTTTTCTCTTTTCTCTTTACTCCTCTTTTTTCTCCTCCTTTTTCCCTTTCTTATTCCCTTCCCTCAGTCACGATTTTCCCATCACCTTCCAAGGAGTGATTAGCTCTTTAAGTGTCATCCACTGCTCATTCCTTGTTGGCCTTGACCTCCTTCCCTTTCTCCATCAGTCCATGTTCATTCCACCTCAGGAACACAGTGACTTTAACACCTGGTGACAATTCCTCCAAGAATAACCTGAGTTGCTAATCTGGGAGCAGAGAGTGGATGGAGTGGGAGGAGGGAGGAAAATGACAGGAAGAGTTGCATGAGTTGGCTCCAGTTACTTCCTCGAGGCTGAAGTCTAAGTATGTATCTCTCCCAAGCCTTGGCCTTTGAGATTTGCCTCTGAGAAACTTGGTCCCAGACTAGCCTCTACACGCCATTGAAGCCCCAGTGCCCAGCACGGAATGTAGCTCTTTGTTGGCTCACAACAAAAGGTAGTTGACTGAATTCCATCCTTTGATGGAATGGCTTCTCACCATTAAAGAAAGTTGGTGGTGGGATTAGTTTCAGGAGCAGAGCCAGTAATAGGTCCAGGTTGTCGTTAAGATTGAGTTACTAAGGGTCCGTGTCAGGATAGGGTCAGAATTTTAGATCTACTTCAGGATTAACCACTTAGCTTATTCACTCATCAGATATTCACTGTCAACTTCTCTGCTGTGGTCTCTTTGCTGGGCGCTGGCACCTCACAGCTGAATAAGCCTGTCCTGCCCTCAAAGGAAGGACAAATAAATTCAGCCAAATGTAACAGTAGCCACAGTAAACGTGTAGGGGGACAAAAGGGGAAGTAACCATTTCTACATGATGGGGTGGTTGGGGACAGAGTCAGGTCCATTCCACACAAAGAAGTCTCCACAATATAAGGGTCCTACTTTACTCCCTCTTTTACAATTTTGTTTCTAATTATAGAAGTAAGACATACTTTCAAAATTTGAAAAGTACAGGAGACTATTTTTTAAATTTTATTTTATTCATTCACTTATTTATTTTTGGATAGAGAGGAAGGGAGGGAGAAAGAGAGGGAGAGAAACATCAATGTGTGAGAGGTACAGCAATTGGTTGCCTCTTACACACCCCCAACTGGGGACCTGGCCTTCAACCCAGGCATGTACCCTGACTGGGAATTGAACCAGCGACCCTTCAGTTCACAGGCTGACAGTGCACTGACCCACACCAGCCAGGGTGGGAAACTACTTTTTTAAAGTTTCATAATCATTGTATGTGAAAGAAAGCACTGCTGACATTTTGGTTTCTACAAGTAATCATGATATAAGGGGTATGATTCACTTAGGAGGAGGGAGAGGCTAGATGGGCCTGGGAAGTCTCTCCACAGGGAACTGTGGGATAAGCCTTGGGCCTTGGAGGACAAGTTAGTGTGGGAAAATGATTCCCTGTACAGCAAAGGCACAAGCCACAGAAGAGTATTCGGGGAATAGGTGAGAAGGTTTATAAAGTGGGAGGAAAGGCGATGAGGCTGGAGGGACAGGAAGTGAAGGGTCTTTAACATCTAACTGAGGGAACTAGACTTTATTGCATGAGTAGTGGGGGAAAGAAATCTTTTAAGAAAAATATGGTCAGATAGATGTTTTAGAAAGAACTCTCTGCCCAGTGAGAAGAGGGATAGGCAGATGCATTAGAAGAGGGTTCCAAAGGGGTAGGTGAGGTTTGCAACCAGGGCTCAGGGGTTGGCCTCTGTGATGGCCAGTAGGGGCAGGTATCTGTCTCTGTCCTCAGCTGAATTAACTGACATTGACCTGGATGTTGGTATTCCCATGGAAGCGAATTGATTTCTTCAAGCTCCACAGAGTCCTCCTCAGTCTGGGGGGTGTCATTAACATTGTCCTGTCTCTGTCACTCTTTAGGGCCACTCAGATCAAGACCTACTCCTGGGACAATGCACAGGTTATCCTGGTGGGAAACAAGTGTGACATGGAGGAAGAAAGGGTTGTTCCCACTGAGAAAGGCCGGCTCCTTGCAGAGCAGCTTGGTATGTATACAACACATGTGTTTATGTGTGTGCATGTGTCATGGCTTTGTGACATTGCGGAGTTGTGACTGTGAAGTATGTCATATGTGCTCTGTAAGTGTTGTTTTATATTTGTGTGATGTACATATAGCTTTGTGCCAGGTAATTCACTATTTGTTGTATGTACATTATTTGTTACATTGAATATATAAGTAAAACCAGATTATGAACTTTTTTAATCAGCTCCTTCTACAAAAGATATGAAATATTTTATAAAAATCATCATAATACATTTTTTAAAAACCTACATAAGTAAGAAAATTGGAGCAAGGGAAAAGCAAAGGTATGAGGAAAATAAGAAGAACCAGGGATAAGATAAGTATGTATATTGTAGATTCTTGGGCATGTGCAAGAGTTGGGCTAAAATATTGGCTTTGAGCCTCCTAGCAACCATTGCAAAGAGGAAAACATAATCAGTTACACTGTTCAGAGATGTTTCTTAAGTAAAAAACCAACCCATTGTTCCAGAGAAACACTGCTCTTCATTGGCAACTGTAGAGCAGACTGTATTTGTGGAGTATGACAATGTCCTTAATATCAAACAACCTTACAGTAACTATAACGCTGAACATCACAGGCTGTGTCTTACACTTTCTCTCAATGTAAACTGATCCTTCCTCACCAAAGCACATTTCACAACAAAAGGTATTGTATGAAGGGATGGAACAGTGAGGCTGAAGTATGCGGCTCAGTAATGCTCTCATGTTTCCTAAGGTTAAAGCATCTTGACTCCCGTGCTCCATTGACACCCAGGTGCCATGGGTGTGTCTCAGTGGCCCCTCGGCAGGACTCCTGCCTACACTTGCTTAAAATAGCAGCTTTTTCTTTTATTTTTTTCTTTTTCAAATTTCATTTATTTATTTTTTGAGAGAAGGGAAGGGAGGGGAGAAAGAGAGGGAGAGAAACAGCAATGTGTTTGCTTCTTGTGCGTCACCTACCGAGGACCTGGCCCGCAACCCAGGCACATGCCCTAGACTGGGAATTGAACCAGCGACATTTGGGTCACAGGCCAGCACTCAATCCACTGAGCCACACCAGCCAGGGCCAGTTTTTTCTTTTTTTTAAAATTTTTTTATTTTAGATTATTCAGTACAGTTTCTATCCTTTATTCCCATTCCAGCCCACCCACCCATCCCTTCCCTCCTCCCTCCCATTTCCAACCCCCCTAGTTTTGTCCATGTGTCCTCTATATTTGTTCCTGTAAACCCTTCCCTTCTCCCCTGAAATTCCCTCCCCTCTCCCCTCTGGGCCCTGACTACCTGTCCTCTATTTCAGTGTCGTTTGTTATATTTTGCTTGTTTCTTTGTTTTGTTGTTTAGGTTCCTGTTAAAGGTGAGATCATATGCTAAAAATATGGAACGCTCCACGAATTTGCATGTCATCCTTGCGCAGGGGCCGTGCTAATCTTCTCTGTATCGTTCCAATTTTAGTATATGTGCTGCCGAAGTGAGCACCAGCTTTTTCTTTTCTTTTTTGTATTGGGGTTCAGTGTAAGACTGACTTAGGGAAATCTTCCTGTGGAAGAATGCATGTACTACCTAGCTTTTACTCTGTAAGTAGTTGTCACAACCTAGGTGTCATAAGTTTGCAGAAGTATGGAGTTTCAAGTTATACTCTCTGACAATTTCTGAAGTAGGCTGGTATGTGGGTAAACTATAATATACAAGTGCATTGTATATATTATATGTATTATGAGTACATGTGTGTTGGGGAAGGTATCTTATACTTTTCTTCCCTCCTCTGTTCCCCACGGTGTTCTGGAATAGAAAGTAGCAAACTGTAGGTGATTAATAAATGGGAGGTTGAGTCATTTTGGGTCATGCTGTTCTTACACCATCACAGAGGTTCTTGGGCTCCATAAAGTGCCTCCACCCATCTGTTCGCAGATGGTTCGCAGAACAGTAAGCATGTAGTGAAGCCCACACCTGGGTGATCTCAGGCTATCTCTTTATGTCTTCAACCTGCTGTCCCCAGGGGAATGCCCAGCACTCTCCCTGGACCAGCTATGCCCTATTTGTTTGGAATGCTCCCTTCCATGTCCCAACCCCTACTTTCATTCATCCAATGAACACCCCCCCCACCTCAGCTTTCAAAACAGCTCAAGCTTCACACCTTCTGTGTGTGAAGCCTTTCCTGGCTGCCCAGAGCTCTTTTCCTTGTGTCCGCACTGCACGTGCACCATACAGGCAGCAGTCACAGTGCCCGTTGCACTTAGGTGCACTTGTTTTCCTGTCCATCTCCCGAACGCTCCATGAGGACAGGAAATCAGTCTTGTTTATCTTTGAACCCACAGTGCCTATCATATGGCCTGGCACCAAGTAGATACTGCAAAAATATGTTTTGATTAAATTTTTATTACGTTAAGTATTTGGCTACCTCCTTTTACTTCAATCTAATTAAGACTTCCTGAGTACCTACTCTATGCCAGGTACTGCACACTGAAATAGGATACATTTCCTGGTCTGTGGAGGACAGAAACAATGATACCCCAAGTGATCAGTGTTGTGATAGAGGGATATGCTGGGGGTTGTGGGAGCACCGTTGGGGTCAGAGAACATGACGCTCAAACTGAATCTTAAAGACAAGTAGGAGCAGCCAACTGAGGAAGAGAAGCAAGACATTCTAAGCAGGGGGAATAACACTGGCAAAGGCAAGGAATAGCACTTGGTGCTCTGGCAACCATAAATCATGGGATTGTGTGAGCCTATCACAGCGTTTCCCAAAGAGAGAGACCCATGACACTGGAAGTGTGCAAGGTGATTTTATGTAATGTTTTGATGTGTATTAAAAAAAGTATGATCAGCATGTCAAGCCCTTAGAGTTAAATAAGACTAAGTTTTAGAAAGATGAGTTAGTTTTATATTAGGGAAAAATACAGCTATCATGCCAAGTCCTTATGACTAAGATTTTTAAAAACCAAGTTGGTTAAATATTGATTAGGTGTTTATCATGTGTCAGGTACTGTTCTAAGTGTTTAATGGCATTAGTTAATTCAATCCTCCTAGAACCCTCTGAGAAAAATACTTTTCTTATCTCTAAGTTACTATTTTTTTTAACAGATGAGAAAACTGAGGTGCAGAGAAGTTGGGTAACTTACTTAAGGTCACACAGTTAGGAATAGGTAGGTAGAGTCACAGTTTGAACCCAAGCAGTAGTCTGGTTTCAGAGCCCAACCACTTACCCACACTACAGGGCATATATGGTAATAATGGGTGATGTATTTTGAGTCAGGCATTGTATGAAATACTTTGCCGTAATTGTCTCATTTAATGCTCACTATAATCCTTCAAGATAGGTGCTATAGGATCATGTCTAACACTCTGAAAAATGAAATTTAGAGGTTAAGTAACTTGCTCAAGATTACACACTTAAAAAGAAGTAGAGTCAGTATAGATCATAAGTTCATGTAGAAACATAGATGGAAGTGAGATTAATTCTTAGTTAAGGCTTTAGGGAGGCATTTGAAGAGGGCCTTATTAATGAATTGGTCAGATTTGGGCAGTGACCCAGCTCTGTCCTACTCCAGTTCCTGAGCTTTCCTCTATTGCTTACCAGAACTTGCTTACTTACCATGTCTCTCTCTCTTACTAGACCTCGAGAACAGCTGAAGTTATGTCTACTTTGTTCTCTTAATCCAAGCACCCAGAACAGGGTAGATATTCATTCTTCATACATCTATTCGCTTGCTCATTTAAAAATATGTTTTGAGCATGTACTCTGAGCTGGGCAGGTTCTGTTTGGCACTTGGGATATAACAGTGAACCAAACAGCTCTGGTCCTTACTGTCATGGAACTAATGAGTAAAGAAATTTCAAACACATAATTATACAAAAATTTATAATTCAAAATGTATAAATGGGTGAGTTACATGGCATGTGAGTTATATCTCAATAAAGGTGTTAACATTTGTCATAAGTTCTGCATGAGTTAGGACTCTTGTTATGACAAGTGATGAAATCCCAAATCAAATTAGCTTTAACTTAAAAGAAAACAAAATTTATTACCTCACGTAGCTGGGAAGTCCATTAGACCCAGGACTCAACTGCACTCTCTAGTTCTCAGCTTTGCTTACCCTTTCAGCCTCCTGTAGCCAGACTCTGCATGGGGGGTACGATGGATGATGGCAGCTCCAGATTCATATCTTCCCAACTCTTGCAAAAACAGCCTCTTTCTCCCAGTCACCATATATTAATCTCAGAGAAGAATATGATTGGTCACCTGTTAGTCACATGCCTATCCCAATGGCTGGAGGAGGCAAGTGTTATAACCTATAGTTCCACAACAACTGTGTAAACTAGGGACTCCCTAAAGGAAGTTATGGTGGACAGATAAAAGTAACATAAGTCACCAGTGCTATGAAGAAAGTAAAAAAGAGAGACCTAATTATAGACTGGAGAGTCAAGATCTTCTGAGAAAGTAACACTTAAGCTGACAATGAAGGATGAGAAAAAGTTAGCCAGGCAAAGGGTGGGTATGCAGGGCAAGGAGGTGTCAAGGTGGAGAGGTATGTTCTACAGTAAGAATTTCTACAGTAAGAATAGGACTCACGTGGGGTAGAGCTTGAAACCCTCATGAGAGTGAAAGAAGGCCACGTCACAGGGAATAAACAATCACAGGGAGAATTGTGTGAGATGAGAGAGAAGGAAGAGGCAGAGCCTAGATCACAGGGTCTTGTGGACCATGTTGAGAATTTTGCAAGGAAGGAGTCAGATCTGGGAAAGTGAGGGAAGATGCTCAGCCCCCCTCATCGCCACCCTAGCCCTATCCCTCTGCTATGTCAGCTACTAAGTAAGTTTCTGTGACCTGCTTGTCAGTGCCACAGTGCTATTCTCTGCTTTATGGGGACCCTCTTTGGGATTTTCTCTTTCTTTAGCTTTTCTCCGCTCACTCAGCCAAGACTATTGATATGGTCAGCAGCTAGTATTTGTTAAAGCTGTGAGCAAGTAGCAATAGGTCTTGATAAAGTTCCTGGGACACGAGTGAGGCTATAAAGATGCTGAGGAAAGTGGATCTTTGGGAGGGTGGAGGAGTTTCAGGGACTCCTATTCCAGGAAGCATGGCATTTTTAGGCTCTACCTCCATGTGACCTTCTAAAGGGGCTTTTTGTTCCTTCTTGGGATTTGACTGGCAATGGGTCTGGCTAGAGCCCAGGGATGCTAGTAACTACTAAAAGGTAAATGCGCTTCTACCCACAAGGGAAGAAGAGACCCACTTAAAATGTGGCTTTAAAACACACACACATACACTCACTCCAACAAAGTGTAGTGGGAAAAACCTCAGACCAGAAGTGAGGAGACTGAAGATTTTACCCTGCTTCTGCCACTAGTTTCCTGTGCGACACTGAGCACCTAGTTTCCTGTCTTCGAGTTGCCCCTCTGGTAAGCAGGGGGTGTGGATTAGTTGACTGGGAAGGCCCATTCGGCTCCATTCCTCTTCGATCCCATGGTTTCAATTTACACAACTTTCCACTCATCACTCAGTCCCCTCAGACCCTTGTACACTGCCTTGCTTATTTGAGGCACTTGCTGAATGTTTGGGGGTTGGGATGAATTATTGAAACCTTGCATCACTGAGCCTGGTTACAGCTAAATAAAGACCTAGCTGTCACTGATTAAAACTAACTTTGCTGCAATTCTCTCGTGACCCCTCACTCTCACCCACCTGGAAGGCGGCATTGTCATCAGCTCCAGCAGACTGATGAAGAAGCTGAGTCCAGACCCCTTGTGTTTTCTTGTACACAGAGAGCTATACCACACTTCTGTGTCGTTGTTTTTTCATGTGAAGATTATGTGACTTTTCTGAGCGTACAGGTAGTAGGCGGCAGGCCCAGTACACTCAAACTCAGCCTTTGGACTTAAAATCCTAAGGCTCCTATTTTATCATCCAGTGGTGTTTTCCAAAAAAACTGCCATAGTTTCTCTTAAAATTTCCATCCTCAGTCACAATGGTAGTGAGATTTCTTTAGATTATGTTGCAATAATACATAACCCGAGTCAGAAGCTTTTATAATAAAGTTTTTTTTCTTTCACTTATATTCTCTGCTTACATTACATGCCACTGCAAGACAGCTGCAACTCCATCCCAAATTCCTCCTCTGGGATCCAATCTGGGATGGCTAAACCACACAAAGGCTCTTAAACCTTTTGGTGAGATTTGGAATGGCCACATCCATTGGCCAAAAAAAGTCACACAGTCAAATCTAATGTGGAAGTAGGGAGATATATTCCTCCCACAAGGAGGCACTGCAAGCCACCTCACAATCTGTCAGGATGTAAAATCCTCTGCAGGGAGGGCAGTGAATAATCCACCACAATCACTGAACACATGATAGACCCATGAATGCGTTTCCTGCCTTCAGAGTTCTCGACCAGGAAATAGAGAGATCATTTCAATATCCTTTGGATAGATGTCTGTGCTAGTCCTTAGCCTGTTTGCTATCATTCTTTATCCCTCACCTGCTCTGTCTCGCTCCTGCAACCCCCTCTGGGGTGTTGATCTTTGCAGGCTGTGTTTCCCAGGCTCCCATGACAGTGGCCCCTGACTGGGTCAGCCAAGGAGAGACACTGGCAGGTGATGGGAAAAAGGGAGAAACCTGGATATCCCCCTCAACCTCCAACCCCTTAGCCAGCTTTTCCAGTAGATGCTGCTCTTCTCTGACTCCTGCTCCCATGGTTCTAGCTTCCTTTGGTCCCAGTAATAGTTTTTGTTTTGTTTTGGTTTTTGCTATTGATAATCTCTGGGTTTCCTCACTATTGATTTGGCCTCTTAGTTCTTCTATCACCTATATAATCAATTCCATGTGGGTTAAATATTAAGAATAGTTCCCATTTTCCTGTTGGGATCTGACTGGAACGACTGGGTAAGCAAGCTGTCATGGTGTTGCAGGGGAGAGTACATTGCATGTTCTGAGTGGTGGAGGTTGGCTGGGAAGAGAAAGGGAAGGCCCTCTCGAATCAGTGACTCCATAGGTAAGTAATAAAGATAATTACAAGTAGGAGCTAAAGAGTAATAGCCTGAGCAAAGGCACCAAATAACAAAGTGTTAATGCTTCTGGAACATGGTGTGACCCAGGAAGATGAGACTGGGTCATGGGTGTTAAGCCAACGAGTCTGGCTATTACATTAATCCAAACTCTTTCAGTTCCACTGACACAAATCCAAGTCAAAATAGTTTATATTGTAAAACAGGGGCATAACTGAAACAGAATGGAAGAAAAGGTTGCTGAAATGAGATGGCCAAGGAATTAAGAGGCCAGGGGGTTGGATGGATTGTGCACACGAAACCCGAAGCTCCTGAGAATAAGAACAACAGTGGGTAGAGAGGAAGACAGCGAGTCCCTTGCCAAAATCATCAGTGACTCGGGGAAGTGAGTTGAAGACTCACACGTGATGGAGAAGGGATTTGAACATGTAAGTGAAGGAGCAGTGCTCTGGGGCAGTGTCAGGATGGAGAGGTGAGTTTCTGAATGGAATTCTGAAGTCAAATTCAGAAGCAGGCAGCGTGGACATAGTCTGCGGTGCTGTGGGTCTGTGACAGCTGCCTGTGGCCTGGATGGGTAACATGATCATTTTGGGGTGGAGGGAATCATATAAGATTCCGTTAAGAATCAGGACCTATTAAAGACAGGAAAAAAAATCCTGTTGTCGTGAAGCCAGATGGAAGGAGGAAAGGACTGGGGGCTAGTCTGATTAATTGGTTGTCATCTTCATGATCTCACTAGATTCTTAGCTCCTGAGAATCCTTACTAATAAACCTGAGGAAAAGGTTATCATCTGGGCGTAATAATGAAGAACATTCTAGGAGACTGGCAGTAATTAGGTGGGGGTGAATTTGGAGTTCTGCCAGCAAAAGAGCTGGCTAGGCCCATGAGCTGGTTACTTGAATCAGAGTTCTCATACCTTGGGTACCTTTGAGATGACAGTGGAGACATATCCTTGGCATGACGTATGAGCTCTTCATGTCTGTCCACCTACTACCTCATCTCTCACCACTTTGAGCTTTCTACTCTACAGTCAATCTTAGCCAAAAGGCCAAGAAGTGATGAGCTTTCTACTCCAGTGATAACAAACTGCTATCACTGCTATCACCATAGGGTCCTTCTAGCATATACCAAAGCTGTGTGTGTGTGTGTGTGTGTGTGTTTAGAAAGAGAAGTGAGAGAAAAAGAGAAGGAGAGAAACATCAATGTGAGAGAGAAATATCGATCAGTTGCCTCTCGTATGTGCCCCAACCATGGGACCAAACCTGCAGCCTAGGTGTGTGCCCTGACCAGCAACCTTCCACTTTGTAGGATGATGCCCAACCAACTGACCCATACTGGTCAGGGCACCAAGGCTGTGTTTTGCCTCATTATTGGTGCTCATACTTTTTTCCCCATGTGGTGTGCTGCACATGCATGTGCCCAATCATATGTCTTTATGTAGCTGATATTTTCTTAGGAATCAGCTTCTCTAAGAAGCCTTCCCTGGCTCCCAGTTTCACTTAGGCACCTCCTTTGTGCCCTTACAATCCCCTGGCTTCCCACCATCCCAGCATTTATCACTATAATATTGTCACTATGTCTCTTCCACACTAGACAAGGAGTTCCTCAAGGGTAGGAACTGTGTCTGTGTCTGGTTCACCTCACTGTCCCCAGTGCCCAGAACAGGATCTGCCATGCTCATTGAGCTAAGTCCTTATGACCCCCACTGTCCACCTCTCCTCAACTTGTACCCTTCATGCTCATTCCCACCTCCTTCATTCATCTATTCGTTCAACCAGTACTCACCAAACACATACTCTAGCTGGTGCAGAGGCTCAGACGAATAACATGGCCCCTGCATGGGAGCTCCTTGCCAAATGGATTTCTCCATGCAGGGTAACGTGTTTTGGCAGAGGGAAGCACAGAGGAGAATGAAGAGGCCCTGTCTAAGCTGAGTCCTGAAGACTGAGAAGTTAGGCAGGTGAAGAGTTTTGCTCAGTACTGGCCTTAAAGCTTCCCATTCCCACTAACTTTTGTAAGATTCCTCCCCTCTTCTCTGCTGCCACTCTCTCCATCCACCAAGCATTCCTCTGGTTTGCTCTCTGTGGGTTAGAAATGTTATAGTATGTTCTGTCACTGTTCCAACTGAGAGCAAGACAAAAGAGCAAGGAATAGGGCCCTGGCTCATGCCCCACCTCTAAGCCTCGGTTTCCCTATCTGTAAACTATTAAGTGCTAACCCTTGTCTCACCCCAGCCGTCACAAGGTTGTTTTAAAATTGTGTTTGTGAGCTGTTTTGGATTCTGCACCTGTGAAGATTGACACTCAGGTTAGTGGGTCTTTTCTCCACAATTTCATTTGGTGTCCCTTTGTCCCTGGCACTCAGTATAGACCTGGTACAAAGACAATGTTCAATAAAGACCTGGTTTATTGATTAGCAATGAATGATGAAGAAAATGAGGGTTTCCCCAAAGGTCCTAGGATGCAATGCAGGGTCAAGGAAGCTGGGACCAAGGTCGACTGGAAATATAAGGGAAAGAGAATTGCCTTGTATTGCACATGCCAATCACTTCACATACATTTGTGCATTTAATTCTCATCACCACTGTAGGAGGTATGTAATATTTACCCACTGTACAGGTGAGAAAACAGGCTGAGAGAGATTAGGCAACTTGCCCACAGTTGCACAGCTGGTAGTTGACTGAGACTATATTTAAATCCAGGCTAAGTGTTGGACCTGTTCCCACTGCCCACCCATGCAATGTGGCATATTCTCCCCTCAGTACCAATTCCTTGGGAGACGTGAGTATCCCTGGCCTTGATCTGTGTCCTCATGTTCATCTAAACTGATGGTTGAAGCCTATTTACTTCTTTATCTGCTTGCCCCTTTCCTAGGCAAGCAATACCCACCCCCCACCTCCCCTAACACTGTCACTTGTAATGAACCAGTCAAAGACCAGAGAGTTGATTTTTATGATATTCAGTAGGGAAAAGCTACATGCTGGAGGGTCTCTGAAGCTGACTAGGTTTCTACAGCCTGGGGATAATATGCCAGCAGCTGCCTCCTTCTTCATCTCATACTGCAATTAGCTGGCACTTCTGCAGCTGGCCTTTCTCAGGGTGGGAAGTGGGCCACAGGAGGAGCTGTCACCTGGAGGTGGGCTGGCAGGAGTTGTGAGTGCCTTCAAGCTGAGATGGCTGGGGGAAAAGGAGCCTTGTTTGTACCTGGGAGCTTCAGCCTCTTTGTGGACAGTGGGATACTAGGGAGAAGGAGAGAGGAGGAAAGAGATCCCCTCCTTTGTGGGAGAAGATGAAAAAGAGGGAGATGAGAGATGCAGATGAAAGAAGAAGAGCAGAAAGAAACTGTCATTGTAACAGGCAACTTTTGTGTAGTAGTTTATCCATCACCTCACTCAGTCCTCCCAACCACTCTCAGCAGGGGGACGGTGTTATTATTCCCGTTTGACAATCGGGGAGTCTGAGACTCAGAGAGGTTAAGTGATTCAGAGAGATGAAGTGACTTACCCAGAATCAGACACTTCGGTAGCCAGATAAAAGCAAGGAGGCCAACAATACTTTTAAAGGAAGAAAAAAGATATGATTGGGGTCGGGTATGGGGGAGGTTAAGTGAAAGGGAGAAAGAGGAAAAAATAGGCTGGGCTGTGTATGGACTTGGGAGTCAGCCAAACCCAGATCTAAACCCAATTTCCACTAATAAAGCCATGTGACCTTTTGTGAATTATATAATCTCTTAGAACCTTCATTCTCTCATTTATAAATTGGAAAAGATTATATTCACTCAACAGGCTGCTGTGAGGATTAAGTAAATTGATATTTGTAAAGCTCCTAGCATAGAATCTGGCATATAGTAGGTGTTCAATAAATATTAGAGACCCCCCCACCCCTGCCAAAGAGAGAGTTCAAGGAACATAAGGAAAAAAGAAGAGCTAAAATGAAAAAACAAAATGGAGGAAAGAAGCTTTTGAGAAGAAATAAAGATAGACTTGGAAGGAAGGGGAAGAGGTAGGCTAGGGCAGGGAAATGATGGAGAAAGCGGCTTATGCTTCCAAGGGCTGCCGCAAACATGGCCAAGCTACCTCAGTTTGAAAGCAGCCACTTTGTCTGAATCAGGAGGGACTTTCTTGTGTCTCCTTGGACAACCAAGTTCTGTTCATTGTCAAAGAAAGTGTCATTAAGGATCTCAAGGTACAAAACAGACAAGAATGTCTCATGCTTTAGGTGCAATTTTCCCTGGGCCGTTCTGGAGATCTGTGGTGGGGAGGGACAGATTCCGGGGGGAATTCAGGAAGGAGAAACCCCACTGAGTGGAGGTAAGCCATTGTGTCTGTTGGTGGAAAGGGCAAATAGAGCTTTGCTTATTCAGTGTGGATCGTGGGGTGACTCCCAAGAGCCTATACTAGTTCTGGCCAGGCTATGGTGAGTGGGAGGCAGGGGAAAGAGGAGGAAAAACCCTGGTAAAAAAAGGCCGAAGCCTAGTCTTCTCATACTGGTACCTCTGCTTATCTTGGGCAAGTCAGCTTATTTCTCTAAGCCACACTGTCTGTGTTAGTGAAATGGAGAAGGTCTGCCTGGACCCTCTTCCCACCCTCAGGTGTGACGTGAAGATCAAATGATATAATGGATGTGATAAATGCTTTGGAAACTGTGAAGTACTGTGCATACATATGGAAGTATTCATTCTATTAGGAAATACATCCAGTGACTCCCCTCTGTGTCAGGCACAGGCCTATATACTTTACATTCATTATCTTGTTTCGTCCTCAACTAATTCTATGATGTAGGTAAAATCATCCCTATTTATAGGGCATTGATTCATGAGGAGAATAGGTGACTTTCTGGGGAGGTTACACAGCAGGTCCATGGTAGAGCCAGGATCTGTCCAATTCTTAATCTGGTGCAGGTAATCCCTTCTCTGTACCATCTCCTTGAAGCGGAATTCTCTGCTCATGGATTTAGGCCTCCTTGCCTCAACCCTGAGCACTACCTGTATTAATCTAGAGCATTCTGGCCAGGGGGCATGAAAGGGAAGGGGGAAATCCTTACCTGTATCTCTCTCCTCTCCTCAGGGTTTGACTTCTTTGAAGCCAGTGCCAAGGAGAATATCAGCGTGAGGCAAGCCTTTGAGCGCCTGGTGGATGCCATTTGTGACAAGATGTCTGATTCGCTGGACACAGACCCCTCCGTGCTGGGTGGCTCCAAGAACACCCATCTCTCGGACACCCCACCACTGCTGCAGCAGAGCTGCTCATGCTAGGCAAGGCGAACCCTCCTGATCTCCCCTCACGGTGGTCCCACACCCACTCTGCTTTCCCTGTTACATTCCGTCCATCCCCAGCCCCAAGCCAGCTGCATTGCTGCTGTTCTTTGCCTGCAGCAGAGGTGGAGGCATGCCCCAGGGGTTCTCTGCAGATGGCCCCACTTACAGACACCCAGCGCTAGACTAACATCCAGTTTGCAACATCACTTTACAAAAGAAGACTCCATTTTACAAAGGGGATTCACAACAGGGGCTTGGAAGGCGAATCTCTTAGATTTCCTTCATTCACCAAAATTTGACACACATATACCTTCCAGGGCCTGGCCAACTGCGTAAAGTGAAGCCCACCGGCACAGCTAATCCTATTAAAGAAAAGTTCCCCCTACACAACATGCCTGTTTCATATCAGGCTCCCCTGTGGAGCTTCCTCACACTGCAAGTCAAGCTTTGCTCTCAAAGCCTTGTGTCTGTCGCCACGGATGCCCACGGGGCCTGGGCAGTTGCTGTGGTGACAGGCCAGGGCTAATCTCCAGAGAGCTCTCTAATGATACCGAAGGAGCAAAGGCTGAGTCAGAAACACACTTAAAAGGAAAAGATTATTCCCTGCAAAATGTCAAAGATTCCTGCTATATGAAACAGCAAGGTAGGGAGCTCAAGAAAGACAAAGAAAAAGAGAAACACAGGCAAGATATAGAAACAGGTCATGAATTTCTGATGTTGCTGTTTTCCAGCTGGTTCTAAATTATGGGAATTCAATGAAATTGGTCACCGGTTCTTAAATTCCAAGAATCTGAAAAATTTAGAGATGGTAGGGTCCCAAATTTGACCTGGTCTGACTAGTTAATTCCAATCCCTATCTCTGATTGGTGGCTATCAGGCCTCACAACCAAAATCTCTTCCTCTAAAGCACACGCTCCGGGCAGGGATGGGAGCTCATTGTTCACACCATCTTTGGACAGCTCTCATAATCTGAAGGTTTTCCTTGTTGTAAGCTGAAACCTGCCTCCTCGAAGTTCTTCCTTTTCTCACTCAATTTGTACTAGCTCTGCTGTCAGAGACCTCGCAGAGTCTGCTGCCTCTGCCCCATGACACCCATAGAGGACTTGAAAACAGAAATCATGATCCCTGGGATCTGCCATTTCTCTAAGTCAATAGCTCTGATCCCTTTTGCCATCATTCATAGGGTCTTCTCCCCATCCTGCCCTTTCTCCCAGCCCATCTTCCAATCACTCCCAAGTAGTTCCACTGGGAAATGTGATTCAAAGCAGAATAAATCTAAGGAAGGGAGGTAGGGAGCATGACCCTGAAAAAATTGGGAAAGATAAATTCAGATGTTTCAATCCCAACTTCATACTCTCCTGGGAGTGAAACCTTAGTTTTTACCAAAAAACAGATGTGAAATGACTCCCAGAAGAAGCTGCTTAATTTAACACCTGAAGGAAAAAAAAACACAATATGAAAAATCCTCTGACAGTAGAAACAAACTGAATGGATTAACTCATGATTCTAGCTTGTTTGTGGACACTGCACATGTTTGGTTTTTAGCTGAAACAATAACATAGAACTAAGTGATAATTTCTGAAAATCCTTTCTCCCAACTCTGGCCTGAATTTGCAGTTTCCCCCTGCACTAACATGCCACCTCAAAAGTCAGTGAAGGAGCGGGGAGAGTCTCTCCCAAGCTCTCCCTCCATTTTAGATGCAGCTCATTGTCCTAGGAAAGCACATTAACTAGTAATAGGTTCAAGGACTGCATAAAAGGGCCCTCCAGAGACAGCCCTATGGTGATGGTGCTTTCTCTGATGCAGTGCAGAGGATGGAAATTTGATCTTGGAATCAGGAGACCTGGACTCTCCCTTAAATCAAGGGTGATGCGGGACCAGTTACTTACTCCTCATCTCTGAGTCTTGTTTTTTCACTTATAAAATGAGGGAGGTATTTGGATAATCTTTTAATATCCCTTCTGGCACTAATAACTGTGATTCTCTTTCACCTTCATGACTTCAGTGGATCCACAAAATAAACCTGAGACCTAAGAATTATCACCCCAATGTCATTGCAGCTAACACTGATGTCACACTTACTCTGTACTAGGTGTTGTTCCAAGCACTTTACATGTAGTAACTCATTTATCTTCCCACCATTTTTGTGAGGAGGCACTGTAATCAACTTCATTAAAAGATGAGGAAACTAAGGTACAAAGAGATTCTTTAGCTTGTCTAACATCATACAATGAGTAAATGATAGAAAATGGGTTCAAACTTTGGTAGTAGGCTTCAAGATTTGTGTTCTTCACCACATTCTGTACAATTCTTATAGATAAACTATGATCCAAAGAAGTTAAAAGACTTGGCCAAGATCACACAAGTGTTAGAGCCATGTTAGGATTCAATCTCAAGGCCAACAGATTTCAGGTCCACTAGAGAAAAGACTTACATCTCTAATCTGTTAACAAATTGCTCAATGATTCAGTCTCTCGGGCAACCAGATCCCATGAGGCTGAGGAAAAAATGCCCAGTGCTTCTCAGGCCCAGGCACTGGCTTTCTCTGCACCCGCCTTTCCCTTCACCCGCCTCTGTCCCGCAATTCTTATCTAGCTCTCCAGCAGGGCTTTGAGCAGCCTCTCTGCTCCAGCAATGGGGCGTTTTAGAGAAGTGACTTGACCAGCTTCTCTGACCATGTAAGAACATGGTCTCCTCACAGAGTAGTCATTCTGGCTGTGCTTTTTACACTGTAAAGTACTATACAAGTCAGGGATAATGACTATTTTTCTGGGTAGTAACATCCATGCACCCTAGTACAAGGATTTCAGACTGAGCTCCTCATGACCCCTGGATATTTTAGTACATATATCAAATAATCTTTTCTCTCCTACTGAGTAGCCTGGCAAAGGTTGAAAATTTTATTTAAAAACTGTCCAATTCTATAAAACTCAGGGGCCAGTTCAAGGGAGCAAGCATCCTCACAACAGAGGGAATCAAGGGTTAAATATAATAGTGGCAAATGCTTTTACTGGTGACAGGCAAATAGACCTGTTTATTAGATGGCAATTCTCCAGCCCTGCTCTGTGACCTCCTTTCTGCTAAGTGGAAGGCAGCAGCTTCCAGCTGATTGCAGCGCAATGTTCATCAATCACAGTAATAGCACAGTTAGCCACCAAGGCTCAAGCTGCATGGTATGTGTTAGTGGCAACCTGTCCCAGTTTTCACCTTGTTTAACAATCCAAATAAAAGAATTAAAAAAAAAAACCCTCTTGACCTCTAAAGAAGCAAAAGTAGGCCAAAAGTGCAATACAGTATTGTAACTATTTATAGAATCTGTTTTAAATGCATGTGTATCTGTAAATACAAAGTGATTCATGATTTATCATTGTCTCCTCAGTGTGTAGCATTATTCTAGAAGCAGCAAGAGGGCAGAGTGTACTGAGTGGTCACAGATGCATCAAATATTAGATATGGAAGGAAGCTCAGGGAAAATCTTATCTACACTCCTTGTTTTATAAAAAGGAAGGCTGAGGTCCAGGGAGAGGGAGGAAGTATCCTAAGGTCACTCAGAGTACATTTATGATGGAGCCAGGAGTAGGGCTTAGATCACCTCTGGCTAAAAAATTCACCTTTTCTGTACATATCTATTGTGGGCCTGGCACTATCAAATATTAGATAAATATAGATGAAAACAAATGACCCCTGCCTGCAAAATACCTATAGTCAAACAGAGGTGTTTCTGAGATATTATCCCAACTTGGCAGACAAGGAAACATAGCCTTGGAAAAGTTAACATGCCTAAGTCACCCACTAGGATCATTTGAACCCACCCCTGTCTGACTCACGCTCTCAACGTTCCCCTTCAGTTTGTCTCTCAGATGAAGGGTATATGGGGTGCTGGTAATGACACACTCTCAAGGACTGTTAGAGTTAATTAAATAACCTTGGTGAGACATTGGTTTCACAATTTCTTTCTGACTGCAGCCTTGTAACATGCACAGAAGATGAATATCCTCCAGACCTCACTCTTCATTCACATTCCCTGCTCCTGCCCCAAAGCTCTTTCCCTGGGTATCAAGTTTCCTAGAGCATCTTGAAGAATGTTTGTTTGCCAAGAGTTCAGGATAATTGGGAAGGAATTACAGCTATCAGTGTCCTGGGATCTCACCGATTTTAGATTCCCCATTCTAAACCTATGCCTGATTACCTGTACAGCTGGTAAATCAAATCACAGCCTGTGACTGAGAGTATGTGTGAGACAGGCCCATGAGTTACAAATACTGTTAGGTGATGTTTTTGAAGGCCTGGATCCCTTACATGAAGTAGGCAAAACTCAAATTTATTTATTCAACAGATTTGTGTCTACCCTGTGCCAGGGTAAAACCGGTGGCAAATCCTTGACCGGTGACATGGTCCTTGCCTTCATGAAAGTTATAGTCTAGTATAGCAATTTTCAACTGGTGTGCTGCAAGAATTTCTAAAACATGCAATACCTGACTATTTAGTCAGGGGCACTGACCTCTTTTCCTTTATATTGTCAGATTAAAAAATGACAACAGCCAACACAACAATAGCCGTCTGGTATGAATGAATCAAAATTATTACCTATTTTTCCTCAGATTGGCAAAAAGATATTTTTTGTGTGCCGCAGAATTTTAGTAATTAGCTTATGTGTTCCATGAGATGAAAAATGTTGAAAATCGCTGGTCTAGTAGCTTGTTGTTTAGTCTAGACATTGTAAAGTAACCACCCCAATGTACTTACATAATGCTCCGAAGGAAAAGTACATCATTCTACGAGAACACGTACTTGGGAAACCTGAGCCGCCCCTGTGGAGCTGTTTCAGGGGGCCTAGGAAGACTCCACTGTACCCAAATACCTCCACTACCCATTGGCCATGGCTTTATATCCCTCAATTAAGCTTTCATTTATTAGTTTAAAACTTTGATGGCTGATTAAGTATAAATCCTCCTGAAAGAGTAAGGGTGAGAGAAGAAACATCTATACTGAGAAACATGTTTAGACTGCTGGTTCAGAGTTAATTGTCTTCTGAGGAACATGGAAAACCATTCCAAAACTTAATGACTTAAAACAACAAACATTGTTCTTCATGGTTCTGTGGGTCAGCTGGGTGGATCTTGCTGAGGCTGGATGGTCTAGAATGGCCTCATTCACATGCCTTTGTCCCTGGATGAGATGACTAGGGTGGTTGAGGCCTCTGTCCATGTGGTCTCATCCTTCAGAAAGCTGCCTGGATTTATTCACATGGTGGTGGAAGTTTTCCAGGCAGCAAGAGAGGGCAAGCTAAAATGCAGAAGCACTTTCCAAGCTTCTGTTTGTGACATGTTTGCTAATGTCCCACTGATGAACACAAGTCATATGACCAAGCCCGATTTTAAAGGATGGAGAAATAAATGCCATCTTTTGATGGCGGGAGCTGTAAAATACTGTGGCTACTTTTTCAATCTACCAAAGAAAGCAGCCCTATAGTCATCTGAAACCGAGTCTGGTAAATTTCCCTGGGTCTTAAAACCTGGCTCTGAAGATATCTCCTAAAGACAAAAGTCAAAATGGTTTAGAGCAGGGCATTCTCATCCTTTCTTTAGTGTCCACTTTGAAAGAAACAAGACATAATCTGGATAGAAAAGTTTTGATTCTTGTTTAACAGTCCATTTGGTTACCTTTTAGTCACCCTCTGAGGGATGAACCTGGCTTCTCATTCTGTGGGATTCACCATAATAATGGTTATGATTCCCATCTGAAGTTTCTGGCTGGAAGCCCAGTGTAGAAATTCAGTATATGTTGGAAAGATGGCTCTGAGAATAGTTGGGCCCTCTGCTGTAGTGATACTCTCTTCCTTGGAGAGCTCATCAGGTCCTGAAGTTTTAGATGCCAAGTCTTTTGCAATGACATACATACACAAGTACCCACTGGAGATCTCCATGTCTCAACCTTAATAAACCCACATTGGTACTCTTGATTCTGTCCCAAATTCACTTCAACCTTAATCTTCACAGAAACCTAGGTGTTATTCTTAATTCCTTATTTTTCTCTTTTTCTTAGTGTTTACATATAATCTAGCAACAGGTCCTATGATTCTCCTTCTAAAATAGATCTCAAGTCTGACCGCTTTTCACTATTTCCATTTTATTGACCTTGGTCCAACCTACTGCTGTTTCTCCCCTAGAGAGCTACCACAGAGCTAACTAGAGTCCCTACTCTGAACTTGCTCCCCTGCAGTCCATCCTCCACACATTGGCAGTCTTTTAAAAATACAAATGAATGAACAACAGTTCAGTAACACTGAGGTTTATGTCAGTAGCACATATAAAAGAATCTGGATGTTTTCATTATTATTAAGAGTTATTATTTTATTGATTCTGTTTCTAGCCCCGAATCTGCCTCTAACTTGCTGTAGGACCTCTGATAAGTCATTTCCTGTACTATGATATCTTCTTACATTTCTTCAGGAAATAGCAACCTTTTCTTTTGTAGTACTACAATTGGGCTGGCCAAAAAGTCCATATGGTTTTTTTTTCATAAAAGACACATTTTTCATTTTCACCAATAATTTTGTTGATTTGCATATTTTGAGTATGCCAGCTATCTCCTGTTATTGATTTCCATTGGGTATAGGACAGGGGTGCTGCTAGACATCTTCCAGTACATAAGACAGTCCCACAACAAAGAATTATTTGGCCAAAATGTCAATAGTACCAAGAAACTTTGCAACCAGTTTTGACACATTTAATGAGTCATAGCACCTTCTCCATACACTGCACACATCTTTTTTTGCATTTCAGTTGTTTTTACCTTTCTTGAGATAATAAAGCATAATACACCAAAAATGTTGCACATTTTCTTTCATCTTCAATACTACATTGGCTGCACAAAAATTCACCAATTTTGATATATTTTTTTAAGTACACAACTGATATGACAGCTGTCACAATACAATCGAACACAACTGTTTCAAATGAAGTTAAAGACAACTGAGCACTACTAGAGGCATGATATGGAAAAAACTTAACAAACTTTTTGGTCAACACAGTGTTTCCTCATCCAAACCAGGTGATTCTAATGAGAACTGTCAGTAAAGGGGACATATGATCAAGTGGGGCAATCAGAATGGGAAATATATGAGGATGTGTGCTGTAAAACTGTCATGGCCTATCTTCAAATGGGTGTGGAATGCTGGTGTGTAGTAAGAGAAAGCAAGGCCGTTATGCAGAGAGAATCACAAACATTCCCTGCCCTGATTCTGGCTTCTTGAGATTTGGCTGGTTACCTCTTCTTCTGATCATGTTATATACCTCAGTATATGTTTCTTTTTTAAATTATATTTTATTGATTATGCTATGACAGTTTTCCCAAATTTTCTCCCTTTGTGCGCCTCCACCCAGCACCCCCCACTTCCTCAGGCAATCCTCACACCATTGTTCATGTCCATGGGTCATGCGAATAAGTTCCTTGGCTACTCCATTTCCTATGCTGTACTTTACATCCTCATGGCTATTCTGTAACTACCTATTTGTACTTCTTATTCCCCTCACCTCTTCACCATTTCCCCTACATCACCCTCCCATGTGGCAACCATCAAAACGCTCGCTGTATCCATGATTCTGTCTCTGTTCTTCTTGTTTGCTTAGTTTGTTTTTTAGATTCAATTATTGATACATATATATTTATTGCCATCTTATTGTTCATAGTTTTGACCTTCTTTTTGTTAAATAAGTCCCTTTTACATTTCATATGATAATGGTTTGGTGATGATGAACTCCTTTAGTTTTTTCTTATCTGGGAAGCTGTTTATCTGCCCTTCAATCCTAAATGATATCTTTGCTGGGTAGAGCAATCTTGACTGTAGGTCCCTACTTTTCATGATTTTGAATATTTCTTGCCAATCCCTTCTAGCCTGCAAAGTTTCTTTTGAGAAATCAGCTGGCAGTCTTATGGGAACTCCTCTGTAGGAAACTAACATCTTTTCTCTTGCTGCTTCTAAGATCCTCTCTTTATCTTTAACCTTTGGAACTTTAATGATCATGTGTCTTGGAGTGGGCCTCTTTGCATCCATCTTGTTTGGGACTCTGTGTTTCCTGAACTTGCATGTCTATTTCCTTCACCAAATTACAGAAGTTTTCTTTTATTATTTTTCCAAACAGATTTCCAATTTCTTGCTCTTTCTCTTTTCCTTCTGACACCCCAATGATGGAATGTTGGAACACTTAAAGTTGTCCCAGAGTCTCCTCACACTATCCTTGTATTTTTGGATTCTTTTCTTCTTGTTGTTCTGATTGGTTGTATTTTTGTTTCCTTATGTTCCAAATTATTGATTTGATTCCCAGCTTCATCCACTCTACTGTTATTTCAATTAGTGAATCCTTCATTTTTTACTGAATCTTTTTTATGCTGTTAAGGTCCACACTAAGTTCTTTGAGCATCCTATAACCAGTGTTTTGAGCTCTGCATCTGGTAGATTGCTTATCTCCATTTTGTTTAGTTCTTTTTTTGGAGTTTCAATCTGTTCTTTCATTTGGGCCATGTTTCCTTGTCTCATCTTGGCAGCCTCCTTGTGTTTGTTTCTATGTATTAGGTAGAGCTTCTATGACTCCCTGTCTTGGTAGTGTGGCCTAATGTAGTAGGTGTCCTGTAGGGTCCAGTGGTACAGCTTCCCCTTCCACCCAAGGTAGATACTTGAGGTGCACTCTTCGTGTGGGCTGAGTACACCCTCCTCTTGTAGCTGAGCATTGATTGCTGTTGACAGGTTAATGGGAGGGACTTACTCAGGCCAATCAGCTGCAAGGATTGGCTATGATCACTGAACATCAACTTTTGCCCTTCTTGGAGGATCAGCTGTACAGGGCCAGGGTGATGATGCTCTGACATGTCTGTAGCTGCCCACTTGGTGCACAGGCTCTGGAGTTTCCCAAGTGATGCAGGCTAAGGTCAGCCCCTACATGTGTTCTGCCTGGGACTACCCTGCATGAGCTATAAAGCAATCTGAGATGGCTGCTACTTTTGCTGGGTTTGGAGATGCCCAGGTGAAGCCAAGCTATGAATCTAGGCTGGCTGCTGCTAGTGCCAGGCCTGAGGCCACTTAGCAAGAGGTACAGGGGCTGGGTAGTTCACTGAGGCCTGCTGTTGCTTGTTTGAGAGGATTAGGAAGTTGTGAAACATGAGCCAAGACCAGCCATTCACATGGAAAAGTCACTGTTAACAGCTTGGGTGGGCCCATAAGTTGTGTGGGATGGAGTCTCAGGGGATCTCTAGGGTGGGGCAAACAGTGTTGGCCAGGTTGATGGAGTCTCAGATATGGCACCTGCCTGCCAGCTCTTTGGCTCTGAGGGGGGAGGGCTGAGAAAAGGAACAATGGCTTCTGCCTGCCTTTCTCTCTGGGAGAAAGTTGTCCCTCAGCCCCTACCTTGATGTCAGGCATTCACTTCCTTCCTGTATTCCACTGGTGCCTTTCAAGCTGCCACCCTAGTGCTGGAGCTCAGAAGGAGTGAGTCTGAGTAAGTCTGTGTATGGGTTCTTTAAGGAGAACTGCTTGAGATTCCAGAAGTTTCTTCCACTGACTCAATCCCCACTGGTTTTTGCAGCCAGAGTTATAGGGACTTATCTTTTTGGCACTGGAACCCTGGGATGGGGAACCTGGTGTAAGGCTGGGACTCCTTGCTCCTGAATTATCCCTCCTGAAATTTTTCCATCACATGTGGATGTGGTACCAACCTATTTCGCATCTCCACCCCTCCTACCAGTCTGAATGGTTGTGGTTTCTTTAATTTAGTAGTTTTCAGACTTCCATGCAACTCAATTTCTAACAGTTCTGAGTGATGGTTGTTCTATATTTTAGTTATAATTTTGATGTATATTTTTCTAATAAAGGTTCCATTTAGCTTTGCTCATTAGAGTTAAGTTCTTATCACTTACAACCAAAAAATATAATCTTCCCTCTTTTTACTCAGTTTTCTTACTGTTCTAAAATGCAGTACTTCTAATTTTTAAACACTGAGTATTTCAGAAAATCCCATTTCTACGGACCTTCTGAATGAGACTGTATAATCTGGAACAAAGCCCACTCTCTTCACTTTCGCATCTCGTACCTGAATGCATGAGGAAGAGGGATGTGGCAAGGTGAGAAGCAGCTCTCCAAGAACAGTGATGACAGCACAGGCACAGGTTCTATGATTCGGTCCCTGGTCCACAGAATCTGGCTTCCCAAGTACTCAGAAGCTACACAAAACATCTAACACCACAGCTGCTATTTCTCCACATCTGTTTCTATTTCCCTGCCAACTCAGTGACACCCACCATCTTGACAGAGCACCACTGACTGGACTGAGTTGTGTGACCTATGCTTTTCTTCTATCATTCTGAAGTGGCCAAACAGCAATATCCAAATAGGAAGTCTCTGAGAGACTTGAATAAAAGAGTTTCCTTTGCTTGGTAGAAAACCTCACAATGGAAATGCTAATGTTGGCCAAAGTAAATTAGAAAATCCTTGAGCAGTGTGAATAGGATTCTCAACTCCCTTCAGATTCTAATTCACCCCTTGGGGTGGGGGAGGTGTTTCCCAATAGACTTGGATGAATCTAATGGGCTGTGCAACCTGCATTAAAGTCACTCCCTATCTCTGGGCTTCAGGACCTTAGATTGGGTGTTTTCTGCAGGCCCCTTAATACTAATGCTTTGTGAATTTATGTCCATTCTCTCTAAGAGCTGCAAAGAGCAAACAGGATTTTGGCAGAAATTCTTTTGTTATGAAAGCCTCCTTTCTTCTTGGGTACAATGAAAACAGCCAAGGTTGAGTGAACTCCACATCACTCAGTCAGGCCTGGTTTCTGTGGCTGCCAGAAAGCATCTTAGTCAGCAAGTGCATCTGGGTGGTCTCTGACTGCCTGTTGCATGCCAAAGGTTTTTAACGGGTAACAAGAAGAGGAGAAACAAAGAATCTCTAAGGAGACTTGTTAAGAATGGAGCACAGGCCTGTGTGTTTGAGAAGAGACAGCAGGCAGCCATGTTTAAGAGCCATAAATGCATTCCAATTCTAGGAGGACTTAATTTACAGAGCACCAAGCATGTGCTAGGCTCAACTGCACGAGATCTTTCTGAGGACAATCTCTGTCATGCAGCCAAAAGCCTGGATGCTAAAGAAAGGGCTGAGGGATTTGCTTGTGCTGAACTATCTTCCTATCCCTCCAACAGATCCGGGGAAGAGGACTGAGAAGGTAGTGTGGTAGAGTGGTTGAGGGCATAGGGCTTATGGTCTGACAGATCTAAGTTCAGTTCTTAGTTCTTTATCAATAATTAGTTGTGTGACTTTGAGAAAATTACTCTCTGAGCCTCAATTACTTCATACATAAATAGAAAAATAATATTTAGCCCCAGAGGTTGTTGAGAGGATCATATGAGAGAATGGGTGCAAAGCCACAGTGCAGTGCCTAACAAACACGTGGTGCTGACCATTGTACGACACAGCCTCCCAATTAGGCCAAGCCAGGGGGGCAAGTCCAATCCAGGATCTCTGCAAGGAGACTAAGGACAGAGAACCCAGTGTAAATACCATGAGCAAAAGAGCAAAAAAGGGGGAAGGTGTAAGTAGGAGGTAGATTCTGGACTTAGAAAGTAGATCAAGGTAGAATCTTGTCAGGAACAAGGGAGGAGAGTCCAGATTGGCCTTGAGCAGCTCTGTTGCATGACCTTGTTGGGCTGACTGCCACCAGACACCTGACAGTATGATACCTCGTGTACTTCCTCCTTCCTCCCAGAAACCAGTCTCCAGGCATAATAATTAAGCCAAACATAAGGGGATAGAGTATTCTGGAGCCTATGTTAGACATGCCCTCCCATGCTCAGAAAATTAGGAATCTGGACACCTGGGGTTGAGTTCTGCCTCTGCAATATGCTAATTGTGTAACCATTGACAAACATTTTCACACATAAAATGAAAATAATAATCTTCCTACTTCACAAAGTAGTTGTGAGAGCCAAATACAAGCACATTTTAGAAATGTGGAATGCTGTGGACATATACGTTACAGCCACCATGAGGGACTGGGGTAAGCAGCATTTTTTCCAGAATGAAACAAAGTATACCACTCCAAAGCCATTTCCAAAGGTCCTTTCCTCCCTCTACCTCCTCTGTCATTCCCTCCAAATTTTGGTCCCAGGACCCTAACCTCACTTGGAAATATCAGGGCCAACATGCCTTATAATCAGAGGTTTGGTTGGCTTTAAAAAAACCTTCCTGAGGCTAAGAGCAGCTAAAGAGAATCTGCCAGTGAATGCTGGAATTGGATGAACAGAGCAGCGAGCTGCGATGGGATTGGAGCCCTGGAGGGGCAGACACAAGGGCCCATGATTGGAATACCATAACAAAGATCATCAATCATGTGTTCAGCACTTTACAGTTCCTAAAGCACTTTCTCATCAAAGCCCCCATGATCTTCGGCACAGCCCTGTGATGTGGGTTTTATTATTCCAAGTACTCAGGTGAGGAAAACTGTGGGGCCTGCATCAGTAAAGCAACCAGCCCAAGATGACAGAGAGAAGGGGGCAAATAGCTTGGTTGGTCTCAGAACAAAATAGGATCTGCCCCTTAGGACAGGTATTCCTGACCCTGAACCCTGCCTGCCTATTGGGGTTGGGGTGGCAGGGCACAGCTGAAGAGAAAACTTAAGTATTAGTTGTGTCTGTATCTGGCCTCCTTTCTGCTTGTGGGAGAGAAGGAAAGAGAGGAACACTCTCCTCACCACCCCCACGCCGTCACTAATAAACCCTGGAGCACCTTTGAGTAGCAGAGGCTGTCCTCATATCATGGGACCAGGGGCAGCTGGTCTTTGGAGTCACACAGAGAAATGTCACATTATGCAGCCTGTACACCATCTTCATTTCTCTCGATTGCTCTTTCTAATTTATTCAACCAGGGACCAGGCTGGTCTCATACCAGCTTAGGAGATATACCAAAACAGACCGAGCAGAATTACTCAGGAGGAGCAATTAGCAAAAATTGCAGTTGTCCTTCTCTAGGACTGAGCAGAGAGAAGAATAATAACTCTCAAGTCTCTCCCCATCGGATTCTAGCTAAACAGACGTTCTCATGCTTTTTAATTCTTCCTATGCTCCATACGCTGACACCTCTTCTTAGTGACGTGATAAATATGAAATGTCATGTGGTGTTATGAGTTTGTAAAATATAAAGAAATATATGGACATGGAGTATGCACAGTAACAAAAGGGAAGATCCTATTTGCGAATACCTGTTGTATCTTTTTGTTTTGTGTTGACATGTTTTATTGATACAAACTGACTTTTCTTTTTTTAAATATATTTTATTGATTATGCTATTACAGTTGTCCCATTATCCCCCCTTCATTCCCCTCCGCCCTGAACACCCTCTCCCACCCACATTCCCCGCCCCCTTTACTTCAGTCCATGTGTCATAAGTTCTTTAGCTTCTACATTTCCCATACTATTCTTGCCCTCCCTCTATTTTCTATCTACCTTCATTGCTACTTATTCTTCGTATCTTTCCCCCCACTCTCCTCCTCCCACTCCCCTGTTGCTAACCCTCCATGTGTTCT
>CM052542.1:32397280-32407281 GCA_028533065.1 Trachops cirrhosus | reverse complement strand
TGGTTGTCCGACTTCCATACACTTCAATTTTCTGTCAGTTCTGGTTGTTATTTTGTTTCTATATTGTTGTTGTCCCTATCTTGGTTGTGCGAGGAGGCACAGTGCGTCTACCTATGCCTCCATCTTGGCCGGAAGTCCCCAAACTGACTTTTCTTAATGTAGATCCTATCCTTACTGTAGTGGCAATGATGGTATATGCAATAAAGTTCATCTAAACTATGTATCATTTATGGAGCAACTCTTCCCTGGGTTTGTGCTAAGAACTTTGGGAGGAGACTTCTGCCATTTAAAATCTTAGGGACTGGAAAAGAGGTCCAGCACCAATACAACGAAAGCCACAATACAAGGCAGTAATTCATGAATGACTCAGAAAATGGGGAGATCAGGGTGGACTATAACAGTCAGGGAAGGCTGAGTGTAGGAAGGACTGGGGCTGCAAGAGGTCAAGGATAGATGTTCAGCTTGTACTTGTGGAGACTCTCCAGGTCCCAGCTCTGTGCTGGGAGATACAGACGATGCAGAAAATCGTGGAGCACTGTGTGCCTCTGCAGCTTAGCTCAGTATTATCTCCCAACAGAGGGTTAGGATATACTACTGGACAGCATGTGGGAGCAAGGCTGCTGAACTGGAGAGAGAGTGCTAAGCCCACAGAAAAGTGCAACAAAATGCAGACAGAACTGGCCTGCCTTGGGAAGGGGAAGAACTCACTCCTCCCCTCAAAACACCCTAACATTACAAGTCTAAGCAGGTATCAAATTCAATTCAGTTCTTCACCCATCCCTACCATGTCTAGATTATTTATAACACCTAATATAATGTAAATGGTTTATAAATAGTTGCTATACTATATTGTATAGAGAATGATGACAAGAAAAACGTCTGCACGTGTTCAGTTGCAGATGCAACCATCGTAGACCTAAGTACACGTAGACATAAGACCTAATGTGACTTTTTTTCTGAATATTTTCCATCCACAGTTGGTTGAGTTTGTGGATGTGGAACCTGCAGAAGGGAGAGCTGAATGTATTTTCAAACTGTAGTAGTTCATAGAACAAGGGCTGCAAATAAAGTGAATGGCAACCTCTCCTTGGTTTGAGAAGACTGGGGTACACTTTTTAAATAGATTTTTAGAGAGAGTAAGGGAGAAGGAGAGAGAGAATTATCAATTTGTTGTTCTACTTATTTATGCATTCATTGGTTGTTTCTTGTATGTGCCCTGACCAGGGATCAAACCCACAACCCTGGTGAGTCAAGATGACACTCTAGCCAATTGAGCTACACAGCCAGGGCCTGGGGTATACTTTAGATCTGAGCCTCTACATATGTTGTTCTTCCTACTCCTCTGTCTCCCAGGCTCAGTTCTCTGGGAAACCACATCCCCCTTTTTTTCCTTTGCCATAGAACTTACTGTGCCATGTTGAAATTTTCCAGTTACTTATGGGAGTAGATTGTCCAGTGATACAAATCAGGCAAGAGGTAGGCAGTTGGCTGTAGAATCCAGAGTGCACTGTGAGTTCACTGCTTTCCCAAGCTCCCAGCTTTGAAAGAGCTGCCTGGATCCCAGTAATTTGTACTGAAAGAGAGGCCTCTACCCGTTCTTTAATGTTGTCTTTCTGCTTTTCATGGTGGACATACAGGATGCCTATGAGTCAGCTGGTAACTCTCTTCAATAAATATTTGGTTTGTCGATTCATGATTCAATAAACTGACTCTTTAAAAGAACAGCTAAAAATAAGATCCTTAAAATTATTCTGCGATTAGCAATAATATCTCTAAATTCTTTCTTTTCTCTATATTCCACTGCTATTGCTTCAACTTACAACATCAATTCTTACCTCACCAAAGGAGCATCGTGGTTAAGAAGAGACTCTGGAAACAGACTACAGATTCAAGTTTTGGTTCAACCCCTCACTAGCTATATAATTTTGGGGAAATTATTTAATCTCTCTATACCTCAGAATCCATATCTGTAGAGGAGGGATACATCATAGAGTTGCTGTGAGTATTAACTGAGTTAATGTATGTTTAGGGAAATGCTTGGAACATAATAAATATTAGATAATTATAATTACTTACTTTTGTTTACCTCAGTTAGAGTCCTGGCAGGAAATAAATGGTACACTCAAAAATAGATAATTTGAGGTGTTTGATAAAGTACTTACAAAATGAGTGCAGGGTTTAGGGAGACCAATATGGGGTATAAATTTCCCCCAGTGAGAGCAACAATGGGCATGCTACTAGCCAAAGGCATGAAGAGATAAGCGTAGGGAGTAGTTACCAGAATCCCAGAATCTGAAGAGGGCAGTTGAATGGAAGGGGCTACCTAATCAGAGCTGTGGCCTTTGGTGGAGGGACATATCCTCACAAAGTGACTCAGTAGGGAGGGAACTGGGGGATACATACTCTCTTGCCTCTTTCCTGCTGACCTCTGATCTCCTGCTGCTATCTCCCAATGCTAGACCCAAGCAGAAGCTAGAGGGCAAAGGAAGCCTGTTGAACTCCACGAGGCCAAACCTCCGGAACACAGAACAGGTGGAGTATGGTGGAGACAGCATCTGAAGAGGCAACGAGAAAATATCCTTTCATCTACCCTTGCCTTCCTATTCTTTACCTTGCAGCCAGAATGATAAAGCACGAATCTTTCTAAAGCACGAATCTAATCTTGTCTTGCCCCAACTTGATGGCCTTTGGTGGCTTGCACTGCCCTCGGATAAAGATACTCAACATAAAATACAGGGCCTAAGATTTATCTCCAGCTTACCCCTCCAGTTTTAACCATTGTCATACCCCTCTCAACCTTAACTGTGAGTCACATATAATTACCTTCAAACTTACAAGAACATGGCTTTCTCTTTTTTGATCTTTTCTTTTCCTGGAACTCGGCCTGGAATGATTGTTCCCCTTTCATTCTCCTCCATTTGGCTAATGCTCATTCACGCTTTATTTATACATATAAATGAAGGGGTTTCGTTTCTTATCTAGTTAGATTTGGGGTACTCTAACCTCTGTTTCTATAGCAATGTTTTCTTGAGACTGGAAGTAGTAGTACTTTAAGGCTGGTATTTGACAATACCTTTATTTTTAAGTGGACTGTTGCAATTTTCTTGAAATTCTAATTATAATAGATACACGACCTACAAGACAGTGCCTGAAAGTAATAGAGTTGAGTTTTTAATAAGCTCATCAAAATATACCCTCAAGTGATCCTCTGAGAACAACTGAAGCCTAACATACATCCTGAGGATTCTGGCGTGTTAAGATAGACTACTAGTAGTTCGATTTGCACGGGGACCCAATGGGGTTTTTTTAGGAGAAGTGATAAGAATGCCCTTTGAAGCAGAGTGTAGACAAAAACTGCCTCTGGCCTCTGGAGTGAGAAGGTGAAGAGAATGAAATGTATTAAAGGTTTTATCTCATAACTGTACAGTCATCTTCTCCAAGTGGAACTAAAATTTACATTATTAAAGAATGTCTATTGAAAGCTCCTTTGTGTATCCGACACTCTCTTTTTGAAAAACAAGAAACAAACAGAATTCAAAGGCTCTCATGATGGAGGGGCATGGGCGGTGGCTTAAAAGAAGAAAGACCGAAAAGGATTATTTCTTTGTTGCCCTTAATTCCAAAATTCCTCTTGAGGAACAAGACAGACATTCCTATGTCTCTAGCTCCACCTTGTGGTTGGTCAGGAAATCGCTCATTCCAGCATCAACAGGTGAATTAGGTGAAGTCTTCAGGATCTTTACACTTTCCAACAGTTCATGAACACATACTTTGGGGCAAGCTCTGCTGTAAGTACTCTCCAAGAATTATGTTATTTAATCCTTACAACAACCCTATGAAGGATTTATTTTTTTAGATGATAAAACCAAGGTTAGAGAGTTTACCAGAATTTAGGATTTGTCCAAATTCATGCAAGTGGCAGTCAGGACTTGAACCAACCTGTCTGCTTCAAATTACAACTCTGCTTATACACTAATACATACATCTAACACATGTTTTTCATTCCCTTTATAACACAATTGTACATCTATCATCGTATTTAATCGAGGATTTGAATTTTCAAGGCAGTCCATAGGAAGTGGATGATCCAAAGGATCAAATTAATTTTTAAACCACAGGCATTAGATTAAGTCATTAGGCCCTAAGCAAAGAGATTCTTGGTGTAAAATGGTACAATGGAAAAACCATGAGCTTTTCAATAGGATCTAAGTTTGAATTACTGTTATGACACTGTGTTGGGAAAGTTACTTACTGTCACTGGCCTCAACTGCCTTATTTGTTGACTTAAGAACCAGTGGACTCAGAATGCTAATTTTTATAAATCAAACCCTGGTTTATTTTTTGTAGAAACTAATTTCTACAAGTTAACAGCATAAAAGTAAACAAAGTGTCTTGTTGGAATCTGATGACCAATTTTTAGTAAATGGAATAACCATTCACATCATGGGTTAAGATCTTAAAGTGCTCAATTGATCTTTGAAAAGTGAAACTCTGAGAACATGTACGTGATAGGCAGGATAGTGGCCTCTCAAAGATGCTTGTACCTCAATCCCTGTGAATATGTTAGCATTAGTAAAATGGGAATTAAGGTTGTAGAAGATATTAAGGTAGCAAACTGATGGTAAAGTGGAGAGATTATTTAGGATTATCTGGGTAGGTCTAATTTAATCACAAGGATTCTTATAAGTGGAAGAGAGTCAGAGGGAGATGTAATCACAGAAGGAAAGCACAGAGAGATTCCCTGTCGCTTGCTTTAAAAATACTCAACATGCCCTGAGGGTGTGGCTCCATCGGTTGGGCAACATTCCACAAAATGAAAGGCCATCGGTTTGATTCCTGACTCCTGGTCAGGGCACATGCCTGGGTTGTGGGTTCAGTCCCCAGTTGGGGCACATACCAGAAGCAATCGATTAATGTTTCTCTCACATCGACGTTTCTCTCCTTCTCTTTCTCCCTTCCCCTCTCTCCATAAAGGTAATTTTAAAAATCTTAAAAATCTTAAAAATTTTAAAAACCATAAAATACAAGGCCCAATGATTTATCTCCAGCAGCATCTAGATGCTGGAAAGGGCAAGGAAACAAATACACTGCTAGAGACTTAAGAAAGGAATGCAACCAGCTGACCCCTTAAATTTAGCTCAGTGAGACCTGTGTCATTCTTCCACAGAATTGTAAGATAATGAATTTGTTGGGTAAGCCACTAAGTTTGTGGTAATTTGTTACAGCAGCAATAGAAAACAAATACAATATCTATGACCATCAGTGTGTCCAGCCCTGTTTCCTATGGTGGTGTAGAAAAAGCCTTGGGCTTGGAACCTGAAGACCAAGGTTGGCATCCCAATTCTGCTATTAAATAGTTGTGTGACTTCCAGTAGATCACACTTCCTCACTGAGCATGTTTATCAGGCGGCAGCACCTGCCTCACAGACTTCATGCTGCATAAACTATAAAGCATTTTATACATGCAAGAAATTATTATTTACAGTGCCTGATACATAGTTGGGTTGCAAGAAATATTTGGTAAATGACATTCATTATTCTTGGCAGTCCTTGGGATGTAGAAATGATTGCAAAACATATGGTAGGTACTTTGGGAAGGAAAAAAAGATCACATATATTATCTACTCCTAAATTGATTACAAAATAATTATGGAGATAATATATTCATGAATGATTTAAACAAGAACTCAAAATTTATACAAGACAATAGTACAAGAGAAGTCACAAGACTACATATGATTAAGAGCCAGGGAAGTGACACACAAAAAAATATGTATCCTGAGTTCAGGTATGGAATGGAGGATCAGTGTGGGCTGGAAGGGTCAAAGAAAGCTTCTAAGAGGAGGCATGTCTTGAGCAGGCTCTTGGAGGGTGTGGTTAGATGGAGAACTATTGCTACTACTCCTCCTACAAAGCACTATTTTTATACCCACAATTCCAGGAGTCATGTTTTAAATGTAAGGCACTGGCAGTCAGTTCCAATGTTTTGTATGGTATTCTTTTGGACCCTCTTGCCAATACCTTTCCCTTTTTATTTAAAAAATAATTTTAAACTTACATAAAAGCTGTAAGACTTTTTCCCTGGACCTCTGAGAGTTGGTTGCCCATGTGATGTTCCAGCACCCACAAATTATCAAAATCAAGAAATTAACATTGATGCATTACTATCATGTAATCCACAGACCCCATTCAAGTTTAGCCAATTGTCCCAATAGTGTTCTTTATAGTGATACCTTTGATTACCATGTCTCATTAGTCTTTAATCAAAACAGCTCCACAGTTCTTGATTTTCATGACCTTGTTACTAAACATTGTAGGTGGGTTATTTTATAAAACATTCCTCAGTTTGGGTTAGTTTGAGGTTTCCTCTGGATTAGATTCAGGTTTTGCATTTTTAACAAGAATAGCACAGAAGTATTGCTGGGTTTTTCTTTGTTTCACATTATCAGGTGGTAAGAATTTCAATTTGTCCCATTACTGATGTTAACTGTTTTCACAGACTACTAATGTTGGCCAGATTTTTCCAGTATAAAGTTGTTCCTTTCCCCTTCTTAATAAGGATTTTGTAAGGAGGTACTTTGAGACCATGTAAATATCCCATTCCTCATCAGATTTTCATCGAGTAACTTATCATTCATAGACATTTCTTGGTTGAATTAATTATTACTACTATGGTTGACAAATGGTGGTTTTCTAATTCCATCATCCTTTCTACATTCACTGTTGCCATTTCACTTTATTAAAAAGCTTTCTTCTCTCCCTATTTATTTACATCAGTTTAGATGCATGGATTCGTATTTTATACAATGGGTTATAATCTGTTCCTATTGTTATTTATTTTGATCCTCAAATTGTCCTTATTTTGGTCCTGTGGGAGCCCCTTCAAACTGGCCTCTAAGTCCCTTTGTCATGTCCTCATTATTCTTTGAATACTTCCTTATTACCTTCTGGCATACAAGATACATAGGTTCCAGGTTCCTCTTGTATCTTTCCTGCCCTAGCCTTGGGGTCAGCCGTTTCTCCAGGAATCCTTGGTTTCTTTTAGTGGAAAATGGCATTTTAGTGAAGAATAGCATTAAGAGACCAAGACAGAGGTATTCAGTATGCTCATTGCTATTGAGATGTCCCTGATCCCGACCCTCTCAATAAACGTGGCTTGAGGATATATGTACAATACATTTATACATACTTACATATGCATACACACATGCACACCCACATCTACATTTACTTTTACATCTATTAAAAAGCATGAGTTCACACTGACACCAACAATTCCAATCCAACACCACAGAGCTTATTCTAATTTCTGCTTTTCCATATTTTTAACTCTGTTCTCCTACAGTGAGAAATCTGGCTCCTGATATCTTCAATATTTGATAAGTCAACCCTGTATGTAACCAAGCTCCACTACCACTGCATCGAAGCCTCACCCTCCTTATTCTGCTTGAACTCTGGTACCTTGCACCATCCTCCTCATACAGCTCATGCTCCAACATGTCTCATCAGACTGCTTGCTCTTACACACCTTGGGCACAGGTGCCCAGGTTGCTTAGCCCCACCTAAACAAATGGCTTTTACACCAATAATTATTCAGAAAAGAAGGAAGACCGGTTTGATTCCCAGTCAGGGCACATGCCTGGGTTGCAGGCCATATCCACAGTATGGGGTGTGCTAGAGGCAACCACACATTGATGTTTCACTCCCTCTCTTTCTCCCTCCCTTCCTCATCTCTCTAAAATAAATAAATAAAATTTTAAAAAAAAAGAAGGAAGGAGGTCTGATGGAAAATCAGATACTTTCCTAATGATAGGCAAGTTATGACATTTGTTACTTTGCGTGTTGCATTTAAAAACTAGACTGAGGGTTAACCACAACAGGAAATATCAATGATAAAATTAATGAATTAGAAGTCTGTTTATTCTAGGTATTTGACAGGCAAGACATAAGGGGCAAAAGAATAAAATCTTTGGAATTAAACTTACATGATTTGCCCTTTTGGTTATTCTTTCTTGTATGATTTTGTGCAAGTTTTTAGACCTCTTTGAAGTTCAGTTTCTTCACCTGTAAATTGATAACAGACTTAGGTTGTTCCAAGGGCTAAATGAGTTAATATAAGTAAAATACTTGGCCCCAAAATATTATAGTTACTCAGGATACTGAAACTACCAACTGAGCTTGGTTTCAAGATGTGTGAAATTTAAGTAAACAAACAAACCCCAAATATCTTATTTACTGATTCCCATGGAAGCAGGACCTATCATACTACCCATCCCCTCATTCCCAACATTGACTTTGTATAACATTTCAAAAAGAAAATGGAGGTGGGGGGCTGTCAGATAGAACTCTATTAAATTCCTGTCCCTTGCTTTCTTCTAACAACACTTAAAATCTTTGCAGCTCCTGGTTTAATCTGTGCCTCTTTCCCTCCAGGTCTAATGATAGAGACTGTTCTTCTCTAATTTAAGGCTAATCCCTCTCTTCTGCCTCCCTACTGATCTCTTTTTCCTATACCATTCTTTCATTAATTCAGCACTTAGTGAACACCCACTATGTATGTGTGAGACACTATTTTTGATACTGGGAAAATTGCAGGGGGGGTGGCAAGACAGAGTACCAACTCTCCAGTGGATCTTATAAAATAGAGAGGCTATCTAGACAATCAGCCAACAGACAAATAATTTCAGAAAATGAGCATTAATTTAGGTAGAATAGTAAGAGAAGGTTTCTCTTAAGAGGTGACATTTGAGCTGACATATAACTTGTAAGAAGGAGCCAATGATGCAAAATCTAAAGGAAGTACAGTTTAGGCAGCAGAGCAGATGTAATGGCCCTAAAGGCAAGAATTACCCTAGTATACTGAAGGACATTAAGAAAGCCATTGTGGGACTTCTGGTCAAGATGGAGGCATAGGTAGATACATTTTGCCTCCTGGCACAACAAAAGAAGGACAATAAATTTAAAGACAAAAATAACCAGATCTTCCAGAAAATCAAAGTGTATGGAAGTCCAACAACCAAGGAGTTAAAGAAGAAACACTCATCCAGACTGGTAGGAGGGGCAGAGTTGGGCAGCCGGGGCAGAGATGACTAATGGAGAGGCGGCGGCTGGGCAGTGGCATGGAGAGAACTGGGGTGGGCTAGGCTCCTGCTGGTGGACCAGGTGAGTCAGTGGCTGGCTGACCGGGTGAGGCAGCATTGGCAGAGTGGGTGTTCCCACCTTTGTGTACAGATAAACTGGGGGAAACAACTGGAGAGAGAGACAGACCTATCAACCCAGAGTTCCAGCAAGGGGAAATAAAGCCTCAAAACTCTGATTGAAAACACCTGTGGGGGTTGAGGCAGCAGCGGGAGAAACTCCCAGCCTCACAGGAGAGTTCTTTGGAGAGACCCACAGGGTCCTAGAATGTACACAAAACCACTCGCCAGGAAATCAGCACCAGAAGGACCCAATTGCTTGTGGGTAGTGGAGGAAGTGGCTGAAAGCTGGTGGAGAACTGAGCAAGCAGCATTGTTCCCTCTCGGACCCCTCCCCCACATACAGCACCACAACACAGCCACATGAGTTGCCCCACCCTGGCAAATACCTTAGGCTCCACCCCTTACTACGTAACATGTGCACTGAGACAAAAATGAAAGAACAGATGAAAGCTCCAGAAAAACACAACTAAGCAATAAAGAGATAGCTAACATATCAGCTGTGGAGTTCAAAACACTGATAATCAGCATGCTCACAGAAATGGTTGAGTATGGTCGCAAAATAGAGAAAAAAGTGAAGGCTATGAAAAGTAAAATAAATGAAAATGTACAGGGAACCAACAGGGAAGGGAAGGAAACCAGGACTCAAATCAATGGTTTGGACCACAGGGAAGAAATAAGCATTCAACCAGAACAGAATGAAGAAACAAGAATTCAAAAAAAAGTGAGGAGAGGCTTAGGAACCTCTGGGAGAACTTTAAACGTTGTAACATCTGAACCACAGGGGTGCCAGAAGGAGAAGAG
>CM052542.1:32346434-32397180 GCA_028533065.1 Trachops cirrhosus | reverse complement strand
ACACACCAAGGCACATCATAATTACATTACCCAAGATGGAAGATAAGGAGAGAATCTTAAAAGCAGCAAGAGAAAAGGAGACAGTTACCTACAAAGGAGTTCCCATCAGACTGTCAGCTGATTTCTCAAAAAAAACCTTACAGGCAAGAAGGGGCTGGAAAGAAGTATTCCAAGTCATGAAAGGCAAGCACCTCTATCCAAGATTACTCTATCCAGCAAAGCTCTCAATTAGAATGGAAGGGCAGATAAAGTGCTTCTCAGATAAGGTCAAGCTAAAGGAGTTCATCATCACCAAGCCCTTATTATATGAAATGTTAAAGGGACTTATCTAAGAAAAAGAAGATCAAAACTGTGAACAGTAAAATGACAGCAAACTCACAATTATCAACAACTGAACCTAAAAAAAAAAACAAAAATGAACTAAGCAAACAACTAGAACAGGAACAGATTCACAGAAATAGGGATCACATGGAGGCTTATCAGTGGGGAGGGAGTGGGGGAGAATGGGAGAAAGGTACAAGGAATAAGAAGCATAAATGGTAGGTACAAAATAGAGAGAGGTTAAGAATAGTATGGGAAATGGAGAACTCAAAGAACTTATATATATGACATATATATTCATGGACATGAACTAAGGTGGGGGAATGATGGTGGGAGGAGGGGCACAGGGTGGAAGGAAATAAAGGGGAGAAAAAAAATAGGACAACTGTAATAGCATAATCAATAAAATATATTTTAAAAAGAAAGCCTGTGTGAATGGAGTAAATGGCAGAATGGTAGATGAAATTGTAAATATAGTGGAAGAACAGAAATAATAAGTGAGCCTATTAGGCTATGGCAGTCAGCTAGATTTTATTAAGAATGCAAAGACAAGCCACTGGTAGGTTTTAAAAAGGAGGAATAATGTTATCTGATTTCTGATTTATATATGTAAAATATCATTTTGTGTCTTCACATTCTCCTTTCCAGGCAGTCTCAAAATCTGTATGTTTAGATTAGAGAACATAGATTTATGGTAGAATAAGTTTCCATTTGACATAAAATATTTTTAAAGCGTTTTTTGCCCTGGTTGGTGTAGCTCAGTGGATTGAGTGCCAGCCTGCAAACCAAAGGGTCACCAGTTCGATTCCCAGTCAGGGCACGTACCTGGACTGCGGGCTAGGTCCCCAATAGGGGGTACGTGAGAGGCAACCACACATTGATGTTTCTCTCCCTCTCTTTCTTCTTTTCTTCATCTCTCTCGAAAAATAAATAAAAATCTAAAAAACAATTTTTTTAAAGTATCCTTTATAGTCACTCTTACTGTATCTTGAAGTTTGAATACCAAATTCTTCCCAGAGCTATGTTTACAGTATAGGAGAAAACTATTTTATATGTTCATACAAACTCCTTGGTATGTTGTACACACTTTGGTCTTCCCAGAGAAGACTCTATAAGAACACATCTACTTCTTGACCTAGATACCAAACTACGAAATATGGAGAGCAATTAGTGGGCAAGACATTTAATTACTAGAGCTCCAAAGGTATAATTTCTTACAGTGTGGATCTAAGACAAAATTGTAAAGTTGATATTTCTCTTGTTACCTATCTCCTCTTTCAGTGCCTCTTCTCCCGTATTTAGCAACCTCTTCACCCAACCATTTCACTGGACTTGAAACTTTATTGGGTTCATAGCACTCCCAATCTACACAACACAGAATCAACATTCCGCACTTCTGACTTATCCTGATTCTCAAATCTAAAGGTGGATAATGGGGTTAATCAAGTAATTTACCTTTGAATTTTTAGGAGTAAGTTCAGATCTCTCCCTCTGGGAGATAGACAGCCATTGCATTGACTATATTAACTTTCAGAGGTAGGCATCAAACGCGGAAATAAGGTGTTTTAACTTTTCATTATTTCTGACCTCTCATCAAAATAATAGGGAGAGAAGGATCACCAAACCTGATGATGACAGGGAAATCATTGAGGTAAAAATGGAAAGGAATAGACTCTGGCTGGGTAGCTCAGTTGATTAGAGTATCATTCCACTACACCAAGGTTGTGGGTTCAGTCCTGGGTCAGGGCACATACAAGAGGGTCAAGGCACATAAAAGAGGCAACCAATGAATGCATAAATAAGTTGAACAAGAAAGAGATGTTTCTATATATATAAATTCAGCAAATAAATTTTTAAAAAACTAGAAAGGAGTACAGGATGACTGATGATTTTTCAAAGTTCTTAAATACTCTAAGAGAGCCTGGCTAAATGAGGTTAAAAATTATACTCTGTGCTCCTCAACTTTCTTGGAGATCTCAAGGTTTTTGTAAACTTTCTAATGTGTCAATTTCCTATAAAATGGCAATAACAATTTGTTTTCTCTGGTGAATACTTCTTAAAAAAATTTTTTTTATTGTTGTTCAAGTACAGTTGTCTGCATTTACCTTCCACCTCTCCCCTAATACTCTTTACAATAATTATGAATATTCAAATGAAGGGTGGCAATTTTCTAAGTTATTTTCAATGGTAAATAATACTTCTGGTTTGGAAGTCCTGGATGTGCCTCAGGTCACTTGTAAACTACAACTCTCTGGGTAGGTTATGTCTTTAATACAAAAAGGCCAGATTAAAGTATACTTCTGTGATTCCTTGACAGTTCTCATATTTTAAACATCTTAATCTAATACTTTGGACACTGGGTATGTGGTCAGAATTATAATGTGCCAAACATCAAGGAGGTATTTTTCTTGTGATATTACATTTTTTTTTGGTTTTCCTCTTACTATCCTGGTAGTTCCCTCTCAGTCTCTTTTGGGAATTCTTCCTTTTCCACAAGCTCCTCAAAACTTGGTTCTTGAGCCCTTTTCTTGCCTTTACCCCCACCCCATTCAAACTACAGTGGTAACTCTGTACTCGTTAATTTGTTCAGCAACTCATGCTGAGTGCCAAATGGTGAAACATTTTCTTTTTGGGGTGTCGTAAAAGTTCTCATAAAAGTACTAGCAAGGGCAATGTGACCCAAGCAGGTGCTGAGTGCTGAAATTTTTTTCTGTCAAAATGCAATGAGTATAGGGTTTGAGGAGTTCTGAAGCAGAGTACTGAGGTATGACTCTTTTTCGCACATCAACCAGAATGATTTACTTGCAAAACATGTGATGATACCTCCATTTCATTTGTTCAACCATTATTTGCAGAACACCTATAATGTGCCAGACATTATTTTAGAAGATAGGAATCCAATGCTACATGAAATAGACAAGGCAATGACTTCTTTGTACTCTTAGGAAGATTTTATATGACCTTAGCCAGTAACTCACTTTCCCTTTGCTCCCAGCTAAGCCATATTGACCTGCTTTCTCAGAGCTTTTGAGCAAGTCTTTTCCTATACATTCTTATACATTTTTCAAATGTAAGCTTAAATGTGTCGTTTATGAGAACACTGACCAGACTAGGTCCCTCTGTATTTCTCCTTTCAGAAATAGTCATGAAAAATTTAAAAATTTGTGTTTGTTCATTGTCTCACTAGTTCTTTTGTAAGCACAAAGAGAACAGGGAAATTTCTTGTTCATTACTCTATTCCCAGCATCTGGCACATATTAGGAGCTCAGATGGTTGGCTGAATGAATAAAGTAATGTCTCACTATAGAGTTAACGTTACCATATTGCTAGCCTGGTGACTTGTAAGATTCAGGCCTCTTTTTAAACGGAAAAATTAACAATTTAGGATGTGGCCTCTCTTTGTTTCTAGTTAGAAAACTCTAATTACTGGCTGAATTTGAATATTTCTTCCTTATGGCATCACTGCTTTGGAGAGTTAAAAGAAAAACTACCCTCAAAATAGATGTCACTCGCCCTGGCCAGTGTGACTCAGTTGGTTGGAGTGTCTTTCTGTAAACCGAAAAGTCATGAGTTCAATTCTTAGTTAGGGCACATTGCCTAGGTTGTGAGTGCAGTCCCCACTTGGGACGCCTATGACAGCCAAGGGATAGATGTTTCTCTCCAGCGTGTTTCCCTCCCGCCCTCTCCCTCCCTTCCCCTTGCTCTAAAACCAATAAGCATGTCCTCAGGTGAGGATAAAAAATTTTTTTTTAAAAAATAGACGTCACTTCAGGTATTTATTCAACAAGCATTGATTGAAAACAAACTGGAATATCTGAACAATATTTCTAAACTAATTTACTTCATCTGTTGCGTTAGTTCAGGATTTTATTTCCTGCTTGAATTGTTGCTCTTCTCCCCAACTCTTTATTGTCCTATCCTGCATTATTGTCGTCGCAGCATTCATTGTTTTTAAAATACATTAATTTTTCCCAATTAGAAAGCAAGTTCCATGAAGGTAAGGATTTTTGTTTTGTTCGTGATTTTTATTCCGTGTTTGTGGAACTCGGGAAGCCTAGACAAATTTAAAGGCTTATAACAGCCGCCAATACATCTCCCTACTTCAAGTGTTTCTCCTTTCATACATTTACTTCTTTAATATTGTAGTTTATTAACATGTCAGTTGTTTCTTATTTTTAAAGAAATGTCTATTTCAGTCACGTTAGATGTTTGCTCACTTAAAGGTCGTTAACAAACAGAAAATAACTTTGGAAAAGGGACCTGAGGGCAGCAGCCTCCCGCAGCACTTGCTGCATAAATGCTTGCTGCACTTAACGCTAACCTGTGGACTCCTGTCAAGAGGAGAAGCTAAAAAATGTTTTCGCATGTAAAAGTGAGCATATCTACACCCGCCTTTTAAGCACCTTTTCGGGCCTTAGGGGCGAATACCACTAAAAGGTGGCCAGCGATGAACTGGAAATGCGTAAGGCCTATCTCTGGCATTCAGCTAGGCTCCGCTCGGGTTCACTTCCAAGCAGCTTTCATCCGGCGGCGAAGAAAAATACTTCCGGCGTTCAGCGTTTTAACGTGCTGAGTCACGGCCGAAGTCTCCGCCCCGGACGGAAGGGCAGGATGGGCAAAATATGACGTGATGGGGTAAGAAACTTGGGGATTCTTTTTCACCGCTTGTTTCTCTGTTACCTCACCAGACGAAAATTCTCTCTGACCCGCGGAGCACTACTGAGTGGGTGCCTAAACCTACTTTCCACATACGTCATAAATGCCGCGCCGCTTCTCCCGTCGTCCTCCGCGCCACCCTCTCCGCCCCCTCTTCCTCGCCCCGCCCACCCGAGGTTTCGAAGAGCTCTCTGGGTGTCAGAAAGTCTGACCGGTCTCTCCGGTTGCTTTTATTCCCCGTTTCCATTGGTTGCTTACGTGCGCGTGACTGCTCTCTTGCCTCTTTATTGGGTAGAACCAGTAGCGTCACCGGCGACTGGAGGGCGGAGGGGATGAGGAAAGTTGGCATTAGGGAGACCGGATTGGGGGAGGGGTGCAGGCCTGTCCTCCCCGGCGGCTGCGGCAGCACCAGCGCCGGCCGCCACCGCCTCTGGAACGCGGAGGAGGAGGAGCAGCTGGAGGAGTAGGAGGAGGAGGTGGGCCCTGGGGAGCGGGATGCCCATCGCTCCGGCTTGGTGGTGAATGCTGAGGAGAGTCACGGTTACTGCAGTCGGGGCCACCGGGAGGAAGTTGTGGTGTGAGGCCGGGCGGGAGCTCGCGGCGCTGTGGAGAATCGAAGCGCGGAGTCGGTGCGAAGACTCGGCTGCTGTCAGATCCTTTCCTACTCCGACCATGCCTGGAAGGAACAAGGCGAAGTCTACCTGCAGCTGCCCTGACCTGCAGCCCAGTGGACAGGATTTGGGCGAGAGCGCCCGGGTTGCCCGTCTAGGAGTAGATGAATCTGAGGAGGAGGGACGAAGGGGGTCTATCAGTAATGCCGGAGACCCTGAGATCGTCAAGTCTCCTAGCGACCCCAAGCAATACCGGTGAGGGAGAAGGCTCGGAACGGGGAGGAGAGCCGGGTGCGGGCTTCTCTCTTGCTGCCGCGGTCACTTGTCTTTGTATCTCCCGAAGGAGCTGCAGGGGCACACTTCCCATCCCGAATGCTTCCTTGGATGGTGGAGGTGGCTAGGGCGATTAGGCGCTGCCTTGTGGTGCCAGCAGGACGAGTGGGAAATCTTGGGTTCCACAAGGAATCAGGATGTCAGAATGGGAATGGTGGTTCGAGTAATTTTGACATTAAGGAAGGCTGGGTGGTGAGAGAGTCTTGGTATTATGTTGTGAGGAAAGGTTGAAGAATTGGGGGTTTTAATTTTGGAGAGGATATGTAAGGGGTATATAATCACTACCCACAAATATTTGAGGTGTCCTTAGTTGAAAAGGGGGTAAAACTAATAGGTGGAAGTCAGTAGAGGATTGTGTGGCTTGAGTAAAAGAACTTAGGCATCATAGTTGGCCTGCGATAAAATGGCTTGTTTCCATGGGTTTCTCATTACTGGAATGATTGAGTGACCTCTTCCAAGACTATCAGTCTCAGCTGTAATAGACTTGTAAAGTTTCTTCTAGCTATGAAATTCTGTACTTTTTGGTTGATGCTGGAATCTTCTAAACATCTCATTGATGGTAGCTCAATCCCCACCTGAATCCTTCCTTCAGAGGCAGCTTACTTCATAGAATGTCATGACTACGATGTATTTTAAAGAGAGATCATATTGTTCAACAAGTTCATTTTATAGGTGGAAGAAATTGAGGTCCAGAGAGTTTGCTACTTGCTCAGAATTTACACAGCTGAGTTGGTATGAAAACTCTGTCACGAAGTGCAGTGCACCATTTACTGATTTTATAAAATTCTTACTCATTAATTTAGTCAAAAGCTGAAGGATTTTTGGTCCCAATTTGTATAAGCTCTAAGTGTTAGAGCAGGAAAGAACCTTAGAAATACTTTTTTTCACTGCCCACCACCCCAATTTGACAGGTGATGGAAACTGAGATCTCAAAAAAGTGATTTAACCTCAAGTTTAAAACTGGCCTCTTTTCTCTTTTCACTCCAAATCTAGTGATTAATAATACACAACTCCTTGAACTATTTTTTTTCCCAGGCTACAGGGTAACTCTTTATGGATGGGCTAAATTTTCTCTTTTTCTCATCAAAGATGTGATTGTATTAGTAATATGTAAATGAACAAGTTGAAACCTTGATTAAAAGTGCTTAGTTTTTGCCTTCCAAATTAAATGTTCAATAACAGTTTCAGTTTTTGTCTGACTATATAAGGGTACATAGTAACATAATGTTTATAGTTTACACACTGTGTCAGTTCTAACTGCTTTAGATGTATTCTTTCATTCAATGACCTCATTTTCAGTATATTCATTTGACAAATATTTACTGAGCCCTACTCTGTGACAGGTGCTGAACTGTCATAAATCTTTCATGCAACTTGATCAAATATAACTTAATAAAATTTTATTCTGGATTCTGGGCATATAAAGATGATTAAGATAGCCCCTGCCTTCAGGGAGCTTTCGATTTGGTAGAGGGACACAGACACATAAAAAGTAAAATCATGGCACTAAAGTTTTATGGAAGCCATAATAGAAGTATATGCTAGGTGTTTTGGGGAATAAAGTAAGGAGTGGTAAACTCCACTTAGGGAGAAAGCTAGGAAAATTTTCAAAGGGGAGATACTATTTAAGTATTCTTTCAATACATTGTTGCATTTCTATCTATGTAGTCTTTTGTCAAGTCAGTGTCCTTAGTGTCTCAGTTTTCTTATTTTAAAATGAAGGGGGTTGATTAGAATAGCAAAGTTTCCCAATAACTTTCTCTCCTTTTAAAAGAGTAGGTCCACTTCTGTCTGTTTTATATATTGCAGTTTCGATTAGACTTTTAAAGAAAATATTTTGTTGCTTTAAAATAAAGATTGAAAACTTTAATACTAGATGATTTTTGAAGACTTATCCAACCTAAAGTTAAATGCTGTGAATTTTTGTAACTGGAAACAGACGTGAAGCATCTGCAGCCTGAGGTAGCTGTGTTATCCTTCCAGGACCTGCTCAGATGTTATTTCTGTGAAACCTTTCCAGGCAGAACTAATCCCTCCTTTCACTGTATTTCAGTAGGACTTTGTACATGGTCTGTTTCAGTACATATCCATCATATTATAATCACATGTCTTGAATGTGTGAAGAAGCACCACAAACAGATCCGATTAAAGGAATATTGTGGTGAAATAATGCCTTGAAAGAATTGTTTACCAGTGTACATGAAGTTTACTTTTTTATATGTGTAATTTGTATTCAACTTTTAAAAAGTGTTAAGCATACCTCCAGGACATCTGTTTTTGTGGGGGCTCTATATAAATGCTTGGTAAATCTTGATTTCCTTCTCTTCTGGAAGGATTAAGGGACTCCAGTTTGGGAAATATTTTTCAAATTTTTATTGGTGTAAAGTGGAAATGCTAGATAGGTTTAGTGGTAGTGCAATCTAAATAGTAAATTATTTTCATAATGAAGAGCATTTATGAAGTTTGAATTAACTTAAATAAATATAAAATACTTTCCATGTTAAACCTGTTTTTAAAAGATCTGTATTTCTTTGGGAGGGGGGCAACATGTGAAAAGGTAAATAAGCTTCTAAAGGGCAAGACTTTTTTTTTTTTTAAAGATTTTTATTTACCTATTCTTAGAGAGAGGGGAAGGGAGGGAAAAAGAGGGAGAGAAACATCGATGTGTGAGAGAAACATCCATCAGTTACCTCTCCTCTGGTATGAGCCCAGAACAGACAACCTGCAACCCAGGCAAGTGCCCTGACCAGAATCAAACCTAAATGGTGATCTTTGGTTTGTGGGACAAGACCCAACCAACTGAGCCACACCAGTCAGGGCTGAAGGGCAAGTCTTTTTTATTTAAATTTTGGTCTGTTTGTTAGAACTGAGGAGATTGTTATGTTAACTTCTTAATATTGGATATGGGCTGAATAAGGTACAGGTTATTCTGAACATTTATTTTGTTATGTGCTGATGAATAAAAGGAGGATCACAATCTGAGTAAGCAGGACCACTGCAGAGCAGAAACTTTAGGAAAATCTAACATAGCAGAAGAATATATGTCAGAGAACATATTCTTTAATATTGGATGAAAACATGGATTTATTTGTGGATCTTTTCAATAAAGCCTGTGAAATAGTAATGTTTTTTAAATATATGAGACAGTAATTGCATTTGTAATATGTATACACATTAGTGATTAGATCATAGACTCTTAGAGTTACAAAAGAAACCAAGTACTTACATGTATATATATATATTCTAGGAACTTGACATCTTTCAATCCCTTGGTCTGATACCTGAATCCCAAACTCGATTTCAATTGCACGCTCTTAGTCTTATAATGTAAAGTAGAAGCAAGCTTGGCCTTACCTTGTGAGGTTCAAGCTCATTTAACAAAGAGATCTTTTAAGGTTGAAATACATTAAGTCTTCTGAATACTAATATGACTTTAATTAGGTGTATTTTTGTTACCATTCCTTAGATTGATTTTTTTCATGAACTGATGGGCTGGTAAGCATAGGAAGAACATTCTTTTTCTTTTTTTAAATTTTACTTTTAAAAAAAATTTACTAAATTTTTCGGGTGTGGAAGAACATTCTTAACTAAAATGCTTCTTTTGGAAATAAGACTTAGCATTCAAAAGATCACCGTTTTTGAAGAACTGAACAATGGTAAGAACTCTTGCCTTCAAAGAATTCTAGTTGATCTAGATTCTTGGTGGAATCATGGAGCAGATACTGACGTAGAAGAATATTAAATGTAATAGGTGCTAGAATAGAGATATGTGTAAAGTATGGGATTTTTCGTCATTTGTGTATCTAGTTTTCTATCTCTAGTTTTGTGACCTTGAGCACATTAACTAAAGTCTCTAAGGCTAAGGACCTTTGAGGACTCTGAAGAGGAGCAACCTCGTAAACCTTTTAAATATAAAAGAAAGTGTCAGGAATCAGGAGAAATACTTGATGCTAATGGTGTCCTTTTTTACTGTATGAAGGACCAGTGGAGGAGAATAATTATTAAGGAGTGATCATGGCTAGGTTAGATCACTGTTAGATCACAGTACCAGAAACTGTGTGTTCCAGGTGAAAACCAAATACCTTGTACAATTCTCTTTAAAAAAAAACCCACAAAAATAACACTTCCTATTTTATTTTTACCTAAAATATAATTTTTATGTTTTGATATGTACATAAATGGTTAGGAATGATATTAAGCAAGCTTATTTCTCTAGGGAAAGGTAGGAGGGATTTGAAATTTCCCATAATTATTCCATCCAGCATTAACAACTGGTAACATTTTTTATAGCCTTTATTTAAGTGCTTTTCAATATATTTTGTCTACCTAGAAGTCTGTAGTGTAGCTATACCATAATTTCATCATTACTACTTTATAGGATATTTAGATGGTCAAATTTTCTTTACCTTAGAAGCCTTTTTATTCCCAACTGAATTCTTTGGGTATGGACCCAATCATAATGAATTTGTTAAGACATATAGGGTAACCACTGGTTATCACTCTGTTCCTAGGATATTCTCTATTAGGAGACTTGACAGATAAGAAGAAGGTTTGTTCTGGGACTTCCATTCTGACATGGTCTCATATTCATATGGGGGTTCCTAGAATGAAGTTATTCATTAAGCCCATCCAACTCACAGGAAACTGAGTAGGTTTATAGTCCCTTTATACATACACACATACACACATATATTTATACATACATATATATATTTGATGGGGGGCCTTCAATTACGTGGTTGGACCACAATTAAACTGTTTCCAGAAGATTTGGAAACAGTTTGGAAAGTTCTCTTGGTCCCCTGGAGAGGTGTTTAGAGGGATTTTATATTTTTTTATTAACACCATTACTACTCTTTATTCTCCTTATAACTGGTATTTTGTTGAGGTGCTAACTGTGTAGTAACTGCAGTTTACATAGATTGTCTCATTTAATCTCTACAGCAACCCTATTAGATAGTGCTCTTATTACATGATAGCCTAAATGAAAATACATTATTGAGCAGGTACTGAGCACTAATTAGAGTGTAAATAGTTTGGTAATGTTTGCCTTGTGAATTCAAGCATTACCTCCTTTGTGAGTTGAAAGAGAGAGGGAGAAACATCGGTATGAGTGACAGTGAAATATCAATCGGTTGCCTCCTGTTTGCACCCCATCTGGGATTGAATTCACAGCCTAGGTATGTGGACTGACCCAAGATTAAACCTACAACTTTTTGGTGTGTGGGGATAATGTGCCAAGCAACTGAGGCATCTGGCCAGGGCTCTTCCTTTTTAAAATTGATTTGTGAGAATTCTTTATATATTTAAACACTAATCCTTCATTGGTAATACAAGTTGCAAATATGTTCTCTAAGTCTGTATAGTTTATTTTTACCCTTTGTTTAGAAAGTCTTGAAATGTAGTCAGATTTATTCATCTTTTTAATTATGGTTTGTGCTTTTTTCATATTATTTTGTAAAAGTTTTGCAGTTTTGCTTTTTGCATTTGGGTAAGAATCTAATTTGATTACTGTTCTTTGAAAATACGGACAACCAGTTGTCCACATTTTGAAAGTTCTGCATCCTAGAGGTCACCAGATATTTTCTGTAAAGGGCAGGATAATAAATATTTTAGGCTTGATCAGTGAAGAGGCAAAATTAAGGCTATTATATAGGTACTTAATAACAACAAAGAAAGCAAATTTCTACAAATTTGTAATAAAATTTTTAAGTTTCAACTATAACAGTGTGTGTGTGTATATATATATATATATATATACACACACACAGGTCTACCAGTGAGAAGAATGGAATTCTTTTTATTGAGAATATATTTTGGTTTTTTGGGGGGCGGGTGTCAGAGTTAATGTTCCCTGTCATCAAAGGTGATTGCAAATGTTTCTCTTAATAATGATTTGTAATGAAATTTTACATACTTAATCTTTGAAAATGTGTTTTCATACTGACAGGTACTGTCAAATACTGATATCCATGAGCATATGATTTTACTTGAGCTTATTTATCAATTAAAAGGCATTTATAAGATTCTATTAGATTCTACTCTGATATTTTTGCCTTTTAGCACATCATTACATTGTAAATTAATCACTTCTTTTTTTAAATGTCTTTAAAAAGAATTACTGATTTTTAGAGAGAGTGAAAGTGTGTGGGGAGGGGAGAGACATTGATTTGTTGTTCCACTTATTTATGCATGCATTGGTTGCTTCTTGTATGTGTCTTGACTGGATATTGAACTTGCAACCTTGGTGTATCAGGACGATGCTCTAACCAACTGATCTACCTGGCCAGGGCTGATTAATAACTTTTGATTGAAAATTAGGTGGTAGCTCCTCAGTGGCACAGTTGAAGGGCTTTGAAATAAGGAAATTTTCTTTGTGTTTCTATCGAGTTCTGAAAAACACTACTGCAACTTTAGTTTGCTTTGAAAACATACCACTGCAAATTTGTGTGCAAATGGAGATATGGCTTATTGTTTTAATTTTTGACAGCACAGGAACTTAATGAAGCAGTTTGCCATTATTTGTGATTCAGATAACATTAGTTGTTGAAATGAATTATGGTAAGTTTGCATGTAAGTGCTGTTTTGTAATTTGGGGTTCATTAAGAAACATTATCAAGTCTGCAGCAAAAACTAATTTCCAAATCTATTTGGTGTTTGATAATACTGGTTGAAGGCCGCGTTCTTCACAAAAATTTCAATATCGGCTCAAAACATTGCAATTAAATGTTCCCATTGCTAAGCATCAAACTGCTCCACAGTAAGGGCAAGTAAAGATATTCAGCTTGTATTTCTGACAAAATCTCACAGAACCGATGATTGTAAAGTCTGCAGGAGCATATGACACTACTGATTTACTACAACATGAAGATTCATGTATTTTCTGCAAAGTACTTCTGATGAATAAGGCAATAAAAAGCAGGCTTTGAAATACCTGACAAAAGATAAATTTGTCTTAACTAAAGCCTTTTTTTCCCTGCCCCAGACATATTTTTACCAACATTAATGTGGCAACCTATTAGAGTCCACTTGAAGTTGTACTGTATTCTTATTTCCTCAACCTCTTTGAAAGTGTTCTTATCTTTATATTCCATGAAGAGTATTCATAGGCTAAATTGCTTCAAACTTGGTACCGACTCCTCAAATAAACAACCCAACAGTATTGGTAACATCAAGAGCCAATATCTTGAAATGATTTTCTGTTTTTAATTGACTCAATATTGCTACTATGTCAACTCTTTTTTGCAGTAGTTGTCACCCAAAGGCAAATAGTCTTAAGTTTATTTTCTGTGGATAGGTTTCTTCAGCTGCTACAAAGAAACACAATGTAACTCACCTGTTGGTTAATAGCTTTCCTTGCTTGGCTATCAAATGAGCCACTCAGAAACATTTTGGTTGCAGTGTCGTTTTCATTTTTAATTTCTATGAAGACATTATACTGTAATGAGATTTTATTTTAAATTTTCTAATTTTCCTGATTGTTGTGTTCCTGTGAGTTGAGAATATTGCGATGAATGCTGAGTCTTGTGGACTGAATTAAAAAGAGGAGAGTTTGCTAGAAATAAATGACAGAGATTTATTCCTTGGAGTTTGCAAATAGGAGACACAACTAGACAAAAAAACCAGAAGTGTTCCAAAGAAGAAAGAAAAGTGAAAAATTCTCGTAGCAAAAAAGTACATTCTTGAGAATTATCAGTTCCGCTAGGTTCTTAGCCCTGGGTTTGGTCCAGGATGGTTATCAGTCAGACGTCAGACAGTCAGGATGATGGATGTTAAATGGTCCAGAAGATGGGTGTCAGGAGGTTTGGTCATATCCCAGTGGTCTGGATAATGGATGTCAGGTGGATATATACATGAGTCACTCAGGATAAATCAGGTGACAATTAGAGGGTCACCTGGAGGTCCAGATGTATATACAGGCATTGATGCAGTACTGGAAAGTTAAAGAAAAAATAGTTTAAGTTTCCAGGCTAGTTAGAACAAAAATTGGAGTCTTTCATCATGCCTCAACCTTCATAATGTTAAAAATTTTATTATTATTTTTGTTATCCTCACTCGAGCATATTTTTTTTCATTGTTTTTAGAGAGAGAGGAAGTAGGGGGGTGGGAAGAGACAGACATCCATAGGTAGACTCTTGTATGGGCCCAAACTGAGGATTGAACCTACAACCTGGGCTTGTGCCCTGACTGGGAATCGAGCGGGTTGACACTCCAACCAACTGAGCCACACTGGCCAGGGCCCTGATGTTAATAATTGTAGCAGCTTGGTTAAAATGATCCTCCAGTGTGGTCTCAATACATGAAGTTGGATTTAAATACATGAACTCTTAACTGTGGTGATTTTAGTGACTGGAAATGGATTCACAAAAGTTGGTTTCTTAAGGAACAAATAAAATGAGTAGGTGGCTACTTTAATAGAAAGAGAATAATACCATATATTTTATTTTTTGACATTGTTTGAAAAATCTACTTTAGTCTTTATTTTCAGTGGGATAATGAAACCAAATAAATGAACACAGGTTAAATATGCTAGAGGAAGAGAGGTTTTTTAGAGAAAGATTGTCAGAGGAGCCCCCCCCCTCCAAAAATTATATATATATGTATTAGTATTTGAAACCACATGGTTTGGGGAGAGGTAATGACAAGTTACATAATTACAAAGTTAGCCCCCCCAGGTATGTTCTTTTGACCTAAAATGATTTAGCACTCTGTGTAGGCCAAGAAATAACAATTTAAGGCTAGAACCTGAGGCACTATTTTCTCTCTATTAATGACAATGAGAGCTCACATATTGACCTATCTGTGGACATTTGGGTGACTTCTGTTTATTACAAACATTCCCTGTTAATCTTTTCTCTCAGTATGCAGTTTACTCTTTAGTTTTATTTATGATGTTTTGTTTCAGAAAAGTTTTAAATTAGAATGTAGTAAAATCTCTCCATTTTTTCCTTTATAGTTCTGAATTTTGTGTCTTGTTTAGTCCAGATTTTCTTATCCTAGTACTATAATAATATTTTAAATACTTTCAGAACAGTTTTTCCTTTTAGCTTTAATCTTTCTGGAATTTATTTACATGCTGAGTATAGATTAGTGATAAATGGGCTAGTTTTTCTCCCAAAGTGAATTGCCTGTTGATTGCATCATTTATTGAATCATAATAAACATTGTTGCAATAATATTATAAACCCTTTCCTGTTTCTAGAACCTGTTCTCTTTCATTGATCTGTAGGTTTTCCTTACCAGTATATTGTTTGATTTCAATTGCTTTAAAATACTTTTTATAATGGTAAGGAAGTTCCCCCTCATTGTTTTCCCTTTTCAAAATGTTTTTGGCATTTTTTGTGTTTCTCATCCACATGAGAATCAGTATATCAAGTTCCATAAAAAAATCTTTTTGGGATTTTAAAATTGTAATTGCCTTGAATTTATACATTAATTTGGGGGAAGAATTTATATCTTTGCAGTATTGGGTATTCCCACCCAACAGCATGATATGTCTAGTCAGGTCTTTTATTTTCTCCTGTAAAGTTTTCTAGTTTTCCTCATGTTGGCTGTGTTGAGCAGCAGTGAAAAGAACTGTGTCTAGTGCCATTCTGCTTGGGTTCAGTCCCTGTGAAGTTTTAGTTTCCTCATCCATAGTATGGGAATAATAAATAGCTCACTAGAGTTATGAAGATTAAGTGGGTTAAGGCATGTAAATTAATACATTCAAAATGTGAGCTATTATTAGGTTTATATTTAAGTATTTTATAGTTTCTGCTACTTTTGTGAATACGATCTTTTATTAAATCTTATTTTAATTGGTTACCTTTGCTGCATAGGGAAGTTCGTGATTTTTGTTCATGGGTTCTTGACTTTGGATACTTTGCTGAACTCTTTATTACTCATAATTTAAAAAAATCTTCTTGCATTCTTTAGGTTATCATAAATTTGCAATTGTTTTAGCTTTCAATATCTTTGCCTCATAGTTTTTCCTATTTATGCATATTTTGGATTTTTTTATTGGTTAGGATTTCTAATAAATACAGAGTTGAATAGAAGTGACAATAAAGAGCATTTTGTCCTTGACTGTCTTAAATGTATTTGATATTGTTGACTTATGGAAGTTAATCCTCTATAAAGCGAAGGGCTTCTTTGTGTGTGTGTGTGTGTTCTTAATTTGTTAGGGAGTGAGTTTTGGGTTTTTACTAAATTATTGTTATTATACAGTGATTTAATGTAATGGGTGTTTTTTATTACAAAAGATAGAAAAAGTATAGAAATTATAGATTAAAGCATGAAAGTTCTTTGTATGCTGCTCTGTTTTTATTTCTCTCCACATGCATATTTATGTATATATAGTAACCGTATATGTATATATATATATATATACACATTACTGTTACATTTGTTTTGTATCCTTTTATTTTGTTTGCTATAACTTTTTTTAAAGATTTTACTTATGTTTTAGAGAGAGGGAAAGGGAGGGAGAAAGAGAGGGAGAGAAACATTAATCAATTGCCTCTTGCAGGACAACTGGAGACCTGTCCCACAACTCAGGCATGTGCTCTGACTGGGAAGTGAACTGGTGACCTTTCGGTTAGCAGGCTGGCACTCAACCCACTGAGCCATAGCAGCCAGGGTATCTTTGTATACATTTAACATGTACATGTGTACTCATAATATTGATATAAAACTAGGTATTAAAATATACAGGAGGTTAAGAATAGTATAAGAAATGGAGAAGCCAAAGAATTTATATGTAAGACCCATGGACATGAACTAAGACACGGGCAGTGGGGAGGCAAGAAGAGGAATGATGGTGGGATGGGCGGTACAAGGTGGAGGGGAATAAAGGAGAGAAGAAAAATGGAACAACTGTAATAGCATAATCAATAAAATATACTTAAAATATTTTTTTAAAAACTAGGTGTTAGATTGTTATCTATATTTCACCTAGTTGATTTTAGGTACTTATTATATCCTAGGCCCTCTTTAGGAGCAAATGCTTTTTTTTCCTTTTAAAGATTTTATTTATTTATTTATTTTTAGAGGGAGGGCAGGGGAGGGAAAAAGAGAGGGAGAGAAACATTGATCAGCTGCCTCTCACAGGTGCCCCTACCAGGGACTGAACCTGCAACCTAGGCATGTGCCCTGACTGGCATCAAAATGGTGACCTTTAGCTTTGCAGGAGGACACCCAACCAACACAGCCACACTGGTCAGGGCAACAAATATTTCTTAAACGTTTCCTAAGTGCTAAGCAATGTCTTAGGTGCTGCTGATCTAGCTGTGGAGAAAAAAGAAAAGACCTGCCCTCCAGGCTAACAGTCTAATGGTACACAGGTGAAAAAAAGTCAGGCGATGATAAGTAGTGTGGAAATGTTAAAGCAGGATGAGAGAGGATAGACATTGACTGGGGTGCTGTTTTAGATAGTATGGTTAAAGAAAATTTCTGAAAAGGTAGCATTTCAGCAAAGACTTGAAAGATATGGAGCAACCTTGCAAATACTCGAGCTGGGGCAAGAGCCTTAGGGCTTAGGCAATAGCAAGCACAAAGGCCCTGGTGTAGGAGCCTGTTTGGAATGTTCAAGAAATAACAATAAAGTCATTTGGTCAGAACAAAGTGAAGGAGGAGTGATGGGAAAGGAGGTTGGACCAGAATATATGGAGCCTTGTAGGTCCTTGTAAGGATTTTGGATTTTGTTCCAAAGCGTGATAGGAAGCTATTGATCGTTTTTGAAAAGAAAAATGGCTTTGTATTAGTTTGTTAGGGCTGCTATCACAAAATACCACAGACTGGGTGGCTTAAACAACAGAAATTTATTTTCTTACAATTCTGGAGGCTAGAAGTCCAATATGGAGGTGTCAGGTTTGGTCTCTTCTGAGGCCTCTCTCTTTGGCTTGCAGATGGCCACCTTCATGCTGTGTCCTCACATGGCTTTTTATGTGTGTGCAGACACGTCCAATGTCTGTGTGTCCAAGTTTCTTCTTACAAAAACAGCAGACACATTAGGGCCACTATAATGGTGTCATGGGAACTTAATCACTTCTTTACAGGCCCTATTTCTAATGCAGTCACATTCTGAGGTACTAGAGGTTAGGACTTCAACATAAGACTTTTAGGGGAACACAGTTGAGCGTATCACATGCCTGATCTTTCTTCATGCTGCTGAGGATAGACTTGAGGTGTGTGTGTGTGGCAAGGGTCTGAGGAGTAAGCTGGAGTATTGAAGTTATTTCAGTGTGATTGATATGGAAAGGAGAAAAAGGGCACATACTCATTCTTCTGTCTTAATCCGGAGTCTCCTTCCTTGTCTTTTTTTTGTACATTATTTTCCTGGTTTCTGCTAGATGAACATTCTTTTCATCTTCAAGGCTCAAGTTAAGTGTTTATCATTTTGTAATGTACTGGCTTAATTGTATTATATTGTAGTAGGCATTGATGCCTGATGGGGAAGAATGTGGCTTTATTCTTTAATATAGCATGGTATCTGATACATTAAATGCTAAGTAAATGCTTATAGAATAACACATGTAAGAATGGGTATATATAGGAGAAGTTTGTAGTACGAACCCAGTAATCAAACTGGAACGGCAGTTTTACTAAATAGCATAGATAATCATCTTCCTGCAGGGCTACCAGTCTGTGGGAATTTTTTAGCCAATAAAAGCAGCCTTGTGACTGGTATAAAATGTCAGATACATGATACCAGAGGGAATCAACAGAGTTTAAATACGTGAGATTTTGCTTTAATATTTAAATTGGCATACCTGCACTGTATATTGAAGGATATGTTTCTCTTAAGTTTTCTGGTATGGTAGAATGCTTGTTAAATACTTATAAACTAAAAAAATAGTAAGATAGGCTTAGTGGTGACTTTAACTTGTAAAATTTTTACTTCTAAGATTTGGTTTTTGAATAAGTAAATATATTCTCATAGTTCAAAATTAAAAAATACAAACAGGTGCATAAATGCATAAAATATATACTGTATACAGTGGTGGGCAAAAGGAGGTTTATAGTTGAGAGTATATAAAATGGTTTATTCTTATATTATTAATACATTACTTTTGATAGAACAACTGTAAACCTACTTTTGCCTACCACTGCATTTAAAATACAGTGTATCTCTCTCATCCTTTTTATCCAGCTACTTAGAAACTGATAAGCTGTTTTGAGATTCCCCTTCCAGAAGCAACCAATTTGACTAGTTTAAAATAATGTTGGCTTTGCTGTGTGTACTTGAATTTTTTAAAAAAATTCTGCTAAGCTGATCACTTGTAATGGTGTAGTGTAATGAACTGCTGACTCAAATGTAATTTTTTTATTTCTTTTTTTAGATACATCAAATTACGAAATGGTTTGCAGGCACTTTTGATTTCAGATCTAAGTAATACGGAAGGTAAAGTAGGAGATGCAACAGATGATGAAGAAGAAGAGGAAGAGGAAGAAGATGAGGATGATGAGGAGGAGGAGGATGACGATGATGATGACGATGATGATGAAGATTCTGGAGCGGAAATAGAAGATGATGATGAAGAGGGTTTTGATGATGAAAATGAATTTGATGATGTTGATGAACATGATGACGATGATCTTGATACTGAGGATAATGAATTGGAAGAATTAGAAGAGAGGGCAGAAGCCAGAAAGAAAACCACTGAAAAGCAGGTGTGGATCATGTCTATTTTATTGTTTTCTAACTTGATATTTCTTTGGGATAAGTTCTAAACTTGTCTTTCCTTCCCTTTTCCTTCCCTTTTCCTTCCCTTTCCTTTTCCTTTCCTTTCCTTTCCTTCCCTTCCCTTCCCTTCCCTTCCCCTTCCCCTTCCCCTTCCCCTTCCCCCTTCCCCTTCCCCTTCCCCTTCCCTCTCCTCACCAGAGGACATTCGCATTGATTTTTAGAGAGAAGGGAAGGGAGGGAAAGAGAGGGAGAGAAACCTTGATGTGAAAGAGAAATACCAATCAGCTGCCTCCTTCACGTGCCCTAACTGGAACCGAACCTGCAACCTAGGCATATGCCCTGACCCAGAATCAAAACCACAACCCTTTGGTGTATGGGATGTCACTTCAACCAACCCAGCCACACTGGCCAGGGCTGTTTTATTTCATAATATCAAAAATGAAGTCTATTATTTTTTTTTTTTACAGATTTTATTTATTTATTTTTAGAGAGGAAGGGAGGGAGAAAGAGAGGGAGAGAAACATCAGTGTGTGGTTTCCTCTTGTGTGCCCCTCACTGGGGACCTGGCTTGCAGCCCAGGCATGTGCCCTGATTGGGAATCGATCCGGCAGCCCTTTGGTCCTCAGGCCAGCACTCAATCCACTGAGCTACACCAGCCAGGACAGAAGTCTGTATCTTTTGATCTTCAGCAAAGGTCTCTTTCTTCTGCATAAAGATTACATTTATAAATATTTACTCTGATTATAAAAGTGACAAATGTTTATTATAAAAACAAATGGAAAATAAAGAAAAACAAAATATAAAAATCACCCATACCCATAACTCTTACAGATAATCACTGGTAAAACTTGAATTTATGTGTACATTACATGTTTTAAAACAAATGCTAGGAGGTGAGGATCTGCATGCTTTTTAGCCTGAAATAGTGTATTATCTCTGGAGAGACTAGAAAAAGAAAAAAAACAGGGTTAGTGTAGATTTCTGGGCCTATAGTTCTGTGAGTCTTCATATGGGTAATTTCTATCTAGGTAATGGAATGTGATTTATCTCCTTTGGTGGGAAAGCACTAAAAGTGTGGATAACTTAAACAAGTAAATTGGAGGAATTGAAATAGAAATGGGGAGTTGAGCTTAGTTAGTGTGATATATAATAACAACCAATAGATAAAGAGGGTTATTAGGGAGAATTTCCTTCTCTCGATATCTTTTTTTTAAATTACTTTATTGTTGTTCAATTATGATTATCTGCATTTCTCTTTCTATCTTTTAAAATTAAAAAAAATGATTTGAGAGAGAGAACAAACATTGTTTTGTTCCATTTATTTATGCATTGATTGATAGATTCTTATATGTGCCCTGAGCAGAGACTGGACCACAACCTTGGTATATCCAGATGCTCTAACCAACTGAGTTACCTGCCAGGGCCTTCTCTGCATATGTTTTGAAAAATGCCTTCGTTTTGCAATAGGGAATACTTAAATTAGAAGATAATATTTTGTAGGCATCAGAGTAGAACTGATAAGCAAATATTTGCTAAAGCTAGTTTTGTAACTGAAAACACAGGTTCAGATGCCTGCCACAAGGAAAACCAACCTCATGAGACAGGTGCTGGTGTAAAAGGAAAGAGGTTTATTCAAACCTCTGTGTGACCTGGGAGAATGGTGGACTCCCATCTCAAAGACCAACCCCCCTTTTCAAACCCCCAGTTCTTATAGGGATAGGGAGGGGAGGGCTTTTTTTCTATATACTTTTCCTGCTAGCTTTCAGTGTGCTCCGGTCCTGTCCATTCATCTTTCTAGCTTTTGATGCACTCAGGCCCTGTCCATTCATTTTTCTAGCTTTTGGCATAGTCAGTGTAAGAACCTCCCCCTGCTGCCATCTTGGCCACTGGGGAAGACTCCCCAATGCAGCACTGTGACTGGACTGTGGAGGTAACAGTTTGTTGAATATTGATAATATATTTAACATGGTATAGCCCACATACAAATGAATAATATTTCAGATTACTAAACCCAAAATCTAGGTGTCAGATGTGTTAGACTGTAAAGTGGTCAGTCCTCAAAGATATGAAGGCATGAGATACAAGTAGTAGATAGGTTTTAAATAAATTGTTTGACAGTTACTCTTCCTGGAAAATTTTTTTTAAAAAGAAGATTATGCTAGTTCTTTAAATTGGTAGGGGGATTGAATCTTATTTGCCACTTGCTATTCAGATTATGAGCAATGGCTGTTTTGGGGTGGCATGATAGGCCAAGTGGTTTTAGCTTGGAAAACCAAAATACTGGGAAAAAATGCATAGAAATGCTACTTGATAGTTTATATTAAGGTCTTTATAAATATATTGGGAATCAGTAAATTCACTTTAATTTAAAATAGATCTCATAATTCCACATAGATTATTAATAGTTAGAATAATAATAATCAGGAAACTTGAGTTCTAATTCTGGCTCTGTCCTAATCTTTCTGGATAATCTTAGGCCTTTTCATTTTCTGATTTCTAAAACTGGATTAGATTACATAACTTTTGAGGTCCATTTTAGCACTAATACTGATTGTGTTATAACTTCATAACTGAACATTTCCTGTCTGTAAATTTCTTCCTATATCTATTAGTGGCTTTTCTTCTGCTTTGGAGTTCTTTATATCTTCTGTCAATTAATAAACAAAACTCAGGTTAAATTTAAAAAATTGTCTTGACAGCCAATTTTTAACCTAAGATAATAAAATATCTTAGGTTTATATAGCAATTGTGAATTCCTTTGACAAATGAGGATGTGCATCAGTATTTTTGGTATTCCTTTTCATTTTGCTTCTGTGGATCAAACTCTAAATGTTTACCTCTTCTGGAAGCAGCAAGGTCAGACTCTAATGATCATTTAAAAAGTGGCTTAGATACTGTTTTTCTTTTTTGAGTACTCAGTACGGTATATTCCTTCATAAAATATTGATAGCTAATTTTCTGGATTTTATTAGAAAGGAACCTAATGTACTTTGAAGAGATGTTCAAATTGTGTTGATTCAGATTCAGTGGGTAAAGTAGTGAAAGGAAAGACCCCATGATTATAATAACAATGCAAAATAGTTCATAGTCATTGAGTCAGTGTCTATAAAAGGTAGATAAAGTAGCCTAGATAAGAGGTGGCTTAAAATTTGGATAGGGTTTTGCAGTGGTTTTTACGATTTGATTTTTGTTTGAAAAGTGTGAACCTCATTTAAGGTAAATGAGAAATATTGGAAGTGGGAATAAAAATATGTTGAGGTGTTAGAGAACATTTATTTAATCAAGAAGTTAACTACTTTTCTGGGTCATTGTTTTTGTCCCCCTATAATTTTCTCCTCCCAAAAGGAAGTTGTTCTTGATCTGAAGGGTTTGAGAAACTAACAAGATTAAAACTTAAATAAAATAAATACTGAGTTATGATTCATTCAGGACTTTCTTAAGTGAATTCTCAAGTATGAATTTCTTGGGAAGTAATTCTCAAGTATGAATTTCTTTTCTAGCAATCGCAGAGCCTGTTTTTGCTGTGGTCAGAGCTGAATGATAGACTCTGGTCTAAGTCAACTTATAGGAAAATGTCTTCAACCCTGCTGGTCCAGACAAGAAATCTTTATGGGGTGGTTGGAGCTGAAAGCAGGTTAGGCATCTATTAAATATCACAGGACAGGTTAGCCTGTGGTTTGAAGAAGTGGCTATTTCCCAATGTTTTAACTAAGATTATGTGCCTAAGTCTTTAAAATATCAAACAGTATCAAGCGAGGCAGTTTGATACTTCTGCAAATATACTTTCATTTTCTCACACACAGTTACATTTTACATCATGTGCATGCTATTTTTTAAAAGCTCTCTTTCTAAGAAGATAACCATTTTTCCAAATAATGTGTGTCACCAAATGTATTAACCCTTTAAAATTGACATTTGTAAAATTTGGGAAAGTTAATTCAACTTCCTATCTTCAGTGATTTAAGTGGACAGTTTTTCTCTCCTTTTTTGTGTCTTTTAATTTACAATGACAAATGGTATGCCCTAATCATTTTTTAAAAGTGCAGTTTGGTGTACCATATATCTTGACCATATATTTTGGTAAAAACTCTGGTTTTCCCAAGGTATGGAAAATTACTATCAGTAGACATGTAATGTATCCTATATATCTTCAATAAGAAGTGAAGAACTAAAAAAACCTCTTTAAAGTTCAGTTCTGTATTGCTTTAATAACTCACGATTTTCTTTTTTAATCACTTATTCTCTTTGTTAGATATTTTCTTGACATGTTATTTTATGCCCTGTTTTAATAAAAACAAACATTTCTGAGTACCATTGAGAAATTTTATATATAGTAACTAAGTTGCTGAACACAGAACCATTTAATTACTTAGAGATTTTTAGATATATCAATAGATATATTTTACTACAAATTTCTAAAATCTAATAGATCAAAAAACAAACTTAAGTCAAAACTCTGAAATGCTGACGCAAGATTTCAGTAGGCTGGCCAGTCCCTCTTTCCTTTTTTCTGTTTCTGCTTTTTCCTTTAGGTCTACACCTGTTCAGCATTTGGCAGGATGGCAAGAGGAGGAGCAGCAGGGTGAAACTGACACAGTTCTGGTGAGTTTCACTTTGCTGCTCCTCCTGATTATCAGGGAAAGAATTATGTTACTTTCAATTGGAAAACTTCCATCTCTGAGCGAATCCTTAAGATGAGATCTCAGTATTACTCATTTAGTGTTGACTCACTGTTTGTATATGTTCTGCTTACTCCAGTCTGCAGCTGCGCTTTGTGTTGGAGTTGGGAGTTTTGCTGATCCGGATGACCTGCCTGGGCTGGCGCACTTTTTAGAGCACAGTAAGATCTTTGTAAAATATCATACCTGGGTGTGTTCTTCCTCTAAATTTGTATGAGTTGATTTCAAAGATAACTAACTGGTCTATGTTTAATAAGAGAAAAGGCTAAGAAAAATATCTTTATGAATAATCACAGGTGAAGACTTAATTTTTATCTTCTTTAGTGTATTTTTTTTTTTTTTTTAGAAAGAGAGGAAGAGAAACATCATGTGTGGTTGCCTCTCACGTGGCCCCCACTAGGGGCCTGGCCTGCAACCCAGGCATGCGCCCTTACTGGGAATCGAACCAGCGGCCCTTCAGTTCGCAGCCCGCACTCAATCCACTGAGCTACACCAGCCAGGGCTAGTGTATTTGTTTTGAGGATTAGAATGAAACCACTTAGAAAACATTTTGAAAATATAGGTTTTATTATTATTCAGGTATTATTCAGGAGACAATTGTCAGTCTTTAGGAATTTAGACTATAGCCTTGGGGAGGGGCAGTCTGTTCCATGGTTAGCCAGGCCCTAAGATGTCATAGCATCAGAAATACAGAAAATAGAAAGAGAGGCATAATTAATAAAAAACAAAATAAACAATATTCAGTTTAACGTGTAACTGTAAATGCTATACAGTTATACTTAAATTTGTATTTGTTTTTCTGAATTACTTATTCTTTATATTCCAATTTTCTAAGCTATTTTATGGTAAACTCACTTTAAGAGTTTTTATAGTAACATTTAATCTGCATATATGCTTATGTTTACATTTTAAACTTTTAACAAATCATATATATTTTTTCTTTAAAAATAAAATGTTTAGTTTTTGAGTTTAAAATATATGAGCATTAGAGGAAATTGTAAGAAGTATAATAAAGAATTATCCAGACATAAATATTGTTAATGTATTGATACTACTTCTTCCAATTTTTTTTTACATATGAGAAATTTCCTTCTTGATAATGAAAACATTGTCTATATTTTTATGTCCTGTGACTTTGTGTTCTTTCCACTAAAGTGGTATTCATGGGTAGTTTGAAATATCCAGATGAAAATGGATTTGATGCCTTCCTGAAGAAACATGGAGGTAGTGACAATGCTTCAACCGATTGTGAACGTACAGTTTTTCAATTTGATGTCCAGAGAAAATACTTCAAGGAAGCCCTGGATAGGTAACTAACTCAAAATGTATTTTTATTTTAATTATGTAATGGCACCATACAAATTGAAATATTGGACATTGTTCCATGGTATTTCTTTTTAAGCAGTACTCTAATTCTATAGAAGTGTAAGACTAATTTATTTGGAGAAAAGAACAAAGTATTAAATACACCTTGCCCTTTAGTCTATAAACTTAGTGTTGTATTAAAGATTTAACTGACCCCCAAGCACATTTTGGGTTTTATAAATAATGTATTCTGGAAGACAGAGAAGCACTAGAGATAAGATTGCCCATGATTTTGTAATCTAGAGATAACCATGGCTAATGTTTTGGTATATAAGCATCTATATTTTTACTGTATATTAAATCATATTGTTATATCCTTTTATGTTTTTAAACAAAGCATATCATTTTTAAATCATTATATAATTTATAAAACATAATTTTAAATGATTGTATATTATTTACATTGTATAGATATACCAAATGTATTAAACCAATTACATATTGGACAGTTGAGTTGTTTCCAGTTTTCTAGTATTGTAATGTTATGATGAATATCCCATTCTTTGCCTACATTCTTTTTTTTTAAGATTTTATTTTATTATTTTTTTTTAGAGAGAGGGGAAGCAGGGAGAAAGAGAGGGAGAGAAACATCAATGTGTGGTTGCCTCTCCACCGCCCCCTACTGGGGACCTGGCCTGCAACCTAGGCATGTGCCCTGACTGGGACTTGAACAAGCAACCCTTTGGTTCCCAGGCTGGCACTCAGTCCACTGAGCCACATCAGCCAGGGCTCTTTGCGTATATTCTTAATTATTTCTTTTAATTAAGTTCTAAGAAAGGAAATTGCTGAGTATATTTGCATGCATATTTTAAGGGTTTTTTTGGTAAAACTTTTGATTTGATATTCACGGCAAAATTGTTTTCAAGAAAGTTCATATCATTAGTAGAGGGTTTTGTTTTGTTTTGTTTTTAACTCTTACCCGAGGATGTGCTTATTAATTTTATTTTATTTTACTTTTTTAAAGATTTTACTTATTTTATGTTTGCAGAGGGAAATGGAAGGAGAAAGAGAGGGAGAGAAACATCAATTTATGGTTGCCTCTCGTGTGCCCCCTACTGTGGACCTTGACTGCAACCCATGCATGTGCCCTGACTGGGAATTGAACTGGCCCCTTTGGTTCACAGGCCAGCACTCAATCCACTGAGCCACAACAGCCTGGGCCACAGCTGTGTTTTTACAATATTTTATAGCTGTTTTTAATTGTATACTTACGGACATATGCAGAGCACATATACTTGATACTCAGTTTATGTAATTAAACATTTAATTCCAAAATAACAAACAAAAGAATGGAGACAAAATAAATCAATGAAGGCAGTACAAATGATGCCCAAAATTAATTTTTCTATAAATTTAGAAAATCAAGAACACTCTGAAAATGACTGCATGTTTGCTCAAAGTTCTCAGCTCTCAAGGTTCATAAAATCCAAACAGATCCTTATACATGTGAAGAAATCTTAAACAGTAAATAAGTTGAATTCTCAAGTTGAAATCTTAAGCAATAGACCAAATATAAAGAAGGAAAAAACCCACTTCATTGGAAAAAAGAATAGGCAAAAGATATATTGAATAAATTCTGACCACCTGCAAGATGATGAAACTTGGTATAGTTTAAAGAACTTGTTTCATTTCTTCTTAAATAAGTTGTTAGGTCAGAGTTGTTCAAGAAACCAGACAGACACAGAGAGCTAAGGAGCAGGATTTATTAGTGGGGAAAAAGAGGGGAAAGTGGAGCCAACCAAGGGAGGTTGGGACTTGGCGGGGAAAGTGGAGAAAGTGGAGAAAGTGGAGCCAACCCAGGGAGGTTGGGGAGCCAACCCAGGGAGGTTAAGACTAGCTCGGTTGTTCTTAGGGCAGGATTTTTAAGTGCAAAAACCTGCGGAGGGTAACTGGTTGGGGTGTTAGAGTCTGATTGGCAAGAGCTAGTTGCTGGTTGCCATTTCTGGTGACCGTTGTTTTTGATACATCTTGTCAGCCTTGGGTTAAAGTTGCATCCTGTTATACTGGATAGGCTAACCCCAGTCTTAGCCCAGTGTCTGTCTGACCTGGGTAGGGTCGGCAGGCAGTTTCCCAGGCAGGCAGTTTCCCATGGTGCAGCTTCCCACCTGGTGATTTTTCATTCCTCCTAGGCCTGCGTAGGTCTGTCAGAGGTTGTATACATTTTTTATCTAAGGACTGCCTTAGGAAATCAGAAGATCTGTACATATTTATTTCTACTTAAAAATAATAATAAAGAGCCCTGGCTGGGTGGCTTAGTTGGTTAGAGTGTTGTCCTGATATACTGAGGTTGTGGGTTTGATCCTTGGTCAGGACACATACAGGAATCAACCAGTTAGTGCGTGAATGGGTGGAATAGCAAATCAGTGTTTCTCTTTCTCTCTCCCTCTTTTCATCTGTCTCTTAAAAAAGAAGAATCTAAAAGAATTAAGAAGAATGCTACTGAATTAATGGGAGAAATTAAGAATATCAAATCATGACTTCATGCCTTAAATGGTAGTGACAGAGCAATAAGTATTGCAGGCACTATAATAAATATGATAATAGTATACTTCTACAGTTAGTGATGAATAAAAAGTCTTTGAATCATTTGCAAGCAACTTATATAGATTGTGTCAGTATTTTTTAGGAGGTCAATAAAATCCAATTCCCTCACACAGGTCACATTGTTTATCAGTATATTGGACCATTTAAGTAAAAAGTTGAGGGAATGACTGAATTTTTACTCTAGTAAAGTAAATGAGAATGGAAGCTGCTCTTGCCCTGGTGACATTTTCTAATTTCAATAAATTTGAACTTTTTAAAATAAGTATTTCAGGGTGAGGGCTAGAAACATCAAAGTCCAGGACATCCACAAAGTATGATATCTAACAGGAGACACTCCTCATAATAAGCTGGGACTCCAATGGCTTCACCCTCAGGTTGAAGAAATGGATAAGCTCTCTTGAGGAATTACAACCTAGTTTCAAAATGCCTGAGTCTTCTAGAGAACCTCAAGTTTTGATTGTTATTTAACATGGTCCAGAACTGTTATTGTTCTTTGATGTCTGAGGGAAGCAAACACAAATCCTCTCAAAAGGATTCATTCCATGCCTTACATTATTCCTATAGTTTTTGAGGTAAAATGACCAGCATTCAGTCACACATAAGCAGGCACACAAGACAACAACAATGTAAATGAGAATAGATAACAAAAAAAGGTTTCTTTTTTTTTTTTTTTAAAGATTTTATTTATTTATCTTCAGAGGGGAAGGGAGGAGAGAGGGAGAGAAATATCAATGTATGGTTGCTTCCTGTGCATTCCCTGCTGGGAACTAGCCTGCAACCCAGGTATGTGCCCTGACTGGGAATCGAACCGTGATCTCTTGGTTCACAGGTCCGCGCTCAACCCACTAAGCTACACCAGCCAGGGCACAAAAAAAGGTTTCTAATGCCTTAGAAATCTTAGATATTTGAGTGATTAGACATAAATTATAAAAGTGATTATCTCTTATGTTTTTAAAGAAATAAGAGATGAGTTTAAATACAATTTCAAGGAATAAGAAACTGTAAGATTTGAAAAAGAAAAGTAATGAAGAACTTTTTTAATTAAATTGTTTTAAATTTATTGATTTTTAGAGAGAGGGAAAGAGAAAAAAAACCACTGATTTGTTCCACTTATTTATGCATTCATTGGTTGCTTTTTATATGTCCCCTGACTGGGGATCAAACCCATAACTTTGGCAAATTGGGTTGATACTCTAACTATCTACCCCGTCAGGGCAAAAAGAACATCTTGAACTGAGATGTGATCATTAAAATTGAAAACCTAATACATTTTGGGGAATCTTGGAGGCCATATACATGCATACGGTTGTGCCAGGTCCAGGGCAGTATGCATGCTCAACAAAGATCTGAAAAGGCCTTAAGGTCTTACTTTGGCTGACCTTGAGTCTCTGTGAAAGCAGGAAGTGATGGCTACAGCAGTAAATGCTGAAGGTGTGCCCCAGTATGCACACAAAGCCCCTTGGCAAGGCTGGGAGACTTACCAATTACAGGGATTTAAGATAATCTTTATCTTAAGCTAAACTAAACCTGTCAAAGCTAACCTAAGCTAACCAAACCTGTCGAAGAACACAGACTTCACAGTAGTTTAAGAAAGGCACTATATGTATAAACAGTAACAATAACAATCCTCAATAACAACTAACCTTGAGGAGGGAGGAGAATCTTGATTTTCAGAGTTGTCACATTATATTATTTAAAATGTTTTCAACAGAAAATTACAAGAGGTGCAAAGTATGGGCCATAAACAGCAGTCACTATAAGCTGTCCCTGAGAAAGCACAAATTCTGAACTTACTAGACAAAGAGTTTAAATTAGGTATTTTAAATATGTTCAGAGAACTAAAGAAAACTATCTAAGAACTAAAGGAAAGTGTGAGAATGATGTCTCACTAAATAGAGAATATCAATAAAGAGATACATATTAGTAAATAGAATCAAATAGAAATTTTGGAGTTGAAAAGTATAACTCAAATGAAAATTCATAGAAGGGATCAACAGCAGATGTGAGCTATCAAAGGGGAAAAACTCAACAAACTTGAAGATAGGTCAATTGAAATTACCTAGTCTGAGTAAGAAAATTTAAAAAAATGAAAAATAAAGAGCCTCAGAGAGTTGTGGGACACCATTAAACATAGTAACATATGCATCATGGGAGTTCCAAAACGAAAATGAGAAAGGGCTATAGAGAAAATTCTTGAAGACATAATAGCAGACTCTTCCCAAATTTGTTAAAAGACAAGAATCTGCATAGTTAAGAAGCTCAACAGATTCCAAGAAGGATAAAAACAATAATATTCAAAACAGGATGCATTGTAATCAAACTGTTAAAAGCAAAATATAAAGAAAATCTTGAAAGTAGCAAGAGAGGAGCAGCTTGTCTCATACAAGTTAATCTCAATAAGGTAAACTGCTGATTTCCCAACAGAAACCATGGAAGTAAGTGGTCAATAGTTGGGGTCAGGGGCAAAAATTAAAAAAATAAGAAGGGAATAGATGACATAAAATGCTGAAAGAAAAATACTATCAATCAAGAATTCCATATCCAGCAAAAATATTTTTCTAAATGGAGAAATTAAGACAGAAAATTAAAATTTGTCACTAACAGATCTTCCCTGTATGATATATTAAGTGGAGTCCCTCATTCTGAAATGAAAGGACACTTAAATCTACATGAAGAAATAAAGCGCACTGGTAGAGGTCTCACTACATAGATAAATATTAAAGACAGTATATACTTTCTGTAAATTTTTCCTCTATGGGATTTAAAAGACAACTGCCTGTACAATGTAGAAATTATAAATCTCTTGATAGGTATATACTGTATAAAGACAATTTTTATGGCAATAGCACAAAGGAGGGGAGAGAAAACAAATAGAAGCAAAGTTTTTATATTAACTTGGAATCAATTATTACAAGTTATGATGTTAAGAAAATAAAAATATAATAAAAGACAAGAGAATTAAAATGGCACCCTTGAAAATACCTATTTTCACAAAAAGAAGTCGGCAATGGAGGATTAGAAGCGAAAAAAGACAAAACTTATAGAAAACAAATAGCAAAGGCAAACATAAATTCTTCCTTATTAATAAATTAAACATGAATGGATTAAGCATTCCAAAAGGCAAATGTTAGTAGACTGGGTAGAGAAACTCAATTCAACTGTACATGCTGTTTATAAGACCATTTTGGATTACAATATACCAGTAGATTGTGGGAAAAGATATAATTATATTAATTTGTTAATATAATGTATTATATTAATTTTATGTTAAAATAAATTTAATAAAATAATAATTAAAAGGGAACAAGAGTGGCTATACTAATATCAGACAAATAGACTTTAAAACCAAAATTGTTATTAGGGAGAAAGGAATTTTATAGTGATCAATTTATGAGGGTCAATTCATCAAGAAGATATAACAGTTATAAACACATTTATTTATCAAAAAAGCCCCAGATACATGAAGCAAAAGCTGACAGAATGAAGGGAGAAATACACAATTCAGTAATAATAGTTGCAGATGTAAACAACTCACTTTCAATAAAGGATAGAACAGCTGGTTAAATTAACAAGAAATAGAAGTCATAAACAACAGTATAAACTAATAGACATCTATAGAACACTCCAAATCAGAAAAAACCTGCATTCTTAAGTGCAGTATGAATCATTCTCCAGCATAGACATACAATAGATTATCAAACAATTCCCAATATTGAAAGGTTGAAATTATACAAAATATGTTTTCTAGCTATAATGTAATAAAATTAGAAGTCAATAACAGAAGGAGAGCTGGGAAATTCCACAAATCTGTAAAAAATAAACAACATACTCCTAAATAATCAGTGGGTCAAAGAAGAAACAACAAAGGAAATTTAAAAATACTTAGAGACTAATGAAAATGACATACCAAAATTTATGGGATGCATCACAAACAGTGCTCAAAGGGAAATTTTTAGCTATAAACACCTCATTAAGAAAAAAGATCTCAAGTCAATGACCTAAACTTTCACCTTAATTAACTAGAGAATAAAAAGCAATCTAAATCTAAGTAAGCAGAAGGATGTTAAACTTTCAGTGGAAATAAATGAAATAAGGAATAGAAAAACAATAAGGAAATTTTTTTAAAAAGTTGGTTATTTGAGCAAAAAATTGACAAATCTTCAACTAGACTGACCAAGAAAAAGAAAGTCTCAGGTTGTTAAAATCAGATATGAAAGAGTGAACATTGCTACGATCTTACCAAAACAGAAAGGAGTATAATGGAATACTGTAAATAATTATATGCCAACAAACAGATAACCCAGGTGAAATGTACAAATTTCTGGAAAGACACAAACTACTGAAACTGACTCAATAAGACAAAATCTGAATAGCTATGTAATAAGGGATTGGATTAGTAATCCAAAACTTTCCAAGTGAAAAGTATAGACCCAGATGGTTTCACTGGTGAATTCTATCAGGTATTTAAAGAATAATTAACACTAATACCTCATAAGTACTTTAAAAAAAATAGAAGAAGAGGGACTTTCTAACTCATTCTAAAAAGCTACTGTTGCTCTGATACCAAGTCTAGATAATGATATCACAAGAAAACTACAGACCAGTATCTCTTATGAATAGAGCAGCAAAAATCCCCAACACAATACTGTGAAAGTGAATGCAGCAACATCTAAAAAGAATTATACACCATGTCCAAGTGGGATTTATTCCAGGAGTGCAAGGTTGGTTCACCATACAAAAATCAAGGTAATATTGCCAAATTAGTAGATGGACAAAAGTCACATTTTAAGATATAATCTCAATATAAACAGAAAAGATATTTGACAAAATCCATCACCCTTTTCCAATAACACACTTAAACTAAGAATAAAAGGAAATGTTCTCAACCTGATAAAAAGTATCTATGAATAACCCACAACTAATATCATATATAATGGTGACACATGGAAAGCCTTTCCCTGAAGATGAGGATCAAGATGTCAGCTATCCTCATTCTGTTCAACATCGAAGTGGAGGTTTGAGCTAGGGCAGTTAGACCAGAAAATGAAATGAGAGGCACGCAGATTGGAAAAGAAGTAAAACTATCTTTATTTTCATTTGGTGTAATCTTGTACAAACGATTCTCGTTATTTGTGGAGAATTCACATGCTCACTAAAATTTATTTGTAATTCCAAAATCAAGATGATGCTTTTACAGGCATTCGTGGACGTGTGAACAATTTTGTAAATTATTGTGAAAAAGTTGAGTTGCTGACACACACACTGTCAGCTGAGGCTGAACGAAGCAACACCTTGCTTTTTTGTTTCAGCGCTCATGTAGAGGTGCACAGTGGATGGAGACACTGTGGGGACAGTGCACTAGAATGAAAGGAGCTCTGGCTCTGGAGCCAGTTTGATGGAATTTGATGTCAGTTCTCCCCAGTTAATGTACAATTTCAGTGATATCACAATCACAATCTCAGAAGATTTATTTAGTTTTAAATAGACAAGATAATTCTAAAAGTTATAAGAAATGCAGAGGGCTAAGTATAGCCAAGATACCTTTGAAGGAGAAAAATAACAAGGTAGCAGGAATTGACCTATGGGATATTAAGATCTATTTGGTAATTAGGACATTGTGATGTTAGCATGGGGCTAAGCAAAGAGATGATAGAATAGAATAGACACCCTGGAAATAGACTAGCATTTATGTGGACACTTGATTTTTTAATAGGGACAATATGGTGCAGTGGTGAAAGAGCTTTTTAAAGAAATGATGTTGAAACAGTTGAGCTTCAATAACGGTAGAAACAAAATGGAATCCCTGCCTCACAACATATGTAAAAACTCAAGTCTAAGAGGATTGTAGACCAAAACGTGAAGAGTACAACTAAAAGTTTTAGAGATGTGTAACTTTAGATAAGAATTATCAAATAAGATACCAAAACACAAAACAAAAAGGAAAAGTGTATATTATGTTTATTAAAAGGTACCATAGTGTGAAAAAAGCAACTAGAAAGTGGAAGAATATATTTGTAATATATTACATTTAGAATAACTATCATTGATTTTAATGATTAGATTTTATATGTATAATTATATGTAACATAATTATATATGTATATATAAATTATATATAACAATTATATATGTAACATAATTATATATATAAATGGATGACTATATATATTTCTAGAATCAGTAAGAAAAAGTACCACCTAATAGAAAGACATGAAAACAGGCATTTTACAGAAGAAATTCAAGTTATTAATAACTATATGAAATGGTGTTCACCCTCATTAGGAATCAGGAAAATATGAAGAAAACCATTAGGAGATTTAATTGTCCTAAAAGTTGCAGAAAATTTTAAAGTCTGACAATACCAAGTAAGGGTGAAGTTGAGGAGAAATGGAGGAATTGGAGCTGTTGATTCAAGTGTAAATTAGTGCAATCACTTTGAAAAAGTTTGGTATTAGCTAGTGGTATTGAACATATGCACATGTATACTATTACCTAGGAGTTCCTTTCATTCACATGTGGCCCAATGCACAATTTTAAAGATGTTAATGTTTATGGCAGCATTGTTCGTGGTAGTCCAAACATGAAATAAGCCCAATTATCAATCAGCAATAGAATGGATTAATAAATTCATACAGTGTCATACTCTACTGCAATAAAAAGAAACACAGCTATATGTACAGTGATGGATGAATATTAAAAATATAGTGTTTCCCTGACCAGCGTGTCTCAGTTGGAGTGTTGTCCCATCCCTGAAGGACTGTGCATTCAATTCTCAGTCAGAGCACATACCTAGGTTGTGGGTTTGATCCCTGATCCAAATGCATATGGGAGGCAACTGTTTGATGTTTCTCTGTCTCTCCCTTCCTCTCTCTAGGGGCAGTGAAAATGTCCTCGGATGAGGGTTAAAAAATATTTTTAAAAACTTAGTGTTGAGTTAAATAAATTAGACATAAAGAATACACAATTTATTTCCATCTATATCAAGTTCAAAAACAAAACTGTATTGTCTACTACATACATTCTGGTGGGGATGAAAGTGTTCTTTTTGCAGGGCGGGCAAGAAAATATTTGATATGATAATGGTTTGTGGCCCTCCAAAGCTTAGTCTGACCTAGCAACATTTTTTGCTTGCTATTTAATTTCTTTTTGAGTTATTATCACATAAGCACCATTTATACTGACATTGAGTTTGTGGAAGATAGACAAAGTGTATGTGATGTCAGAGCTACAAAACTGGTGGATAGATGATTGGAGGACTTTCAAATGATTGATCTTGAAGTCATTGCTACAGATGGTTTGCACTTGCCAGTTGGTTGCCATGGTGGATGTAAGTTTGATCCTTTGTTTTATTTGATTCTAAAACTTTGAGTGAGTTTTATAATTAAATAAAAATATTCTGTTTTATTATTTAATTCATCAGAAATTATTCAAGCTATTATACCATGTGCTAAAAGGAAAAAATGTTGACAATATCTTAGTGAATATCTAGTAGCTAGTTAAAAGTTTCTTCTCTAAGTGAGCTTCAAAACCCGCTTATGTACACAAATAATCGTAACAGCATTATTCAAAACAGAAAAGTGCAAACAACTAAATATCCCTCAACTGATGTGTGGACAAACAGAACATGGTATCTATCCATGTAATGGAATAATACTATTTAGCCATGACATGAAGTACTGATACATACTACAACATGGGTGAACCTTGAAAACATTATGTCAGATATAAAAAGCTACTCACAAAAGACCACATATACTATGATTTCACATAGGGAGCACAAGGGTACTATAGAATTTGTTTGTGTGCCCCTTAGGGCTAAGCAAAGTGCCTTGGAGTCCCTCAAATAATTGACCAGGACGTCTTGTACAAAAGCCATTTGTTTTGAGAAACAGTATAGTATAATATTTCTGAATGCAAATTGTGGAGCCAGGTTGCCTTGGACTGAGTGCTGACCATTTGCTAGCTGAGAGTTTGCGGGAAACGAACTTCTCTCTGTCTCATTTCTTTGTTTGTAAAATGGGCATCATTTCATGTAAGTGGCATCACACAATATGTGATCTTTGTGTGGGTGACTTTTTAAAATTATCATAATATTTTCAAGGTTCATCCATGTTGTAGCATCACTCAATAGTATTTCACTCTATGGATATATACTACATTTTGTTCATACATACAGGAAACAACCAATGAATGCATAAATCAGTGGAACAACAGATCGATGTTTCTCTCTCTTCCTTCCTCTCTAAAAATCAATTTAAAAAATTTAAAATTTTCTTTTAATTTAACAAATGTCATTTTATTATTTCTAACCATGCATTAAATAAAGAGAATAGGCTTTATACACTTTTTATATATAAAGCCACAGATATATAAACAAACCATCTGTCTGTGGTATTAAAATTTAATAGAATGATTAGGAGAAAATTTCTGCAAAGCCTTCCTGGGGTTGATAATGAAATAAGAAAGGTCAAGAACCACTGGTCTAGAAATATATCAATATATGTAGGTGGTAAAACTATAAGGAAAAGCAGATAAATGATTACAATAATGTTCAGTATGTTAACTCTAAGGATAAAGGAGGTGCTGGGTGCTTCTAGAGTTCTATTGTCTATTTCTTGATCTATGTTGTGGCCACAGAGGTGTTTACCTTATAACTATCCACTAACCTGTATGTTTGTTTTATATGCTTTTTTGCATGGGTCTTTAATTTCATAATATAAAAAGTAGTTTGTAGACTTTAAAATACAGAAATGCAGAATATTGTTTAGATTTTACACACGTGATTATGAAGTACATCCAACTTAGTAAAATTTATTGATTGAAAAGTGAGATATTGGCTAATGAAAAAGTTTTACTGAACAACAATAGAAATGCCAGTTTATTTTTTTCAGATGGGCCCAGTTCTTCATCCATCCACTAATGATCAGAGATGCAATTGACCGTGAAGTTGAAGCTGTTGATAGTGGTAAGAGCAGTGCCTTATGTCTTACCACCTTTTCCTTCATTGCCAGTTATTTTTTATCACATGTATCATTCTTTATCACTTTAGACCATTTTGTCTCTATATGATAAGGACTAAATTGAGATAGATGTGTTGTGTCTATTCCTGAAGCCATTGAATGTATAATCATATAAATCTGAAATAAAAGGGTGGTACATTTTTATTTTTTCAGCCTTTTGTTTTCTGAGGGTTTACCATAGTGACTAATCTTTTGCAGGGCAGGAGCCTAGTTCTTCTTTTTTTTTTTTTTGTTAGTTAAAAAAATTTATTACTGATTTTGGAGAAAGAGAGAAATATCGATTTATTGTTTGACTTACTTATGTATTCATTGGTTGCTTCTTGTATGTGCCCCCACCAGAGAGTGAACCCACAACCTTGGCGTATTGGGATGATACTCTAACCAATGGAGCTACCCAGCCAGGGCAGGAGCGTAATTCTTAAAACTAATACAGAGTGTTAAAACTTTAAAAGTTCACATATTCTTTGCATGGAGAGAATTTCTCTGAGGCTTTATTTTGAATACCATTCTGATGTTTAAATAGCTTATCCTTTGTTGCTGTGTGTGTAGGTGCTTTGTAGCTTGAATTTTGATAGTTCTAAAAATCATTGTGATACATTTATGGATCAAAAAACTAAATCCATAGCAGGAAATGCATTTAATTTTATTTTTTGACAGTTTTTCTTATCTTTGGGATTTAAAGAATGAAGACCTTAAAGAAAACTATGCTTGTACAGGGCGAGGCTTTATTATAGAGCTGTGCCAAAAATATTAATCACAGAGTACTAATAAATAGCACCATTGTAGGTTAGCCTGTCCTGCTTTATTTGAGCATTAGGAAAATGCAATACTAGACTTGGGTGGACTTCCAGTTCATATAGGTTAAGCTTGGCTTGTGGCAACCGAAGAGGCAAGGTCTCTGTACTTGTTCCTCCTTTTGTATTATTTTCCTGCTTGGCTTGATTCAGTGTCTAATAATGTTAATATATTCAGTAGGCTGTGTAAACTGCAGATGAATATAAAGAGCCATCTATTTGGAACTCAGTCAACTTGTGTTTTACTTACTGAAATATCACTAACTGTGGACCTAAATTTATTTGTAACGAGAGAGTGGGATTCCTTCTAACTCTAGTAGCTCCTTGTAATCAAGGATTAATTTTTTTCATTTTTGTTACTTTCCCACACAGTGTCTGTTTTATCATAGGCTCAGACAAATATTTGAGTGAATTGAAAACCATAATAACCAAGGAAAAATTTCCTACTTTTTGGGACCTAGGAACCATATTCTATATTCTCTGTCTCAGATGCTTTTAGTATGTTTTTCTTCATATAGTTTTGAGAATGGTTGAAATCAGTGTGTAAAAATTATGGCCTGGCTGGTGTGGCTCAGTGAATTGAGTGTTGGCCTGCTCACCAAAGGTTTGCCAGTTCAATTCCCAGTTGGGGCACATGCCTGGGTTGCTGGCCAGGTTGCCAGCAGGGAATGCGTGAGAGGCAACCACGCATTGATATTTCTCTCCCTCTCTTTCTCCCTTCCCCTTTCACTAAAAATAAATAAATAAAATCTTTTTAAAAAAACACATGATTCATAAAAGTAATTTTTTTATTTCCTTAATTTTAGTTCTTTAGGCTTGAGTTTCTAGATAATAAAGCAGATACTGAATTTCATGTAATTAAATGTGTTTCTTTACAACTGACAGAATATCAGCTTGCAAGACCTTCTGATGCAAACAGAAAGGAAATGTTGTTTGGAAGCCTTGCTAGACCTGGACATCCTATGGGGAAATTTTTTTGGGGTAAGATACTAAATACTTCACCTTATTTCATATTTTCTCGTTAAGGAAGATTGAGATTATGAAATATTGATAAAGAATGGAAAAGTATAAAAGTAGGGTAGCTAGGTACTTTTTATGTTTTCAAATACAAAGTAGTTAAGCATGCCTACATGAGGTTTTCTAACATTTTATATAAAAAATAAAACCTAACATTCTGTGAATGCTTTTTGGGTTTTAGATACTCTGCCAACACTACATGAATCATCTCATTTGATCATCATAACAGTGTTATGAGCTTGGTACCATTATCATCTCTATTTAAAGATAAAGAAACACACTAAGAGAAGTTATTTGCTTAAGTCACACAGTGGTGAATATGAAATTTGAACCTCTGTTTATCTGATTGTAAAAGCTGTGCTGTACCTCAATCTGACATTTCAATTTATCAACAGAGATTCAGCAATGATTTCTCTAATATTTTTTGAGCTGTGACCTAATTTTGTTTAACTGATAAGCTGTTTAAATGATATTTGTTTTTAACAATGCCTTTATCTTAGTATTAGAATCAGTTATAGCCTGATATTAATCCTCTTGGTTAAATGTGGGATGAGCAGATTGAAATGGTACTTGATTCAAAGGATGTTTTGCTTCCATGTATATTGTGTATAGTTATAAACATTTTATATAGCATCCTTGCTTTATCTGATTTATTTTTAAGAATTATGGAGAATATTATTAAAATAATTCAGAGATAAAACCTGAATTGAATAGTAGACTATTAAGAAAGAAAGCTTAAGGCAGTTACTGTTGACTAAGGTTTTACCTACCAGATGTTAATTTCTTATGTGTTAAATATACTTTGCAATTATTTCTTGGGAATTTTTGTCCTATAGTAATATTATTATATACTGATTCAATAATCCTAAGTCACTTGGGTTATTTCATTAATTATATATAGTAGCAGAGCATGTCTTATTGGTATAGAGACTTTGAACAAAGCAAACTTTATTTCTATATTTTTCATCTTTTTATAGGAAATGCTGAGACTCTCAAACATGAGCCAAAAAAGAATAATATTGATACATATACTAGACTGAGAGAATTCTGGATGCGTTACTACTCTGCTCATTACATGACTTTAGTGGTTCAGTCCAAAGGTAACATTACCTACTACGGTCCTTAGAATTACTCTGAAGTAGTGTTTTCTTCAGATTTGTTTGCTGTGGTCAATGATGCAGTAAGTGCACTGTTAATTACTTTAGTGCTTGATCCTAATTATGAACTAAAGGGGATGAGAATTTGTAGAGGTCACACAGCAAGTGGATAAGCTCAGGGAAGCACAAAATCATTTGATTATCAGCAAATGTTTTTTCTCCTGTAGACATAGGTCTTATCTCTAAGCTAGTCTGTGAATGTACTAATGTACTAATAGGTCATAAATTGTTTTTTTGAGCCACATTCAGCTACTGCTTCTGTTATTTCTCATTTTGAGTTTAATCCATATTGATTATAAACTCTTATAGTGGAGGGTGTCTCTCTTTTCATCCTTATGTAGGGTCCAGTAAAATGGTATGATGAATTGAATTCCGTCATGGTGATATTGTAAAATACTGATCAGTACCTCTACTCTTTTCCTTCCTTTATCTTCAGGAACTTGTATTAACTTTTTCTCATTAAAGAAATCATGGTAGTTTTCTTTACATTTCAATCAGCTTAGGCTATTTTTCAAAGTCAGTCAGTTGCTAAACTATTCCTTTGTATATACCTTATAAGTTTGCATATTATTTTTTGAAAAACTAATCTTCTCACCCTAATATTCTCATTTTAAAAAATTTTGTTCTTATTGAAATGAAGATGAGCGCTGACTTGGCACTTAAATATAAAACATTTTTTTTGCATTTATAATCAAAATTAGTCCACTTAAAGTTGACTTGACGTTATGGATATGATGTGGTAGATTTGTTCAAACTGCAGATGGGCACTTAGATGTCTTTTACATTTGTTAAAATAGTTTCATATTCAGTATGCCATATTAATTTATACTTTTTAGTTAATTATTAATTCCAAATCTGTCATGAACATGCATTTTTCTTCAATGAGGTATTGTTTCTTTTGCTTCTCTTTTTTTTGTGATGACAAATACAAGAGCATGTTAATGATTGTTGCAAATTTCTAAAATAAGCCGCAGATATTTAATGAGAACCTTAAAGAGTATAGAGTCAATTGACTTTAGAGCTTTAGCAGTTATTATACTATTTAAGAGTTAACAATCTATAAATAGTATAGAACAAATTCAGAATTTTGTTAGTATACTTTTCACCTTGTGTTTCATATCCTCAGCCATCTCTTTTGAGAATTAGTGAAATTCATGTGTCTGGTGGAGCTAAAATGAGTCAGTGGATAAAGCTAAAAGGTTTCCTTTTTCATTTTGATCTCCAGTTTTGCTAGAAATTTCAAACGAATTTCCTATGAGATAATAAGCAAAGAATTAGAAGACAGAAATTATGTATATAGAATTTGACCCCATATACCCAAATTAAAAAATCCCTCTGTTTTATAGCTAAAGATCTGTGAGAAATCTAATTGTGTTTTCTTGTCTCCTCCCCACACTCCCTCCCAAGAAACACTGGATACTTTGGAAAAGTGGGTTACTGAAATCTTCTCTCAGATACCAAACAAGTAAGACATTTACTTTCATAAATCATACACCTTTAGAGTTAAAGAAAATATATCTTCTTGTATGAGTTCCAAACTTTTTTTTTCCTTTTGGTTTGTTTTTTAAACAGGTCATTCGGACCTAAAGTGGTTTAGCAAGATTGCACAGCTTTTGAGTGGGAAAACTAAGATGAGAACCTAAGTTTCCATATTTTATGTAGTTCAAAATTTATAAACTTGTTAATTTACAGTAAACAGTACTTCTGAAGAATTTATGTCTTTTTACATTTACTCAGAGCTTTTCCGTTACTGTGGAACCTGTTTGAAATTGTGATATGAAAGCAAGTATTGTTTTGGGAGGCAGAAGGTATTATACATATAATTCTTTTTGTATCCCCTGCCTCAGAACAGATTGCCTTCTGAAAGTTTGTTTAAATCAGTTGTTTGGAACTTGAAATGCTTTTCCTCATAAAAGAAATAATCTTTTAGATGATGATTGACTTTCCTATTGTCTGAAAAGTCATATCCTTTTATCAGAAATTGTCTAGGGTTTCAGTTCAGAAAGCTGTTTTTTGTGCACCTCAAATTCATCAAATAATACAAATATTTGACACTTTATTGTTACATTTTTATTACAAAGAATACATAAACTTTAATTGTGAAGTAATTAAGTCTTTCTTTCCACTCCTAGCAGTTTGTTTTGCATTTTTAAAAAAGATTTTATTTATTTATTTACTTTTTAGCAAGGGGGAAGGGAGGGAGAAAGAGAAGGAGAGAAACATCAGTGTGTGAGAAAAACATTGATCAGTTGCCTCTCACATTCCCCCAACTGGGGACTTTGCCTGTGCAACCTAGGCATGTGTCCTGACTGGGGATCGAACCTGCGATCTTTCAGTTCTCAGGCCAGTGCTCAATCCACTCAGCCACACCAGCCAGGTCAGCAGTTTACAGTTTTGTAAAATAAATGACATCAGATTTTTTCCTTGTGTCAGGTGCATAAGCTAGACTTTTTACATTTATTCATTTCAAGATATAATTTGTTATAGATTTATGAAAGAAAAATTAGCTTTAAAAATGTTAGACTAACTTGTAATAACAACTGATTATTATTATTATTTTGGCTTTATGTTATTTTACATTGATAATTAGCAGTACTTATTGTGTATAGAAAGATAATGAAAGCCATGCCAAAGTTGCAGCGTTTTATTTATTTTTGTTTGTTTGCTTTGATTAGAAAATTGATAAGCTATGGAAATGTCAATGGCAGATTGAAACATTTTACTGTGAAACTTTATTAATAAAATCAGAGGTATAATTTCATAGAGGGATTCATTAGGTCCTATCAATTCCTGATAAGCGTTTTAAATATTTTTCTTTAATATTATTCACTAATAACTTTTGTTCCTAATCAGAAAGATTAAAACTTCTTCTAGATATTTAATATTAATTCATATTGACCATATTTTAGAAGAAATATTAGTTACAGTATCTTTAACAAGATCAGAAGCCTCTAGAAAGAGTCGTCTTGTAAATACCAACGTGCTTAATATAGTGCTTTATACCTAATAATCCATATCTGTGTGTTGAATTTAAAAATTATCTCTAGTATAAATTTTCTTTCTCAAATGAATTTGTATAGGAGGAGAACTAAAAATGAAGTTGCTGAGAGAGATAGTAAATATTGGGAGGGGAAGTCCCTTTAATTGTTTTATATCTCTTGTGAGTTTTTATGATATTTGAGTCGTTGGGACTGAGGTTAAGAACAGGTTGTGTAGTTTTGTGGCTTTATTGCCATCTATTCACTTATGTGTAGAATGCTTTTCAGCCAGGAGTATGTAGAATAATTATACATACCTATCAGTTAGGCATCCCTAAAGATACTGCTTATAAAGGCTTTTGCCAATTAAATTTTAATATATTTGTTTTATTTTCAGTGGGTTACCCAAACCAAACTTTGGCCATTTAACGGATCCATTTGACACACCAGCATTTAACAAACTTTATAGAGGTTCGTGAACCAAAGGTTTAAAACTGTTTGAAATAACTTTAGCACATTCTCTAAAACTTAATTGAGGCTGCCAATTTTCTTCAGAAATGAGAACACAACAGAAAGTACTGCTGGGTTGGAAAGGGAGTAGGTGGACGGTGGAGGTCCAGTTAGCCACTGACTAGCAGCAGATTGGTTGGTCTGCTGCTGCTTGAGTCTGTTTCATGCTTTCTTCCTGTTTTCCCCTTGTTCCCTTTTGTTCTTTGTGTTTTTGTTTGTTTCTCTCCTGTTTCATTTAATCTGTATTCTCTCTTTTTTTTTCCTTTAAAAAGAAAAAATAGAGGAGGGGAAACATTAAAAATAAAATATAGAGGAGGGGAAAACATTTTGGAAATTGTTTTCTTGTATCTTTATTATAAAAACAATATTTGTTAAGTGAAGAAGAATTTGTGAAGAAATAGGAGGTAAAAATCACCCCTAAATCTTACCATCCAGAGAAGTCATTTTGCTAAATTTCCTTTTGAGTTTCTGTGGTTATATTTTCTTAATGCAGTTGAGATTGTAAAGTATATACCCTTTTATCTCTTCCTTTTTTTCATTAAATAATACATTTGTAATAACTGCCCAGTGAGCTATCATGTAATTATACTATAATTTACTTAGCAATTTGCCTATAACAAATATTGCAGAAATATTTTAAATTCACCGTTTCTCTTCCTTTGCTCTTTTTATCATGGCAGGGTTTTTTTTTTCTCTTTATCTTAGTTACCTAAGTATTCCTTCTTCCTCTTCTTTTGCCCTTTGCCTGTCTCTTTTCCTCTTCCTTCCCTTTCATAAGTGACTGTTTTGTCACACCCTCTGTCTGCTGTTGGTTGGCTCCATAGCTAAGCTGGCTGGTTTTTGGTTCTATTCTTTCTGGCTTTAGATTTTTTCTTCATAGAATCATAGAATAATAGCACTGGGAACAATCTTAGAGCTACTTTAGCCTAATCTGCTCACCTACCATCAGAAAACATCCAAAAAGATTTAAATGATTTTTCTCAAGATTATATAAATATGTATAGCAAGAGAGAGGTAGGGCTGGATTTCAACCAGGGGGCTCCTGACTCCTAGTCCTGTATTCTTTCTTGCGAGAAGGGATCCATCCTTAGGAACATCTAATATTTTGATAGTTCTTTTACCCATGCTTTCTCTATGTGTGAAACCAAATTGAAATGAAAGTCACAAAAATTACATTATTCAAATTGGAAAATTGGCAACTTGAAATAATAATTGCATTGTATTTAACCTTCCCCTGTTTAATGGAGGATGAAGTTTATTGAATTTAAAAAAATTCATGTAGCATAGTAAAAGTTATGGTGAAACTCTCATATCTATTCTTCTGAAAAATATTTTTTAGTTGTTCCAATTAGAAAAATTCATGCTCTGACCATCACATGGGCACTTCCCCCTCAACAACAACATTACAGGTAAGAGTTCAAGGGCAAATTTACTGCATTATTTACTGAGTGACAGTTATATTTTTAAAGCATATTAAAATGGTTTGAATCTGGGGGTTCTGGATTTATTGTGTAAACTCAGGTGATGTGGTAAACTGGGACTCACTACTAAATTTTTCAAGCCTTGCTATATACTTTAATGTCTTCTTGGGTATAAAAACTAGAGTTTTCTTATAACTGGTTTCCTTTTTCCTGAGTCTTTGAAATTAAGTATCATAGTGTGAATACCATTGTAATTATTTTCTTTAGTACTTTGAGTACATTATTTATTTATTTATTTGCCAGTTGTGACCATTTAGTTTGATCTTGTCAAAAGTAAATAATTTGAGCTTAGAATATGACTACAGCATAAGTCTCAAGGGCTTCTAGGAATTGGGAATGAGTTAGGACAGATTTTTACAAGTTAGGAGAACATTTTAGCTTATTTATAGAGTTATCTTATTGGAGCAATATAGCATGGATCCAGACATTCAATTTTGAAGGTAAGGATCAATCAATGCCTACAAATGCTTTTCTAATTAAAAACAAATGTCAATAAACAGATAAACATTTAACCTATTTTAAAAAACTATTACTAATAAAACAAAACCATGAGGATACACATAGAAGCAGAAGCAAAGAAAGTAATGCATGTTGCCCAATCTCAGTAAAATTTCCTTTTAAAAATGTATATATTACAGTATTCAAACATTCAAGTCCCATAAAGTTGGTAAGAACAAGATACTTGCAGTAAGAAAGCAGAGAACATGTATTGTCTACTGGCTTTTGGTGCAAGGATAATATATGAAAAATATGCATTGATTGTTATGTTAGAGTGTCCCTTAAAGTGTTAAAATTATCACATGCATGTTGAAAAGTTTATTCATCTGTTTTGAATTTTTACTGTAAAAATAATACATGCTTATAAAATATTAAAATAGGACAAAAGGGTATTAAGTAAAAAAGTAAAGCTCTGCTTCTTTTCTTGGTCTCTGTCCTCAAAGATATGCCTAAAATCAATAATGTTATATAGTTCAGACATTAAAATAATGAATATAAAACATTTTATTTCCTTTTTTCACATTTTCTATTTTCTTAATAACAAACCCTGTTTATCTTCTGACTGATTATTAAGGTAATTCATTGTAGAAATCTTGAAAATTACTGAAGAGTAGAAAAATTCATGATTCTGTTTTCCAAAGACGATTAACACTTCTGTTTGTTTCCTTTCAGTTATTTTGTGTGTGTGTGTGTGTGTGTGTGTGTGTGTGTGGACTGTTAATTTTTTTAAATGTGATATTCATCATGAGTTATTTTGCATTCCCAAATATGTGAATTCTCAGTAAATTAGCTTTTTGTGGGAGGCCCTTTTCTACAAAGAAGCAACTGTTTTATCTCTCCAGAGTTATCAAATGCAGTGCAGTTAGCTTTGTTCAGATGCAAGTGTCGTGTAATCAGCTGGGTTCATTCTTTAACTGATGGGCTCCCCTGCATCAGTCTTACTGTGGATGTAGTTCAGGTTCAGACTTTAAACAATGTTGTGTGGGTTTTAGGGAGTGCTTAACATAGTTGAAGTCATAATATTATATCTTGACTTCTAAAAGTTTACTGATAATAGTTCTGTGCAGTAATTTTAAAATTTAAGTATGTTTAGATTTCCTAACCCAATATATTTTTCTATATTTTGTTTTGGTAGGAATATATTTATGAAATTATAGTAGAAGCCAGTGGGAAAAGACAATATGATAACATACATACAACTACTCAGACTATTAAAATATATTATTATATAATAAAGCATTTTTATACCTGTTACTGCATTTTCATGAAAATCCCATAAGTAAGTAGTTAGGTAAGTGAAGAGGTAAAAAAATATAGAGAGGCTAAGATTTTTGCTCAAGAGCATTTACTCAAAGGAAAAGCTAAAACTGTAACTTAGATTTTCTAACCCTTAGAACAACACATTTCAGTTTACCGCAGTCTGATGGAATACTGAAAGCTTTTACAGATACAGAATGATTTATATTGCATTAGGTTCTAAAATGAGAGAGAATCTGTATTATTTCCATTTTGGGTGAAACAAAAATGAATGATTTTACCACAAAGAGAAGTTAAGTTTGGTGTCTGAGAGGAAAAGTAGAAATCTTAAATTTTGGAGTGATTGTACTCATTCAGTGATTTCAGATGAAGTTAAATTTTACCATGTTTTCTGTCTTTATCTTCCTACTATCAATTATAATTTCATGTTTAGTGGAATTCATGTGAGAATAAGTTTATAATCATATTCTCAAATATCGTAGTCACAGAAATATGGTTTTCTTGTGTTTTAATACCTTTTTAAAATTTCTGACCTTAGCATTTTTTTAAAAGGGTGAAGCCACTTCATTATATCTCTTGGCTGGTTGGACATGAAGGCAAAGGCAGCATTCTTTCTTACCTTAGAAAAAAGCAAGTATTCAATTAATGAATTGTAGCAATCTCTGAAAAACAGTAGATAATAAGTGTTACATAACCCATTCTTTTCTCTTTTTGCTTTATCTTCTAGGAGCTTTGAATCAAATCTAATGCTTAATTACAGTTACTTTAATAACCTAGATTATTTTAATGGCTGTATTATATGTGTGTATTTTCTCGGAAGCCCCCTTTTAGCCCATGTTGGAAGTAGTTGTACACAGAATTAAAAAAATCATAAGCTAATAGATTCCAGAGTTACATAAAAGGTTAGCTCTAACAAAGAATTTAAATTTGAATATTAGTTATTTAAATGCTGAGGATCTCCAAGCTTTCACAACCCAAAAGGTAGACTAAAGAGAATTTCCTTGGGCAAATAAATCATAATACCTAAGTATGTGGAACAAGTATACGCAGTCATGTTAGCAGAATGATTCCTCGTGCATTTAGGCCCTTGTTGAAGTTGTTTAGCCAAGTGATAGAAATAGAGCATTAGCATCAGGACCAGTAAGTACATTAAAGTAACTCTTTGTTTGATTTTTTCTATACACTAATTCAAGAATGGAAAGGTAGATGAAAAATTAAAATAAGTACTTTAAAACATTAGTATGTACTAGAACATTCAAAGAAAGTTGAGAAGGCAAAGTTATTATAAAAGAGTAATGTTGTTAGGTACTTACATGCCTTGCACAATAAATGTGAAATGCTTTCAGATGTGTGTAACCTTTCTATCTTACTGAATTTTATTAAGATTTCCAACTCTATTCTGGCTTTCTCTTTATTTTAGGTTTTTAATATTTTGCTGTTCAATAAAATTACTATGGCTTCATAAAACTTAATATGTTATTATTTGTAATATATTAGTGTTTCTAGTAAACAAATAAATATGGCTATTTCTTCTGGTGATTCCTGAATGTACTGTAATTCCTTGGGAGACCTTTGTGCTTTTTAAAGTTTGTGCTCTTAAACTTACTATTGGAAAGCATGTTTGCATCAAAAGCTGAATTTCCCAAATTTTACATAGAAATCCTACCTATTTTGTTAATTTGATGTATTTGTTGACTATCAGTTCCATATATTGATTGGATAAATTTTTTTCTAACTGTAGATGCTGGGCTCTTGCATTATTTGGTGGAAATGGTGAGACAGGATTTGAGCAAAATTCTACTTACTCAGTATTCAGCATTTCTATTACATTGACTGATGATGGTTATGAACATTTCTACGAGGTAAATAATTAAAATGGAGGATTTTTTAATATATAGATATCACTTTATGCAAAAATATAACCAGATGTTTTGTCCTTAGGTGGCTCATACTGTTTTCCAGTATTTAAAAATGCTGCAGACACTAGGCCCAGACAAAAGGTAATACATACTTATTAGAATTAGGCCGGAAGTCAGTCCGAGTATGTCTTAGCGTGTAGGCTGCCCGTAGACAGTGTTCCAGTCCTGCTTTGATCATTTGTCAGGCATTTGCTGCTTATTTTCCTTTACTGGCTCCATATTCTTATTCTCTGCATGTGAATGGCCAGTCTGTTTATTTTTATGCTTCTCTTCTCTTGCTGATGATTTGAATGAGAAATTTAAATATGTCTTCTGATTATAATTTTCTTCTTTCACAGAATTTTTGAAGAGATTCAAAAAATTGAGGACAATGAGTTTCATTACCAAGAACAGGTAATGGAAGTCAGATTCTTTTTGAATGTTTTCTGTGACCAAAGTGAAAACTGGTGTGAACATTGTTCCTCTTTTATTTAATATTTATTTTTTCAGAGAAAGGGGAAAGGAGGGAGAAAGAGGGGGAGAGAAACATTGATGTGTGAGAGAGAAACACCGATAGGTTGCCTCTTGCACGCCCCTAATCAGGGGCCTGGCCCAAAAGCCAGGCAGGTGCCCTGACTGGGAATCAACTAGCGACTTTTGGGTTTGCAGGACGACATACAGCCCACTGAGCCACACCAGTCAGCACCATTGTTCCTCTTTCTGGAACTGTCAGTGGCGTTTTAATGGTGCCATTCTCTGTCATGTGAGTCTCAAGTTGGCCTTGAGTCTACCTGAAAATTAGCGCTCTTGTTTTTGAGTATTTTTACTGAGCAGTGGTGAAGGACTAGGCAGATTGACACAGATCATATTTTAATCATACATATATATAGTCATCCATCTGTCTATCCCTTTGATAAATTTTCATGGAGAGCTTGCTATGGTACTTGATATTTGGGGAATTCCAATATTGTGAAGACATCCTACAAGATAATCAGTAGTAATAGCCATACATAATGTTAGAAACAGTGCACTCGGGGATTTCAGGGCAAGGAGAGCATTTGCCTTGATTGGAATATGACCAGGGAAGGTTTCGTGGATATGGTAAATTTGAATTGCATTTAAAAATGGGTTTGGTTTGGAGACATTCTAAGCAATGGGAAGCACATGAGGTACTCCGGAGTGCTGTGGAAAAGGTAGTGATCCTCCATGTCTGTTGGATAGGGTCCATGAACGGAAGGTGTTATATAAGGCTGAAAGGTCAGAATTTTAGAGCAGGGTGTTTTTTTTAAAGCCTTTTGTGCCCTGGATCCCTTTGGAAATCTGTTAAACCTGTGCATTCCTCCTCAGAATAATATTTTATCCCTCCAAATTTTGAACTCAAACAGCCATAGCAGTCCAGTGACCACTGGTATATCCTTTACCTGGATTCACCAATTGATGTTTTGCCATATTTTATTTCTTCTTTATCTCTTTATATATGTGTATGTGGGTGTATGTGTATTTTTTCCTCACAACATTTGAGATTTAATATAGATATTATTGTATTTTATCTGTACATTTTTAAGCATGTATCTGCTAAAAACAAATGTATTCTCTTGTATAATCTGACTAAAATTGTCAAACTCAGACCATTTAACATTGGAACAATACCGTTAATTATTACACAGTTCATAGAATAGTTTTCCTAAGTGCATAAAATAAAATACATTGTTTACAAAAGATATTGAAATAAAGTACTCAAAATAGTAATTAAAATATAATCTTTTTTTTAATATATTTTATTGATTATGCTATTACAGTTGTCCTATTATCCCCCTTCATTCCCCTCCACCCTGAACACCCTCTCCCACCCACATTCCCCCCTTTACTTCAGTCCATGTGTCATAAGTTCTTTGCTTCTACATTTCCCATACTATTCTTGCCCTCCCCCTGTCTATTTTCTATCTACCTTCATTGCTACT
>CM052542.1:32263138-32345934 GCA_028533065.1 Trachops cirrhosus | reverse complement strand
CCGACTTCCATAAACTTCAATTTTCTGTCAGTTCTGGTTGTTATTTTGTTTCTATATCTTTGTTGTCCCTATCTTGGTTGTGCGAGGAGGCACAGTGCGTCTACCTATGCCTCCATCTTGGCCGGAAGTCTTCCCCAATCACATTCTTACACGACCACCCCCTCCTGAATTTGTCTACTATAGCTTATAGGAGGTGTCCATGGACCCTAGATTAAGAGCCTGTGATTTAGAACCAGTTTGTAGGGTATCTTGGAACCTGCCTTTTTGGATCATTACCAAAGATGATTTCCTGAATATCTACTATAAGTAGAGAAAACTTAAGCACATGAGGACAAGATCACAAAAACTATAAGCTTCGAGTTCTTATTGATTCCTCTGTAATCTGCTCTATACACTTGAAGTCACTTGAAATTGAAATGATCTTATTCTGTGAAAACAGAAAGGCTGCTATGACTGGTATTGGCCTTTAGAGTTTCCTGCACGCACTCCTCCCTGTTCATTGATATGCATTGAACCAGGAGTCTTGTCATCTACCTTATCAGGAGTGATTTTGTTCATGGTCCTTTTCAGCTCTGGTGGCAACATGTGGGCCAGAACTGTAGCAGAGGAGTGCGAACAAGAATTGTGGAATACAGTCATAAGTGATGCACAAATTCCTTTTTGGGGGATCTGCTTTTTAGCATTAGTTGAGTGAGTGACATTTTCTTTCTGTCCCTTCACTTCCTTCTTAGCAAGGCATTTCAAGATTTTTGTTTACTGACATCTCTGCATTTTATAGCTTATTTCTTTCACTTTTAGCAATATTGACAAATACTTACTTTGATTCTAAAACATGAGGCCAAAACACCTTAAATGAAAACCTAATCAGTGCAAAGTCAGAACAAATCAGTAAGGTCTGTATCTGTATGAACTGCTAAACTAACTACAGCGGCTCAGCTTATTTTGGCATTTATGTAAACTCTTTTTAAACAAAGTTGAAATGTCTCCTTTTCAGACTTTTTTCTAGTCTTCATCAATAAAGGTAAATAGGAATGCTCCTTTCAAAGTAGTCTCTTTTTAAACTTAAAAAAAAATTTAATTTTACATAGGAACTTGGACTCAGTATGCCTTATAATAGGTCAACTGTTTGAACTGGATTGAAAAGCTGTTTAAGTGCTTTTCTGTAGGCAAAAAAAAACAGGAACAATATAACAATAACGGAAGACAGTAAAAGTTTGTAGTAGATGAAAAAATTAGAGGGTAGACAATAATAAGTGTTGGAGAAGATGTAGAGAAATGAGAACCTTTATACATTGGTGGTATGTAAAATGGTGCACTTCTTTGGAAAACAGTTGGGTAGTTCCTTAAAAAGTTAAACATAGCCCTCACCAGTGTGGCTCAGTTGGTTGGGCATTGTCCTGCAAATTGAAATGTCACCAGTTTGATTCCCAGTTAGTGTACATGCCTGGGTCGCAAGTTTGGTCCCAGTTGGGGCATGTTTGAGAAGCAACCAGTCATTTCTCTATCATAACTCTGCCTGTTACTTTCTCACTCTGTGACCTTGGACAAATGACCTAGACAATCTGAGTATATGTCCACATTACAAAATGTGGGAATGGAACCACTGGTTCCACTTGGTTCAAGATTCTGTGCATCTGGGTGCTCACATGCTTGAATTGATTGCTTTCCTCTGGAAGACTGTTTCCATTTCATAGGTTAGAGAACTGTGGTTTAAATTGAAATAATATACTGATTAATATAACTTCTTATACCAAGACTTTTATCTAATCATACATTTTGATTTTTACATTAATTTGATTCATGGTTACAAATAGCTTTTAGATAGCTTTTAGGTGATAGTGCTGCAGTGATAAAATAATGAAGACCCTGTCTTTAGGGACCTCACAGCATTGTGGAGCACTTGGCATATAAATAAGCATTTATAGTTCAGTCTTACAATTGCTCTCATGAGGAGGCTGTGACACAGAGCCTGGTGTGTCGCAGGGCTCAGGGTGGGGGATTAGAGGGGTGTTAGGTTAAAGCTCCTTAAGCTAGTAGCTCCAGTTAATTATTTTTTCAAATTCTGACCATCAGTTTCTTTAACTGCAGTTAAGTTTGGTTTTATCTGTTCAGAAGCTTTTGGTTCATTGTTTTTTTTTTTTTTAAGAGAAAAGTATTTGTGGCAAATTAAGGATAATGGGGAGTTTCTAGTGTGAAATAATTTTACCTCTTTACAGACAGATCCAGTTGAGTATGTGGAAAACATGTGTGAAAACATGCAGCTGTACCCACTGCAGGACTTCCTCACTGGAGATCAGCTTCTTTTTGAATACAAGCCAGAAGTAAGGGAGTTTCCATTTCTAATACTTACATTTGGAGAAAAAGGAGGGTGAGAAAGTAGAGAAAAGAACTTAAGAACTGTGGGAATGGAGAAAGCTTGATTGTGTTTAGTCTTGTCTTATTTGTTTAAATAGAAAAAATACCAGTAGTTTTTGTGGGTAATTTTTCATGTTTCTTGTATAAGATTATGTTTTAATAGGAGAAAATCAAATCCTCTTAGGTACTATTCTTACCATTTTTTAAAGTGTTGAAACATCTACTTAAATAAAGTGATTACCAACAATTATGTGCATTGGTTGGTAAGCATATTTAGAGAGTTGTTTAGTTTACCTTTTAATTCAGTTGGAGATGCTGTACAATTAAATTTTAATCATTTTGAAAATATTTACAGGAAAAATACAAGATTCCCTGAATTTAAAGCATATGATTTATAGGTAATACTACATATTAAAAAAAAAAAGTTGGTGAGGGTCTTTCCTCCACCGTTCCTGGGCAATAAGTCATGTTTTTCCCTGTGGGGCAGCAGTTCTCACCCAGGGGTGATTTTGCCCCCTAGGGGATATTTGTTCATGCAGAGACATTTCAGTTGTCAAAACTGGGGGTGCGCCTGGCATCTGGGGGATAGAAGCCAGAGATACTGCTAAACATCCTCAGTGCTGAAGACAGCACCCCACAACAAAGAGTTATCTGGCCCATGATATTAATAGTGCTAAGGTTGAGAAACTTTGATAAAGGGTTTTCTACTATTACGAGTTTTTAAGAAGGTCAGGCAAGGTAAAGGAAAAAGCAGCAACGGCACGTTCTTGTCATCTCCCTAGGATGGTTGTGCCCAAGGGTCCAACTGTTTTTTTCTGAACCACCATTTGTCATTTTTTCCTCAGAGAAATGGTGTTTAGATGGTAGTTAGCATTTTAAACGTAACCCATAAAATCTTGTTTTAGTCCTACCATAGTGAAGGATTATTGGAGTAGGCCCTTTGTGGGCTTGTTCTCACTGCCTCTTAGGTGTGAGGCGGCAGTTAAGAGCACTGTAGTCTTTGGAATCACGTACAGACTTGGTTAGAACTTGTTTTTGCCACTTCTGGCTGTGTTGTCCTGTAGACATTACATAACCTTTGACCTGAGCAAATTATCTTTAACCTCTGAAGCTGTTATTTTCTATAAAATTGGTATACCTTAGGGTTGTTTTTAGTATTAAATAAAATAACATGTTAAACACTATCTGACACATAGTAAAAACTTAGCAATAGCTATATTTGCTGCTAGTGTTATTACTATGTACAATTTGAGATGAGTACTGTTTACCCAAGGGGGGATCCAAAGAAACCCAGAATTTATTTATAAAAAAATTGTGTTCTTACATGTTTAAACTTCAGTCACCTTCCAGGTACTCTTCATTTGATGCAATACACCTATTGAGATTTTTTTTTCCGCTGCTCAAAACAGTTTTGAACTCATAAATTTTGATGCTTTTTAGTGCTTCTGCCATTTTTGTTTCACCTCTTCCACATTAGCAAAACATTTCCCTTTGAGTGCTTTTTTCATCTGGGGAAACAAAAAAGTCTCTCAGGGTGAAATCAAGGGTGGGGCAATGCTGTTTTTAGTCAAAAACCAAATACTTAGCACAGTGTGGGCAGGTGCACTCATAACTCACCCATCATGAAATGGGCAAATGCATTGAAAGAGACTTTAAGAAAATTTCACTGAAGCTGTACACAGCCTCTCACAACAACACCAGCTGGTGCACTGATACAGATGGGTTCCTGGAACATGCACCTAGCAGGGGAAGCCTGTACTACAAGAAGACAATTATCTTCCAGAAGATAATTCCATTTTTCTAGTGTCCCCCCTTATATAGCATTATCAAGAAACATTTTAAACAACTGATAGACTAATGAACTTTTGTAAATTTGGATGTTTATGGACTATAGACATTTTCATTCATGTCAAGATGCTAGGATCTTGGGGTGTCTAACATAACGTGGTTCTGTCTTTTTAACAGATGTATAGGTTAAGGTTGTTATTGTTGTTCATGTGTCTCCTCCCCCACCCCACCCCCATGCCTTATTAGGTCATTGCTGAAGCCCTTAATCAGCTAGTTCCTCAAAAAGCGAATCTCGTCCTGCTGTCTGGTGCTAATGAGGGAAAATGTGACCTCAAGGAGAAATGGTTTGGGACTCAATATAGTATGGAAGGTAAAATGTTTTTAATAATTGTCCTACATAATTTAGGTATATCTGACTCACCTGGGAATTTTTATTCCTTAATAATGTGTCTGATGGTTCTTGTAGAGGAAAAAGTATATATATTTTCAGATTACCTTCAAATGAAAATTATTTGTACTTCTTTGCTATAACTTTATATTTATTAGCTACTGAAAAAATCCTGTTGTCTTGGTAGTTTGGGAGCAGTTTTGACTATGTTTTAGAAAAGTACATCTCAAACTTTTTCAGTGTGCGTATGTTATACCTGGAGAGCTTATTAAAATACAGATACTGATTCAGTAGCTCCTGGGTAGGGCCTGAGACTCTGCAGTTCTACAACCTAAGCTCCCAGAGACCCCACTTTGAGTCTCAAGAGTCTAGAATACCTGGATATTTCACTCATAGGTTTCTGAAGAGAGTAGAATTGGTTTGTGAAGGCTAGTTGTTGACTGGTTTGTTATTGAGAGAATTCTGAACATGGCATTTTTGATTGGAACAGTTTGTTTTTCCACCTCTGCAGATGTTGAAAACTCTTGGGCTGAACTTTGGAAGAGTAATTTCGAATTAAATCCAGATCTTCATCTTCCAGCTGAAAACAAGTACATAGGTCAGTGAAATAGCAATCATTGTAGATAATCCACCCGTGTTCTAATAAAACAAATAGCACCTATATAGAACATTATGTTTTACAAAGAACTGTTTGCCCAGTAACACTCTGGGATCACTGTTTTCTTACTTTTTCGAATGAGAAAACTGGGGTTCAAAAAAGTAAAGCAACTTGTCGAAGACTACCAGTTGGTGAATGGAGGAAACAGGACGTAAACATAGATCTTGGGACTCTCTGAAGCATTTGTTATTGCTTGTATACCCTCGCTGATCCTTCCGTTCAGTCTATGTCGGAATTGTCATTATCTTTTCTGGTTGTTTTAGTGTTTTTCAAACTATAGATTACAACCCATTAGAGGACTGTGAAATCAGTGAAATGGGCTGTGACATCAGTGTAATGAATTGTGAAAGCATTAAAAAATCAGTTAGAATGGAAAATAGCAAAATGTTTAATTGTGTGAAGAAAGGGTATTATTTCAAGAACTTTTGTTCCAGATTTCACAAAGTAGTTGTAGTTACTTAGATTTCTGAAGCCAAGAATAGATTGCTGGGAATCCTATTAACCTACTTGAATGAGTTATTACTCTTTTCTTTTGTTAGCCACGGACTTCATGTTGAAGGCTTTTGATTGTCCAGAGACAGAATATCCTGTTAAAATTGTGAACACTCCACAAGGTTGCCTGTGGTATAAGAAAGACAACAAATTTAAAATCCCCAAAGGTAAAATGCTTCCCTCCCTAAAAGCAGTGAAAATAAGTGTTATAAATCTTTCTTCACATTGTAGCGAAAACCTTTTTTCCTTATGTCTATCATCTGCCTCCCTCTCCCCTGCCCCTTCCATTTGAAGACCTTTGCAGGCTTACCTCGAAGATCGGTGCTGCACGCTTGTGCCACCACAAAAACCCTGCAGACACTACAGATTCTAGGAATAAATTCCAAGCCTAAAATGAAATTGTTTCAGATATTTTTCTTTCAGTTTAATGAAAGCAGAGCCAGGTATTTGGCCATCTTAGGGAATAGGTGGTACTTTTGAACATTATTTTTAAAAAGAGGTAGAGGCCCTGGCCATGTAGCTCACTTGGTTAGAGCATTGTCCCAATACGCCAACGTTACAGGTTTGATCCCTGGTCAGGGCACGTACAAGAATCAACAATGAATGCATAAGTAAGTGGAACAACAAATCAATGTTTCTCTCTCTAAAAAACCAATCAATAAAAAGTTTTTAAAAATGGAGATAGAATAAGAGCACACTAAAGGAAATTATTCTTTGACACCAGAGCCTCATCCAACATTACAAATGTGAAACATTCTCCATATATCTCCCTCTACATTTTGTGTTTCAGTGTAGAAGAAGCATAGTATACAGTTAAACACTCTTAAATCCTTCAACTTAGTAGTCCAGACTGTGTCCCTTTTTTTTTCCTGTTCCTGTGCATTGTATAGGAACCTACTGAAGCAACATGGAATCAGAGGCTGAGTGCTCTTGGTGGCCATTTAATGCATATCCCTCACCTCAACCTGTAGCTCTGAGGAATTCTTGAGTTTATTGGGAAGATGTTGCCTCAGGTGTTTTTTGAATAGGTCATAAGAGTTTCTAAAAATGTTATTATCATTTATTCAGCTTCCTTGGAAAGGCTGTGCTATAACTTTTTGGGAGCATTGGGAGTGTTATTGACATGCATACCTCTGTAAACATTTTCCCTGACTAAAGCTGTTGATAAATAAGAGTATTTGTAGGCTCCTCTGTGTACTGTCTGTATCTCTGATCTTTCTACAGAGTAAAGTGTACCTTCTGGTCATTATTTGGAATGGTAAATACTACTTTTAAAAGAATCTTAGGATAAAAATGTAATGAAGATTTAAGGATTAATAGCTTATTTCAGAATTAAAAAAAAAACATGATATTGGGGGAAAATAGATGTGTAGACTGTTGAGGCCTCTGGCCTTTATTTTCTTATCTGTGATCTTTTTTCTTTCAGCATATATACGTTTCCACCTGATCTCACCTTTGATACAGAAGTCTGCGGCCAAGTAAGCAATTGTCCTCTTTTCCAGAAAAAATCTTTATTATTGAAAACTTTTTTGTTTCATTCTGAATCATTGTATCATTTTCTCTATCAGTACTTGAGCTATGCTGCTGATTTGTGTATTTTTTCCATGTCCAAAACAAATTATTTGGATCAGTATAAACATCAAGATGAAGTTGTGGCTGCAGCATCTCCAGTACCATTTGTAACACAGGCTGCTAGTGAGGGCTACTCATAGAGTTACTGGTCGAGATAGTGCCTCAGAGATGAGTTTGGGTTAGCTTCCAGTCTGTGATGAGGATGAGTGGGTCTGTTGATCCTGTATTTAGAGGCTGCCAGAGAATCTGATTACGTATACTTTGTTCTTAGCAAATCCCTTATATATTTATGTAGATAGCTGCATTGTGGAAGGTCAGAGAGCCCAAAATATTCCTGAAACGTAGGAGGTACTTGGGAAATGATAGTATATTTCTTCTTTCCTTTGCTACTTAACACATAAAATCCAACCTTAAGATGATAAGCAGCATTAACATTTATTAATATTCACTTTAAAAAATACATTACCCTCATCCCTTCCCTCAGAGTTTTAATTTGTCAGTCAGGAAACCGAGGCCACAGTAATGGAGCCATTAAGCCTGTTACCTTTGATACTTTTTACACTTACCCCACTGCACAGCATGAATATGACCGTTTTCTCTGTGTGCATGCGATGAAAAAGATTGGGGGGCACAGCTGAAGGTAGGAGCTCTATAAAACCTCTGTGACAGTGAGTCCTGGAAGCAGTGTTTACCTTGAACTCAATTAGTATATAGTTTTACATTCGGGAGAAGTGAGTAAACATCTTTGTAAAAGCGAAGTTTCTTACTCTAATTCAAAGCAAATCTTTTCACGTCTATTTCTTGCCAATTAATGATGCTGTTTGCATTTTATATTCTCAGTGTGGTCCTCTTTGATATCTTTGTCAATATCCTCACCCATAACCTTGCGGAACCAGCTTATGAAGCAGATGTGGCACAGCTGGAGTACAAGCTGGTAGCTGGAGAACATGGTTTAATTATTCGAGTGAAAGGATTTAACCACAAACTACCTGTAAGTACAAGTGCTCTGTTTTCCCCATAGAGAGCTTTGAAGTTTCATATTTATGTTTGTTGCTCCCATAGCACCGAACATAGAGGCTTGTGCGTGGAGTGCCATCCATAGAAGGTCATCTTTATTCATGTGGGTTATCATGCTCTCTTGTCAGGTGTGCGTGTCCTTTCTTCTTCCTGTACTGTGTCCCATTGTTTTAAGTATGTGTCTTGTTTCTCAGTTCTAAGTTTGAGCCTTTTAGAAGCAGGGCATATATCTTGTCAGTAGTTTGTCTTTTGGTTAGGAATGTGTTCCAGTGTCACTTTGTCAAAAGCTTCATAAGCAGAGGGAGAAATATATAGTGTGCTAGGTGAGAGGGTTGGATCAATGAACACCAGATACAGTAATATTATGTACCCAGTGGGTAGAACATATATTAAGGTTTGGGGAACTGGATTCATACAAGAAAAAGTCTGGAGGAAAGGTCCTGGCAGAGGTTAGATCTGTGCTAAGAGGTGACAGCATCCATATCTTAGCAGAAACACTGGTGAAGAATATATTTCTCTCCTTTATGCCCTTGGTTCATATCAGTCTCCTCATGGAACAGAGATCGGTCTTAAGAGGACACACCATGGAATATTTTACTTTTACCAACCTTCAAAGGCTTACGTATAACGTAGCGTGAGGTCCCAATAGACTAAAGCCTAATATTGTAGTTGTCATTTGGGAGGTATGTTTTGGAATTACCTGGAGAGCTTTTCAAAATACAATCCATAGAAAAGTATTTGAGGTTCTTCATTTTATGAAGCTTACTTAGCTTTAATGTTAAAACCTGAGATAGATGAGTCTTACCTGTAAAATGTAGATGCAAATATTTAAAAATGTGAACATTACCTGGCTGGTGTAGCTCAGTGGATTGAGCGCAGGCCTGATTCCCAGAGGGTCACACCAAAGGGTCGTGGTTTGATTCCCAGTCAGGGCACAGGCCTGGGTTGCAGGCGAGGTCCCCAGTAGGAGACATGCTAGAGGCAACCACATATTGCTGTTTCCCTTCCTCTCTTTCTCCATCCTTTCCCCCTCTCTAAAAATAAATAAATAAAATATTTAAAAAAAATTGAACATTAAATGCAACAATGTAACAAAAAGAATAATTCACTCTGACCATGTGCCAGGAATGCAAAGGGTTGGTGTTCAGTATTAGGAAGTTGAGGAATAAACCATAACACAGGTCAAATGAGAAGCACAGCAGGCACACCTCAGAGTTGTGTGGGTTCAGGTCTAGGCCTCCTCAGTTAAAGCGAGTGCTGCGGTAAAGGGAGTTGATCTTTGTGCTGGTTTCACGTTGTAAAAATGCAGCATTGTGAAGTGCAGTAAAGCAAAGCACAACGAAACGGGGTATGCCTGTATTTGGGTATAGTGATAAATGTCAAAGCACTTGATAAATTTGAGTGGGCATTACTAATCAGTAGGATTAGTAATCCTACTTAAATTACTGAATCACAGTAAAAATTTTACTTAAAAACAATAACAGCAAATATTACACTAACTGATGAAATGCTGAACATTAAAAGCAGGAATAAGCCAAGGATACCCACAATTACCTTTGTTCTTCAGAATAATGTAGAGGTTGTGGCTGCTACATTAACATGAAGAAAATGAAACAAAAACAATTGAAAAAGTATTTTTATTTTTAATTATATTTTATTGATTATGATATTACCGTTGTCCCAGTTTTTCCCCCTTCCCCCCCCTCCACCCAGCACTCCCCACTCCCTCGGGCATTCCCTACACCATTGTTCATGTCCATGGGTCACGTGTACAAGTTCTCTGGCACTCCATTTCCTATACTGTACTTACATCCCCATGGCTATTCTGTAACTACCTATTTGTACTTCTTATTCCCCTCACCTCTTCACCATTTCCCCTACATCGCCCTCCCATGTGGCAACCATCAAAACGCTTGCTGTATCCATGATTCTGGCGCTGTACTTATTGTTTGCTTAGTTTGTTTTTTCGATGCAATTGTTGATAGGTTTTTATTGTCATTTTATTGTTCATAGTTTTGACTTTTTGTTTTTTCTCTTTTAAAAAAATATATTTAAAAAAAACAAAATATATATATATTTTATTGATTATGCTATTACATTTGTTCCATTTCCCCCTCTTTATTTCCCTCTGTCCTGCACTGCCCCCACCCACATTCCTCCCCCTTTAGTTCATGTCCATGGGTCGTACATATAAGTTCTTTGGCTTGTACATTTCCTATGCTATTCTTAACCTCCCCCTGTCTATTTTCTGCCTACCATCTATGCTACTTATTCCCTGTACCTTCTCCCCCTTTCTCCCCAACCTCCTCCCCTGCTGATAACCCTCCATGTGATCTCCTTTTCTGTGATTCTGTTCCTGTTCTAGTTGTTTGCTTAGTTTGTTTTTGTTTTTGTTTAGGTTTGGTTGTAGATAGTAGTGAGTTTTTTGTCATTTTACTGTTAATATTTTTGATATTTTTCTTAGATAAGTCCCTTTAACGTTTCATATAATAAGAGGTTGGTGATGATGAACTCCTTTAACTTGACCTTATCTGGGAAGCACTTTACCTGCCCTTCCATTCTAAATGATTGCTTTGCTGGATAGAGTAATCTGGGACGTAGGTACTTGCCTTTCATAACTTTGAATACTTTTTTCCAGCCCCTTCTTCCTTGTAAGGTTTCTTTTAAGAAATCAGCTGAAATTCTTATGGGAACTCCTTTGTAGGTAACTGTCTCCTTTTCTCTTGCTGGTTTTAAGATTCTCTCTTTATCTTCAATCTTGGATAATATAATTATGATGTGCCTTGGTGTGTGCTTCCTTGGGTCGATCTTCCTTGGGACTCTCTGAGCTTCCTGGACTTTCTGGAAGTCTATTTCCTTTGCCATATTGGGGAAGTTTTCCTTCATTGTTTTTTCAAATAAGTTTTCAATTTCTTGCTCTCCCTTTTCTCCTTCTGGCACCCCTATGATTTGGATGTTGGAACATTTAAAGTTGTCCTGGAGGTTCCTAAGCCTCTCCTCATTTTTTTTTGAATTCTTGTTCATTCTGTTTTGGTTGAATGTTTATTTCCTCCTTCTGGTCCAAACCATTGATTTGTGTCCCAGTTTCCTTTCCATCACTGTTGGTTCCCTGTATATTTTCATTTATTTCACTTTTCATAGCCTTTACTTTTTCCTGTATTTTTCATGCTCAACCAATTCTGTGAGCATCCTGTTTACCAGTATTTTGAACTCTGCACCTGATAGGTTGGCTATCTCATCATTGCCTAGTGGTGTTTTTTCGGGAGCTTTGATCTGTTTTTTCACTTGGGCATGTCTCTTTGTCTCCTCATTTTGTCAGCTTCCCTGTGTTTGTTTCTGTGTATTAGGTAGAGCTTCTATGACTTGTCTTGGTAGTGTGGTCTAATGTAATAGTGTGGTCTAATGTAATAGGTGTCCTGTAGGGTCCAGTGGCACAGCCTCCCCTATCACCCAAGCTGGATACTAAAGTTATTCCCTTCATGTGGGCTGAGTACACTCTCCTCTTGTAGCTTTGGTTGATATTGGCAGCTTAATGGGAGGGATTTACCCAAGCCAGTCAGCTGCAAGGATTAGCTGTGGTCACTGACCACCATGCTCTGCCCTCCGTGGAGAATCAGCTGTGCAGGGACAGGGTGGTCTTGCTCAGATGTGGTCTGTAGCTGTCCACTGGGTGTGCTGGCCCTGGGGTTTCCTGGGTGGTGTAGGCCAAGGTCAGCTCCTACCTGTGTTTTGCCCATGGCCACCTTGCCTGAGCTATGGAGCAATCTGAAATGGCTGCTACTTGTGCTGGTCTTGGAGATTCCCAGACAAAGCCAAGCTGTGAATCTAGGCTGGCTGCTACTAGTGCTGTGCCTGGGGCTACTTAGCAAAAAGTATGGGGGCGGGGGCACTCACTGAGGCCAGCTGTTGCTTGTTTGAGAGGATTGAAGAAGTTGTGAAGCAGGAGCCCAGACCAGCCATTCATATGGAACAGCTACTGTTAACAGCTATAAGTTGGGTGGGATGGAGCCTCAGGGGCCTTCCAGGGCAGGGCAAGCAGTGTTGGCCAGGTTGATGGAGTCTCAGATACGGCACCAGCATGTGGGCCCTGTGTCTCTGCCTGCCTTTCTGTCTGGGAGAAAGCTGCCAGCTCTCGCTTCAATGCCAGTTTTCCTCCCTGTATGCCACTGGTGCCTTTCAAGCTGCTACCCCAGTGCTGGAGCTCAGAGGGAGTTTGTCTGAGTAAATTTGTGTGTGCTCTTTAATAGGAACTGCTTGGGACTCCAGACTTTTCTCTCACTGACTCAATCCTTGCTGGTTTTTGTGCCAGAAGTTATGGGGCCTTATCTTCCAGACACTGGAACCCTTGGCTGGGGGTCCTGGTGCATGAATGTGACTCCTTGCTCCCAAGATATCCCTCCCAAATTTTCATCCACCACATGTGGATATGGGACCAGCCCGTTCTGCATCTCTGCCCAGCCCCACACCAGTTTTCTTTAATTCCAAGTTGTCAGTTTTCCATTCAACTTCAGTTTTTGCCAGTTGAGTGATGGTTGTTCTATACTTTAGTTATAATATTAGATGTAGTTGAGGAGAGTGACCCATGTTTACCTGTGCCACCATCTTGACCGGAAGTCCAAATTTCCTTCAGAGAAAAGTATTTTTCTTTGCAGATGATATGGTTGTATTCTTAGAAAACCTAGGATACTAGTAAAATTGTAAAAATAACTTGTGATTGGTCACAAGGTCAGTATATCAAAATTACTCTTTTTCCTGTGGTAGCAGTAACCACTTAGAAATGGATAGAAACAACATTCTTTTTATAATACTGAGGAAAACAAAATAGTTGGAATAAATAAGAAAAATGCAGAACCATCTAAAGAAAGCTAAAATCTTATTCAAGCACATAAAAAAAGCCTTTAAGGGAGAGACTTATCATGTTTCTGAATAGGACAGCTTGATAGAAAATTATCATTACTTCAAAAATTAACATGTAAATGTAATGTCCTCCCAAGTAAAGTTATATTTAGGGGCTGTGGGGATGCAGATAAAATTATTTTTATGTTCATTTTGAAGAAAGAAGTATTTAAGAATACCTATGAAAATTGTAAAAATACAAGAATCATTGCTCCAAATTTGACAGTGTTGAGGATTTTAGCCCCTGGAACTTCTCTGAGTCATCAGTGCTTCTGTCCCCGGTCATGCCCGTTTCCATGCCGGGCTCCCGGTAAAAACCAATGGAAGACATCCCCCCGCCCTTCTGCCCAATAAACCTTAATTTTCATGCTTCTCCATTTAAAGTGTTTCTTTCTTTTCTTTTTAGCTACTGTTTCAGCTCATTATTGACTATCTGGCGGAGTTTAGTTCCACACCAGCTGTCTTCACAATGATAACTGAGCAGCTGAAGAAGACCTACTTTAACATCCTCATCAAGCCCGAGACTCTGGCCAAGTGGGTATACATGGGATCAGCTTTTATTCTGAAAGTATCCGCCTTCCTAGGGGTTATGTTGTGGGGGCTGAGGCTATAGTTCCACTGCCAGTTTTCAGACTCATTAAACTTGTGCTGTCGTTTATGAAACCAATCCATAAAATGATAGGATTTTTAAACCCCGCTAACAGCTATCTGTGAGTAGGACTGAAAGTAGCCTACTATACTTAATTGGAGGCTGAAGGTAAAAAAGAGTGTTTTTCCAAAGTTTGTAAATAAGTAACAGTTAACGTAGTGTTGACTTTATGTAGTTCAGAATTGCTTGCTGGTGACACGTTACTGTTTCAGTGTGTTGAGTGGCTGAGTTAAACTTCTTAAACTGTAGCTGTCCAGAATTCAGCCAAAGTTCCAGAAGAGAGCAAAAGGGCTTCTGGACAGCGTGTATACTAATGCTTAAACCCTCTGCTAATAGGCTGCCCCCTTGGGCCTTTCATCAGAGCCTATAGCCTGTAGGTTACCGTGTGTGAGTCAGGGGAGAGTGCCTCCTTGGAAGTGCCCTCCCTCGGCAGGGAGGGGAACATCCCCTGAGCAGACACAGCCCTTTGTGCACAGGGTTTGCAATCCCCTGCGTGACCTCCTTGCTGGGCATCTATAAATGCTAAACTGCGCAACCTGATAGAGCGGCCTGCCTTTGACAGTTATGATGAGCCCATAAATGACCAAAATTCGAAAGCAGGGGAGGAAGTAGTTAAGAGACAGACAAGTGATAACTGAAAATCTGATCACAAAAAGCTACAAAAACTAATGACCAAATATAAGTTGGAAAGGAGAGTTGTCTGGAACTATTGATATGATGAAAAATAGCCCTGTGTATGCCATTACTCCTGAATGCTAGTTTATTAAAACATGGTAATGATAACACCTTTTTATTGAAAATTTGTTATGTGCTAGACCTAGAACTTTATATGTATTTCTCACCAAAACCCCATTATTATTTTCCTTGTTTTACAAATGAAGAAATTGAGTCACATGTGTTAGGTGACTTCCCAAGTTTAAACAACTTAGTGTGGGGCCTTAGCTGGTATGGCTCAGTGGATTGAGCATAGGCCTGTGAACCAAAGGGTCGCCAGATCAGTTCCTAGTCAGGGCACATGCCTGGGTTGTGGGCCAGGTCCCCGGCTGGGGGCGTGCAAAAGGCAACCAGTTGATGTTTCTCTTGCACATTGATGTTTCCCTCTTTCTCCCTCCCTCCCCTCTCTCTAAAAATAATAAATAAAATCTTAAAAAAAGACAAAGTGAAGCATATCATTTGTAGAAATTTAACCAAATCCTTCTTTCTTTACCATCAAGATTCATAACTTACAACAACACTTTGTTTTTTTCCTGCCCTTTTTGCAGAGATGTGCGGCTTTTAATTCTGGAATATGCCCGTTGGTCTATGATTGACAAGTACCGGGCTTTGATGGATGGCCTTTCCCTTGAATCTCTCCTGAGTTTCGTCAAAGATTTCAAATCCCAGCTCTTTGTTGAGGGCCTGGTGCAAGGAAATGTCACGAGCACAGTGAGTGTGAGGTGTTTTGTCGCTCTTGGCCAGGTCTGAATGCCCCTGTGGGCTCTGGAATTGCATCAGTTCTCCCCTGAAGCTCCGTATCATGTGACAAGCCAGCATTGTCACGGTCCGTTTAGAAGGGAACCTGGCTCCTCCGATGAGCAAGACTTTTTTATGATGCAGACTGGTGGTAGTGGACCGGGACCCTGAGTGAAATGGGCATTGGTTACATTTGTTGAAGATTGTGTATGGAAACTGCAAACACTAGAAATTAACGTGGGACCTGGGGATGGTGAGGATGTATATATATGTGTGTGTGCACGTACACAGAACTTGTATGTCAACATTGTATGTGAAGCTAAGGAGCTTCGGCTTCATCCTGTAGTAAATAGAGAACCACTGAAGGATTTAAAAGAGGGTTTACCATTAAGATCCAGACAGACTGATTAGGAGGCTGTTGTAAAAATTGATACAAAGGTTGATCTCACTTGTGTGAGGAATGTAGAGTAGTCAAAGTTACAGAAACAGACAGTGGAACGGTGGCTACCAAGGCTTTGGAGAAGTAAAAAAGGGGGAATTGTTTTGTGGGTACAGAGTTCAAGTTTTGCGAGACAAAAAGTTCTGCAGTTCTGTTTCACAGCACTGAATATACTTAACACTAGAGAACTGTACATTTAAAAATGGTTAAGATGTTAAACTTTATGTAATGTTTTTAGATACAAAGTTGAAGTGAAAAATGATGAAGCCTGAGGTTAGGGAAAATGAATAAGAAGTACTTAAGAAAGAATGAGGTAGCGGATGGCCTCAAATGAGTGACTGATTAGATGTGGGGATGAAGGGGAAGGGAAGGATCTAGGATGACGCCTAAATTTCTTGCTGAACCACTGGGTTGGTGGAGGAAGAGGAACCGTAGTTGGTTTTGGGGGCATATGAGGAGTTTGTTTTGATACATATAGATAGAGTTGGGTATGTCTGTGGGACCTTGTAACTAATCAGGGCCCCTTCTGGCCAGGAGCGCTTGGCTGGGACTCTTCCTAAACTGACCGTCTTCTTCCATGGCCTCCCAGTTTCCCAAGACCAACCTTTTGGTGGAATATATAAATGGCCACTCTTGAGATTGGCTGCTGTCTTCCCCACTCCTCTGTGTCTTCATCCCACAACCCCAAACCAGCCTTAGTTTCTGTCCTGTCCACAGAAAGTTTAAAAGGCTTAGCTCACAGAGGAGAGTAGGAGTAGCTGCCTGCTTCTCTGAGCACAGTGGCAGTACTGGGCAGGGCCTGTGGCCCGGCAGACTCAGTACCATGTTTTGCCCAGGTAGGAATCACTTTAGAGATGAGGGGGAGTGCTGTTGTTCTATTGCTCACTCTGTGCCAGGCTCCAAGTTCCTGAATCACAATCACAGTTGTCATAGAGGACACAGACTATTGGGGTAAACTGGACAGTCAAGTCTGACCCAGTGGGGAGGGTGTCACAGTGTGTGCACAGGTAAGCAGAGTGCCAAGGGAGAGGGGAGAGGAGCTGTTCAGTTGAGAGCCACTTAGCGTTCAACAGACATAGTATTAAGTCAGTGAATGGTGAGCCCAATCAATGAATGACTTACCCAGCATTTTGGGTTCCAGACTGTGTCTGCTTTCCTCATGTTATCCAGGGCTTCCCAAGCAATTATAATATTGATATTAGTTGGTTCTGGGTGAAATTAATGTCAAGAGAGACTGATGTAGTTATTTCTTCTCTTTTGCCTCCTAGGAATCTATGGATTTCCTGAAATATGTTGTTGAGTGAGTATTGGTTTGAGTTTTCTCTTTGGGAGTTATGTGTTCTTACCGGCAGAAGGGCCTTGAGCCACAACTCACTTGTTAGTAAACCACAGTGGAGATGCTTCTTGTGGCAGGTTCTCTTGAAGCCAGTCATCTAAACAACGCAATGCAGAAGGGACTGTGGAAGGCCTGACCTCTTTTTCATAGTTTTCGGGTAGGGTAAGAGGAGAAAGGCACCACCCGAGTGACCCACACTGGTTCTTTTGCAGCAAGCTGAACTTCACGCCTCTGGAGCAGGAGATGTCTGTGCAGTTCCAGGTGGTAGAACTGCCCGTCGGCCACCACCTGTGCAAAGTGCGGGCTCTGAACAAGGGTGATGCCAACTCTGAAGTCACTGTGTACTACCAGGTCAGCCGGCCCCTTCCCACACAGCCGTCCTCACGGCCGAGTACAGAGAACATGGGGGAGTGGTGACCCTGTGACTCTCAGGGCCCTTCAAGTTACCTCTAGTTTTGTGCTTGGGGTCATTTGTCTTCTGGAAGCAACTACATTTAAAAATTGCTCTTGTCAGTAAAATGAATCCTTTTGAATCACAGTGCTTCACTGATCACCCAAGCACTTAGTCCCGAGGGACAGACTAAAGTGTAGCTGGAAATTCCTAAACATTCCCGACAGAACCCCACGTGATTGGACACTTGTTGAAAGGATAGTTTTGCAAATGAGGCAAAAGTAAACACAGCTATGCAATCGGTATACAGCAAACAGAATGACCACCAGAGCTGTAATCCTACCAGAGATGGGATTTATCACCTCTATTTTATGAGTGATAAATCTGAGGCCCAGAGTCCCTTACTTCCCTGGTTATACCAGGCTGGGGCTTGAATTTATTCCTTTTATTCTCAAATTCTGTGTTCTTTCCACACTATTCTGGAGAGGTGGAATGGGACTTAAAGAATTTTGCAGCAATGTCAATTGGCCTGTATTCTACTTTAGCCCATGGTTATTAGTCCCACACTCTTCTGTGGGGGACTGTGGGGGCCTGTGCCTGCTAGACTGGTCTCAGACTTCTCAAATGCTGGGGCTCCTATAGCTGCTACTATACTATGGTCTTGGGTTCCCTGCATGAAGAGGTCTCTTCTCTGCCAGGCCCTGTGAAGACCCCTGTCTGGGCTTTGGGCATGGCTATGTGGCCTCACTCTAGCTTTGTCCTTTTGTTGTGTTTTGGCCATGAACCGAGTCTTTCCTGAGAGGACCAGCTTGTTCACAGAGCCAGTCTACCTCTGGCTGAATGTAATTTCAGCTCCTTAACAGTTAAGGAGTGGTTATGTTTATATAGTCCTAAAATTATTACAGCCCTTGGAAGGCAACCAGGAGGCCCTGTGTGTGGCTGCAGAAGCTCCTATTTAGATCCTCGCCATCTGAGGAATAGGTCTAGTTACGCTTCACTGACACCCAGACATTTGCTGCTATCCTTACTTTAGTCCCTTGAACTGCAAGTACTGGATTTTAGTGTGTCCTCTATCTACATCCTTTGGGCAGGAACTGACTGACAGGTAGGGATCATTGAACTCTCTTCACATCTGCCTGCAGTTCTGTGCTAGGAATACAAACAATCAAGCGTGATTCCTGTCCTCACGTACCTTCCATCCAATGGGAAGGCATGTATAAACAAAATTGTTCAAAGTACAGCAGGAGGGCACGATCAACTCCCTTTGAGGGGATAAGAATGGGGTGGACACCTGAACAAATGGTTGCCAAGAACAGCTGATTAAAAAGTCCTGTAAGTCATTGGATTTTCAGGTGGTCTGACCAATTTCTCCTTTCAGTCAGGTACCAGGAGTCTGAAAGAATACACTCTTATGGAGCTGCTTGTGGTGAGTTGTCTAGAGGGGTTAAGGTGTTCAAGCCCCTGACCCACTAGGAGGACTGGCCTTTCTGCCTGGGGAGAGGGACTTGGGAGTCGTCAGAAACCTGATTGGAAAGTGAGATGGTTATTTAGTGTTCTCACCGACTATGAACATGGACAGGGACTTGCTCAGGTTCATGGGCAATTTAGGAAGAAGGCAGTAAGGGAGGCTGGGATTCAGGGGTATGGGGAACACTTTTAGGGGAGGAAATAGAGGTTTCTCTGCTAGGAGGAGTTGGGCTGACGGGTGGTATGTTGAATTACAGATGCACATGGAAGAGCCTTGTTTTGACTTCCTTCGAACCAAGCAGACACTTGGGTAAGTCTGCTGGCAAGAGCTCTGAGCTCAGATAAGGGCCTGGGGCTTCCTTTGCAGGCTGAGGTTTCAGATACCCTGACTGAGCAGTCACTCAGAGCTCTTTGGTCCCTCCATGCCTTAGAGTCACACTTTCTGACCAAAACTTGTGCAAGTTTGCATCTTGGACCATGAGTGGGCTTTCTGTTCAGCCTAGTTCAAGATCAGCAAGAGAAAAAGCTAGCCTGTGGTCCCCTGACATGAGAATGAAATAGATGCATGCATACATATTTATGAATCTGCAGGCCCAGTAAAGATATGCAGAAACTCTTCCCCCATCTCTAGGGCTTCTGAGGGCAGGACCCAGGTGACCACTGGGGCTCATAAAACTTTTTGATTTGGCTGTAGGTACCATGTCTACCCTACCTGTAGGAACACATCTGGGATTCTAGGATTCTCTGTCACCGTGGGGACTCAGGCAACCAAATACAAGTGAGTATGCAAACTATTATTATTCTTGGCATGCAGAGCAGGGGCTACAGGTACTTACTTAAACCTCAGACAACTCTACCAAATGGGTTTGCTTCATAGTCACAGCTGCAGGGGCTCGGGGCTGGTTGTTCACATATGGCCTGGTCCAGGACTGGCAGTGGTTCCTATGGTCCTATTAAGGTTTGACTCATGTCCTGTGGTCACTGTACAGGGCTTGCCAGTGTTCCACCTCTTCAGGCAGACCTGAGGACAAGAAAGGCAAAGGTGCCTGACCTGGCCTTCATGCCAGAACCAAGGCACAAGGCCTTGTTGGTCCTCAGCTTTAGAATGGTCAAGCATGCTGTCACTGCTTCATTGTGAGGATGCCAGGAAAATGGGCTAGAGGTGCGGGCAGGGTTCTTGCCGTTCTTTTCTTTTCCCTCCTCCCGCAACTTAAGGGAGACAGACTACTGAGGACTGGGAAGAAAACACTTCAGCGTCTTTCTTAGAAATATACCATAGCCCTAACTCTCTCCTTTGCCTTCGACTTAACACCAGGTTTCTGATGACTTTTAATTGCTGTTTTGTTTCAGCTCTGAAGTTGTTGATAAAAAGATAGAAGAGTTTCTTTCTAGCTTTGAGGAAAAGATTGAAAACCTCACTGAGGATGCATTCAACACCCAGGTGACTGACCGAGCTGGCTTGGTCTGTTGTTCCTTGGCCCACACAAGCCCTCAGGACACCAGTCCTAGCGGTGCTGTGTGCTGGTTACGTCGGAACATTGTAGACCCACCTTACTTTGACCAAAATGTCTTCCTAGCTTCATCCCTCCTCCTCCTCCTCATGCTGGCAGGTCCCGAGTGAAGGGACCATAGCATGTCCGTCACAAATCAGACTGGACAGGGCCAAGTGTGTTCTGGAGGAGCTAGTGTGACACCATGCCTGAAGGTCTTGTTTTGGTGGTGACAGGTCACAGCCCTGATCAAGCTGAAGGAGTGCGAGGACACCCACCTCGGGGAGGAGGTGGACAGGAACTGGAACGAGGTGGTGACACAGCAGTACCTCTTCGACCGTCTCGCTCATGAGGTACAGCATGGTTTTCAGAGCAAGAGTCCTGTCAGGACTCCTGGCTTCGCAGGAGTCACAATCCCAAGCGCATGAGTATTGTGTGGAGAAGCACCTGGGGCATTTGCACCCAGGCCTGGTTATTTACGTGCGCATTTCTTGATTGGCGTGCAGACTGGCCTCTCTAGCATCATAGGTGGCCAAGTGAGCAGGATGCTAACCCTTACCACCCACCCCCAATTAATTTCACCTAGAGATCAATTTTGCATTATATCTTGAGGTTCATTTTAAGATTTGTCAGGACAAAAAGGGTTCTGCTGTTTAAGGAAAATGTCAAACTTCTGTTCTTTACGATTATGGGGTTCCTCCTCCAGATTTAATGATTGCTGGTATAGTACTTTTGACAAAGTAATAAAACCCACAAAAAGGAGCCCTGCGTTCTACAATCCAGTCTCTTGCTGATAATATCACCTATGCAGTGAATCACCAAAGGACATTGAAGCAGAAGGTTTAACAAGAGGCTTTCAGCCCAGCTCTTAATGCACCCGTTTTTCTATTAGAAGCAGGGCAGATAAAATTCTCTTTACCCATTTCAATAGTTACTGCATTTTTCTTGAGCTAGAGCATACAGTTACTGTGTACCTGAGTTCTGACTTAGTGTGTAGTACTCAGCTATAATTACAGTATCTGCTACCTTCTCTTGCTTGTATTCTAGGGTCACTCTTTGCTACAAAACCTGAAAATGTGTTACCAACATTCATTTTTATCCTTCTCTGGGAGGTTGGGGCAAGCTGAGAGTTGGGAGAATAAGTTATGTTCAGACCAAGGAAGTCTACCTACGATGTTAAGTTTAAGAACTATTTTTCCAGAAAATGTATTGCTAGTCTTTTTTAGCTTTCTCTCTTTCCTGTAAGATTGAAGCACTGAAGTCATTCTCAAAATCAGACCTCGTCAACTGGTTCAAGGCTCACAGAGGACCAGGAAGTAGAATGCTCAGTGTCCATGTGAGTACAGTTGTCGCTTAGCCAGTATCATTCTGAGTCTGGGCTGTATTAGAGATCCTGGCAGGTCTTTATGTAAACCTCATCAGCGTATTTCTCACCGTGAGGCTTTGGCTTCTTCCAGGTCGTTGGATTTGGGAAGCATGAGCTGGAAGAGGATGGTGCCCCTTACGGTGAGGATTCACACTCTTCCTGTGAAGGGATGCAGCTGACCTACCTGCCAACCTCTCCTCTGCTGACAGATTCCACCATCCCCATTGCTGATATTAGGGCTTTTACATCAACACTTAACCTTCTCCCCTACCATAAAATAGTCAAATAAACTGCAGTCTCGTTGGCCTGAATGAAGCATTGTGTATTTTTAAATGTTATTTTATGAAGTTACACTATTATGGACTTAGGGCTTCCAATGAATTTTTGCACTGCATCACAGAACTTGATTTACTGTTCCCCCTCCCGTTGTGACTGACTGACCGAGGGTTACAGTGGCAGCTGGCAGAGTGAAACCAGCAGGGGGGCGAAAAGCTTACAGGCGCAGTTTGAGAGCCCTGGTACTGGCCCTCTCAGACTGAGAATCCAGTTCTGTATGACAGCCCTGTGTAACCAATGTCTTATTAGTACCTAAATGTCAGGTGCTAAGACTAATGCCTAAATGATGTTGTTTTTAATGTATTTTTCAATAAAGATAGCTCTGTATTGCCCTTCAGAATGAGTCATTTGCTGCTGTGGCATTTTTATTATATTTTTTGTTTTAGTGTGGGGTAGAGATCTAAAAATAAACACCTCCCAAAACCTGTAAGGCAAAAATATTTTTTTGGATAAGACGTCGGCAGTGCGATGTGCGCTCTGTGAGAGCTCAGTGGACTCCAGAGGACGGCGGGGTGGGGCTGACAGCACACACCGTGCGTGAGGGCGGGGCGAGGAAAAGCACGGACCCTCCATTATTTTAGGGTCCTCATGTAAAGCAACTCTTGTATTGAAAATGGTCAAATAATTAGCTCCAAGTTTAACCATAAAGATAACAAATAAGAAACACATTTAAAAAAGGTTGGAAAAATTACTTTATGAAGCCTTAAGAAGCACTGAGTATAATTAAACTATAATCCAGACTTAGATACAATTCCAAAATAAAAGTTACTGTAGGTGAGACCATGAAATTTCCTAATACTTGATCTTAATACATTGTGCTAATTTTCTAAAATAACTCAGAGGAACCAGTATTTACAATAGAGGGGGTATTTATGACAAACCTGGCTTCAGGTCTATCATGTGTATACATGTGTGTATATATATCTCTCCCAAGAGTATATGAACTAAGAAATAGATGATATATATCTCAACAGCAGTGCCAGAGTGCAGCGTTTGAGACAGATTTATAAATGCTTTTCAAAGCGTGGGGTTTGGAAAAGGAGCAGACATGTTGTTTTCAAAACCTGAAGTTTTCTCAGGACTGAAGTCAAAATTGTAACTGCCACAAAAGAGGAAAACAGGGAAGCTTTTCTTGCTTTAATTGTTCATCTGCATCAGAAAGTCCAGTATCCCTGAGATAGGAACCACTGCAATAAGAAGGGAGTAAGGAGGTTCTCCCAAAGGAAGACTGTTGCTTAATTATGCCTACTGCCCTGGTTATCAGGTGTAAACTTTGCATTTCCCAACTAATGCTTGGCAGCACCAAGACGTTTCAGTAACGGTTCATCGTAAACCCAACATTCTCCATCTTCATGAAATAACTGTAAGAGAAAGGGGAACATTTCAGTTACACAATTGCTATGTACTTCTATATCATCATACTTCTTATTATTTTATGTCTTCTCCCATTACACTGACAAGAGTTTCAAACAAGGACCTGGGCCCATCCTGTTCATCACTGTGCTGACTTAAAATGGTGTTTGGTACTTCAAACTCCACTGGAATGAATGAGTTACAGCTCACATTACAAGAGCAGTAGCAGTTGGGAAGTGGGGGCAGGCTCCCCAAAGCAAGCTTACCCTTGTCTCCCATTGAATTTCCTTCTCCTTCCTTTCTCGGGCTTCTGCTCTTTGTCTTTCTTCAAGTCTATGCTTGGCTTCAGTTGCTGCATCAATATCTCTGATTTTTAAGTTGAAAGTGACATCCTTCCAAAGGCTGAAAAAAAAGTAAGGTGCTGAGAACTAAATAGACACAATTATTAGCAATCTTGAGAATGAAACTCCAGCTCTACCCTGAAGTGCTGTAGTTCACAGACTAAATCTCCTTAAGCTAGCTCCAGGGAGTAAGAACATAAAAATAGACCAGGAAGATATATAAGGAAATAAAGGGTGGGCTGAAAGCTGGACATATGGTAAGGACAACAGAGGAGAAAGAACACTGAGAACTGAGACCTGGGATTCTTTTTCTGGCTCCACATCTAATTAGCAATGCAACTTGGGTGGGGCCAGTTCACCTCTGTGGGGCTTGAGGGTCCTTTACTATAAAGTGAGATCAGAGGAGCTGAGAAGCTCCATTTCTCCAAGCTGAGGACTCGGAGAAACTGAATACAGAGTAAGAGTCATGAGGGGAACTGCAGAGGCCTAAGGGGGTAAGAGATCTGGCTTCCTCTCAAGGCCTGGAAGATGACAGCTGGACAGCTCTGGTCCAAACATGTCACTTTACAAGTGAAGACTCCCAGGGACTAGAGAAGTGCCTGCCTAAGGTCCTTCTGTCATAAGTATGAGCAGGCGTTTCAGCTGACCAGAACGTGTCAACTTAACTTGTTAAGAGACACAAGCAGGGTGATGATGTCTAACGTTCCCTTCCTTCACTTACGAAACCCCTCGACAGGTCAAACAAAAAACTTTCAGTGCAAGATTCCTCACAGCACTGAAAGATCCTAATTTTATTGAGAAAGGAAAAAATTATGATGTTTGAGATTACTGGAAAATTGAATACCAATTAGGCATTTGATGATATTAAGTAATAACTGATCCCGAAGCACAGTATTTTGGTTAGGTTTTTTTTTTTAGGTTATTTTAGAAAGAGATGCTGAAATCCTCAGGAATGAAATTTTAAAAAAAAATTAATTGCAAACAAAAAGCTGAAGGTGTTTTACTAGACAGACACCTCTTGAGTGGGACCTCGTTGCCACGCCTGACAAACCACTAAGATGGTGATGAGCCAACATACACTGGGTCCCACTTACAGGCCAAGCATCACATATATATGCTACACTATATGCTACACGTGCACCTCCTTTACTCCTCACAACACCCCTGGGGTAGTTCAGAGCTCAGGAAAAGGCAGAGAGGCACACCTGCAGTCTCGGTCACAAAACAGTAAGTGGTGGAGCTCCACGTGAACCTGAGCTCGCAGGCTTAGCCTGCGCTCTGTCAGATCCTGCCCTGCTCCGCGGCCCCGCCCACACCCACGCCCCGCCCATCGCAGCTCTAGGTATGTTGTCTCCTTACCAGCGGGATTCATACTCATTCTGATCTTCCAACTTTCTCACTTTCTTCTTGATTATAGGCAACTTCTTGGTATCTATAAAAACTGAATTTTCCTAGAAAACAGAAGTAGGCAAATGTTTTATTCAAACTGTTCTGAGTCAACTCTTCCCAGAAGACTTTAATTAGCATGTAATAATCAAATCCCACATATGTTAATGATACAATGAGTTTTATAAACAATCTTCAGCCTTAAAATAGTTGTGTGTCTTAAGTCTTGGTAGAGGCTCAATTCAATAGACATTTTCAATATGATTAGATGCTACATTCTCAGGATGTAATCTCTTGGAGAGCTACATTCATAAATAACTAATCCTAATGATAAGTATGCTGAAGTGCCTGTTACATTTCAAATTCTCCAAGTCCAAATCCAGTTCATTGACTCCTGTTTACCCCACACCACTTTCCGCTGACCTTAATTAGGAACTGTTTGCAAGTTCCTTGAGGGCAAGGTCTATCTCACCGACTTCTGTGTCCCTGGTGCCAGGCAGTCAGTATATTTCTTATACAAAATCAGACTGTGCACACGGACACAGATTGGTTTAGCACTTCATTTTACAAACATGCCACACACTCTAGTCACACAGCTAACATTTACTGGGTACTTACTATGTGCCAAGCATTTTTAAACATACATTATTCTTTTTTAAATTTTTTATTATTGTTTTAAATTAAAACATTTTAAATTATAGTTTACATTCAATATTGTTTCATATTAGTTGCTGTTATACAGCACAGATCACACATTATTCTTGAGTGTTTCAAAGGAGAGAGGAAAGTAAAATCATTCCACTACCTTTACTGCTGGGGAAGAGGTGGGAAAAGGAAAAGGCCTGCCCGGAAGAGAGGGCATTAGAGCTGGCCTCTGGGTTAAACTTCCGGATGAAGGAAGCCGGAGCCAAGGAGAGGATACGATTCAATGTGGTCTGAAATAAGTGGCAAAATCAGTTTCTTACCCCTGTTGCATATTTTGCGTACATTACACCATTCCATTCCCCTTCAACTGAACAAAAGGACTTCTTGTCATTTGGAGAACTAAAAAGAAAAAGAAATGTGTGTTAGTCTCAAGTTGAAAATCAACAAATTACCTGGCTGATCTACACAGAGCAGAACACAGAAGAGCAACTGTGGGTTCTTAGGTGGAGGCAGCGTAATGCTGTAGGACGGGGTTTCCCAGAGCCAGCTGTAAGAGTGAGGGCCCTAAACAAGACACTAACAAACTTGAGATCCCACCAACAGAGTATGAGATGAGCCCTGTGCTAGGGATGCAGCGGCTACGGACAGTCCATCCTCCGACTGGTCATAGCCAAGTGGGGAGAGACACAGATTCGGGATGGTCAGTGCTGTGCTGAGTTTATGTGAGCACTGGAGTTCAAGGGCAAAGCTGCTGGGATGAGGGTCTTGGAAGGTCTGTTTAAGGGTATAATGCCAGAGACCAGGCTTCCATCCTTGGGCTGAAGGGAACCTGAGTGTAATGGTTTAACCTCTTTTCCTGACAAGGATCCCTTCCACAGAAGCCCCAACTTAGACCTGCACTTGGACAAGAGAGTGATATGTATGGCAGGTACGAAACTTGGGAAGATAAGCATCACAGCAAAGGACAGGTTAAGAGGGGCAAGGCAAGGGACAGGAAGAGGCTAAAAGGTCAGGAGGGAAAGTACACAGGGTGGAGGGAGGAAGCTACTACCGCTGGACTGAAATTTAAGTCTCTATGATTTAGGGGTTTTGAGGGAAGGGAGACAAATAGAAAAATCGTACGATCCCAGGTTTAGGTCACGGTGCAGTGGTTCTCAAAGTGCAGTCTGGGGACCCGCTGGGGTTCCCAAGACCCTCTTAGAGAAAAACTACTTTCGTAACATTGAGACATTATTTGCCTTCCTCACTCTAATTTTCCCGTAAGTGTGCAGCGTTTCCTAGAGGCTGTGTGACACACAGCAACCAGCCAACTGCAGGTAGGGAGGAGAATCCCGCCATCTAGTAACTGCAGCCACAAGCCACTCCACAGCGAGGTGTGTTCTGAGCAATCTGTCATCAGGTGACTTCGCCCTGGTGGGAACACCGCAGGGGCACCGAAACAAAGCTGGACGGTGGAGCCTCCTGCACGTCTAGGCGTACAGGACCACCCACTGCTCCTGGGCTACAAACCTGTACCGCACGCTGCTGCCCAAAACAATGAGATTAAACCAACACTAGAGAAAATACTGCAATCGAGAGACCAAGTGAATGTGATGTGAGGCTGCTGCTGGTATAAGGCGTACTGTTTACAGCGCACTTTTTATAAGTAGAGAGAGTACACTCCAAAATCACAATATAAAGTATAGTAAACACATACACCAGGAACAGAGTCTATCATCAAGCACTGTGTAGTGTATGTAATTGTGCTGTACTTCCGTGTGACTGCAGCACAGGCCGGTCTGCGTCCACACCACCGCAAACACAGGAGCAATGTGACGCCTTGTGCTACGACATCACAACAGCCATGATGTCACTAGGACTTTTCATCTCCATTATAACCCCACAGGACCACCACAGTGTATGTCCGTTGTTGTTGAACAGAACATCATTATGCAGCCACGACTGTGTATCGGAGATTTATGTCAGGAAATCTACAATGCCACTCTTCTCACAAATTTCTTTTTAAAGAGTTTTCTCTTTTTCAGAAAATGCTACTATTGTCATCTGGAAATGCATTTATAAATATTTTAGAAGCTGTTAACTTTTTTTTAAAGATTTTATTTATTTTTAGAGAGGGGAAGGGAAGGAGAAAGGGAGGGAGAGAAATATCGATGTGTGGCTGCCTCTTGCACACCCCCCACTGGGGACCTGGCCCACAACCCAGGCATGTGCCCTGACTGGGGATCAAACCGACGACCCTTCTGGTTCACAGGCTGGCACTCAATCCACTGAGCCACACCAGCCAGTGCCAGAGTCTGTTAATTTTTAATAAGAGAAATATCTATGCGTATAATATAAACAAAAGCTCTTTGGAGTTCTTGATAATTTTGGAGTCCAGAGACCAAAGACTGTGAGAACCACTCAGCTGATGCTCAAATCCCTAGTGTGAAGAGCCCACCAAGCGCTCTTTCAGCTGACAAGTTTGAGGGCAGTCTTTCTACTGTGTGTGGCTGCCTGGCGAGAAATTCTGCTGAGCTAGCAGTTCCCTTTTTTCTACTTTATTTTCATTGTTTCCACTACTACACATAGTCCCCTTTCCGCCACCCCTTTGCTCACCCCTCCCCCACCTCGCCGCGCCCTTCCCTCCGGCCACCCCACACTGCAGTCCGTGAGCTAGCAGCTCCTGATGGTGCCGTGTGCCTAAGGAACTCTGAGGAGCAGCACACTCGTATTTTCGTTCTGGAAATCGTATTTCCACCAATTGCCGTTTCAGGGGCAACATTATTACAGTGGTGACTTGTGCTGCTCCCTAAATTCTGCCCACCTTTTCTGACTGCAGTAATTATTTTGGATTTTACACCGATCCTTACTAAACTTCATCTCATGTTCATGGTCTCATCCTGCGCAAGACTCTGGGTGCCATTCGGTCATTCGAATTAAACCGTCTCCCTGGAAAACTGGTTACCCTGTCGTGCGTCCTACACCTGCAGGTTTTCCTCCTACGAGCAGACTCTGAACGCAGCCCACTGACTGGCACCGGACAGTACAGCGGTCTGCACCAGCCCTACAGCGTCAAACAAAAACGAGCCAGGGTGTGATCGTTACTGTGGTCCCCAGAAAGCACAGAAGAAAAGGACCGAAGACTTGGAGCCATGCAGGTGGGAGTCAGCGTCTACGGCACGGACTAGTTCTCGGCCCACCGGTGACGGGGAGTCAGGAACCCGTGGTCCGGGTGAGCTAACAGCTGCCAGAGAGACCCCTCTGTTCCCCGTTTGCAAGTCAGGTTTCTCGGAAGCATCTCAGGTTTCCCACAGTGACGCCTGGTTGTTCTGGCCCGCATTTCAGGGCTCCTTCTGAAAATGGGAGTTTAGGGAGAGGCATGACACACGGGATGTGATGTTTACAAAGACAGAATTAAAATGCTCAATTCCTAACAGAAGTTATAATTCCAGACAAAAGGAAAGTGTCTCAGAGGAGAGCACTAAAGCAGAAAAACAGAATACCTACAAAATCTCAGCAGTGATTCTGTGCTTCTTGCCCCCATAGAAAGGTTTCGTGTGGAAGACGATATTTGCACTGTAGCCTGTTTTGGAACAATTAATACTGCATTCTCCACCAAGTTCCACCCAGGGCACTGTGAGGATAGACCTACAAAAGCAGAAGTTTTCACATAAGGCTGACAGTTCAGAGGACAGGGAGGGGCACAGCTTAATAAACAGCAGGGTTCGCTGCTTGCTGATTAAAGAAACAGGGACAGATCTACTTGCCTTCCGTAGCCGTTGGGGAAAGTGAGGATGTAATGTTCGTCGTGGTCCAGACAGGAGACACAGCCTGCGGAGAGGGGGAGGCCTCCAATGAGAAGTGTCATCTGGACACAGGTTTTCTTGTCTGATGGATGGATCCTCCAGGACACTCCATTCAGTTCTGGGAACACCGACCTTGCACCCCACTGTCACTATCGCCCCCAACACACAGGCTTTCATGCACACAATGATGTCCGTTCTGGCTTCCAGGGGCCATGTCCCCTTCCTCAGACATCAGAGTAACATAAAACCCTGCTGCTAACGCCGGGCCCACCCCGTGCCCAGAGACTTACCCTGTCCTATGTTGTGCACCCCGATGGACATTCCAAGGAATTTTGATTTGGTCCAGATATGAGCATTGAATTGTATCTTCTTGTTAAAACACTCAGCATAAAAGGCTGAAACTACAGAAATTATTTTAACTTAGTGTCCTATATAACTATACTCACTTCTCCAACTCCCTTACTTAACCTGGAGAAAGAACTGACTCCTTTAGGGAAATCCCAAAGAACTGCCCCTCAAAGAACTACCTCAAATGAGGCCGGGAGGTACCTAAAGGCCTTTACACCGTTTTCTTCAGTGCAAACTGCCACTCAGGGCCACGTGGGCAGAAACTTTCCTGAACCACGAGGCGATGGCCAATCCTGGAGGCTTAAAATCAAGAGGTCTGCCTGTTCTTCTGGTCAGTACACCTGTTCCTGTCCCAGCCCCAGCCTGGGTCCATCAGCATTACCACTGCACTGGGCACTAAGACACTGAGGATATGTACTCACTGCCCGGTGTCAGCAATAAGAGCGCTGTGCAGAAACTATTCGGCCACTGACACAAATTGTCTCAAAGGTGCTGAGGTCTCTACAGCATAGCTCATTACATGTGACTTTAGACATTACAGGTTTATTTTCCAAATCCCTTCTTTTCATACATAATCAGTGAAGCTAAGAGTCTTTGGAACTTACGCAAGAACAGATACGAGGCACCAAACCTCTAGGACTGGGAAGATACAGGGAGCCAAACGGCTGACAGTAGTGACCTCACCTACGGGGGTTTTAGACCCTCTTTAGACCGAACAGTTTGAGAATGGAGGCTGCAGAGAAGCTCTGTAACTTACTGGGCGGATGATGGGAGACCTGCTCGGCCACAAATGTTACACTGTTTTTGGAAACCCAGGGAACTGGTCCTTCTGAAACTAGCTCCTGCAAGCAAAAACATCATTTTCTTGTGCTGTGGAAACATAAATGACACTGCAAAGAATCTAACAGCTGGAGTCTCTCCCCGCCAAGATGGTTAACTGCTGCTCCCCCTCCGTACACTCAAAGCACCTGACTTGGACTTTCATCACGGTGCTGAATTATACTATTGGAACTGCTGCTTTGTGCCAGTCTCCCTAAGACATTCTTTTTTTTTTTTTTAATGTTTATTTAGGGGAGAGTAAGAGGGCGGGCAGCGGGTGGGGGGAAGAGAGAGAAAAACACTGACTGGCTGCCTCCCATATGTGCCCCGACTGGGATCAAGCCCCCGACCTTTTGGTGTACAGGATGACGCTCCAACCAACTGAGCAACTGGCCAGGGCTCCCTAAGACACTCTTGAAGGCAAGGATCACGTGCCTAAATTAGGGCCAGGCCCAACACCAGGGCAGGCACTTATTAACGCCTACCAAATAATTAAGAACAGACACATACTGCCTCTGTCTTCAGAGAGGACTACATGTAACCCGTTCCCTGGAAAGGGACAGACACAGAGAATTATGCCTATTATGTGCCAGGCACTGTGGGCCAGGGGCTTCCCCTCATCCCTTGAGGCTTTTATATTCATTTGAGTCTTCCTCTAACCAACTTCTAAATGCTGGGAGCCCAGGGGCTCGGGTCTGAGTCACCTACTGCTCTTCTCTGGCTATGCTGTCTTCCTAGATGATTTCACCTAATTCCAGGGCTAAAATCTCTGAAAGCCCCCTCTCCATTCTAGATCTCTCCCTTGAACTCCAGACTCTTAAATTCCAACTCCCACCTTGGAAACTCCCCTTAGATATCTAATAGGTCGCTCACACTTTCTATTTCAAATTAGAGTTCTTGATCTTTCCCTCCCCAAATCCAACCTTGTCTTCTTTAGTAAATGGCACTAACCACTGCTGAAGCCCACACTCAAGGATTCATCTCTGTCCCCTTTCCCTTACCTCCCCAAATCCACCTATCAGTTCCCCATCGGTTCTAGGTCCAAAATAGAGCTTGAATCAACCGTGTCTCTCCTGCAATAATGCCAAAGCCTTAATTGTCTTCTTGCTTGTTTTGCCCCTAATTTATTTTTCATAAAATCAATAATAATCTTCTCAAAACAAAAAATGAGATGCTGTTAAGCCATAAAGTTATCAGTATGGCCCACAAGGCCTTGCATGATCCGATTTCTAAATCTCTGTCATCTCACTCCCTCACTCACTATATTCGGAACATGCTGACCCAGCAACACTATTCTCTGAGTGGTGAGCATCCTCTGATCATTACCTTTATCAGTGTTATCTGCCCCCACATAAAATGAAATTCTGAATGAGTATACAACTTAAGATAATAAAAAACACCAGCGCAACCCTGACTGGTTGGCTCAGTTGGTCGGGCATCATCATGCAAAGCGAAAGGTTACTGGTTTGATTCCCAGTCAGGGCACATGCCCGGGTTGTGGGCCATGTCCCTGGTAGGGGTGCATGCATGCAAAAAACAACCAATCGATGTTTCTCTCCCTCCCTTTCCCTCTTCCTAAAAATAAATACACAAAATCTTAAAAAACAAACAGACAAACAAAAAACACTAGTGCAGAACTCACCGCGCTCTCTTCAGTATCATTGGGTAAGGTCCAGTGACACTGAAAGATTTCACCCAAAATGGGGTTGTATGGCTTTTTGGCAACCGATCCTCTCCTTCCTGCATGAAAGGCTGAGAGGTACCATTTCACAACCTGAACCATTCGGTCTCTGGCATCCTTCTGGTCACTAATGCTGCAAGGGAGAAGGACAAAACGCAGCGTTCTGCTTCCTGACAGGAGACCCACCGACGCCGCACCCCTCAGCACGGTCCGCCCTGAGATAAGCTGAGAGGGCCCGGGGCCAGGAGTTACCTCAAAGCCTCTGTTTAAAACTGAGGTATAATATACATAAAAAACACACCAGTCTTAAGCGTATGGTTTGGTGACTTTGACAAATGTATATATCCATTGAATTAATCACCATCCATTCAACATATACAACATTTCCATTACCCCAAGTTCCCTAATTTCCCCTTTGCAAGCAATCCCCACCCCTCACCCTGTGGCAAACACTATCTCTGGTTTCTAACACCACAGATTAGTTTTCCTTGTTCTAGAACTCCATATAAGTGCACTGTTTAATTGCCAAATAGTTGGAGGTTTTCTAGATATTATCTGTCTTATCCATTTCTAATTTAATCATGTCATGGTCAGAGAATACACTTCATATGGTCCCAGCGATTTTACATGTATTACGTCTTCCCAGTGTAACGGTCTATCCTGATGAACATTCCACGTGCACCTGGGAAGACTGTGCGTCATACAGACTTGTAGTGTCTGGAAGGTCAGGTGGATCAAGCTGACTGACAATGTTGTTTGAATCTCCCACAGCCTGATTTTCTTGAAGGTGGGGAAAGTGCATGCAGGGAGCTACTTGTTCAATCAATTCCTGAGGAATTTCCAAAGAGGACTGCGCACCTGTCTATTTCTCTTGTTTAGTCAATTTTTGCTGCATGTATTTTGAAGCTGTGTTATTAGGTACATATGCATTTAGGATTATAATTTATTTTTGAAAAATTGACTTTTTAAAATCATGAAATATCCCTGTTTGTCTCTGGTAGTATTTTGGTCTTTGAAAAGGTCTCCTGTGTCTCATCCTAACACAGTGACACCAGCATTGTTATGCCTAGTGTTTTGCATATCTTTCCTCGTCCTTGTACTTTTAACCAATCGTGTCTTCTTCCTATTTAAAATCTCTCACCTGCAAATAGCATACAGGTGGATCTAGATTTTTATCCAGTCTGAAAATCACTCTTAAATGGAGTGTGTGTGCTGTTTATATTTAGTATCATTACTGATATAGTTGGGTTTAACTCCACCATCCAAGTATTTGTCCATTCTTTCTTTCTTTCCTTTTTTTTTTTTTGAAACTTAGTATTTTTAGAATTCCATTTAATCTCATCTATTGGCTTTTTAGCTGTACTTTTTTGTATTTTTAAATGGTTCCTCCCAGGGACCTCAAAGTTTAAATTCTCATACATAAAAACTATCCCTAAACCTCAAATCTACATCTAATGGATAACTGGTATTGTGCATCTTTACTTACACCTTACCAATAAATGTTTACATTTTATTTATTCAACTGAGAATTAACCTAAACAGTGTCATACTAACTGAAATTCTTCCCTTTGGGAATTGGTTGAATGGTTCTCTTAAATCTTCCTCAGGAAGGAAACAGGTATCGGTGTCGGCTCATGTGCCCACCCGCTGTGAAGCCTCAGTGATTTCTCTCTGGCTTCAGTAAACCACAGCTCACGGCCAAGATGCAATCACAGGACACAGACTAGAACATCCCCTCACAAAGAAAACTGTCCTGCTACCACTGAAAGGCAATGTGAACTTAGCTCCTTGCAAATCAATTCCACCTTTAGAGGACTTCTATCTTTTGTACATATGTCTAGTATTGTAAGCTTTACATTTTAAGTTTATGATTCGGTCTGTAATCTGGAAACTAGACTGTAAGATTCTCAAGGGCAGACACTGGCTTCCCGCATCCCCCCACCCCCAGCTCTTAGGATTGTCTGAGAAACAATGGGTGCTTAAGAAAGGTTGGAGGAACTCAGTCAGCTGAACTTCATCAGGGTACGGAGTATAAACAGTTTATCAGCGAATACCAATCCTTGGGCCAAATAAGCTTCCAGACTTGGCTCTGTGAATACTGGCTACCTATTAATGGGCTCTCAAGGTTTTTTAAAATGTTGGTTGACTAAACAACATTGCCACCATATAACCTAAGCAAACTAACAGGCATCTAATATAAACAAAATATTCAATGTCACTTTTCCCCAGAAGTGTTTAAAAGGTAAAAGGGAATCCATCTATGCTGCAAAGGCAGAAAACTATTGGGTAAAATCTTTAAAAATTAGAAACCACTATGTTCAGTCAAATACCTCACAAATAGGTCCGGATGTGCAAAAAAGTCTGCATACATTTCTAAAAGAGATCTTCTTTCAAGAATAAACGTTGGAAGAACTACCTGAAAAACATACACATTGGACCCTTAAGGATCAAATTCCAATACAGAGAAACAGATTGTTACTCGGCTGAAAAATACAAAACTCATTCTAATCATGTAACACCCCCAAATTCTGCCAGGCAAGCTGCTGGTACCTAAGCTCCAAACTGTTCTGATTCAGAAATGCCCATTATCCTGTCCAGCAGAAAAAAAACAGAGAAGAGGCTTGAAATGTTCAAAGTCACTCCCCCTGCGCAGCCTGCCTTTAGCTCTCTGGATGGGTGCGACGACAACCAAGCTCTGGGTGCCTACTACCTGCTGGGGCATCGCACACGCGCGGGTTTGCTGAACTGTGCAACCCTCCTGTTGTGAGGAGATCACCACCACTATTTGACTCAAAGAGAGGGAGAAGTTTTCTCACTGCACTGTGCATCTGAGTGACTTGGGGCGGGCGGGGGGGTGGTGCGCATCTGTGCACGTTCCTCTCTGTTGATGCTCCTCTATCGCCATCGGGTGCACTAGGAAATGTATCTGTTTACAGAGGTGTCCTCAAGTAACTGACATGCTCCTGGAACACAAGGACCACACCTGTATTCTCAGCTAGTATGATGCAGTAAGAAGCTTTTATATGAGCAACTGAAGGAATAAACAAAAGGAAGAGAAGAATAAGGATGGAAATCAACGAACTCTTTCTACCATGGGGCTGAGCCCGTGGATAATAGTGCTGAGGGGCTGGGATTGTAGTAGAGGAGAAAGTTAATACTACTTAAAAAATGAAATATGGGAAAAGGAATGAGAAAGATGATGAATAACCAATAAAAAAAGGAAGAATTTCATTAGGGAATGAAAGAAGAGTTTTTAAAATGTGTATCAGATTACAAATTATGTATTAGAGAAGCAGAGAACCATATTAAGCAAACACTCCTTTAAATTTAGTAATTACTGAATATCTACCATATTCAGGATCCTGTGTTAAATGCTATGAAGGAGGCAAAGGCAAATATGAGAGAATAACACTGGCATTTAAATTTCATACGGAATTGACAATACCACACAGGAGATGCTCAGGGGTGGGAAGAATCATGTCCTGTTTGGGGGACCAGAATGAGGGCAGAGCTGGGGAGGTGGCACTAGACACACAACTCAGAGAAGAGTAAGGCTGTAACAAGAAGAGGAGGAAACAGAAGAATAGGGCGTGAAGATGAGAGGGAAGAAGGACACGGAGCCGGGAAATGGGTGTGACGGAAACCGACCAGTGGACCGACGGGGCTGGGTAATGACCAGTGCTGACGGGGCACAGCTCAGAGGGCTGTTACAATGGCTGTGCCACGGGCTGCAACTTTCGCAATGCTAACCACCAGACTCCAGAGTGTAAATTTTAAGTAAATATTTTCCTTCCACAGAACATGTATGTTCATAATCTAAATATGGTTAGATTGGCAGATAAGCTTATGTGCTGACTTGGTGCGATTTCCTACAGCTCTTAGAGAACACAGAAATTATAAATTGAGCAAGAATGCTGCAGAACAAAACAGGGGTAAATACCTTTAGTATATAAGCAGCTCTTAGAACTAAACAGGCAATTCAAAAAAGAAGAAATGGCCAAAAAACATAAAACTTGATTTGATGTATAAGTGAGGAAAACATTTGTTCTCATTTAAAATTTTTATGTTTTTAGCACTATACTGACGCACGTCAAACTGCTGGATGAGCGATGAAAGCAAGCTGGGCTAGGTTGTCTCCAACCGGGGTTCCAGTCCCCATTTCGTCACTTCTTAGGTGTGAGGAGGCCCTAGAAAATTAACTCAACTTCTCTTTAAGTTTCTGCACATGGAGGGTCATTACACGCCCTGCTTATATCGCAGGTTGTTTTGAAGATCAAGTGAGGTAAATGGGATATGACTTTACAGTACGTCCTAACACTACAAAGTGTTTGGAAAATAACTCTTTTTAGAAAGTATCTGAACTGAGAATTTTTTTATAAGTAGGAGAATGAGATAACAATTGAAGGAATCATTATAACTATGGAATGCATAAAAGGAATAAAAATTTCAGCATCTGTTGGCAATCAGAGCCATTTATTTGTGCCAACAAAGATTTCTAAAATAGCTATTTTTTAACACATTTGGGAAAAAATTGTAGTAATATCATTCATAAAATAACAAGCTTTTAGCAGCGACAGAGCCAAACATGGACTACCTGGCAGAGGAACTGTGGGAGGCGAAAATGACAACTGATTGTGGCAGACGTTTTGGTTGCCTCCACCCCTAGTAACAGACCCCAGATCCTGTTTAGGGTCTGGCCGTCGGCTGCTGTGAGCGTCACGGGGCCTCCTGATCTCAAGGGGTGAAGAAGGTGGATTACTCTAAGCCAGTCATTTGCCCTCCCTTGACAGCGACTGGGTTAGGCATGGACAACAGCCTAGCTCTGGTCAATGAGATTCAACTGAAGTCTGATGGGCCACCTCCGGGAAAGAATGTCCTTCCTAATAACAACAACAAAAAATCCAGGAACAGAAATTATTTTCTGCCCCTGACACATTTGTATAAGGATGTGATGACTGGAAGGAAGTGTGGCAGCATTTTGCAAGGACGAGGGGACGAGCCTGAGTACGAAGTCCACAAGCGAAGGAGAGCAGAGCAAAGAGACGGAAGGAAAGTAGGTCCTTCCTCACATCGTGAAATCAGTCAGTCCTGGAACTTCTCTACGTCTGGACTTCTCACTGTGCGAGTAATAAACGTAGTATCATTCGAGTTACCTTTTGGTGGGTCCTCCATAACTGGAGACCAAAACCAACAAGGTAGAAGATGTCAAAAAGAAATGTATTACAGATGTTGACATCTCAACATCTAAAATGAAGCTGTAACTTTCAAATTTGAAGTGACAATTCTACTCCAGCAATTCTGTAATCTAATGATCACTGAAACGTTACTGGGGCAAACTCCTGCAAATATTTTCTTATCTACAACATTCCTAGCAAGTATGTGGGTTCCACAAGTTAATGCTCTCCTTGTGTTTGTGTTCTCAACTGGATTTGGGGTAAAAGGTTTTATTATAGACACTCATTAGAAAGTACTATGGATTAGTTTTTTTTCTTAATTACCCTAGAAATCCAAAACCAAAATGAAGCTCACCACTGACAAAGACTATAGTTTGACATGCTCATAACAAAAGTAAGAATATTAAATTTTATTAACTTTCTGAAGCTGGGCAGAATATTCTAACCAACACGAAAGCTCTTGCAGCTCAAGTCTTTAAGACAAGGGGAAGCAGTGAAAAAACTGTAGGTTTTGAAATCACAGACCAGATCAGAATCTCAGTTTTGCCACATAATAGGATTTGGCCGAGTTACTCAGCTTCCAAGCTTTTTAGTTTCCTCATCTACACAATGATTTAACAATTACACCTATTTTGTGGTGAGAATTAAGTGAAAGGGTGAGGCTTCCAGCATAGTGTCAGAGATATACAAAGGTACCCACAGCCCAGTTTCCTAAATCAATTGGGCACTTTCTTTGGAGCCCCAAGATTATATTCAAGTTCCAGTCCAGACCACAACACTTGGATGGCTGAATGTGTGTCATACAATTTCCCATTCATCACCTGTTCTAACTCTTACAACTCTGTGGGTCAGTCACTGTGTGTCCATTTTGCCTATGAAAAACCTGAAGCTCACAGAAGAAGGGACTTGCTCAAGGTCATCCGGTCTGGTAAGAGCAGAGGCAGGAAGCTATAACACAGGCCCTGCAATTCCAAAGTCAGAACTCTGGTCATTGTGATTCTGTGCACGCTACACTGCTGTAGATTTCATCTAGGGCTCTGACCAAACCCAATACCATTCCTTGTCCTCCCCTAGTAAAATCTGAATCTTAAATCACCCATACTATCTTTGTGAAATTATTCTAGCTTTACTTATTTCATTCACTTATAAAGATGTTCAGTTTACTACTCATCTACATACATATTAAATCACAACGGAAGTATGAACTAAAGTTATGTTATTGTACTGTATTTGCAGGCACACTTGCCACACAGTCACCAAGAACCCACACATACACATTAAGACTCAGGGCAAATGCCAACCTTGGTTCTTACCTTAGTGAGATCCATGCCAAGCCTGACCTGTGACAAGAGGTGCATGATAACGCTCTTGTGCTCTTCCACCGACCCCGCCTCCCCTTCATCATCTCTATCATCATAGGAATCGAAAAGGTCTGAAACGAGACAGACAGATTCTCTTAGACTGGTGTTCAAATGCGCCAATCTGTGTTGCTACCAGCATTCCAGTTTTTTTAATTAAAAAAATTTTTTTTAAATTTACTGATTTAGAGAGAGAGGGAAAGAGAGAGGAATGGGGAGGGGGGAAAGAGAGAGGAATGGGGAGGGGGGAAAGAGAGACTGATGGATCTGCTGTTCCACTTATGCACGCATTCACTGGCTGCTCCCTGTATGTGTCTGACCAGAGGTCATACCTGCAACCAGGACGACATTCCAACTAACTGAGCTACCTGGCCAGGGCACACTTTTATTCCCCCCCAAACAAATGTTTTAAGAAAAAAAAGTTAAATTCTCAAAGGTCACTCACCAGCATCACTTGTTCCATTGGACATGGAAGAATTAAGCGATTCTGTGGTATCGGGACGCTTCAGACTGTTTCCCGAGCTGCTGTGGGTCAAGACTGAGGCAGATCCAGAGGAACTAAAAAAATATTAATCACTTTCTTAAGTCTTTTAAGAAAGCAATTTAGAATCACAGTAAGATGTTAACCTACAAAGCTACTGAAAAACTAATACAATCAGCTGGCAAACTGGACTCTCCAGAGCTGGCTGGCTGTACACACATACACGCTTTCTAACCCTCTTCCTGTCGCTCCCATTCCGAGGCCGTGAGGTCTGACGACCAGCTCTCTTTTCTTACGCTTTTTGCGTAGCGTGTGCTCAACCAAGCCATGTTGAAGGTCATCAAAAATTAATTTTGTTTCTTCGTCTAAGTTTAAAACCAGAGTTATTTTCTGATTTTGTTACTACTGTGTACAAATGTAGATATGTCATAATCCTTGGTAACAATTTCCAGAACATCAAAAATGGCAAGTCTGTTACTTCAGTCTCAAAAAGATGTCTTGTCTATAATTTTGAGATCCTTTGATAAAAGTCCACATTGGTATTAACACTCTTCCCAGTCATCAAAAGATGCATTTGAGATTATAAAATAAAAATGTATTATTTTTTACAAATAAATTTATGGTAACTGGTATTATGAATTGGTTAACAGGGTCTAAAACAAGCTTCCTTTATTATACTATGAGACCTGTGAACATAACTTACCCAGGATTAGTACTTGTAAATTAAAGAAAGAATAATCAAAGGCAGAGTTTACTTAGTTAGTACAAAAACAGAAACCAAATTTCTCACACTGCAGATATAATTAATAAAATAAACACACATATAACCAGAATTTCATTACAAAATTACGGGTGTGAAACATATGTACTGTAATTTAAACATAGTTTGCCCTGATTTCTTACCTTCTATTTTTTATTTAATAAGAAACTTTATTTTTTTAGAGTAGTGTTAGGTTCACAGCAAAACTGCGTAGGAAGTACAGCGTTCCTGTACACTCTACCTCCCCCACTAGACATCACAGCGGAGTAACAGCTGATGAACCTAAACCGACACGTCATCACCTCTCAAAGCCCATAGCTTACATCAGGGTTCACTCTCGGGGGTGTACATTCCATTGATTTGTACAATGTGCAATGACAAATTTCCACCACTCTAGTATTGTAAATCTTTTCTACCCTAAAAATCCTCTGTGCTTTGCCTATTATGAGAGTATTCTAATATTAGAATATTAGAACATACGTATTCTAATGTAAGTATACTCTGTCCTGGCTACCTACCTTCTTTTAACATATTTTTCAAAAATTCTTAGGTATTATTAGTAGCATTCACCACAATGTACTCTACCTAATGTCTACCTTACCAGTTTGGAGAGACAATGGAAAATATGAGTAAAGACACAGGTAAGAGAAATCAAATTATCATTAAGTAAAAGAGCTACATGAAAATTTTCAAGATGTTTTTGTGGCCCTTTCATACATTATTAAAATAGAGTCAATCTTTTAAATCAGTTCATCTAAAAATCCCAAATCTTTTAAAACAAAAATCTTGTTTTAGATGTATTCACAAAGGTCAGATCTATTTGTGCTGTGTTCTTCCTCCGTACTCGGATTAGAAGCGTCGTCTGGGCCGAATGCAAGTAAAAATGGAAAAAGGAAAAAAGTGGGATAAGCTCTCATTTACCCATTTCAGAAGTTATCTTGTTCAAGACAAAAAAATTTATTTGCACCTTTGAGGCAAAACAAATACAGAACCTATTCTTTCTGAGATTCCAGAATCCAAAGTCTTAACCACAGCAATCTATATATATATATATATCAGATGGGCTAAGAAGTATTCTGCTTATCAGCGTTCATGTAAATGATTCTACTCGTAAAAGCCTTTTCTGTACAATAGTACATTATCGAGCTTTGACTCGATGGGATAAAATAGGTCAAATATGTTCTAATAATGGAAAACCTATCATCAATACCTGCCGAAATCTTCCTGTTACTATCTCTGGAACCTACACATTCCCCTCCATTCCTAGGCTATTGCCTTGGCTCAGGTTATCAACATTTCTCAGCGGACCACCCAGTCTTGGCTGGTCTCCCTAACTGTTATGGAGCCCTACTGCACTCAACTCTATACCATTTCAGCAATTTTTTTTTTCTTTCCCAGAGTAGACCTGACCAACAACTTCTATCACTGATAAAAGGCTAAAGGACTCTTTCATGACCTGGCCCTCATCAACCTCTTTTCTTTTCTTTAAACCACTCACCATAACTTACACTACAGCCACAGCCAACCAAGCTTCCCATGACTCCAGACCTTTCTCTATTTTTCAATAATTTTTTACTGCTTTATAGAAAGAGGAAGGGGGAGAGAAGGAGCAGAGGGAGAAAGAGAGAAAGAGAAAGGGAAACATCGATTTGTTGTTCCAGTCAGTTATGCATTCACTGGTTGATTCTTTTCTTGTATGTGCCCTGACCAGGGATCAAACCAGCAACCTTGGCATACCAGTACAATGCTCAAACCAACTGAGCTACCGGACCAGGGCCCCCCAGACCTTTCTGAACAGGGTTCCATCTCCATGAGAATATTTCCATTTCCCCCTCCTCTAACCCCTATGGCCCTTCTCTCTACTCATCCACATCGAACATCAGGATCGCATCCCTTCCCCTCCTCTGTGAATCTTTCCCTGACTTCTCAGGACTTGAAAGTGCTCCTGTAGCTTTCTGCACTTATTCTTACTGTAGCACGTATACTGTGAGATTATAAATGCCTGTTTCTTCCCCCAAAAGACTGTAGAGTTCACTGAGGGCAGAGACTGAGTCTCTTTTCATCTCTGTATCATCCCTCCACCTACTACAGTTCTCCACACTAATACGAAAGCAAGCAATGGAAACCTCATTTGTATAATACTCTCTAGCTTACTGACTCTCATTTGACCCTCTCCTAATGTTGGTACTACAGAAATAATGCCCAGAGTTCCACAATACTGGCATATTACTATAGCAATGTTCATTTATTCCATTTCAATTAAGTCAGGAGGAAAACCAACATTCCCACAGAATTGGCTTTGCTCAATAAGTCAATCAAAAACAAACTGTCTTTTTAATATAATAACTTATAAAGGAGTCTGTCATTAACATCAGTCTCAAAATGAAACTACATTCTTAAAAATCAGGAGAGTCATTTAGATACATACTTAGTTCATCTACTTACTCTATTAAGCGCTTTGGGGATGAGCCACTTTGATGAAATTCATCAGCATCATAGAATTCGTCTTCACTGCTAGAATAGGAGAACTCCGGGACTGTGTTTGGAGACAGGTTGACATGGCTTGGAGAAGTTAGACTGCTACTAGGTGGTGAGTGCCCACTGCCTAGGAAGTTAAAAAGGTTTTAATTGGGGGACAAAGTTGGTAATAAAGGGGAAGCAATTAGAAAGGGTCAAAGCAGACCTTTCTAAAATCAAGAAAGAGTTTAGCTAACTTGGTAGAAGTCCTTACACTATTTGTAAAGAAAATTAGCATTTAAACTAGATAAAGAAAAAAACAAGTTACATTTTAGAGCGAGACAGTCTTTTAAATAAACAAAAAAAATGCTATGTCCCCATTCTCTGATTATCTGTAATATCAGGAAGGGAGCTCTTTTGATTACAGTTACAGGGTGTGAGTTCTGGTGTTGAAGTCCCACAGGAGACACCCAGCACCAGAGGGAAGCAAGCACCCTTGTTTTAATACAGTAGATCCACACACCTTGAATATGCAGCACTGAGCCAAAGGGAACACAGAATGGAAGAATATCAGAGAGCGCACGACTGTTAAAATAGCAGTCAGGACACTGTTCTTTTTTTGTCTGTGTTCTGGAAGTCACATGGAAACACAAAAGCTCTGCACAAAGCCCTGAGCACTCACCATCCCAACTCTTCAACTCTTTTCCACCTGCGTCTAAATCAGGTGCCTGGGCTCAGGGACACAGAAAACCAGGGCTACTAAGAAGAAGAGATTTCTATTTATTCCTCAACAGTCTAACTAAGGTAATGGCAATTAACAGAGAACCAAACAAAGAAGATTACCATCTAATCTTTGTGAGGATCATCTGGTTCATTGCCTAGTAATAAAGTAATAACAATAAAAGCACAATAAGAACAATGGAGTACTGAGATCAATTTAACAAAATGCTTACTAAGCACCTAAAGGCTCTCAGGCAATTTATGCCAAACTGCTACAGACCCTGCTGGAAATTAAACTTAGGTCACAATGGCAATATAAAAGCCAAGACCACACTTCTAGAAAAAACCGCGAACAGCAGCACTAAACATTCGTGAACCCAGAGCCACACGTGGATTTTCAGTCTATTCCCGTGTACATAGTTCAAATGGTTAATGAGCACAGTCACCTGCCACTCAGTTGCCGTGTTTATAAAGACATTTTTAAAGACATAACAAAAAGTCTGCTGCCTAAAAAGATAGCAATACTTATCGTGAAAATTCCAAATATAGTTTGCCTTAAAAAATCTTTCAATTCTCTCCCCACCACCAAGTCCCCAATAGCAGCAATAAAATGAGAAACTGTATCCTACTGAAATGGGGGAGAGGGAAGACCAGGAATTACAAAGGATTAAAATGAAAATGCTCCAGGTGATCACACAACTGAAAATGTGTCCAAGAAGAAAATGAGTTTGAATGGGAACTGCAAACAAAAGAACTGAGTTTTCCTTATGAAAGAAAAGGGTATTATCTCATTTCTCAATTGTTCCATGATTTCTTTTTTGTGTTACTGAGAGAGGCAAAGGAAAGAAAGGTGGGAAAGAGGGAGAAATTAGGCTGAAAATCACAAAGACATAATTAGGTATTGGGCTGGCCAAAAAGTTCACTTAGTTTTTTCTGTATGATGGCTCTAGTAGTGCTTAGATGTCTTTAACTTCATTCGAAAATAATTTTGCTAGATTGTACTGTGACAGGTGTGTGCATTTAAAAAATAAAAATTGGTGAATTTTTGTGCAGTCATTTTAATATCGAAGATGGAAGAAGACATGCAACATTTTCAGTGTATTACGTTTTGTTATTTTAAGAAAGGTAAAATCGCAACTGAAACACAGAAACAGGTTTGTGCAGTGTATGGAGAAGGTGTTCTGACTGATTGAACGTGTCAAAAGTGGTTTCCGAAGTTTCTTGGTATTACTGCCATTCTGAACAAGTAATTCTTTGCTGTGGGGCTGTCCTATGCATTGGAAGATGTTTAGCAGAACCTCTGGCCTCTACCCACTAGAAGCCAATAGCAGGAGACAGGGGACATAATCAAAATATCCAAATCCATAGTTACTGGTGAAAATGAAAAATGTGTCTTTTACTTAACAGAAGAAACTAAATTGGGACTTTTTGGCCAGCCCAATACTAATTTAATATTTGATATTTCTTTATATCCACCTACTCTGTTATATTTTTGAAATTTCTTCTGTAATAACTTATCTTAAATTATTATTTACAAGTAATTATCCTAAAGTAAATGCACATAAGGAAGAATGCTCTCTTCTTCAACAAATTTTGGCTCTAGTTTCAAAAATGACATCATCAACAAAATAAAACACAACTTCTGGTTTTAAAATGAAGAGGTTGACAAAGGTAATGAAATATAGAAAAAGTCAGGTAAAATACTTCAACCTCATTACTCAAATTGCTTATCAGCATTTTTAAGAGTTTCAAATAAGAAATCTATTGTTGCTTTTTTTCAAAGTTCAGATGACATCTGCTGTTAAACATTAAAGACCAAAGTAATGGCATCAGCACTTCACTAATTCAAATTTCAAAACAGGCTAAAATCACAATGTAATTTCTCATTATTCCACAGTGGAAGTTCTGCCCAGGAAAGAAATCTGTGGAGCAACTGCAGGAGCTCATCCCCGACCTCCTCGGGAGCAGCTTCCATTCCGGCCTCCAGGTGTAACAGGGACTACAAGCACTAAGTGCGTCCTTGAGTTTGGCTGACAGGTAACTCAATGTATATCTATTTCATTTCGTTTTTTAAAAACAGTTTATTTACTTATTTTTAGAGAGAGGGGAAGGGAGGGAGAAAGTGAGAGAGAGAAACATCAACTGGCTGCCTCCTGCCGGCGCCTGACCGGGGATGGAATTCTCAACCCAGGCATGTGCTTGACTAGGAATCGAACCCCTGACCTTTTGGTGTGCAAGACAATGCCCGGCCAGCTGAGCCGGGCTGTATTTCAGGTCAAGGACAGGTCAAGGACTGTATTTCATTTTAAAACAAGAAATCAATCTAATACCAACAAAGGGAGCATACCTGTAAATTAGAGAAAAAATAAACATCTTAAGTCTAAATGAATTAAGAAATGCAAACTAAAATGAAGTATCCATTTTTTGCTTATAAACTGGTAAAAATATGAAAGACTGATAAATCTATTCTTAAAAAAACACACAAACATACATGTGTAAATGTAAGAAACGTCCAAACCTATAGATAATTTTTATGAGTTTATTTGAGTCAGACTGACAGCAACTGCCAGGAAGCAAAGCCTCAACAGACTGAGAAAATGCTCTGGAGAATGGCGGTTTTGCAGCTTATTTTATTTTACACAACAGAATCAAAGGAGAAGACAAAGGAAGATTATATGAAATCTACCAATAAGAGTAACAGACTAAGGGAGCGGGAGAAAGCAAAGTGGGGAAATCTCTGAGACTGGGTGGAGTAAAACAGAGACAAACACTTCCTTCACACTGCTGGGCAGGAGATAGTTAATAATCACCATCACAGTGCAAAGGACGATGTTGGGGGAACAAGATAGCACTGAGGGGTTCTGCTGTCTCCAGGGTGGGGGTGCCCAGTGGGGTTTAGGAAACGCAATTACTCTGACATTCCGAAGCTGCGTTATCTCAGATGCTAGAAGACGATGACAGGCTTCCTGAGGGTAAAGACTGACCTTCGTCAAGGAAGCTACAGGACTAAGATGTGACTACCTGCCATGACTGGCTGTTAGTTAGGGATTTTTATGTTCAGACCATCCTATGACATTACTCTTGGTCTCTGAGTATACACAGGGCCACCATGCAGGCCTCCTCTGAGCGTCAGGCTTAGTATGTAGTCCCCTTTTGTCCACTCATGCTAAAATTTGCTGTACAAGGATATTTCACTTAAGTTTTGCTAATAATAGGAAAACTATTGGGAACAACCTAAATGTCCATCAGTGGAAAAACAGGCAATACTTGCTCTAGCAGCTGTAAAAAGAATGTTTCAGACCTAACTGCATGAATACAGAAAGTTCTATAAATTTTCTCCAGTAAATGAAGAAAGTCAAGAAACACAAGATCTCTTTAGGTTAAAACAAAAACAACAATAAAGACACACAATGTAAATATACCATGTACCCAATATGTACACGCATGTACACACACAAAGGGAAGAGTAAAGAGGACTTTCAGCTTTCGTTCTCTCTACTTCCCTATTTTCTGATTCCTAAGAATATATGCAAGTCTAACTTGAGTCAATCTTCAAAATAAACCATATGGTAAACAAAGAATAACATCCTGCAATATTCTATTTAAATTATAATTACTACTAAAGCTTCTGGTTCAACCACAAAGTTAACCACTTCATATATGGAACTGTAATGATAAAACTATGCTATCTCCACAAAGATACAACACATTTCTTCAACCTTTTCCCCATCAGTAGTCAAATACAAATCTTAAATGTAAATGGGGAGTCATGAGACGTAGAGGATTATACAAGTCTGTACCTGTACTATTTGGTGTTGGAGTCTGATGTCCCAAGGAAGCTAGTACAGGTCCAACGGGCAGGGAAGATGGGCGCTGCTCTGACTTACACAACTGAGCAGGTTCTAGGAGAGTCGAACAGGTGAAACAAGTTAAGAGAAAGAGCCCAAACATAACTCTGTTCATTGCATTTGTATGGAATTCAAAAGCCTAAAGTAATTTCTAACTATATTTCATTAAGTCAATTCCACGCCACTCCTTTCTGACATCCCATTCTCCTTTACACTAAAGACAGGCAGGATCTCACGGGACCAGCCACGTAGGCCAATTCCTCAGTACAACTGTTGTGTAAAACCACCGAACACTTCCGATGATAAAGTGCTTCCAAGCATCGAACCACATAAAATCTGAAATGGGGCAGAGTAAGTCCTCTTCAGTCCATGAGAGATGATGTTAGCTCATTCTCTTAAGGATATATTAAAATTCACAAAGGCTTTCATACTCACAAATATTTTTTAAAAGCCTTTTCTTTCTTCCAGTACAATTTCTGACTGAACTACATCATCATTGAGATCACAGACATGTGGGATGCCAACAAAAAGTAAAAGGAATCAGTGTGGTTGGGTGTTGGCCTTAAGCCCTCTTCTGCCCATTAAAAAAAAAAAAAAAAACTATTTATTACTCTATACTTAAAATACACAAGTCTATTTAATTGGTACACATCACATATTTCATTCTTCCCTTTCTTACTATCTTAAAGTCCACCATAAAAAAACCATTTGTATTGTTGAGAGCTATAAAAATATCCCAAAATGGAACATTTCTGGATTATCTAAACAGATCATGGTACACTGTTTTCCTTGGTAGCTGAAAATCCTGAGTCATAGGATTCTGTTCCATCCACTAATCCAGGTCTTAGTAACTATGTCTTCTATCTCACTTGGAAAATCAAAAGCCCTTTCATTGTACTTAAAAAGTCCCAATATAAAAAATACTATCATCTTTTTCCAGGTCATTCTGAGCTGTATATTTTTTTATTTTACTCATTAAAGAAAAAGAAAAAGCCCTCCAAGATTACTATGACAGTCATACAAATTATATTTTTTTCAGCAATGAATCCGTGAAACATTCTCCCAAATACCATACCTGGAGGTAAGACAGTCTGGGAAGGCATTGTGTTGATCACAGGTTCCAAGGGACTAGGTTGATATATTGCATCTACAGGATTAATAGTGCTCTACGATAAACAAACACATTAATTTTTAATACAATGTCCTTCCAGTGCTGACCCTCCCAAATGTACGAAATTGCCCACATTCCTGGCATCAATGTCCTGAGGGTAGCTACACAGATATGTTGAGCAAAATACAAAGAGGAAATGAAACAGCTTGTCTATACAGAAGTCTAAAAGTTTCTTCTAATTATTTTTGAAAAACACATAGTAAGGAGAGAAAATGAATGATTCTGTCATATAGGAAGGTAAAGCTAAATGGAAAAACTTGGAAAGAGCTGTAAAATGGTGTGGGAAGATTTCAGGTAGCCAAAACAATAATCTTTCAATTAGATTCAGTGCTTCTCAAACTTTTAATTCACCTCAAATATTGTTTCTCTAACCAAGACAGAGAAATGCTCTCTTGCTTTGGTGTTAACGAACATGACACCCAGGACCAGCTAACATACCTGCACCGGCAGATACTATCTTTCCAGCCCACACTCCTGGCACCTTCCATCACTGTCCACTGTACACGCCTCTGGCTTTACAATCACCACAGGCAAAGAGACGTAGCTTCTATTTTAGGGGGGGTGTAAGAAAGTATTCTGCCAGCATGAGGGTATTTTAAAAACAACATTCCACAGCTTCCTAATGAATTTTTATATGAAGAAAGGGAGGGTTTTAAACAAGGCCTCTGCCAGGGTAAGGTTTAGATCTACCACTTCCAAAGTGCTATACAACACGAAACCCAAGAAATAAAAATTTCTTTAGCTTTTCTTGGTCTGAGAAACTAATCTTCAAATATATATTAGGTAAAGCTTATAACAGAAAATACTGAAATTAGAAGAGAAATGCTTTGCTAATGGATGAACCCAAAAGTATGCATAAGAATTTAAAAGCACCCAACAATGGAAACTGATAATGGCAAAGTTTCTGAAGCACTCTCATTTTAAATCTAAATTTACAAAAAAAAATTGTTTAACCTTTCTCTGTGTAAATATTTAAAAATCATTAAATCAGAGCTTTTAAATCAAGTGATTTGAATACAAGATTTCTGATTCCCATCTATACAATAGTTTACCTGACATAAATATTCTGACTGGAAAATAAATGGTTCTTAGAGAAGGAACCCTGAAAACATTAGCAAACAAAAACCTAGGCAAGTGAAGTGGGAAAAGTTTTAAAGGACTGGGAATAGCACAGAAGCAGAGACTTGGGGTTTTAATTCCTTAGAATCCTTGCTCTGCCAAGGACTTGGCAAGTCTCTCACCTGCTGTGGGTCCCACTGTCCCAGTCTGTGCAAGGAAGACATGTCTGGATCACATGGTCTCTAAGGGCTTTCTGATTATTACCCATAAATAACTGTCTCAGCAAGTCCTGGAGCTGTTCTTAAAATAAACTCCTTTTATTTACATAGAGGTTTTCTCCAAAGGACTCTCAAGTCCTTTGCTTTACAAAGGCAAATTCCAGCTCTAATACTTTGATCCACAGGAACAAGAATATTTCATCCCTTTATCCCCACCCATTATATAAGAAAAAATAACTGAAGAGACTAAGAGATAAAATAACTTTGGAAAGAGGGACCAGAATGCTGTCTTTTGAATGGAGTCTTTTGTTTTCCAGGTGGAACGTTCTACCAACCAAAGAAAATACTTTAGAAAGGCTTGCCAACCAAAGAAAATACTTTGTTATACTTTTTTGCACATACATTAAAAGTACTCTATCTTTTGCTATTATTGCTTACAGAAAATATATATTCTACACTTATCTACAGTAATTGGTCAATCCACTTCAGGCTAAAATATGTCAAATTACATTCTACAACTTGCTTTGAAATGAATTAGCAGAGTGTGAAAGATGATACTCCTCAGCCCTAATTTACGGTGACAGTTACAAAATCCATGCAACACAATACATAATGAATTTTATATATACACATATATGCGTGTAGAGCTCACATTTATGGAGCACTATGTACCTTAGAAAAATCTTCATAGATTGAACTAGTCACTTTCTTTACAGAGAAAACTAAGACCCGAAGGTTAAGTAACTTGCCTAAAGGTCACAGCTAGAGAATGGCAGGACTGGATCACACAGCAGTCTGGGTCAAAGGCCCTAAATCCTTTCTTATTTCAAAGTACAAACTCTTAAGGAAAAATGCTATTGTCCTGGATCAAATGATTCAAATATGTTTGCTTTCCACAAGTTTCGATTTTCTGAGTATATACTTTCTAAGTATTTTAATTGCAGGTGATCAAACATTTTTGGTATGCTTTCTAAAACTCTATTTTTTAACATAATAAAAAGTAACTAATTTGGCTCAGGGGGAAAAGAGATAAAAGTAATTCCCAACATGATTTTCCTTAGGGTTTTTGGGGACCATGAAATGCTAGACAACATATGCAGTCTTTTTCCATGAGGCTTACAAACTTATCCAGTATCTCAGGAAGAGAGATTATATTACATTGTGTTTATATCACATAATTGTATGACATCATCATGGCTCAAAATTTGAACTCACATTGTGAAATGAGAAATAAAGATTCTAATGTGTTTAATTCAAATTTTAAAAATGTTTCTCTCATCTCTACTTTCAACATCATGGATATTTAACTTATTTTTTTTATTTCAACCCAAATATAAAGATAACATGCTCATACTTTCATCAAGTATTATCATGAGATGGTTTTAACAGATTTACAAAATGAGTTTCTAGATTTCAGACAAGCCGTCATTTGTAAAGTCTTAGGACAAAAATAAGACTGCTTCAGAAATACAGTCTGAACAGAAGTCACTCCGTTACCATAAGCTAGGGTAGCTCAAATTACAAACCTTCAAACTCTAACTTTTTAGTCCCAGCTGGGAACAATACATTTTCTTTTCTTTTTAGAGGGGAAGTTAAATATAAGAGAAAAGTAAAAGGCCAAGGAGGAGGAAAGAATAAGAAAACGTCTATAAATCAAAAACTCATGTTCCAACGAAAATGCAGTATATACCACAATAGCAATGCTAGTTAACACAATATGAAAAAATCTAAAAATAAAAGATGAGAAAATAATAGAAATTTATAAACATATTTAAATAGATTAAAATGTCCTTCACTGTACCCCTCCCCTTCTGCTTTCATCTGAGAAAAAAAAGAGGCTGACAAGAAATGTAGCATTGTGAGTTATGCCTTATTTAGTCATAAAAGCTGCGTACTCATACCATGATTAATCCTTCAAGTTAAACATGCAAAGTGATTCAGTTTGGACCAACACTTAGAAAAATTTTAAGATCAACATTTCCCTCCAAATGATTGCTGAGAGATGACCAAATTTAAGAGCTCAAGGAAAATTGCAAGACTCAACAATGAAAAGCAGTGAGTAAGTGAAAAGAAGAATTTGCGTTGAAAAAGAAGTAGAAATTCAGGCTTCTCCTGACATGACTGGTTATAACGCTCTGCAGAAGTAAAGGGAAACAAAAAGATTAGATTAAACTTACTATAATTCCATCTGCGTGCTTCTCCGCAATACACTGGTCCTTAAGGAGAAATGTTAAAAACATTAACTTCATTCTAAAATTAAGCAACTCCTTGTGTACTTCCTTCCCTACTAAGAAAGCTTATTTTACCAGGTAAGTAACAATGTTAGAAAAGTATTTCCCTGCTTCCATCAAGACTTTGATTCCACTTGTACATTCCTAGACAAACAAAATTCTACTACTGACTACACAACAATCAACTCCAACAGCAAGCCAATTATTTTCCCATACAGGCATTTAATTAATTTTGCCATAGAAATATCCTATTAAACTATGTAGTCACATTGGTACCAACTAATATACAGATGTACTAATTTAAGATTAAAGACACTGAGTATTTCTGGGTTTCAATTTCATACTAAATTGTCTAAGCTCTTACTGCATTTAAAAGTTATGACAATCGTATACCCTTAAATACTCAGGATAGACACCATTTCCCATATTTTGATTGCTGGCCCAAGAATTATCACAAAACTTCTCCAAATAGATGGTCTGATTTTTTAAAAGATTTTTATTTATTTATTTAGTTTTAGAGAGAGGGGAAAGGAGGGAGGAAGAGAGGGAGAGAAACATCAATGTGTGGTTGCCTCTCACATACCCCTCATTGGGGACCTGGTCCACAACCCAGGAATGTGCCCTGACTGGGAATCGAACCGGTGGCCCTTTGGATCGCAGGACAGCACTCAATCCACTGAGCCACAGCAGCCAGGGCAGATGGTCTGATTTTTGTTTCAACAAACATAAGCACTATATTCATGGCATGATGAAACAGGAGCTAACAGTTGCTACCTGGCAGGTATTTTACTATATTAATTCATTTATGACATCAGAAACTCTATGAAATAGGTACTACCTTATCCCCACTGGACAGATGAGAAAGCTAAGAGAACGTGGGGAGCCAGAATTCTAATACAGGTAGTTCCAGAATTCACGCTCTTAACTAATATGCTATTCTGTCTTGGCTGTCCAGGAATGTACTGGAGAAAGAAGATGGTAGAAAGTTACCAACACATTATTGTTCCTACAACTGTCTAGTAGTCCTACTTAGACAACATATTTAACTTTAAACAAAACTAATGAAAGTTTTAACCCTACACTATCAAGAAGTTTTCCAGTTTTAACAGAAACCAGTATTTGGTCTTGGTTTTAAACATAACAGCCAAATTTTATCTCATTTAATGATAATTTTTCTTTCTTTAACTACTGAGCTTATTCAAGGAAGAGCAATTTGAAGATTTGGGGAAGTTTTCATTTTAAGTGCATGTATAGAAAAGAATGAACATGCCAGGCCTAAACAGCTATCCTTAGAAAAGTCTGCCTGTGCAGCTGGCCTTTGGCTGGTGTCTGGGACACTGGATTTCACGAGGGTTCCCACCACCCTAACTGGTAAGTGTGGCTCACTGTTGCCTGAACTGTTTAAGCAAACAATATGGTTTATTCTCAACACCTGCTTTCCTTCCGGAAGTCTGGTATCTTGGTAAATGCTAAGTAGGGAGTGCTTATATGACAAGCGTCCAATAAAAACTTTGGTGCTGGGGAAAACAACAACAATAACAAAAACCTTAGGTGTTGGGTCTTGAAAGAGCTTCCCTGGTAACACTGCATATATGCTGTCCCAATTTTTTGCTGCAGGAATTAAGCATAACCTGTTATGATTCCAATGGAAGCAGACTCTTGGAAGCTGTGCCTGGTTTCCTCTGGATTTTGTTCATGTGCCTTTACCTTTGCTGATTTTCTATAGTAAATCACAGGTACGGGTATGGCTTTACGCTGTTTCCTGTGAGTCCTCCAAGTGAATCACCAAACTAGGGGTGATCTTGGGAACCTCTGGCACAGTGTGTATCTTTTGTATATCTCTGAGAATTACTGCATTTTGATATCTACGTAATTCAGGTTGGAATGCCCCCCTTCATTTGCACAACTGAATTATCTATCTATCCATCCATTTATTTATTTCCTCACCTAAGGAAACATTTTTCATTGCTTTTAGAGAGTAAGGAAGGGAGAAAGAGTAACATCGAGGTGAGAGAGAAGCAGTGATTAGCTATAGGGAACCTACCCATGTGGCATGGTGAATGCAGCCCAGCCCGACTTGGAAAACCGGTGGGGAGCATGCTGGCACACAGGACCCAAGCCCACGGATTGGTTTTCCTGTGGGGAATCAGGCCTGCATTGTACCCAGGCTGCTTTGAGGCTTGCCTTTTGCTTAAACTCCCTCTCCCTAAATGGAGGCAGCAAATGTTTACTGCATATCTTTAAAGTAACTTCCTAAAATCTGTGCTAAACCTCCCAAGTACAGAGTGTAACCAGTTCAACCACTTTTCCCCTTGATCTGCAACATCTTTCTCTTTGAAGTAATTAGCAACATTCTTTCCTTTGCTATCTGTAAAAGGTAACCACCTAAAGCGAAACTGTGCATAGTAAATGAGGACCATCCTCAATGTAACGTACCCAGAAAAGCAATAAAAGCCTATCCAGGTGGGGTCAGGGTTCTCTCTCACTTAGAGAGCAGCCATGCTGTCCCTTTTTCTGCACAGGATTTCTGCAGTCTGTGGAATTTGTTCATTGCAACCACAACACACGGACCCCAGCAGGCTGGAGTCCATATCAATCAGTTGTCTCCCATATGCATCTGGATTAGGGATCAAACCCACAACCTAGGCATGCGCCCTGACCAGGAATCAAATTGCAACCTCTTGGTTACAGGATGATGCTCCAACCAACTGAGCCACACTGGTTTAATTAACTACAGGGCAAATTAACTACATCTTTAGAATATCCAAAGTTTTAGAACTTCTTAACAGAATGAGTTGAAAATAAACTACTGAGAATTAAATAGAAAAAAATTAAGTTGCTTGCTCAGATGATATTTTAATTTTACTTATTTCAGTAGAGCTTTCTATTATTTCTAAACATTAAAAATTGATTTTTTCCAAAGGAGTTCTTAGTTATTCTATACACATGGTAAATTAAATTTTCCAAAAATGATCCCAACATGAGATGAGAGTTCACGTTTCCTACCCTTGAGCCCAGGCGGGCCTTTGTAACAATTCCTACTAAAAAGTACAGCAGACGTAGCTACAGGTCACTTCTGACATTAGGTCATGGAAATGCCACAACCTTCTGCCTGGTTTTCTTAGAACCCAGCCGCCACACTGAGAATGCACAAGTGGCTGTGACGAGGACTATATGGAGAAGAGCCAGGCTCCAGCCAGCTTCCCAGGTATGTGAGTCATCTTTAAAGTGGATCCTCTGCCCCACCCCCAGTCAAACCACCAGAGATACTGCATAAAGCAGAAACAAGTCACGATGCCTACCCAAATGGCAGGTTTTTGAGCAAAACAAATTACTATTGCTATTTTAAGAAACTCAGTTTGGGGGTGGTTTGTTATTATGCAGCAATAGATCACTCATATTATGACACTATATTACCTAAGAAAACTACCACCTCTATTCTGATATGATTTAAAATAAACTCACATACCTGACCATTTCCCCCCAAAACTGTTTGTGATTAATAATGCACACTATTTACAGGGTATTTTAAATTGGGGTTTGTAATTTTTGTTACTATGGTGGTTTGTCTTTTAAGGCTGAGTCAAATCGATATAAACCCATAAACTATTAAATGCCTTATTCCTTCCACCTTTCTTTTTGTTTTTGTTTTGTAAGTAGATCACAAGTTACCTTTCACTGGGGTCAGCTAAAGCTAAATCACAAGTATTTACTGCACCAGAGATTCAACTGGATTCACTACAAGTCATGTTAATGAAGCAAAGGAACGGTCTAATGCTACTCCCACTTAAATTATACCATATGTTTCTCTAGTTATAAGTGCCTCAAATCCTTAACACAATGGCTACTCTCTTCTCTGAACAAACAGAATGACTGAGATCTAGAAGTCTGAGAGTGAATAAAAACATCAGTATCATGTAATCTGGGAAGACCTGATCAGAATTACAGAGTCTGGTATTTTTAAAACTGTGCCTATAAAAAAATACATGAAATTTATCCCCATCTTTCTAATGAGGCAGTGCAGTCTAGTAAAAACGCTCTTAATTATGTACCTATAAACCTACTATATGAAACAAAATAGACATATTGAAAGAAATTTTCTAACTCCAGTTTGACGACATGCAACAAATGAAGCTGGGCCAACTGAATATCCCAAGGACCCCCTTCCTCACGCCACAGAGATGAACTCCAGGTGGATCACAGACCCAAATGTAAGAACTAAAACTATAAAACTCTTAGAAGAAAACACAGGATAAATCCTAGTGATCTTGGATTAGGCAATGATTTCTAAATAAGCCACCAAAGGCACAAGCAATAGAAGACTAAAAAGCTGGATTTCATCAAAATTTAAAAATTTATGCTTCTAAGGACAGTTTTACCAAGAAATGAAAGACAACTCAAAGACATGAAGAAAAATTTGTAAATCATGTGTCTGATAAAGACTTATATCCAGAATATGTAAAATCCTTTTTGTAACTCGATAGTAAGATAAACAACTCAACTAAAAATTGGGGAAAAAATTTGAATAGACATTTCTCCAAAGAAGTTGTATGAATGCTAATAAGCACATGAGAAGATGCTGAACATTATTATTTCTTAGGGAAATGCAAATGAAGCCACAATGAGATACCACCACAATGGCTATAACCCAAAAGACAATCAAATGTTGGTTTAATGTGGAGAAAATGGAAGCCTTATATACTGCGAGTGGGAAAGTAAAATGGTATGGCTGCTTTGGAAAACCATTCAGCAGTTTCTTAAAAAGTTATACACAGAGTTACCATATGACCCAGAAACACCACTCTTAAATATTTACTTAGGAGAAATGAAAACATATGTCCACACAAAAACATTACAGACCAGCGTTCACAGCAGCAGTATTCCGAATGTCCCAAGAGTGAACACTACATTCCAGTATTCATCAACTGGTGGATGGGAAAAAGGAATTAAGTCGGGATACATGGATGACCCTCGAAAATGTTACACTAAGTGAAAGAAGCCAGTCACAAAATACTATATACTTTATTGTCCTAATTATGTGAAATGCCCAGAATAAGCAAATCTACAAACAGAAAGTAGATCTGTGGTTGCCAGGACTGGGAGAAGCAGAAGGGGAAGGGTGGTGAGAAGCATAGGGAATGACTGCTGAGCAGGTAGGGGATTTCTTTTGGGGATGATAAAAATGTGCTAAAATTATATTGTGGTGATGGTCTCACAACTTTGTAAATACACTGAAAACTATTAAAGTGTACACTTTAAATTAGTGAATTTTATGGTATTCACTAGTACCATATTAAGTTATGTACTAATAACTCTGTTTTTAAAAAGTCTGACAAGAAATTAATACATGCATGCAAACAGTCTACACAGAAAAATGTTCTTGGGGGAGAACCTGGGGTCCAAGGATAATTTAAATATACAATCTACTCTGAAAGTACCTGTGGACAAGCAACTCCTTCCGAAAGGATAATCTAGACCTGTGCTGTCCAGTTTGGTAGCTACTAATCACATGTGGCTACTGACCACTAAAAGCATGGCTAATTTGAAGTGTAAAATAAACCAAGGATGTTAAAGACTTGGTGAAAAAAGGAAGGGAAGGGGGAGGGGAGAGGAGGGAGGGGAGAGGGAAGAGGAAGGAAGAGGGCATGACAAAGAAAAGAAAGAATATGAACTATCTCATTAATGAAATTTTATATTGGTAACGTGAAAATGGCACTATCTTGGATATACTGAGTTAAATAAACTACATTAATAAAACTAATTTTACTTGCGTGGGTGAGTTGTGTCATATGGTCATATCACCTAATCTTGATGAAGACCTGGCCAAGCCCCCAGCTGTAGGAGCCTCCCAGATTATCTTGGCCCTGCTCTCTCCCCAGTCCCTCACTTCCTCTGGAGTTCCATGAGTGGAACACTAGCTGTCTCTCTGTGCGTAGTCTTCTCAGAACTAAGTCTTCTGAGCTCACCCAGCCCACCTGAAAGCCCCACCAAAAAGTGGCACCCAGGCTTCGCTGCACAGTAGAACCACCCAGAAATTTACAGCTCCCAATACCCAGGTGAGACCCCATACCAATTACAGCAGAATGTGTGAGAGTGGGAGCCAGGTAACAGAACTATTAAAGACACCCAGGGTGATTCCAATGGGCAGCAAAAAGTTTGGGAACCAATGAACTAATTGTTTAGGTAGGAGGAAGCTTTTGAAAGAATCAAAACTGGTAGGAGCTTAAACTTTCTCAGTATGCTACCTGTAAGGAGCTAAAATTAAATTGATCCAACACAATAAAAGTATCAAATTAGCTATTTTTTTTATATCCCTTTGGGGTCCCAGATGACAATATTTCTCTCAAAGTAGTTGATTCTGATATTTTATTATCCTACTAGGAGAACAGTCCTCCAAAGTGGCTATATCAATTTATATTCTGGTCAGTATTAGATGGAAATTCTCCCATTTTTACCAACATGTGATATCATTTTAAATTTTATGCCCTTCTAAAATACTTTAATTTAATAAACACTTATTTAGGACTTGTTATACGGCTGGTATTAAGAGCATTACAAATACTAATTCATTTAAGTCTCACACCATCAGTAACAGTACAGGTACTATTATTATCCACATTTTATACAGGAAAAAACCAAAACACAGAGAGGATGAATAAACTTGTTCAAATGGTGAAGCAAGGATTCAAACCCAGACAGTCTGGCTCCAAGAGTCCATGCACTTAAAGATAATGTAATGCTGCATCTCATTATTATTTTAAAACCCTGTATCTTAATCACAGATTAACCAATCAATTTACCCAAAGACTAATTTATAAGGCAGATCATCACAGTACAACAGAGAGGTGGCTAAACAAAAATCACACATATACTGAAAATACTAAACCATGAAACCATTAAAAAATATGTATTAGAAAAATTCATTCAAAATTCACAATTATTTACCAGGCCCCAATATGTGGCAGGCAACTGTTCTAGGCACTGAAGACACAGTATTATGGAAAACACGGTGGTACCATGAACAATAATTCAAAGTATATTTTATTTCATGAATACAGAACAGCAATTAAAGTGGTGGTTCATTAATGTAGTTTAGTACCAGAAACAACCTCTAACACAATTTTTAAAAATATATCTCAATTATATTCTTCATCATAAATGAGAAAAAGAAGTCTACTGAAATGTAATTCCTTTTCTTGCTAAGAAAAACATTTTTGTTAAAGACTTTGCAAAATATATCCCCATTCCAAGCAGGATAATGGATAAAATGGAAGGAAAGGGTGAGTCATTCAAATGCCCTGTTCCTTCCTGGCCACCATCAGAAATTACCTTATCAAAACCAGGCACATACTGATAGGTAACATCCACACACAATAGTTGTTCAGCAGTACCAGGAACCCCACAATACAATTTACTGCAGAAAGTCAGAACCAAGTTTTTTTACTATTAAAGAAAAATTCCACTATAATTTTTAAATGCCATAATCAAAAGTACCGAAAGTAAAGTTTACTTACTTTAGCAATCTGCAGCAACACAATGCAGTGTTTAATTGATTCTACCATGCTCTATAAAAACAAAACACTAATTTTAGGTTCTTGCCCCAGATAAAATGGTCATATGATGTTAAAGCTTAATATATAAAAATGAGTTCAAATACACAGGGGTTAGGTCTATTCTACATAAGAAACACCCTTTCTGGATATCCAGGGAGTTCTAATATGCTGATAATGTCAAATGAAGTTATTATTAGCAATAACTTCATTTATTGCTGATACCTACCATTATGTCAAATGAAGTTATTCTATTGTTAAAGAATGCCAAAAATGTTAATCTATACTGAATACCACCTAAATGATTTTCAACATTTCAAACAGAATTAACTTCCAAATTATTAGATAGATCAACAACCAGGCCATCCCACTGTAAATTTCTAAAACTTCCACTAGAGACTTCTATGGAATTAGAGAGAGTAAAGGATCCCATCAACATACTGATGAACCTGGAATACTATTTTGCCCATTTTTAAATGTCAGAAAGCCAGGACATGGGAAAACTCGAATCACAGCATGTTTTAGTTTTGAAAAAGAGGATGTGCGCTGTGCAAGGATGACGACACCTTTTATCTAAGGATCTCAAACAGACAAGACCAGAAAAAGACACAGCGACACACAAAGTCCAGTTCAAATAGCGGGGTCGGTCTATTCACTTAAACTCCTTTAGAAAATAATACAATTCTTCAAACAGCCTTGTAAATTTCATGAAGTTAAAATCTAAATTGTTCTTCCTGATAACATGAGCAGCTTAAAATAGAAATAACACTTGAAAGGACTTTCTAAAGCAAAGCCAGAGTTTATCAAACAACGCAACTTACATTTGTTGTCTCTTTGAGAGTTTCAATTTTCTGTGAAAAATAATAAGTTTAAACAGAAATAATCAGAAGCACAAAGAGGTATTGTTGTTTTTTACTGGTTAGTCATTCAAAGAATTTTACCAAAATATATTCATTACTCTCAATGCAGGAAGGTAGGGAAGGGAGTACTTTTGGTTATATCTTTTTAAAAAATTTAAACCAAATATTTAAATTAAAAATTCAGACATTTTATGAATTACATCCTCAAAGTTATTGTGATTGAATTAATGACTTGTAAGAATAATATAAAACATCCTTAATTCCTTACCTGAAATTAAGTGTCTTCTATAGGTTCACTAAATCCTCATTTTAGAATCATCTTACACTTTGCTAAGTTGTTTAAAAATGACATGAGTCTCAATTATAAAATAGAATGGAAGGTGAGCTAAACATGAGTTACCACTATTACCACATGTAAAAGAGCCAAATGCAAGATTATATACTCAACAGAGGCAGAAAAAATAAATAAAGCTGCATTAGGAAATTTAGTCAAGGAGAGGAAAAATGTAAATTAAAAAAAAACCAGGAACAGAATCACAGAAATGGAGATCACATGGAAGGTTTTCAGTGGGGAGGGGGAGAATGGGGGAAAAGGTACAGGGAATAAGTAGCATAAATGGTAGGTACAAAATAGATAGGGGGAGGTTAACAATAGTATAGGAAATGGAGAAGCCAAAGAACTTGTATGTACGACCCATGGACATGAACTAAGGGCAGTGGGGAGATGCTGGAGAGAACAGTGGTACTAGGTGGAGGCGGATAAAAGGGAGAAAAATACTGGGACAACTATAATAGCATAATCAATAAAGTATACTTTAAAAGAACACAGTATTCAAACTACAAAGTAGCTGTCAGAAGTGCAAAAGGTGGAGGGCAGTAGCAGAACGAGAATTAAAGCAACCCTTGTTTTGTTTCCTCATGTGTGGCTTCTTGTTTATTATGAAAATTCTTGCGGGTTGGTTTATTATTATTTGAGGATCATGTATAAATTGAGTAGCTTTCTAGCTTCAACATATGACACCTGAAGAGGAAAGAACTAACTCCTACAAAAGTGGTACTTACAAAAAGGGTGTCATATTATAATTTCATACATTGCTCTTTTAATTATGAAACCATAATAAAAATTAACCAGAAAACTCCCTTTGAAGTCTATATGGCAACAATATCACACCAGGTCAATAGAGGCAAAAACACTGAGGTCCTTCTGTTATTTTTTCCAAAAGGCTCTTGGATTTAAAAACTTTTAAGTCAAAATCATGATTATGAAAGTTACCTTTCTCTGTTCATCATCTTTGCAGTTTTGAAGTTTGTCATCAAAAAGCTACAGGATTAAAACAAATGATTACAGAATCAGGCCACTTTCCTACATTGTATATATTTACTAAACATAGAAAAGCAAAGTTTAGTTCATACACACATTTCTTCCAGGGATAATTTATATGTATTTTCAAGATAATATATACATTTTTCAAGGCATTATATCAAATTAAATTCTACTCAATTACTGTAAATGGTCAGGATCAATTACACTGGTGGATTCACAAGCAAAACACATGACTTTTAAGAACTTAAAATTCAACTCAAATCTAAGTTTTGCCCTGGCCAGGTGGCTCTGTTGGTTGGCACATCATCCTATACACCAAAACGTGGCTAGTTCAATTCCTGGTCAGGGCGTATGCCTAAGTCGTGAGTTTGATCCCCAGTCAAGGCATGTAGGGGAGGCAACCGTGTACAGGAGGCAAACGATCATCAATGTTTCTTTCTCACATTGATGTCTCTCTCTTCCTCTGTCCCCCTCTCTTTTTCCCTCCCTCTTTCCCTCCTTTTCTCTCTCTCTCCAAAAATTCAATGAACATATCCTCGTGAGCATTAAAAAAACTAAAAACAAAAAAAAAAAAACTAAGTTTTTCCTACTTTGTCATCCCAGTTTATCGACACTCCTTTTTCTTCCCAGGACCTTTAGCTGTAATTAATTTAAAGTAGGAACTGAAGGAGACAATTTCAGTAATGATAAAGGAAGTAGAGAATCACCTCTCCCAATCCCTGAGTCTCCAGATGGAAAAAGCAAGGCCTTAAATCTAGAGCCACTTAAAACTGAGCAGTTCAACAGAATTTTTAAACAGAATGTGAACTAATTTTGTCTTATTTTCTTCTAATTATGCCTAGATATTTACCTTTGTAATGACCAAAAAATGCATTATATACATATACTATTTACCAATATTATTAGATTAGAGATAAAGCTCTTTGAATTAAGTCACCCAGATCTTTTAACAAATCTCAGCTTTAAAAACTCCTGAGAAACCACATCAGGGTTATAAATTAATATCAAATAGCTGTTTCTACTCAAAATCAAGCTCAGTAACATCTGCTACCTTATATCAATTCAATATATAAACTAATGTCATACCTTTAATTGTTCTATCAAGATTTGAAGGTAAGCATCAGCCTCTGTAAGCTTCTTATCAAAGTCTTGAACACTAGGAACAAATCCTGAATCCAAACCCTAGAGAAAAAGAAAATTTGCAATAAATCTAGCAGCACCAAAGCAATGTTTAATAGTATAAAAGGTACTTCATCATTCATACATGGCATTACCATTTTTAAAATAAAAAAATAACACTTTTACATAAATAATAGGTATGTTTAAATTATTCTCCAAGGAGAGTGGTACATCAAGCTCCACAGGGACTTCTAACACTGTTCCCTTGTCATTCACCAACATGAGCTGGTGCTCAAATAGGATGCACCCTGCCCTTCAGAATCACTTTCTTTTCACCCGAAAGCCCCATAATGGCTTCCAGTCACCTGCAGAGCAACAGTAATTCAGAAGGAACATATACAAAACAACCTAGATTACCTCCTATTTTCCCCTACTTTTTGTTCCATCCATCTCTCTGGTCCTTTAACGTTAACTTCATATTCTCACTATTCAGTTCTCTAGTTCCCTAACCCACCTCGTTTAGGGAACGAGGTGATGTTTTTCTCCTCCTCCCTTGTTAAAAAAGAAAAAAATCATAACCTCAAAATTCTTACTTCTAAGAAGAGGGCCCTCTCTAAACGAAAGTGGCACTACTTGTCTTAATCAAGTTCCCTACTCACTTTCACCCTTGGCATAAACACTACACTCTGGACATGGTGTGAATGTTTATTTATTTAGAGGGCCCACTTATTTCTCAGTTTAACAGTGTGACATTTGTATGTCCTACTTTTTGTACACTAAAAATGTGAAGTTCCGAGAGCATGGGATTCCTGTGTTTTGACTCTATTCAAAGGAAACTTTTGAGTTCTTAATCACCTCTGACTGAAAAAGACATCAATCCTGGTATAAAAGACACAACACTTGGAGAATGAACAAGACCACCAGCTTGCCATGTATGCATGCCCAGACGTCATGCAGTTAAACTGGGAAATAAGGCTCGGGAGCCACTGGTGCCACAATCCAACCCAGCCACAGAGCTCTGCACTCAATGGGGGAAATACAGAGGTTCCACGCAGGACACCTGTCTCTCACTAGTCACCTCTCCCCTGCCTTTGGCCAGTACTACTGCTGATCATTTTCACATTCCCCATTTTAGTAAACTGAGGTCAGAGTTCACTTTTTATTACACTAATTCCTCATCTTTGCATAACACTTTACCATGACTAAAGCACTTTCACAGCCATTATCTCAAACACCAGATTGAACTGGTGTAGTACTATGGAAACAACGGGTGGCAAACCTGGTTTCTAATTGCAGCTCAGCCACTAATAAGATACCGTGTCTCTCTAAGCTGCTGTTTTCTTACCTGCCAAACACAGGTGTTCTCCTCCACCTAGTAGCAATGGAGGGACCACCGCCTCTACTAAGGACCTACACAGTAACCAACACTATCAATTACTGCTGTTACTGTTGTTGCTCTTCCAAAACTAAAATTTAAATTCTGAATCAAACAATTAAAAACATAAGTTTTTAATCAACTTGTACTGCATTTTCTTTTTCAAATTCAAAGACAATAAAACTACCTATAGTTTTTACATACATGCCTACATTTTTATACATGTAGAGAAACCACTTGAAATGAGTATTAAAAACCTCTTCCTAATGAGATGTTATGTATAAAAATAAAGTTCAAGGAAAAACTAATGTATGTAAAATCCAGATCTATCTATAAAATTGTGGTTAAATATCTTCATTGTAAAAGATAACTCAAAAGCTTCCTATTAGAAGAAACATTTACTAAGTGTAATATATAGTATAACACATGTGGAAAGGAAGGATAAATCCAACACATTTTGGAGATACTATAGTACTGTTCTAAGAAAGGAGTAATTTATTTCCATATTATTGTGCCAAAAAAAATTAGGACTGCTTGGCTTGTTGTTGTTTTGTTTTGTTTCATAGCGCAATATAACATCATTATCAATAATTTAATTATAAAACCCAGTTAAAATCATCTACGTACATTGTTCTTGCTAAACATTAAAAAGGTCTATGGCACATTCAAAAATGAATAAAACATGAAGCATCTGAAAGAGAGGAAGAAGCGATGTCTAAGAATTTTCCTCTTTTGAATCCACTTAGAACTACCATTGTAAAGACCTAATTAACGTACTCTTTTGAACAAGTAACTGTCCACTAAAAAACCTCTCGTCAATACACAGAAACAAGTGAGATTTAAATTACCGAGGTCTGAAGCCCACCTGAAGTTAATTTTTCAAAAAGAACCCTCTGACGTTGCTCTAGTCCTGTGACCTCACCTTGGCTCTTTTCTCAGACCCACCTCCAGACACTCTTCCACAACACTCCTGTGCCCACGGAATAAACTCCACACGGCACAACACCTAAGTCAAAGATCTCCTCAGCAAATGATCTTTCTTTATGTAATGTATAATAGGAGGTTCATTTCAACAGTTATTAGCTTAAAATCCCAGAACTGGCCTAAGCTCCCTCATACAGTAATTCATAAATCTTCGGTGTACTTAAAATCTACATATGTAGTTGCCCATCTGCAATCAATAAAATAACATGTATAAATTTATCAATAACATGGACAAGCAATTGATAATGATTAGTTTTCTCAAATCTAGAATAATGCAGAAGAAATACAAGTTTTCATTATATACTGTAACAGTACATAGAATTAAAGCTACCTAATCCAATCTCCCACTTATGGAAGTTACTTTTATATCTTTCAAAGTCATCTAATCTTTGTTTGAATACCTAAAGAAGACAAGGAACTTACTACCTCCCACCAAACTTTTTCATAAAAATTCCCTAAAGTCGTAACTATTCCTCTTTCCATTCAACATCTATAATGTAAGGCACTACACTTATTCATATCCTTTTTAATGGAGCTTTGTTTTAAAGCAGATTATAAAGAGAGAATGTATTCCTTCCTGCTTTTTCTGCTCCCTCACGCACTTCTTTGCGTCTTCCTGTCCTTCTCTTCGGTGTCCTTCGGTAGTAACTGATGTGGTTTTGTAGCATCTTGGGCACCCAGGACCCAAGAGGTTACTGTTTTCCAATCTATCCTACTGATGAGCCACAGTTCTAACTTGATGATTTCTGTCTGAATTCATTTAAAGTTTAAATTAAATATAACTATCATAGAGAAATGAAAAGAAAATGGTCTGCGATGTAAAAGAAGTTAAATGAGAACCACGATAGAAATTAAACCGAAATCTAACCATACAATGAGAAATCTATGTAAAAAAATTTACTTATGTGACAAATATGCTAAACCAAAAGTCTCTAGTTTCAAGAGTGTTTTGCTAAAAAAGGAAATCTAAAGTACATATATAAAGTCAAGAAGAGTAACATGATTTTATATGAGTCAGGATCTATGTACTCGTTTTAAAATATACACAAAATAAAGTATGTTGAAAAAATAAAAGTAAAAATATACACAGAGGGACACATCTGGCTCAATTTAAGGGGGGCATCAAAAATAATATTCAGACTATTAACTGCCTCAAAACTGTATATAAGTCCTCCCTACTATCTTTCTAATACTTATGTTGAATAGCATCACTTTTCTAAGAAGACACTCCAAAGCTAACAAATATAGGCAAAATTAAATGACTACTATTAATGATTTGAGTTGGGATATTAAACACTGTTTATACTTTATACATACACATCACTGAACATATCACCCCCATTAAAAAGAAGAGTATTACAAGGGATATCCTTAAAACTGTCTGATGTACCTATGAATTGTAGCTGCTTCTGAGAGACTCTTTTAGTAAACTAAAACAGGACAGGAGGCAATTTTTGAGAGAGGGAGTAGGAACTTTTAAAGTACTTCCTGCTGACAGGGGAAAGAGTAATGAACAGTGGAGGTAAAGGTGATAAAAGGTGGTTTGAGGTCTTCTGAGATCAGAATCAGGAAACAAGAAACTTACAGGTCATTTAAGGAACTGAGAATAGTACAACAGGAAGGGCTATGGCTGAATAACAACATTGTAAAAAGAAACTCACAAATAAGTAATTATTTTCATACCAAATCTTATTCCACAGCAAAAACTAAGGACTAAGTACACTATTTATATTCAGTGCTTTCTCTTATACAAGACAAAATTGTTATTCAACAAAAATATGTTGCAAAAAGAGAAAAGGAAAATACATTAGAAATAGAGACCCTATTCCATGTAAGTTTCATAGAAAAATTCAGGAAAACAACAGAATAAATTACCAATAGTAGAACTGCAAAAGGGAACAGCTTAAAAATTTAACAACAGAAAAACACCAAAAAAAAAAGTCTCCTATGAAAAACAAATGGCATGAATCCAGACAAAAGTAGATGATTGCTAAAAATTAGCAAAGCATACACATTCCAATTAAAATAATGAAGACTCTGCAGAAATGTCATTTTAATTAAAATATGAAAGTATTTGGAAAGTTTATGTTCACAATTAGCAGTTTGAGATGACATGCATCACAGATACACTTTCATCCAATGAAAGAAGTATAGGGTATACTTACAATTGAATCACTTACAATTATTTTTGAAAATTCAAGAACTGGAGAGATACCAGAAGACTGGAAAAAAGCAAGTGTGGTACTGATCTTCCATAAAGTTAAGGAAAAAAGAGAATAGAAAGTTACCATGCTGTGAATCTGCTGTGAGTCTGACATCAATAATTAAGTAAAGGAATAATAAGAGAAAAATCTATAACTATACGAGGAAAAGTAGGTACATGAACAGCAAATGGCAAGCTAAAAAATAAAAAAGAATGCCAAACGTAATGGCTTTTCTGTTCCTTGAAATTTGCTAGCAAATTAAGTTTTTTGAGAAAAGACACCACTTTGTCTTCTTACCAAATGATTTAAAAGTTGGCTTGATGATGAAAAAAGGTACATTAAGAAACCAGAATTAGTAATGAGACCATGATTTCATGTGGGGTATACTAATCCAATTTCCTTGGATTGCTGAAATCTGGAAGCATTTATATCATCCCTGTTGTCTCTGTTGTTTAGCCGCTTCAGCTAAGGGAAGAACAGGTGTTAGAGGTACAGAGCAGTTCTAAGGGTAAGAACTTCTCCCTATTTTTAATCCTAAATAATATCCAACTACTGATTCATTTGGAGTTAAGATGATCAATTCAAAAATGTCCGTAACATTGAGCCTATTATCAAAACTCCTACACTGAAACTTCCGGAAGATGTTTTCCATTTAAATCAGTTTCCTGATAATCTAAAGCTCCAAATTAATAGATTATTTTTAATGTACATGGTAGCTATAGCTTTTTTACCAACAACTGCTATGTGCCCCAAGAATGCCCTAAAAATTAAGGTCTTTTTCCACAGTCCTGGATTCACTATGGGTGCATAATATGTCATTTTTCTGGGTATTAGGTTCTCTGCTATATGCTTTACAAGTTTCTCATTTCATTACCACAACACAGTAAGGAGGATAGTAAGGTAGATAGGTATTAACCCTATTTTATAAGTGATTACCTAAATCGACCAGCTAGGATTTTTTTTATTGGGATTTCAACCCAGTCCTCGAATTTCAAGTCCATTACACTTTTCTATTAAACTACAATATTTGAAAAGAATTCATAGCATAAGAACACTAAAATCAATGTAATCTAAAAACTGCCCAAAAGAGCTTGATATAGTGAAAATAATCATAAGCTTTAAAGTCAGACCGATCTAGTTTTAAATCCTGAATCTTCAGCTTCCTAATCCATTACCTGTATAGTTTAGTGTAGCCAACTTACTTTCTCCACCTCCCCTTTCTCACTAGTGATGGGTATAATAACCACTTAAGGTTGTTGGAAAGATGAAATAAAAGAATATGTGTAAAGTAACACAATAGTAGGTGTTCTACTTCCTCTTCATAATTTGGAATTGGAAATAACCAAAATTCACCACTGCATCCCAGGCCTTAAAGTACTGCCTAACATACAGAAGGACCTCAATGAAGATTTGATGGATAAAAATGAAATGAACTAATAGCTAAACAATATCATAAAACACATGCGATTTTAATAGAGACCTATAATCAAGAAAAGGGTAAAGTATAAACTGTATTTATTTAACATTCCTTCAAAAAAAAAAAAAAGACAGTACGTTGAACACTGAAGATTATAGTAATCAAAAAGGTATGAGCAACAGACGAAACAAGTGATAAAATAAAGTCTTGGACAACAAATCAGAAAAATAATTCCATATAAGATATTTGGAAAAGTGTTGGGTACTATGCCTGAATCACAAAAGGTAAATTGCACTGAATTACTACCTTGTAACAAAGAATCAAACAATATTAGGAAACTTTTTTTCATAAAATAATCTGATTCTTGAAACTACATTAGTTCTGTAAAAAGTAGAATCACTTTTATTTTTAAATTTACAAAGAAAATAATTTATGCATTATATACATAATAATTAACATGCATAACATTAAGTTTCTGTTTAAAAAATACCACAAATCATAACTGTTCATATAGTTGGAACAAAAGGAACTGCTTTGTCAAACAGGAATCAGTTACTGACACCAGTGCCAAAATTCATGAACTTCAATCAAAACTTTCAGCACAACAGCTTACTCTTTATGATCTCTTCACCTAAGAACAACACTGTCCAGTAACACTTTGACTTACAGAATAAAACACTAATACCGATGTCATAAAATGATTTGGTTACTCAAACAACTGCACAAAAAAAAATTAATATCATTTTCCTCTATTTAAATCATTGATAGCTTGTCCTTCCAAAAAGCCTCTCCCGATTTATTTAATAAAGCCATGTAAAAAGTTATTGTTGCCCTGGCTAGTGTGGCTCAGTGGATTGAGCACCAGCCTGTGAATGGGGAGTCCCCGGTTCAATTCCCAGTCAGGGCACATGCCTGGGTTGCTGGCTGGGTCCTTGGCAGGGGTGCGCATGGGAGGCAACAACACATTAGCATTTCTCTCCCTCTCTTACTCCCTCCTTTACCCTCTTTCTAACAATAAATAAATAAAATCTTTTAAAAAGTCTCGTCACTACTATATAAAACAAAAACTTGAAATTTATAAATAGATCCTAGTTTGTTTAAAATAGTTCTTGTTTATGCCTATTGTCTTAGCAAAATTATTAGCAACCTCCGTACTTTCAAAAGTGCCCCCTTTTGACCAAGAAATTTTATGATATCCCTCCCTCTCTATAAAGGATGTAACTAGCATTTTAGAGAGATAAATGTCTGGAAGGCAAATAAATCATTTACAAGATTTCAGAATGCAGCAAATTACTTAAAATTAAACAGGAGTTTCTAGGCTCTGAATGTAGAAAGTGAACTACGGAAATACAACAGACGCCAGAATTCAAGTCAATATTAACTGAGCGCTTACCTTATGCTAAATAAGAGGAGACAGGAATAATATAGAAGTCACATTTTTTTAAACTATTTTATTTACACACACACATACACACACACACACACAGAAATAAAACACATGAAACATATGTATTATCCCTGGGGAGCAGGGGTTGAGGGAAAGGGGACATTTGACACAGGGGCCCTTTTAGTTTTTTACTTTATACATCCATATTGTCTGAGTCCTTACAAGTATGCACTTATTTAATTTAAATTCAAAAATTTTATGTGAAAAATAGAAACTGTACAGATAAATATTTTTCAAAAAATTTATAACTTTTAACTTGCAAAGTCATCGGCATTACTTTTAACATTATCTGCAAAATGTTAAAATGTCTTAAGACAGTAAATTTGGCAATGCTGATGCTGCTTAGAGTCACCTTTCCAAGCAAAGTAAAATGTAGCATAACAAACTTATAACATCCTTTACAGATAAAGTACAAACTAGCAAAAATGCACTTAAAATTAGCAGTCACTACAGTACTAGAATAAATGCTAAGAAGAAAAATAGCCAGTAAAACAGAGCAGAATACCTTAATATTTTCCCCATGTCCTCACTAATAAGATTGTGACTCAACATTTAAGAAAGCAAATTCATAAAAAACAAAAATACCTACTACATCATTCCCAACAAAGCACTGTTGACCACGTGATATTGGCAATCAGTCAAAGCTTTTCTTTTCACGCTTTAGTTGATTAGGCTACCAGCAATAACTTTCTTAAAAGTAACAGATTAAATCATTCCAGGATTTATAAGCTCTGAGAGGCTTACCAGTATGAGATGGAAAAAATACACTCTTCCCCTCTCGAACTTCAGATCACTGCCTATCATTCAGCCTAGGTGTCTTTTGGAAAGCAAAATGTCTCAATATTTTCTAGAGGTCCACCATAAACAAAAGTTTTAGGTAACTTTCCTTAAAAGTTGCTCTATGAATAACTAGAAGAAATTCACATTAAAAACACAAATCCTTAAACTGAGTGATTTAGTAGTTAAAATTGAAAATAACTGCAGAATTCTCACAGCACAATCCTTGTTGGAAAATTTGATTGTAGTATGTTTTCAAAAATAAAACCTCACATATTCCTTTAACAAAACTGGAGCTCTCTGTATAAAAAATATCTCACAGAAAATTAACACTCAAGGGAGCTAAATGGCAAACTAGTCAGACCAATAAACACTTAAGGTTCTAAAAGGCTTTTATCCCACACAAACCAAGCAAATAGAGCAAAAACAATAATTATGAAATAAAAAGAACAAATTCTACAATTGGTTTGGCATTTATCTGTTAAAAAGTATATATGCCAAAAGAGTTTTTATATATCTGAGTTTAGCTGCCAGTAAATATCAAACAGAAGGAAACAGGTTCAGTTCTTGCTAAAGCTGTTTCAAGTGTAACCCAACATTACCCTGATTTTCTTTAACTGTCGGAAATCTACCAAGATGGTCTGAAATACAGCTAGAACATACGCCATGCGGACAGGACTGTGTTTGGTTCTCTACTGTATCCCCGTGGCTAGTGCTGGGTTTGCAATAAGTACTCAGTAAAAATTTTATAAATGAGTGAAATAAGAAATTTGGAAATGTGCCTATTTGTTGGCATTTAAACATAAAAAGTAATCAAAGTCAAGAAGTTCTTACAGATCAAAAATCAGAGTATTCATGAACAAACTGCAAATAGTTATTATAAAGGATTTATTTTATAACTATGGATGCTGCATTTTTTAAGGCTAATTAAAAGTTTTTACAAAAACAAATGAGAAATTGAATAGGAAAAAAGATACTGTTCTATACAGACAGTATAAGAAGCAAGACCCAGCAATGGCAACTAAGAGCGCCCTCCCCTCCGAGGACTCACTGTCTCCTGCCACGTCGTCTCACGAGCAGTCTCACACGTGTTGCTCTGGGCTTAGAGGTCAGCGTTACAACAATGACTTACTCCATGGGACTCTCTTATGACTGTGGCACCTTCTGGATGACCTGGGAGTGCCAAGGTGAAATAGATATAGACCCTCCCTTAGGACGTTTCAAATCTATTAGAGGAGATAAACATCTGTCTACAAATAACTGAATCAAGCATGGTGAAATAAGTGTTATGAGAAAGGCACTAAGAGATACCAAGCAGAAAGTTAAGGCGGATGAGTAAGGTCTCACAGAGGCAATGTTTGATTAGAGTGCAGGACTTGGACAGAGATGTGATGGGGAAGTACGGTATTACAGCAGTAGGCCCTGCTGGAACGGCATGATTGGATGGGATGTCTGAACACCTCTTCATTGACTTCAGGGCAGGGATAAGGACACTAACCAGGGATGCTGAAGTACCCTGGAATTAGAACAGGCAGAGAAGCCTTCACCACCTCAAGCTGAAGAAATAAGGAAGGAGACGTTACCAGGATGAATCACAGGAGTAGCTACTCAAAGGACACTCCAGTTGTAGGAAATAGTGGCTACTGAGAGAAAAGCACCAAATCAGAGAAGGAACAAGATAAAATACCCTCCAACTTCCTCTCTTTTCTTCCTTCCATCCTCTGTTGCTGCCTCCCATCAGCTAACCCTAGCCAGAAGCCAGAGAACTAAGGACAGCAGGCGACACCTCCTGCAAGGTCAGCCTCCTGAAGCTGAGAGCCAAGAAAGGCAGAGAATGAATCTTCAAGAGAACAGAGAATAACTGAAAAGGCAAACTCCCAGACTCAGGGCTAGAACAAGAACAAAGAGAGGCTGGAAAGTGGGATGCCAAAGGAGGAACTCTCAGAGAAATACAAAATATTTTTCAGAGCTAGATGCTAAATCTAAAAGGAAACCAAAATTAGTGGCTAACCTGGAAAAACGGCTGGGGTTTGGGGAGTAAGGTAAGCCATGGATGGACAGAAGCACCAGAGCAGCACCTTGGTTCTCTCGAGAATAACAAAAGCAAGAATCATAGGACTCTAGTTCTAGTTGTTCTATTCTCTAACTGTGTAACCTTGAGCAAGTCACTTGAATTCTCTGAGACGGTTTCCTCCACTACAAAAATAGGCAGAGGTTGAACTAAAACTCCAAGATCCCTTCCAGTTTTAGAATTCTCTGAAGCCAGTATCTCCATTGTTCACCAGGTGTGTAAATACCTCACCATACTGGAAAAACTTGGGGTCCTTACTTTTAAAAAAAAGTCCATTTCATTTAAATAAAGACAATAAGAACTTACAGGTTTCAAGTCCTCCCTGGCATGACAAAGAATGTTAAAACACAAGTAGCCCTGGCTGAGTGGCTCCAGTTGGTTGGAGCACTGTCCTGGACACCAAAAGGTCGTGCTGGCTCGATTCCTGGTCAGGGCACACACCTAGATTGGGTGTTCCGTCCTGGGCCGGGGCACTTATAGGAGGGACGGCAACCGTTCAATGCTTCTCCCTCACATCCACGCTTGTTTCTCCCCCTCTCTCTCTCCCCTCCCCCTTCTCTAAAAGCAATAAACATATCCTCGGGTAAGGATTAAAAACACACACACACAAGTAAACTCTTACCATGTAGCGTAACCTTGAAACTGAGTGAGATGTAATGAAACCAGATTTAAAACACACTCTGGAATGCAGAGAATGCAAAGAAACAACTGAGTAAGCAGAGTAACTTGTTTCAAGTGGCACATTTAGGAAAAAACAAAATAAGCTGTTCAGTCAATGCAGTAAAGAAGCAAAGTTCTTAATCATGTCTCCAGAAATAAATGAGTTCCAATGTGGAAAGGCAGGTCTGGGTCTCTGTCTCAGTCTCTCCCTCCCTCCGTCCCCTTCTCTCACACAGACACACAGGACACAGAGCAACCACTACTATTCCTTCATTATACAAACATTCACTGAATAGCTCGGGTGTGCCAGGTACTATCATCACCTTCAAAGGGCATCTTTAAGGACAATACAGATAACAGCTAATATAATTAATCATTACCTAATCTTCTGGAATGAGCTCAGATTGCACCACTTCCAAGCAGTCTCCCTGACTTCTCTAGCCAGCAACAAGCTCTTTTACCTATGATACTATCACGGAACCCATTTGTGCTGGCACTGTTGTTAGCGCTCTTTCAACTGCATTGGAGGTCAATACAAACGGGGAGGGGAAGATATGGGGGAGGGGCGGGCAGCTTGTCTTCGAATCCACTCACCATTTACAACCTAGTTTCTGACATTTTCTCCAATCCTGTCTCTCAAGTGTGGCAGCAATCGGGGAGGCTGGTGACTTAGGAAACATTTCTAACTCACAGGAATAAACTTAATTACAATACTACTGAGTCAAAGGCTTGCACACTTAGGAAATAGTTAAATTACATATTTCAATCATTTAAAAAGCATTCATTTGAGCACTTACTATGCGCTGAGCACTGGACTAAGAACAAAGGCCGTGGGGACACAAAGAGGAGTAAAGACCTCTGACCTCTAGGACATTGGTGTCTAACACAAGACTCAGGTAAGTGAACAGAAAATGTGCAGTGCAACCTAGTGAAGGCTGTAACACAGACATGAACAAGTGTCGTTGTACACACAAAGGTCAAATTCTAACTCACTTCACCCAAAGAAAAACAGAGAAAAAGTAACGTACACGCTGTGTGCTAAAGGAAGAACTGGAGATTTATCACTTGACAGATTCCTGAGCAATTATAATTGTAAGCAGGAGGGAAAGGCCGTGCAAGGACAGAGAGCTCTGAAAAGCTATGACATGCCCTAAATGATGAACAGTTCACAGTGCTAGAGTCGATGCATGGGCAGAGCACTTGCAGCTAAGTCCGGACTCAAGAGAGAAAAATTAGGAGCAGGTTGTTAAGAGCCTTGAAGGACATGCCACACAGATGGACTTTGGCAAGGGGAACCCCAAATAGATTGTTAAGCACAAGAGTGATCCAGCTGGATCTGATTTTTGGATCGAGTATGAAGAGAGAGAGTCTAATGACTGAGAGACTAGTTAGAAGGTTTCGCAAAAGTTTAAGTAAGGAAATGTTTTGCAAAAGTCTAGGTGAGGGATGATGAGGGCCTGAAATAAAGCATTATCATGTGGGGACCAAATCCAGGAGATATTATATTACTAAGGCAAATTTAACAGAACCTGGTGATGGACATGGAAAACCAAAGAGATGGAAAACAGCTATAAATGGCCTGCATGTGGTGGAACTTTTAGGGAGAGATACTTGGCTTAGTTATATTTCAGCTTAAAAACTAATTTTTCCAAAGTAATCTTTGTTTAAACCTCTCCTGAAAAATCTTCCTGAATATAATTTCAGGCTAAGTATATTACAATAATCATAAAAATTGTCATCTTCTACAGAATCCCCATAAACATCAGTTATCACTCTATACTATAAAGTTTAGATATTGATAGAACTTGACATCCCCCTGGGGAAATTCTAGAATTTCCTTTTTGGAATAAAAGCCTGATATCCTCTTTCTCAAGCAATACACTGCAAACCAGGCAACTGCCTAAATTTTCCAATCAGCAGAATATATTGGTATCACAAAATGCTTTTTCGGTTCAACGAAATTTACACTGAACTAAATTCTCTGCTCATCTTCATACCAATTGTGGATGGTTAAGCAGTTAGATTACTACCACACACAATATTTTCACATGTAAAAGAAAAATACTGTCTAGAATTTCAGAAATATCAAAATGAATGTGACCACAGCCTCTGCTATGTTATCTCAATGAAAGCCAAACTCAGTTCAGTCTGGAAACAAATCCGGCTTCACTGTTATCTCTCTTATTTCCCATTTAAGCTCTCAGACCAAAAATTTGATTTTTAGTGGTTTATATCTTCCTTGTGCTAGGAAAGGTAATATGGTGATTTCATCCAGTTGTCTATTGTTTGGCTGCACAAGAAGTAAAAGTTTCAAAAAATTTAAGTGCAGATAAATGACAGATGTTAACACTATTCATTAAAGGGTTTTATCACCTACTCAGTTCAATACAGGCAATGTACTGAGAGATGATTCACAGGTAACGGATGAGAATTTCCAATTTAAAGTTCACTACAGAAGCTCTTAACACTGCAACTACTATTATAAGATCCCTTCCAGCTTCTCCACTGAAACTAGGAGAAATAGTTACTTGATTTGTTTTAATTTCCTACAGAGCTGAAAGTAAACAGTTTTATCAACAACTAAAACCAAATGTTACTTCAAATCAGCAAAAAGAAGTTCAATACATCTCTCACTCTTCCATAACAAAAATTTCAGTATGAATGCTGCAAAAAAATGCATCATTCAAATATGCTTCCTAGTCTATTCATTATACTCAACTTGCTATAACTGAGCTGTGCTAAAAACTAAACCTTTCCTTTCAGTTTTCATGATCCCCATAAAACTACTCCAAAGTTTTCGATATTTTTGCACAAGATACCCAAAAAGCCTAAAACCACCTCCCCCCCCACACATACTCACAAATAACAACACACATAATTATTATACACACACAAAAAGGAGCCACGCAAGAACACAGTGCCAAAAATAAAACAACAACAGAAAGTGTTTGGCCTGCAACTGAAGACTCTATTAATGGGCAACTGGACAAAATTAAGCTTTCACATTAAGAGAAAGTTTAACTTTTGTGTTTAAAATAAACAGTATCTTGCGACAGCTTTCGAAAGGAAAACAGAGCTACACAAAAATGAACCGAAAAAGAGGAAGAGACCGTCTCTCTCCAATCTGGTTTGGTGGCTAATGACCTCTGAGTGGAACAGGAGGGCCCTAGCCTCAGCCTCCAACTCATCCTCGCAGGGGAAGTGAGCAGAGCTCCCAGGGATGAGAGGGCCTGGACGGCCACGTCGTCGTACTCACCCCAGAGGGAGCCGGAAAGGAGGTGGGGAGAAAACCTTCGCGCCCACGGCCCCAGGTACTCAGGGTGCGGGCCGGCCCCTCTCCCAGACCCTTGGGGTCTACTCACTCCGCAACTGGCCGGCAAGAAAGCCATTCGCCAAGGCCCCCGCCCTCTGTGCCTCCAGGGGAGGGAGCCGGGGGCTGCTTCCGAGCACCCCTTTTCCTCCCCCCACGCAGATCTCCGGGAAGCAGCGCAGACAGTCCTGCCAGGTTCAGCTGGTCCCCGGGGCACCCCCTTACCCTTACCCTTACCCCTGTTCGGCCAGCCCCTCCCCGGCCTAGGGGCCGCACGGATTGGCTGGGCCTGTAGGCTCCTGGCAAAGAGACCCCTGGCGATTGGCCACGGGTCACCTGCTGTAGGAGGTGAGAGGCTGACGATTGATTTTGGGGTGGAGAGGGAGAGCTGGCCACCGGGCGACGGGCACTCTGCGGCGTGTGGGCACCCCGCAGGCTTTCCAGTTCTCCGGCCCCACCCAGACCCCACCGGGCAGGGGTTCGGCCTCCCCCGGCCTCGGACAAGCGGCTGCCACCCCCAGGAAAGTGGGGTCAGCGCCCGAGAGAGCTCAGCCAGGCTTTCCGGCCTTCCGCCCCGCGATTACTAGAGTGGGGAGTAAGGAAGGGCTTGGTCACGGACTGAAACGCGCTTTATACCCATCAGCTTCTAGGTTAACATCCCCAAATATTTTGTCAGCTGTAGAGCCAAGTTTCATGTTGATAAACTGTTTTGCTTACTTCCGGAAAGCTGTTTGTTTCGAGTGCCGGGGAAGTGCTGAAGAGGAGGAGGCAGTGAGGGGAGGTGGAGACACTGTATCAATAAACAAAAGCATGGTGCCCGTTTTATTTAAAAATCCAGGGAAACACCGTGGGCCTGCTGTTATGCCACAGCTCCATAAGGAATGTAGGTGGCTTGTGAACATGCTTCAGGAATCCAAAAGTCATAGTCTCGAATTAGATAAAAAAATTCAGACTTAGAAGACCTTGACAGAGAATCATGCCTCCAAAATGCAGGAAATCACAGGCATAAATGAGTAACTTATTGATCTGAGGACAATCTTTTACTGTTCTATTTTTCCTCACAGCTATTTATATTTATATATATATGTATATATATATTAAAAAAAACTCCTAAGTGTCCTAATAAACTTTTGTGCTCTACTGCTACCCTCTACAACAACTAGCATAGTGCAAACTGCATACAAAAGGCTCAATAAATGCTTGCTGCACTCTGTTAAAGATTCTTTCAGTTTGTTTTTTTGTAATGTTTTTTTCAGAATGTCCAATACCAGCCCTGACCAGTCTGGCTCAGTTGGTTGAAGCATCATCCTACAGATGGAAAAGTCACGGTTCAATTCCGTCAGGTCACATGCCCAGGTTGCGTTAGATCCTAGTCAGGGTGCATACAAAAAGGCAACCAATCAAAGTCCCCGGGGTCTCCCCCACCCCCCACCCGCTCCACCTCCATCCTTCCCCGATTCCTCCTCCCTGTCTCTATCACTCTCTCCCTTCCTGCCTCTCAAAAGCAATGAAAAATGTCCCCAGGTGAGGATAAAAAAAAATGTCCAAAACCAAAGGCAATTCCTTCATCTCAAATTCACTCTTCAAAAGTCTGGTCCTCTTCCAGAGACCCCTATATCAGATGAAAACCACTACATCCACTCTATTATGTAGACCATAAACCTAGCAGTCCCTAACACCTTCCTCATTTCACATTCAATTCATCACCAAGTTGTCATTTTTACCTCCTAAATACATTGTCAATTCTGACCACATGTCTCCATCACCACCCCAATAATCTTAGTAAAGTCTTCCTGAATCTACCCTAGCTCCTCCAATTCATTTTCAACATTATAGTCACAGTAACTGGTTTCCAAAACCAATTTCATTACACCCTCATCACCACCACCCCCAATTAAAGAACTTCAACTGCTTTTCACTGGGCTTAGGATACAGCTCAGTCTTTAACAATGGCCTGCAAGGTTTAGCCCTGCCTACCCACTAGCTCCATCTTGTACCTTCCACTCCCCGATTTCTGCACTTCACACAATGACCTTTTTCAAGCTTCCTCAATTTGCCATGCACCTTCCACCTCAAGGCCTTGGCCATGCTTTTATTTCTGTCTTTTACACTGTCCCCTTGACACCAATCCCCAACCTTCACTCATTTTATTTCTACTTATCAACATCTCCCTGCCTATGTGAATTCTTCCTTTTATGTTCTCATAGTCCATGAAACTCTCCTATATGAAACTCATCACAGCTAGTTTACATATGATGAGTTTTTCTTTTTTAATGAGCTTCATTGAGTTTGAATTTGCATACAAACGAATGCATCCATTTTAGATGCAGTTCAATGTACTTTGATAAATGTATGCATACATGTAACCATCAAGTAAGACACAGAACACTTCCAGCACCACAAAACTTCCCTGTGCCCCTTCAGCAGTCAGTCCCTCCAACCACTGCTCTGCTTTCTATTTGCATTATTCTTTAAAAGTTTTTTGTTCAATTTATTTAAAATTAAAACAAAAAACAGTTCACACATTTCTCCTATACACCCCACTCCCCACTTCTTGCAACCACCAATCTGTTTTCTGTATTTATGAGCTTGTTTTGTTTTTAATTTAGATTCCACATAGAGATCACATGGTCTTTGTCTTTGTCTGACTTGTTTCACTTAGCATAATGCCCTCCAGGTCCATCCATGTGGTCTCAGATGACAAGATTTCATCCTTTTTATGGTTGAATAACATTCTACTGTGTGTGTGTGCGTGCGCTACAATTTCTTTACCCATTCATCCATCAAGAGACACTTAGGTTGCTTCCACATCTTGGTTATTGTAAATAATGCTGCAATGAACATGGGGGTACATGAATCTTTTTGAACTGGGGTTTTCATTTTCTTCAGGTAAATACCCAGAAGTGGAATTACTGGATCACATGATAGTTCTATATTTAATTTTTTGAGGAACTGCCATACTATTTTCTATAATGGTTGCACAGCAGTACACAAGGTTTCCCTTTTCTCTACATTCTCACCAACACTTGTTATTTCTTATCTTTTTCATAATTTCAACCATGCTAACACATATGAAGTAATATCTCACTGTGGTTTTGATATGCATTTCCCAGATCATTAATGATGTTGAGCATCTTTTCATGTACCTGTTGGCTATCTATATGCCTTCTTTAGAAAAATGTCTATTCAGATCTAATGCCCATTTTTAAATCAGATTATTTGCATGATTCTTTGATGTTTATGTTCACCACTAGACTGTAAGTTTAATAAGGCAAGGATCTACAGATCCGATTTTGTTAAATATCATATCTTCAGTCTTTAGCCAAATGCCTGGCACATATTAGGTGTTCAATAATGGATTTCATATGGGAATAGATTCTGAAAATAAACAATTCTGTGATAAATATCAAACTATAAACAGTCATGTAGAAAAAATATATTAATTTTGCCAGATGGTCAAGGTCAATGTCTAACAAATTCCACTAATACCCTTTTAAATTTCCTTTATTAGCTGCTTTTCTAGCAGTTAATTTTGTGCCTGAGCAGGCCAACAGACTTAATTCACTGTTAGCTGATTAAACAGTTCTCCAGGCCCAGGGGAATAGCCTATATCTCTAATTCTGTCTATGTGCTGTACTGTTTGACCCTTATATAAGAGACATAATACTTATTTATATATAATTCTTGCTTACCAGTTCTTTTTTTGTGCTTATGTCTTATCTCCCCAACTAGACAGAAAGACCTATGGGGTCATCAAGGACTTTGGATTTAACAATCTATTCCCAAGTGTTGTTTTGTTAAAGTGTCCTCCAAATCTCCCATCATCATGGGTCAGTCGTTTCAAAATCTAATGCACTATCAGTTTTGACAGTTTAATGTGAATAGTTAAGTTGTAGTAAAAATTTAGTGGGCCCAATTATCAATAGGTTTTATTGACAGGCTTAACTGTTAAGATTAGGGGTAATGGCAATTGAGAATAAGATTTATGACAGCCACTTAATAATAATACGGAGTTTTCATCAATTGCATATATATTTGAAGAGGTCATAGCTACAGTCCAGTTTCATACTAGAAAAAAGTATTTGTTATAGATATATAGTTCTCATTTTCCTAATCCTACTATAAAGTTAGTGTACATAAAAGATGTAGCATTTAGAATGAAGAGTAATTATACAACACAAGGCAAGTTTACCCATTTTATCCCCCAAAACTGTAGTACTTCTAAGCAAATTTGGCAACTCAACTCTTTTAAAAAAAAAATCTACAAGTTTTGACTCCCAATCAAGATGGAGGCATAGGTAGACACTCTGTGCCTCCTCACACAACCAAAATAAGGACGACAACAACTTAGAAACAAAATAACAACCAGAACTGACAGAAAATTGAACTATATGGAAGTCCAACAACCAAGGAGTTAAAACAGACACACATATCCAGACCAGTAGGAAGGGCTGAGTGGGGCAGCGGGGCGGAGAGGGGTTGAGGCACAAAATGCAGTGGCACCCGGCACACAAGACCACAGCAGGTGGACCCTGGGCGCATGGGCAGTGCTGGCACACCCCGGGAGCGGGGTGGCAATGGGCAGACCCAGTGAGGTGGCGACTGTGAAGTGAGGCACTGCATGCAAGGAGGCTGGCTGACTGGGCAGTCCCATATTCACACACAGATAAACCAGGCGAAACTGGGGAGCGAGACAGACAGTGCAACCCAGGGTCCCAGCAGCGGGAAATAGATCCTTGGGGCACTGATTGAAAACACCTGTGGGAACTGAGGCGCAGGAGAGACTCCCACCCTCACCAGAGAGTTCGTTGGAGAGACCCACGGGGTCCTAGAATGTGCACAAGCCCACCAACACGGGAATTAGCACCATAAAGGCCCAGTTTGCTTGGGGGAAGTGGCAGAAGGGACTGAAAACCAACAGAGAGCCGAGCAAGCACCATCCATTGTTCCCTCTCGGACTCCACCCCCACATACAGTGTCACAACCCAGCTACCGGGTTGCCCTGCTCTGGTGAACACCTAAGGCTCCGCCCCTCATATATAACAGGCATGACAAGACCCCCCCCAAAAAAAAAAAGGCCTAAACGGAAGAAAAGATCGAAGCTCCGCAGCAAATACAGCTAAGAGACCAAGAGAGAGCCAACCTATCAGATGCACAGTTCAAAGCACTGGTGATCAGGATGCTCACAGAATTGGTTGAATTTGGTCGCAAATTAGATGAAAAAATGAAGGCTACACTAAGTGAAATGAAGGAAAATGCACAGGGAACCAATAGGGATGGGAAGAAAACTGGGACTCAAATCAATGGAGTGGACCAGAGGAAGAAAGAAACAACCAAATAGAAAAGAATGAGAAACAAGAATTCAAAAAAATGAGGAGATGCTTAGGAACCTCCAGGACATCTTTAGATGTTCCAACATCCGAATTATGGGAGTACCAGAAGGGGAAGAGGAAGAGCACCAACTGGAAAAGTTATTTGAACAAACAATAAAGGAGAACTTCCCCAATCTGGCAAAGGAAATAGACTTCCAGGAAGTCCAGGAAGCTCAGAGAGTCCCAAAGAAGTTGGACCCAAGGAGGAACACACCAAGGCACATCATAATTACGTTAGCCGAGGTAAAAATGAAGGAGAGAATCCTAGAAGCAGCAAGAAATAAGGAGACAGTAACCTACAAAGGAGTTCCCATCAGACTGTCAGCTGATTTCTCAAAAGAGACCTTACAGGCAAGAAGGGGCTGGAAGGAAGTATTCCAAGTCATGAAAGGCAAGGAC
>CM052542.1:32193719-32263038 GCA_028533065.1 Trachops cirrhosus | reverse complement strand
TAGAACAGGAACAGAACCACAGAAATGGAGATCACATGGAGGGTTAGCAACAGGGGAGTGGGAGGAGGAGAGATGGGGGAAAGGTACGAAGAATAAGTAGCATGGATGGTAGGTAGAAAATAGACAGGGGGAGGGCAAGAATAGTATGAGAAATGTAGAAGCTAAAGAACTTATGACACATGGACATGAAGTAAAGGGGGGGAATGTGGGTGGGAGAGGGTGTGCAGGCTGGAGGGGAATGAAGGGGGGAAATGAGACAACTGTAATAGCATAATCAGTAAAATACATTTTTAAAAAATCTACAAGTTGTTACAGAAGAAGGTTAAGTGACCAATGCTTTAAACCCATATACGATAACTGATTATCTACCCATGTATCAAAAGGACCTTCAATACTTGTTTCTGAACTACATAAGTAATTAAATTAAATTGGTACCTCTTTCCCTCAAGATAAAGAAGAATAGACTATGGTGATTAACAAGTATTTTTCTTTATGAACTTTTCAGTACCACTCGATTTTAAAAATTATATTAGATAGTTTCTGTTGCCCCAATTTTTACAGGTAAAATCTGCATTAGTCACTTAACTTTCTTCTAAAACAATTTATAGATTTCATTAATAACACAAGTTGACAAATTTGGTTAGAAGTACACAGCTCCTTGCCATAATATGGGTGAACTGGCTTTATATTAAGTAATTATTCTTCATATTAAATGCTCTGGCTTTTACGCACTCTAACGTCACATGAGTGTAAGGGTGTGGGAAAAGGTGTTGCTTTTATTTTATATACTGCTACATAGTTCAACAATTTTTAGAATTTTTAGTTTAACATGTCATTATTGCAGTCTTTAAAAAATTCAGTCTTCATTATGATCTTTATTCTTTGTACTAGACCAAGCTCTGTACAGGCAAGGATAATACACTGTTTATTCGCAGTTATAGCCTCTACAACTATTATAGTGCATGGGACACATTAAGTGTTGGGCATTTACAAAATCAGTAACTTTTCTGAAACATACTCTCTATATATTCTGATTTCAGCATGCACTATTTAAAGTTTTTAAATGTATTTTTATAAAGAGAAGGCAGGAAAATATGCAAGTTATTAAAAGATTTCCGTAAAAACACAGTCAAAATAAATTTCTGACAGTTAAAAGAATGATAGCCTTTAGGTTCTATAAAACTGTACCATCTATTTAGTTGTTTCCCAAGAGTATAAGATAGATGGTCCACTACTAATAAAATAGAATTAATTTAAAAAATGAAGCCTAGGCTTCTAAGTCCCAATGTAGGAGCCAGAAATTCAACTGCCCTCAGTAATAACAACAACGTCAGCGACAGCCCTCAGTAGAATTCTCTTTTGTTACAGGAAACCCAAATAACTGGCTACTTCTCCGAACCCTTTACCTGTGGAAGAGGTGACGCATCTATATTGCAATCATTTCCTTTGGGACACAAAGAGGTTCAAGGGAGAAAAACAAAACACATCTATTTTTCTACCTGACACAAAAATGAAATCTAGTCCTGGCTGGTGGGGCTCAGTGGATTGAGCATCAGCCTGCAAACTGAACAGTCACCGGTTGATTCCCAGTCAGGGCACATGCCTGGGTTGCGGGCTAGGTTCCCAGTTGGGGGCATTCGACAGGCAACCAATCGATGTTTCTCTCCTTCTCTTTCCCCCTCCCTTCCTCTCTCTCTAAAAATAAATAAAATCTTTTAAAAAAATCTAATTGAGGCTAGGGGAAACATTACAGTGATAGTAAACAGAGCTTTACATATTGAAAAATTGAATTACATATTCAAAAAGCTAATCTTCAGTGAAGTAGCTTAACATTCAAGAAAAATACTAAAAAATGCTGCTATCTCAGTTACCCAGTTATACATATAGCCATTATGGAAAAGAGGGTAGAATCAAGGTCGTAATTAAAGCATAATTTCTCAGCTAGTCTCCTAAATTGCACACTAAATACTAAACTGTGATTGTCTATAACAAAAGTTTGAGAGTTCTGTAATTATTATACCAAAGTATCTAATTTTGAATAGAGATTTCAAAACGGCTCCATTGTTTTTTCAGCTTCAATAATGATTTAAAGTCTGCATTCCACCACATCTCCTTTATGGATAATGATGTTTTATCCACAGATTCAATGGCATTTCTGGTAAGGTTTCTACCAGCTGCCCCACTCCCTCAGCCATATTCTTATACAAGGTATCATGGCCTTGCTTTCTAGGAGCTTGAGATAAAAAGCTAATAGATAGTGAGCTAATAGTAAAATGCAAAAATACCAAATTACAAGACAGTAGCAATGAAATTCCAATTTGATAACTAAGCCCAATTTCTTAGCTCAAAGAATAATCACAGAAGCCATTTAGTATAAAAAAAATTTTAAGTATCTACTCACAGCATAAAAGTCAAAAACTTAAAGGTCTATACTATTCAAATAGACATTTACGTGAGTGTTTTCAAACTAAGATCTAAAATCTCAATCTTCTACCACAATCTTCTACCACTTGTAGTCTCTACCACAATCTTCTGTGTTTTCATTTCTGATAACCTATAAAAATTGTAAGATGCTCAACTTATGGTAAACCTATCATAAGTTGAAATTATCATTAAGTTGAAAATGCATTCAATATGCCTATTTACCAAACATGTAATTTAGCCTAGCCGACCTTAAATGTGCTGAGAACACTCACATCAGCCTACAGTCGGGCAAAATCACCTAACACGACAATGAGTGCACTGTAGCAGGGGCATCCAACCTGCGGGCCACGGGCCGCATGCCGCCCAGGATGGCTGTGAATGCGGCCCAACACAAAATCGTGAATTTACTTAGAACATGATGAGATGTTTTTTGTGACTACGTGTCACAATGTATTTAATGTGTGGCCCAAGACAACTCTTCTTCTTCCAGTGTGGCCCAGAGACACCAAAAGTTTGGACACCCCTGCCAGAGTACTGATTGTTGACCCGCGTAAGAGCACGGCTGGGGGCTCCAGCTCACTGCCACCACCTAGTACCACACACAGCTAGCAGGAGAAAAGATAAAAATTCAAAGCAAAGTTTCTACTGAATGTGTATCACTTTTGCACCATTGTAAAAAACATTATAAATTGAACCACCCTAAATCAGGGAACATCTGTATAAGCACACACTGAATCAGCTCAGTAACAACCTTAAATCCAAGTGCTACCAAGTTATTTCGCTGTCCATGTTTTTGTTTATAATCAAGTTGGCACCGAGCACTTACTACTACTTGTCACAGAAGAGCCTGGATCACATAAATTACATATGTGTGAAGTGAGATCCAAGTGACCTCATGTCCTGTGCTGTACAAACGAAGGTTTCCCAGCAGTCAGAACAGAACAGAGTGCCGAGATGGCAGGAGCAGCACATTCCGCAGTGGGGTGTGCATGCCAAACGGTAACAGAATCTGTACCCTGTCAGGACCATTTTCACACTGTAAGTAGTAATCTGTATGATATCCAGACCAGCTGCTCTAATTCATTATATCTTGTATAATATAGGGTACTGCAAACCTTACAGGATGTAATATCCTAAGTCTTTTTCCAGGGATCAATCCCTGTATGGGAATATCTTAGCAGGCAGTTGGTAGTACAGCTTACTAGTTAAACGAAGAATCCAAAAGGTTTCCCTCCATTAATCAGTATCATCATCCACTGAATGCCTCTTACAGGCTAACAATGGGAGTTTAAGGCCAGTAGCCCCTCTGGCCTCTTTTCCAGGACTATCCTAATTTAGTTGAGTGTAATCACATAAAAACGTATCACAAGCTAACATACAACAAGTTTAGAATGACTATGGGAAACTCAACTTCCATAGGAGTTGAAAGGAGAGAGAAGATTTTAGTTATCTTCTCTCATCATCAGACTATCCAAATTGCAATTTGCAGATACCCACAGAGGAACAGAAAGAACAAGAAAAGGAAAGGAACAGAGGAAAGATAGAAGGAAGAGGAAAAGGCAGAAGATTTGCTCCAGATGAAGTCAGTCAATCAGAATGGTATTAACATGTACTGAGTACCTTCTATGTATAAGGCATAATGTGTCAGGAATATTATATCTTACCACAACTACTTTATTGAAGTTTTATACCTATGTCTGAAGATCAGATAACTGAGGGTTAAATACTTGCCCCAAATTACACAGCTAGTAAGAGGACAGAGCCAGAACCATGGCTTTAAATATACTAACTCTTAAACCATATTTTGATACTTGGACAGTGTCTGTTGGGCTTTGCACAGGTACTATGGGGAACATACTATCGATTAGTAAATTTTCTACCAAGCCTAATAAAACTTATAATCTCAAGTTGGAGATGAGTTATATAATATATTAATAAAAGACATAATGCATGTAAAGCCCACACAACTCCTGGCATTTACGAAATGCTCATGTATTAATTGCTGCTATTATTATTAAAAGTGGAATGTTATATGGGCTACACAGAAGTGAAAATTACAGCAGAGGTTGAGGAGGTAAGAGATTTTTTTTATTACAGTGATAAGAAAAAGACGGCATGAAGAGGTAACATGTGTACTGAGTTTTGAATAATTGGAAAGGATCTTGAAGAGGCAAATTTGAGGACTGAGGGTGGGGAGCACTCAGAGCAGCACAAGCAGAAGCTTGGAACCAGGAAAGATTTCCATGTGGAGCATCAGGTACATGCAGGGACAGGGGATGGAAAGGTAGCTTGGGGTCAAATCAAAGAGAGACTGAAATCCCCTAATAAGTTTAACTCCATCCTATAGGCAAATGTAATGAATTGAAGGTTTTTCACCCCTTATTAATTATAGTTGCTCATTTATAGGACGAGGAAGAGAATTCAGGAATATTAGGAGTGCACCAGAAATAGAGCTGGCAAGATGTAACAAAAACAATAGTTAAGATAATGTGAGGGGAGGGGTGTGATTCTATTTAAAAAAGAAAAAAAAAAAAAGAGTCCTCAGATTTGATAGGTTAAGAATTACCCCTAAAAGGATTCTCAACTTTCAAACCGTGGTGGCTTAGATAATAACGCTGTCATTACCAGAAACAAAAATCGGATAAAGAGATGGGTTTGGGGAGGAAAGGGATGATAGACTCACTTTTAGCCATGTTGAGGTTGAGTTCCAGGAAAGCTGCAAACTGGCAAAATCCAAAAGAAAAGCATGTAAAATGTAAAACTGGGGGGAGGAAATTTTAGCTGAACCCGTGAAAACGGTGGGGGCTAAGTGAGGGTAAAAGATTAAGGTTGCTGTCTCAAAGGAAACATCGTGCAGCCAAGAGTACGAGTGAAGTGTTAACTCTGGGAAAGAGTAAGAATACTTTTCCTTTGAACTATGCAAAGAAGAGGAAGAAAGTATAAGTGAAATCAGTAAGAACTATTTAAGAAAAGGAAAGATCATTTTCTATAAGAAGGAAAGAGGCTCTAATTAGATTCTGAATACTAATGAAAAGATTCCACTGTGAGGATTTAACTGGAAATCAACAAGAAGTCAATAAGAGGATTGTTAAATAGTTACAGATATCCAATAAAAGTTAGACAAAATGTAAATCGTGATATATATATACATATATATAAATTGTGATATGTGTGTGTGTGTGTGTGTGTGTGTGTGTGTGTGTAAAATCGTGAGAGCCATTTTGATTTTGTAACCTCTAATAGCATGATCGGCCGAGAAACTGGACGATGGGGGCCCTCGTGGGCAGAATGCACACATGGTACAAAACATCCAGTGACAAGAAATTCTAAGGGTGACAGCAAAATCAACACTGAAGAAGATGACCATAAGCTCTACACTGAGGGGTGAGATAAATTAAACTGAAAGGTACTAAACGGCCAAGGAAAAATGGAGAACTAAAGCTCAGACCAAATGAGATAAGAAAAGTTCGGAAGAAGTGGTACAAGAGGATGAAGGTAAGAAAACTGTGATCAAAGAGAAAATACTTTTAAATTCAATATTATGGAGACATTGCAACAAGGCCAAAGCAGTATGTTCAATGGTTAACATTGAGATGAAACTCAGTGAAAAAAAGAAGAAATGTAAATGCCCTCTCCCACACCCACTGGCAAGAAAGCTCCACGAGGGCCCACTCCACAGTGCCCAGGTATGTTACACATCTCAAAGTACTCAACAAACCACTATACATCATCTGTTTGTTCCTAAATTCCTTCATTATTTCTTCATTTAACTACCCATTATTGAGCCCTCTTAGAACACCAAGTTCTGGGAGGGGGAATGGTTGAGAGTAGTTGTTGCATTAGTAATGGCAACCAATATTTATTGATTTCTTATGACAGCTAGGCATTATTTCAACAAATTTTTATTTAACTCCTTTAATGGTCAAAACAACCCTATGAAGTAGGTCCTTTCATTCTCCTTGTTTTATAGATGAGGACACTGGAACTCAATAAATTCAATGTCAAGAGCTGGCGCCAAAGCCAGGTTCTTTCTTCACCACACTTCACTAACTGTAGGAAGAGGATCTTTACCTTTTTGTCAAATTAACATTTAATTACATATTTCTAAATGTCCTATCCTCTGCATACATTAACTTTAGAAAAAAATATAGAGAGTACTTTTATGTATTGCATGTATTTTAAAATATCAAAACTATCAGAGTCTAAGACTTCTCAAAGTTATCTTTTTCTTCCTGTTATTCCCAAAGACACATAAGCTATCTTCTTAGCAAAAGCTCATAAATTCTAAAATTGGATCAAATTAGGTACCTGACCTTCATGATTCTGCACCCTAACTGGGGAGGTAAGAGTTATATACCTATTGTATGTTACAAGATAAAGAAGAGGAAGACTTAGTGGTGTGTGCAATGAGTGTGGCATATTGTTTTGAATTTGGGGAATGGGTCAGTCAGCGGCAGGGCTCCACAAAAGAGGTCAGCCCTGAACTGGGCTTTGAAGAAAAGGAGCAGTATGCCAAAGCAGAGCGGAGGCAGATGGCATTTCAGGGAGACAGAGCATCACATGCAAGAATGTGGAGACCAGAAATGAAAAGAAGTGTTCAGAGGAAAACAAGTAAGCGGCAGCACTCTAGTAGGTTTATGTAGGGCTACAGTGACATAAATGTCAAGAAGAGCAAGCTGAGCCCTGACCAGTGTGGCTCAGTTGGTTAGGCATCATCCCACAAAGAGAAAGGTCTCAGGTTCAATTCCCAGTCAGGGCACATGCCCAGGTTGTGGGTTCGGTGCCCAGTTGGGGGCATATGAGAGATAATCAATCCATGTTTCTCTCTCGCATCGATATTTCTCTCCCTCTCTTTTCCCCTCCCTTCCCCTCTCTGTAAGAGTAAATAAATAAAATCTATAAAAAAAAGAAAAAAAAAAGAGCAAACTGAGATTGACCATGAATGTCAGTCTAGCCAACTGTGGAGGGAATTTCATCTGCCACATTTTGTCTAACAGAATTCTTAAATTAATTATCTTCATATAAAACTGAATGTCAACAGTAACTGAAAATTTTTTAAATTTAAAAAAACAAAACACAAACCACTTATCTGCTTACTAAATTGCAAATGTGATAAAATGATGCCAAAGTCATTTATTCAACTGACTAATTACAAAAAAAACCCTGAAGAAATTGGTTTTTAAAACCAACAATGAAGTAGCTTTTAAAAAGCATTGCGCACCCTCGATCCTACCCCCTTTGGCTTTGTCCACGTGTCCTTTACACATGTTCCTTGACAACCGTTCTCCTGTTTTCCCCTATTATCTCTCTGCCCGCTCCCCTCTGGCTACACTGTCAGTTTGTTATTTATTTCAATGTCTCTGGTTATATTTTGCTTGCTTGCTTGTTTTGTTGATTAGGTTTCACTTATAGGTGAGATCATATGGTATGCCTTTCACCATCTGGCTTATTTCACTTAGTATAATGTTCTCCGGATCCATCCATGCTGTTGCAAAGGGTAGGAGCTCCTTCTTTCTTTCTGCTGAGTAGTATTCCATTGTATAAATGTGCCACAGTTTCTTGAACCATTAATTTACTGATGGGCACTTAGGTTGCTTCCAGCAGTTGGCTATCATAAATCATGCTGCTATGAACATTGGGGTGCACAGGTTCTTTTGAATTGGTGTTTCAGTGTACTTAGAGTATAATCCCAGCAGTGGGATTACTTAAGTCATTTCCACAATTATCTGAATCAAATCTGTTCAGTAAGTTTCTTATTATATAAAGCTTCTCATGCTTCTACTCATATTTTGCTGTACAATTAATTTTTTGCCCAAATTTTTTAGGAAAAAATAAGGTGCACATTATACATGGGTAGTACCTAAAATACTTTATATTTGTTCTTGTGCTTTGTAATTATGTTACATAAAATTTTTTGTACCATAATATGTTCAGAAATAAATGCTAAAATTCCTTTACAATACAAAAACTAAGTATCTAAATATAAATAAAAAATTGAATTAAAGTTTTACAAAAGCATAGCTCATACAGTAATTTACAGATCTCCTAGTTCAGCTCATATTCACTTCTAAGTCTCTTTTTTTATTTAAATTATTTTATTGTTGTTCAATCACAGTTGTCCATATTTTCTCCCCATCCCTTCCCCCCACCCCCTGCAAACCCACCTCCCTCCCTTGCTTCCACGCCCCCTTTGGTTTTGTCCTTGTGTCCTTTATAGTAGTTCCCGAAAACCCTTCTCCCCACTGTCCCCTCCCCCCTCCCCTCTGGCTATTGTTAGATTGTTCTTAATTTCAACTTCTAAGTTTCTTAATAACCACATCCTCAAATAATATTTTTAATGCTTCTATTTGAACATTTTCAAGCGATGGGGAACTCAGCATGTTGTAGGATGCCTTATACCAGTGATCACCAAGCTTTGTGGCACCAGGGACAGGTTTCGTGGAAGACAATTCTTCCACGGACCAGGGCAGGACGGGGGTGGGTGTGGGGGGTGGGAGACAGGAGTTGGAGCTCAGGAGGTAATGCAAGCTGCCTCCATAGACAGGGAGGAGGGAGATTATAGACCCCTGCCCTATACTACCTTGTCTATTCACGCCAATTCCTCGTATAGGACACACGTGTAGAGAAAAGGGGTGATAAAACATGTTTTCTATAATTCAATCTTGTAAATTAAAAGAAAATCCTCTATATGCCACAATGTATGCTCTTTCATTGGAGAATAAACATAGAAAACTATCTTCAGTATGGCAGAGTAGACACTTGGTGTTTTTGTCACTCAGCATCTTATGTTCATTATTCTAACTTTACTTGGGTTGGGGGACATGGGGGCAGACCATCTTCCATTCTATCAGCAACGTGTGTGAAGCAGGTAACATCTCAGCTCCAGGGATGGAGCACTGACTGTGAAACTGTGACTGGTCAGGGTTGGGAACATAACTGAAGGGAAGGTGATCAGCACTAATCCTATTAATCCTATCACATCCAGAAACAACAATAATGGACTTGGATGGAGTCCCAACAAGAGTTGGCTGAAATTGCTGCAACCATCTTACCACCGAAAAAGGAGAACCTAACTAAAAATGAAGCCAACCCAGAAGAACCGGAATTGAAAAATGGAGATTGGGGATCTGGGTCCTCATGACCTCGTTTAAGTGCCTACTTCAAACCACACCTAAGCCAGGTTTGCTTTTTTCTTAACCAGTTTGGGTTTTTTCTTTCACTTCCTTTTCAGAAGACCACCCAACACATGTGGTAATTGCCAAATTCTTTAACAAAAAAGTAAGTCAACTTCTCAGCACTTATCTGCTGTTAATGCATTGTATATAATTTGGTTATATTAATAACCAACTATAGAAACTAAACTTAAAAAAGGAATCTGGCACATTTTAACATGGCATTTCACTTTCAACATTGCCTTGTACTGTCTCATTTCTAGATAAAAATCAGTATTTTACTATAACTTTACTATACATTATATATAACACGGTAATGGTAAGAATAAGCAACTCAGAAATTCAAATTTTTCATTACAGCATTATCACAGTTATTTAAGAAAACAGAAAACAAGACCAAAAAACCCCCCAAACTAATAAACTATCCAGAAGCCATGTAAAGGCTCTTACTTGAAGCTGAAGAGTATGTCGAAGAATTGTTTCTTCTAAGGCATGGATCCACTTCTCTCGCTCATCAGCATCACGAGCTGGAATAAAAGATTATAAAAATTAAAACCTTAACTTCTACAATATAGCTCTATTGAAAGTAAAAATTTTAAACCATTATGCTAATAGAGAATGTTTTTGTTGTGCCATTTTCTTAATAGGTTCACCCTTCTAACCTCCACATATGCTGTCTACTTCCAGCAATTTATAAAAAGAGGAGTAAAATTGTTTTCAATAGTAGACAAGTTCCCTTTCCACTGAGAACAACTAGAAAAGCTAGAATAATTATTTAAAAACAACTGGTTGAAGCTATCAGAAAATAACAAGGTAGTAAACAATGAACAGGGCAAGGTCTAGAAGTCAAACATCTAGAAGATAAGCCTGGTATTTTGGGTCACTATATGTACTGTAAATTCCAGGAGAGGAATTATAGACTGAGCAATAGCTTAAAAGCCTTGTCAACATGTGTGGGTAGGGGGTATATGAAAACACTAAATAAACTATGTACTTTCTAACTCAATTTTTCTGTGAACCTAAAATTGCTCTAACGTTGAAGTCTATTTAAAAATAAAAATAAGATGCTTTGTAAGGCCAAAAGTTAGAAACTATAGCCCACCAACTGTGGGGCCTTTGGTGAACAGGTCATGTTTTGATTGGGATCTCAAAGGGCTGTACCTTGGGATTAAGAATAAAAGAATTAAAACAACTGCTCAGCCATCTGGGTGGCCCAGAAAAGTCATGATGCCTGAAATGGATTAAAACAACCCCAGGGAATTAGTGACTCTAAGGCACCTGGCTAGCAAAAGCACATGAAAATCTTTTCTGCAAAAGAAAGCATCTTAGCTGCTAAATTATTTCTAAAAACAGTTTTCAGATACATAAGCAAAGATAACCAAGGACACAATGAGACAAAACTGCACATAAATGAAAACCAAGAGAAGAGAAACAGGTCAAAGGAGCTCCAGATATTTGAACAAACAATCCCAAGCTTTGGAAGTAACTATGCTTACTACATTCAACAAAAACTAGAAACTCTGACAGAGACTTAGAAACCATTCTATAAATAATAGATTTTTATTTAAAAATTTTTCAATTATAAATAATATAGTTTTAAAATAAACATAAATCCTAAAACTGAAAACATAGTAATAAGCAAAATTAAGAACTCAATAATGAGTTTAACTGAAGATTAGATCAAATAAAGAGCAGAAGAAACTCATCAGAACAAAAAAGAATGAGTCAAAAGGATACAAAATGTAGAAGAAAGGGTAAGCAACAGAGAGTGAGAGGGTGTAACATCAATGTAACTGGAACACCAGACAAAGACAAAAGAAAAAATGAAAAAGCAGCACTTTTTGGCTGAGAATTTTTCAAAACAAATTAAAGACACTAAGCCACAGATTTCAGAAACCCTAAGAATTCCAAGAAGGATATTTGGTTTACAGCAAAAATTACTGTAAACCAAATATATAGAAAATATCTTAAAAACAGCTAGGAAAGGGGTGGGGGTGGGGGCAGTGGAGTGTAGGGGGTAGACATATTACTATATTACTTTCAAAGAAACAACAATTAAATGTAGCTAAAATCTCAGAAGAAACAATAGCAACCAGAAGACAATAGAGTACTACATTCAATGGTTGAAGGATGTAACTTCCAATCTAGAATTCAGTGAATAAAAAACCTTTCAGGAATTAAAATAAAGTCACTTTCAGGTCAACAAAAACAGGGATTTTGTCACCAGCAAACACTCAATGAAAATTTTAAAAGGCATCCTTCATGCATGAGGAATAATAATGGTGAAGGAAAGTGGTAGAAGCAGGAATGAATACAGAACAACAAAAATCATGTTACATGGTAAAACTAAGTAAATAGTTACAAATACGGTAAGAGAGAACCAAAATGACTTTTGGGTGTTACCAATTAGATGAGAGGTTATCACTGTGAATCCATGGTTTTAAGTATATGTGTAAATAAATGCATACACAAATATGGACATGGATACACATGTGTGCACACACATGTGCACATACACACACATGCATGCATAACAGTCATACATTCTGTAGCTCTGAGAGGTCCTGGCCGCCATGATTCCCAACAGGAATAAGTACACCTGGCACCAGGTGTTGATTTCCAAATACCATTCCCCACTGAAAGGAACAGGGTTCCTTGGGAAAATTGTTGACCCCGTAACTAAGACAGGGAAGGCAGAAAATAAGCCTGAAAGGTCTTTTTTGTGTGGGGGCCAGGAAATAAGAAAGGAAATACTAAAAAAATGATAGGGACATGTCAAAAGAAAACAAGTCAGTTTAAAGGGAATTCTACTGGCCAAATCAAGGACAATTTGAGCATCAAAATAAATAATGATAGTAACAAATTTTAATCCATTGAGTAAAACAGGAAAACCATGAGTTACTACTGATATACACATTGAAGGTTTGATGAGGAATGGGATCTTAGCATAGCTACAAAATACACCCCTACAAAATATTAATTAAGAAAGGAAAAAGGTAGTATTTAACAACAAAAGTCTGGCAGATACTGCCTTAATCAGGTGATCAAAGTAGTTGTCATCAGTAATAGGACAAATTGAAATCATTTCAGTGATCTTTGGGACAAAGATAATATAATCTGAACCAAATCATAAAGAAACATCAGAAGAAAACAAACTGAAGGACGTTCTACAAAATAATTATTCCATAATCTTTAGAAGTGTCAAGGTCATAAAAGTCAAGGAAAGACTAAGAAACTGTTCCAAATTAAGGGAGACTAGAGAGAGAGAGAGACAGAACTAAATGCAGGATGTGATTCTGAATCATATCCTCTTGCTATAACCGACATTTCTGGGACAACTGGCAAAACTCGAATAGAGTAAGGATTGGTTGGTATTAATGGATCTGGTTTTAATGGTTGTATACACAACAGGAAAATTTCCTTGTTTGCAGGAAATATATAGTAAAGTATTCGGGGGTTATGGGACAGACACTTAGCAATTTACTGAAAAACAAAATGGTTCTATGGGGAGTTGTTCTTTGTATTTATTGTAACTTTTCTGTAAGATTCTTTCAATTTTTAAAAAATTATACCTAGCCCTGGCTGGTGTGGCTCAGTGGATTGAGTGCTGGCCTGTGAACCAAAGGGTCACTGGTTCAATTCCCAATCAGGGCACCTGCCTGGGTTGTGGGCCAGGTCCCCAGTAGCAGGCACTAAAGAGGCAACCACACATTGATGTTTCTCTCCCTCTCTTTCTCCCTCCCTTCCTCTCTCTAAAATAAATAAATAAACCTTTAAAAAATTATACTTAAAACATTATGATAAATCAAGGAAGACATAAATAAATGAAAATATCATTTTATGGATTTAAAGACTCAGTATTATAGCAACTTTCAAATTGATCTATAGATTAAATGCAAAGTAAGTTAAAATTCCAAAAGGCATTTTTGGAATTTGTCAAGTTGATTACAAATACAAATGGTACAAAAAGTTAAGAATAGCAAAGGTTTTCTTGAAAAGAGAGAAGTATTCTTAGAGGGTTTACTCAATTAAATATAAAGTCTTAATTACAAATCTACAGTAAGTAAGAAAATGTGGTATTGGAGAAAAGACAGATAAATAAACCAATTAATAGAGCCCAGAAACAGGCCCACTCATATATATGGACACTTGCTTCGTGACAAATGTGGCACCAAAGAGAATAAAGTAAAAAAATAATCTTTCAATAAATGGTGCTAAGACAAAATTTTTAAGAAATGAAGTCTGACCTTACCTTGTACTATATACAAAAATCAATTTTAGGTGGTTCCTTAATTCTCAAGTGTGAAAGAAAAACAATAAAGTTTCCAGAAGGTAAAACAGGAGAATATCATCATAACCTTGGGATAGAAAAGAAACTTCTTCTTAAAAAAGAAAAAATCTTATTTATTTTAAGAGAGAAGGGAAAAAGGAAGGAGAGAAGAGAGGGAGAGAAACATTGATTGGTTGCCTCTAGTACACACCCCCACCAGGGACCAAACCTGCAACCCAGGTATGTGCCCTGACTGGGAATCAAACCAGTGACCTTTTGCTTTGTAGATTGATGACCAACAAACTGAGCCACAATGCTCAGGGGGGAAAAAAAGCTTCTTAAACAGGATATGAAACTCCTAATTATAAAGAAAATAACTGATAAATTTAACTATCAATACATCAAAGTTAAGATTTTTGGTTCATTAAAAGACACCATTTAGAGAATGTCATGATAAGTCACTGTGATACACAGAGTTAAAAAATATGAACTTTACATCCCTGTCCGGGTAGCTCAGTTGTTGAGAGTGGCGCCCCAACACGCCAAGGTTGCAAATTCAATACCTGGTCAGGGCACATACAAGAATTAACCAATGAATGAATAAATAAGTGGAACATCAAATCAATGTCACTGTCTGTCTGTCTGTCTCTCCCTCCCTCCCTCCCCACCCCTTCCCTTTTCTCTGTCTCTAAAATCAATATTTAAAAAAATACGACTCTACAGACAAAGGAAGACAAATACCATATGATTTCACATATATGTGGGATCTAGAGAATAAAATAAATGAACAAACAAAAACAGACTCATGATGCCCTGGCTGGTATAGCTCAGTGGACTGAGCGTGGGCCTGTGAACCAAAAGATCGCAGTTCAGTTCCCAGTCAGGGCACATGCCTGGCTTGCAGGCCAGTTCCAGGCAGGGGACCCACAAGAGGCAACCATACATTGATATTTCTCTCTCTCTCTCCTTCCCTTCCCCTCTAAAGATAAATAAATAAAATCTTAAAAAAAAAAAAAAACAGACTCATGGTCGCAGGGTACAAAAGGATGGTTGCCAGAGAGGAGGAGGACTGGAGGTCGGGGGGGGGGGGGGGGCGGGTAGGCAACGAAGGGACAAGGATTGAGAAGCACAAATTGGTAGTTAGAAAATAGTCATGGGGATGTAAAGTTCTGCATAGAGAATATAGTCAATAATATCGTAATAACTATGTATGAGTACTTACTTGGCACCAAGTAGGTACTTTGTAAATATATAACTGTTTAATCACTATGCTGTGCACCTGAAATTAATATACAGTAATGTTGATGCCAACTGTAATTAAAAATAAAATTAAAAGAAAAAGAACAGGGACTCTAGAGCTAGAATGCCTAGGTTCAACTGTGAGCTTTGCTGTTTATTAACCATATGTCTTTCAACAAGTTGCTTAACCTTTCTAAAGCCTCAGTGTCCTCATTTCTAAAATGAGGACAGTAATAGTATCTATCTCATAAGATGACTGTAGATTTTAAATAAGTTAATACTAATCTAACACATAGATAGGTACCAAGTTCACCAGATTCTTCCTTGATAGAGTTAGTTCCACTCTATCCTTTCTTTCAATTCCTACTGACAACATGCTGGTTCGAGCGCTCCTACAGTCTCTTGCCTATAAACAAAATACCACCACAAATGTAGTATATGCACTAGGTCCTGCTGTCTTCAACACAGCCTGCATACCTCACTCAGAATGCTGTTTCCATCAAAACCCTCAGCATTCTCCCATGTCCTGTAGAATTCACCTAACCTCCTGAACAGTAAAAACCCTCCATATCTTCTAATTCACGTCTCTTTTACGGGAACCAAACCATCTTTATACATTGACCTATAAACACTCTTAACTGAATGATCTTCCCTTTCATGGCATACTTCCCCCTCTCGAACTGTAGCACAGACTGTACCCTCCTTCCCATCTATCTAAACCCCACATCACTCAGAACACGGAATCTTGGTTCTCCTCAAGGAAGCCTTACCTAACTAGTGCAAAAGCAGTGATCTGTAGGGAACCACTTCGCATGGCGTGGAAATGTAGCTCAGCTTCCACATGGAAAACCAGTGCGGAGCCAGTGGCACGCAGGACCACACCCACAGAGAGGTTTTCCCATGGGGAATCAGGCCTACATTGTACCTAGACTGCTATGAGACTTGCTTTTGCTAAAACTCCCTCACCCTGAATTGAGGCAGCAAGTGCTTACTGAAACTTCCTAAAATCTGAGCTAAACCTCCCAAGTATGGAGTGTGACTGGTTCAACCACTTTCCCCCTTGGTCTACAACATCCTTTTCTTTGAAGTAATTAGCAACATTCTTTCCTTTGTTATCTGTAAAAGGTAATCACCTGCAGCAACCCTGTGCATAGTAAATGAGGACTACCCTCCATGTAATGTACCCAGAGAAGCAATAAAAGCCTGTCCAGGCGGGGGTCGGGGCGCTGTCTCACTTAGAGTGTGGCCATGATGTCCCTTTTACTCCGAAAGATTTCTGTAGTCCATGTGTATTTGTTCACGAGCAGCCACAACATACACAGATCCTGCAGGCCAGGATCCGCATCAGTGATCTCTCACTCCTTTGAACTCCTACAGGACTTTTAAGTGCCAATTATTCTTTGATCAAGTATTTACTTACTACCTATAAAGTTGAAATCTTATACTGCCCCCACACTGTTATTTACACTTTTCACATGTTTATGTTTTATATCTATGGTTAAAATTTAAGTTATCTGATAATAACCATACTGTTTAACATAGTACTAGATATATCCACCCATCCTTCCATTCTACCGTCCATCCATCCATCCATCCACCCATCCACCCACCCATTTATTGCATAATTATTGTATACTAAGTACTGTGTAGAAACTAGGGATATAAGTTCAAATAAGAGCCAGGCCCTGCCTCTATGACAGGCATCAAGTGATAGAGAGATACATTCATAAACTAACAGCTGCTACTATACACAATGACTGATATGACCAGAGAGGAAATCAGTGTAAGCATAGAGTTCAAAACCTATCACAAGGAAGTGTGTTTGTGGAGGTGAATTTGGGGAAGGCTTATGGACCAAAGAGATCAGAGTTGAGCTTTAAAAAATGAGCAGAAATTAGAGTCAAAGGTTCAAGTGTGGGTGTGGATGTGGAGGGGGAGGGAGGGAGAGAAAAAGGAAGGGGATGAAGAGAGGTATGGGGGGGGTCACTGACAGGAAGCCATTCAAAGTAAAGAAGACAGAATAAGGCAAATGTGTGACAAATTACTATATGAGGATATAGGACTAAACAGAAAATACAGCCCATGCTTTGCTATTTTTTTCTAGTGTTGACCTTACCAAGTCATTAATGCCGTCTGAATATTCATTTTAACACCTTCAAATCAGAAGCTTGCTGGCACAAAGATGATATATAGACCAATGGAACAAAAGAAGAGAGCCCAGAAATAAACCCTTATATGTAAGGCCAAATAATAAAAACAGAAAACAAGGTTGCCAAGACCACACAATGGGGAAAAGACAGTTTCATCAACAAATGTTACTGGGAGAACTAGACATCCACACATTCCAAAGAATGAAGATGGACCCTTACTTTATACCAGGTATAAAAATTAATCAAAATGGATGAAACACCTAAATGTCAGACCTAAAACAATTAAACTCCTAGAAGAAAACATAGGGGGATATCTTCAGAACATTGGACTTAGCAAATATTCCTTAGATATGACACCAAAAGCAGAGGCAACAGAATTTTTTAAAACAGACAAATGGAACCACAATGAACTTAAACACTTCCGGGTATCAAAGGAAATAATCAACAGAGAGAAAAGGCAACCTACGGGAATGGGAGAAAATACTGCAAATCATATACCTGATAAGAGGTTAATATCTAGAGAATATACTATATAAGGAACTTCAATAACACATGCAATAACAACAACAACAAACTTGATTTAAAAAAAAGAGCAAAAGGGTTAACAGATATTTGCCAAAGAAGACATACAAGCAACCAGTGAGCACAGGAAAAGATGCTCAACATCACTAATCATTAGGGAAATGCAAACCAAAACACAATGAGATATCACCTTCCACCCATGAGGATGGCCACGCAAAATGGCCATCCATTGATGTTCTTCAAAAGAACAGAAGTAGTAATTGTTAGCAAGGATACAGAGAAGTTGGAATGCTTGTGCCCCGTTGATGGGAATGTGAAATGGTACAACCATTATGGAAAACAGTATAGAGGTTTCTCAGAAAATTAAAAACAGGAATACCATACAATCCAGCAATCTCACATCTGGTTATACAGTGAATTCAAAGAAATTCAAAGCAGAATCCCAAAGATATAGTTGCACATCCGTGTTCATTGCAGCATTACTCACAATAATCAAAGGTGGATGAACTCAAATGTTTATTAACAGATAAATGGATAAAGAAAATGTAGCATATATATACAATGGAATATGGGGCAGCATTAAAAAGTAAGGAAATTCTGACACATGCTACAACATGGATGTATCTTGAGAACACTGTACTACGTGAAAGAAGTCAGGAACAAAAGGACAAACACTGTATCAGTCTACTCATATGAAGTCCCTAAAGCAGTCAAAACTATAGAAACAGAAAGGGGAAATGTGATCACCGAGGGCTGGGGAGAAGGGGTAGGGGGAATCGGTGTTTAACTGATGCAGATTTCAGTGTTACAAGATTAAAAGTTCTAGAGACTGTTGCACAACAATGTGAATATACTTAATGTTACTGAAAAATGGTTCAGTTGGTAAATTTAATGTCATGTATTTTTTATAATTAAAAAATAAACTGGGGGCTTGGACTAAATTGCCCTTTCCAGCTGAAAATGCAATATTCTATTACTCTGACTAACCTAGTCCACCTTCTCTCAATTCTCCCATGAGCCAGTAAGCAAACCTGTACTCTGCTGGATCTACTAGGGAAGTATATTTGTCTATATGAAGTACCAATGAAGTGCATGGTTCTTTACTCAATCATAATAAATTATTTGTTCACATGAGAAGTAAGAACAGAGTAATGATATACAATTCACAAACCACCTGCTGAGGAAGCTCTCTAGAAGTAAAATTAAACTTTTGAATAAATCCCTACTAAAATGGTTCAATTTAATTAGTGAAAACAACTTTTAAATAGTACATTATGTTCCTTATACACATAAAGACTGGTTAACTCTTCCTCCCTCTTTTTATGAAGGTTATAAACTGTATTTTGCTGTGTATAATGTGCTCCCGTGTATAATGCATGCCCACATTTTTGTGCACATTATACATGAGATTATTACACCCATGGAATGTACTCATTACACCCATGCATAATGCGCATCCTTATTTTTCCCTCAAAAATTTGGGCAAAAAAGTGCACATTATACATGGCAAAATACGGTATTCAACTTATCTCTAGAATTCTTATCTCTAGCTCCTACCTCATTACATTTTCAAGCTCTCTTTCCATTCTCTGAGCCAGCAAACTCTAAATTTTGTTTGGCTCTGACCCACGATAAATACAATTTGTAGAATGACACAGTTCACAAATACATATACACATATATGTGTACACAGACATATACATATAAAACTGGAACATTAGTTTCACAAAACAGTGTTTGCTTTTACTACATGTCATACGCACTGGTGTTTCCTCTCTGCTGTATTTCACCTTTTTTGAAAATGCTGATCTTGGTCCACCAAATAGGATTCGCAATCCACAGTGAATTGCCATCTACGGTGTGGAAAACACTTCTCTATGCCACTCCAATGCCCCACAGAGCTACTGCTTTTCAGTACCTGTTAAGCAGTATAGGATAAAGACTAAGAAGGCTATCTCTGATGCGTAGCTTTGTCCTTATTCACCCAGACTTTGAGCATGTTTCTTAAACTCTCTGAGCTTTATTTTCTCATCTATAATGAGGATGATAATACTACCTACGGGGATTATAACAGTACCTAGATCTTACAAGGTTGTTGTAGGGTTTAAATGAGATCATTAATCTCTACAATATTTACCACAGTGCCTGACATATACTAAAATATCCCCATATTACACCACAGAGCCTTATGAGAAAACAAGTTCTATTAATAATCTAATAAATGATTAGCCAGAAAAAATGAGTGGGGAAGGGATTACTGATAAATTCTAACTTCTAATAATGACTGGTTTACATGGAAACAATATAAAGTGCACAGAAGGAAAAACAATATCCATCCAGGAAATAAAATACTTACATTTTCAGGATTTTATTCATATTCCATAGTCTTACACATAATTGAAGTAGGTTTTAAGACAAGTTTCTAAAACTCCTATACCTTGCTGCTCCTGATCCACTGCTTAAGAATCTCTTAGTCACATTTTCTTCTCCCTCTAACACGTACAGCAACTATGAATAAATTACTGCTTGTTCATGAAAGGAAGTGGTTATTTACCTGTTTTGTAATTGAAGTAAAACAAATAGCCTCTATAATCAGGAAAGCCTCCTTTTCTCTGAAAGTTATTGTGAAATGAAAACATTATGCAAAAACAATATTTACAAGATTAAATGCTGAGTAACTGCTCAAAATCTATGAAGCCTCAATTCACATCAGGTACTGTCTTGGAGATATAAGCAAGGATAAGGCAGACCATGATCTCAAGTAATTTGGTCTCCTGAAAAGTACCATCACTTGGTTTGGTAGTACACTGTTCAGTGGGGGGTTATCTTCACACATTCTAATAGCCTCTAGTATCTGCTTATTAGAAGCCTATGCATTCTTCTAGGCTATGCTAAAACATCATCTAGCCACACATGTTGTTCATGATAAGAGGATCTGCTCTGTCTTTCCTTAAATTTATTCAAGTATTTCAATATTTAGGTAGCATATAAATATGTGTCATATACTAGCCATTGTCTTAGGTATTAGGAGCACAACTTTGAGCAACAGTTTATAACTCTAGTCCAGCAATAATCAGAGTCCAAATCTACCTTTCCTATCTTAATTCCCAATATACTCTTCTATGAACCACTCAATTTCAGTTACATTATACTTAATGCTCACATGACTCAAGTTCCCAGCTTTTGCTCAAGGTGTTCCCTCAGTTGAAATGCCTGAATCTTGTCTCCGTGTAAATAATAAAAACTAACTCTATTAAGCATTTAATTTGTGTCAGCATGGTCTGATACATGTGTCTAAACATTTAACGTGTATTACCTAATTAAATCCTCACAACCAACACTTATGATCGGTATTATTATTAACTTCATTTTCCAGACTATAGACGGAGAAAGTTTAGTATTTTGCAATAACGACCGAAAACTTCCCTAGTCTGGTGAAGGAAAATGCCGCACGAGTCCAGGAAGCTCAGGGAGTCCTGAACAAGATGGCCCCAAAGAGGCCCACACAGAGACACATCATAATTAAAATGGCAAAGCTTAAAGACAAGGAGAGAATTCGAAAAGCTGCAAGAGAAAAGCAGGTAATTACCTACAAGGGAGCTCCAATTAGATTGTCATCATTCTCAACAGAAACATTTCAAGCCAGAAGGGAGTGGCAGGAAATATTCCAGGTAATGACAAGCAGGAACCTACAACTAAGGCTGCTTTACCCAGGAAGGCTATCATTTAAAATGAAAGAGAAATAAGGAGCTTCCCAGATAAGAAAAAGCTAAAGGAGTTTGTTAACACCAAACCAGTACTGCAACAAATGTTAAAGGGCTTGCTTTAAGAAGAAAAAGAAGAAAAAGGAGGAAATTACTTTAAAAATAAAATGGCACTAAATATGTATCTATCAACAATCACCTTAAATGTAAATGGCTTAAATGTTCTAACCAAAAGACAAAGGGTAGCTGAATGGATAAGAAAACAAGACCCATATGTATGCTGTCTCCAAGAGGCACACCTCAGATAGAAAGATACACACAGACTAAAAGTAAAGGATGGAAAAAGATATTTCATGCAAAATAGAAAGGAAAAAAAATGCTGGGGTAGCAGTACTTATATCCAAAATAGACATTAAAACAAAGGCTATAGTAGAAGGCAGAATAGGACACTACTTAATGATAAAGGGAACGATCCAACAAGAGGATGTAACTCTTGTAAACATTTATACACCCAATACAGGAGCACCGAAATATGTAAAGAAAATCTTGACAGACATAAAGGGAGATATTGACAGAAATATAGTTTTAACACCCCCACTGACTTCAGTGGATAGATCTTCCAGACAGAAAATCAGCAAGGAGACAGTGGCTTTAAACAACACACTATACCAAATGGATTTAATTGTATCTTCAGAGCATTTCACTCCCCCAAAAGCAGAATATACATACTTTTCAAGAGCACATGGAACGTTTTCTAGGATACACTACACGCTAGTACACAAAAGTTTCAATAAATTTAAGAAGACTGAAATAATATCAAGCATCTTCTCTGACCACAATGCTATGAAACTAGAAATCAATGGAAAGAAGAACACTGAAAAACATACAAAGAGATGAAGATAAATAACATGTTAGTATATTGTGATGACACTGTACCTAGAAGGAAACAAAAATAAACAAGAGTGTCAAGGCTTCAAGCAACCCTGGACCTGTTAATAAGCCTCATCCCATGCCCTTCTTGCTAGACAAAGTCCTTCTTGTAAGATAACAACAATAAGCCTTTCCACACTTTGGAGACAGTATGAAATAGAAGTAGAGCCAAAAACTCTAGTCAGAAAACTTGGGTTCAAGTCTCAGTTACACTATTTTTGTGTGACCCCAGAAGGACAGTACTTAACATCTCTGAGTTGTATCCACAAATTTCAAAAGGGGTTAATATCACCAACTACCTCAGAGGCCTCCTGTGAAAATCAGGTGAAATGAGATGCAACACTGGGGAGCCAGTGAAGTCAAGGGCCCTTAGGGCAAAATTACTTTATGATAATACTAGGATACCTCTGTGTGTTTTCACTGTGTTGACATCTGCACTGATGGTACAAGAGCAATGGTGGCAAAACTGCTGGCATCTTAGCAAAAATAGAGGCAATAGCACCAAAGATTCATTCAAAATACCATATAGACCATGGAATTTAATGTAATAGAGTATTTTCATATATAAATCTCACTACTATAGTTTCAGACTCCACATTGCAACTAACCCATAAGAAACTATCATTTGTTGAGTTCTGGCAAAGTATCACAGAATAAAATTCACAATTATCTGAAAAGGCTATTAAAATACTCCTCCTTTTTTATAACCATATGTCTGCATGAAACTATATTTTCTTCATATACTTCAACCAAAACCACATATCACAAAAGACTGAATGCAGAAACAGATGTGATAATCCAACTATCTTCTATTAAGCCAGACAGCAAAAAGATTTGTAAAAATGTAGGAGGTCACCTTTCTAATTTTTTTAATTTGGGGAAATGATTATTTTCTTGTAAGTTATTATTAGTATAATGGGTTTGTTATTGCTATTTGGAGTGAATAAATAATCTTTAAATCCCTTAGTTTGAATTTCTAACCTATAAACCTCAGGAGATGTAACCCATGTAAACAAAAGCTCTTTGGAGTCCTCAATAAGTTTGTAAAGACAGCCTGACACTAAAAAATTTCAGAATCATCCCTGGCTGGTGTGGCTCAGTGGATTGATTGCCAGCCTGCAAACCAAGGGGTCGCTGGTTCGATTCCCAGTCAGGGCACACACCTGGGTTGCAGGCCAGGTCCCCAGATGGGGGCCCGTGAGAGGCAACCACACACTGATGTTTCTCTCCCTCTCTTTCTCCCTCCCCTCCCCTCTCTCTAAAGGTAAATAAATTTCTTTTTAAAAGTTTCAGAATCACTGGTATATATTGTATGTGACTTCTTATTTGAGTACATATTGATTGCCTCCTCTACTAGAATGGCAGCTCCTAGAAATTAGAAGCTTGTTGGTCTTATTTGTTGTTGAATATCTAGCACTTAGCAAAGCACCTTGCATGTTTTGTAGGTACTCATTATATATTTGTGAGTGGGTACATGAAAGATGCTGAATAAAAACATTCCATTTAGATAATTAGGTGGTTCCAAGTGCCACAGACTATAATTTGTAACCAGTTGGGACAGGCTGAGTGCTCAGAGGGTGGCTTTTAAAGAAGGTAATAAAGAGGTGCGGAGAGAGAAAAACCAATTCACATGACACTAAATCTAAAGTAATCTAAACCATGTCTTGATATTCAGAAGGTCTAAGTGCCATAGTTTAAATAAACTGCTCTTCATAATTAGGACAGTGGCAAGATCAGATTAGAGAAAACATGATCTCTGTGCTTTATTACATTTTGTACAAGCTTCTATCAATGCACCTATAGCACAATAACGCTCATTTGTTAACATTTTTCCTTCCATTGCTCTGCAGTGTATTCCCTGAGCTCTGGGATGGAATCTGATGCAATAGCTTCTTAACATCTCAAAGCTTGACATGTTCTTGGAAAGTAACTGAAACTCATAATTACCAGAAAAATGATAATTTGTCATCTTTTTAAATGATACCTTCTCAGAGCTCCTGACCAGCATATACTAAACCCTGGGCCCCACACCAAGCATTCTCAATTCCCCAAATCCTGCTCTACTTTTTCACTTCTCCATTGTACTCACCCCATCACGCACACACACACACACACAACACATTTTTAGATTTATAGCCTGCCTCCTGCCACTACAATGTAAGCTCCACAAAGGCAGGGATCTTTATTTGTTTTATTTATTGATGTATCCCAAGCCCCTAGAATCATGCCAGGCAAACAAGTGCTCACTAAGTATTTGTTGAATAACAAATAATGATCCATTGATTTCAATATTCAATGTATGGTTCCATTTTTTATTTTTGGAATCTAAAAATAGTATTTCCAAAGAAATCCTAAAATTTCCTAAGAAATCATTATTTTTGCTTAATATCCCTTAAAGCTGCCATAATTGACTTCCTCAATTCTTATGAATATAGTTTTAGCTAAAGTCTCCAAACTGTCAAATAAAACACAAGCAAATATTGACAAAAGTTTCTCCCTCACAACCTCTGCTTTGACTATCTAAAGCCACACTGTGCTTCTCCTGGACAGTGTCAGCATTGTATTGGGCAACTGGTATCTTTGATTGAGGCAAAACAGACAAAAAAAAAATCAGATGTAGATTGATAGATTCTTTTCAATTCATTCTATAATCACATGCTTGTAAATCAACGTATCCCAACCAATCAAAAATCCTCACCAATTTTATATGTAAATAAACACTAATAATTTTAGTTTCTGCAGAAGATGTTTCCTAATTACTTTAACTCCAGGTTTTAGTGAAGAGGCCACTATTCCTTAAACTTGAATTTAAGAAAAATTAAGATTTAAGTTTTCAATCTTTAAGACTTACAATACTGACAGGAGGTAGAAATTAGGAATATCATTAGGAACAGGATGGTTTTGGAGAACTCACCCAGACATCAATAAAAAGGGTGATTTGACAGAACACGAACCAGAAAAGGGAAAGAAAGGAGTTAAAAAGTGACTTAGGGGGATAAAGAAAAGGTAGACTCTAATGGAGATTGTGAATCATTTGATGTTGAGACAGTGTAAGGGATGCAGATGTAAGGAAAGGGAAGGCTTCAAATTGGATAAACTGGGTAAGTAGAAGAGCTACTCCACATCATAGAGAACACAGGAGGAAAAACTGGCTGAAATTGGTGGGCTGAAAATTTTTATTTTGGGTTTAAAGAAACTCAGATTCAACTCTGAAATTTGGCAAACCTGATCTCCTGAAGAATCTTATTATCAAAAGTTTTACTGACTTCATTAATTAATAGTACTCAAATAAATGTTGCTATAGAAAAATATTCCCTTTTCCAGGAGAAGCCAAGAAGTAAAACACAGCTTTTGTTTTTGCTTAATTTATTTTTTATCGTTGTTCAATTACAGTTGTCCCACCTTACCCATGTATGCTAGGGAAGGGAAGAGGGAGAGAGAGAGACAGAAGAAGGTAATTTTGAGGAGCTGAAGCCACATCTCAGTTCATAAGGAGACACAGAGAACTTGAAAAACACTTTCACTGATTACCAAGGTTAAGGGTTATTCAGAAAAGAAGAACGATGTTACAGAATCACTCAACATTTAAATTAGGCATGAATTAGGAAACACAGAAGAAAATTAAAACATGTTAGAAAATTCAGTAATAAAACTAAAGCAAGGCAATTAAAATATACCTATAAGAAAAGAGAAGCTGGTACTTAATTCTCTTGTCTACCTCCAAGGCAAACAAGGTCAAAATAGGTGTGGCCTAACATGACAGAATCATATTAACAAGAAACTATAATGATCTATTTGTTACTTTAAATAGAATGCTTAGAGAGTTTCTGAAAATAGATTTTATTCCTTACATACTGAGAGTACAGAAGCCCTTCAGACTTAAAGTTTACAAATATATCTTCAGGATGTAAAGTACAGTAAAAGTACTTCTACATTATACTCTTACAATATTCCTAGTGAACAACATTTCTGAAGGCCTCACTCTTTGCCCTTACTAGCTCTCCAAGGATTTCTGCTCAAAGCAGAGAGACAGCAATATGCTACTTCCTTCCTTCTCTATATTTAGCTGTAAGCTCTTAATATAATATTTATTAATCTTTTTTTTAGTAAAGCATATATTTCCAGACCAAGTCTGCAATATAAACCCGGACATAACCTCAGTACATTCCATAAGCTTTAACTCTATCTTGTAAAACACAATCTAGATAAAGTAAAATGTCATTGATTCAGCCCTCCCTACAATTTAGGGCTCAAATCCTACTTGTAAGAATTTATACCAAAGTACTATGCTTAAACCAATTCACCAAATACAAATTAAAAAATTTAAAAATTTCATAATGATAAATCACACTAAAAAATACTAGAGCAATGTTAGTTTGGTTCTAATGTCTATAATAAAGCTAGAAAAGGAAATTTCTTTCCAGATAACCTATCACTCAGATTTGTTTCCCTCTGTCCAGCATGAACCAACCTGTCCACATTATTAACACTCAACTATGCACTACATTTATGGCATGACCCTGATTTCTCTCATTAACCTAAAAGTGTAGATTGCTAAAAGGAAAGGACTTACTTTGGCTCACATTCCAAAGCTCTGCAAGATGGCTCAAAAGTTCCACACAGAGCCCTGGCTGGTGTGGCTCAGTGGACTGAGTGCTGACCTGTGAACCAAAGGGTCACCAGTTCGATTCCCAGTCAGGGCACACACCTGGGTTGCAGGCCAGGTCCCCAGTGAGAGGCATGCGAGAGGCAACCACACATTGATGTTTCTCTCCCCCTCTTTCTCCCTCCCTTCTCCTGTCTCTCAAAATAAATAAATAAAATCTTAAAAAAAAAGTTCCACACAGAGAAAACGGTCAAGCATCAATTTATAAACATACTTCAAATAGTTATTTTCTATACTCACAGTCTTTCCATTAAAAAATCAAAGTATACCTTGTGCAAGTAAAAGTTGGTTACTATTTTTTGAGCCCTGCTATCTGCCAGGCATCATGTTGAGTATTTATGTGTATTTTTCTCTAATCTTACAATAATACTAGAGGTCAGTATTGCCAACCTCATCTTACTGGTGACCCCGCTCCACATTTAGGCTTCTTAGGTAGACAGGACTTCCTCTGCAGAGGAGGAATAAAACTGAGGAAATATTGTTGGCTTATTTTCCTCAACAACTTAAGTGTGCTCTTTCATTGATATATTAAAAGAACTCTGTAGTTAGAACAGGAATAAAATTAAATAGGGTGCAGGTCAACACTATTTAACTCCCTGTCCTTTAAGTCCATTCAGGGAACATTGCTGGGTCAGTCTTCCAAGCCTCCCTCACAGCTGGTGACAGATTGCTCACCTCATGCTGCATGCTATGGCTCATGCCAGTCTCTTCTGACCAATGTCCCAGCGCCCTTGCCTCAGCTTGGCCCCTGCCAAGTGACAACTAACAACTTGGATACACTGAGCACAGGGGAAACTTTGACAACCAAACCACATGACAGCACGAAAACATTCACTACTCTCAGAATAAGAAGCATGCTGTACTATTTAGAAGAGAAAACGGTAGTGAAGCTAGAACTGCAAAGAAGCTAAGACACAGTGAAGAAAGAAGACAGTGTGACCAAGGGTAACAAGGGACAGAAGGCATGAACAAGCAGCGCCGCGCAATGAAAATAGCGTGGGTTTGAATCCAGGCTTGGCCACTTCTTGTGCATGTTACCTTGAATTAAAAATTCCTCCAAGCCTCAGTTTCCTTATTTATAAAATGGAAATAAAAATACCTGTCTCATAAGATGTGTGGGGAACATATGAGGACCACAGTGCCTAACACAACACTAACTGTATCCTGAATAACTATTTGCTTCCTCTTCTTTACCCTTCTTTTATTCGTCAGACACTCACTTCTAGAATATAATCACCTTCCCCAGGAAGATACTGAATCAACCTCTCCAAGATTAAAAAAAATCCCATCGACCCCTATCCCCACTTGACTTAAATCACCCATAAGCAAGGGTTTGGCTCAATTCACTTTTATATGATCCCCTGATTCCTCCCACTAGGCAGTCACCCAAAGCAGATATCCTGATTAAAGCTAGCAATGCAGCAAAGATGCAGCTGCCTTGTAGTTTATCTGAATCATAATTCTTTTTTTCCAGGGGATTAGTCAAAATATCTTAGGGGACTACAAATTTAATGTTAAGAAAATGCAAGAATGAAACAACTCGGACTTATGTACTGGACTAAGGGTGCACACACATGGATGCACTGCAAAGCATCATGATCATGAGAATAAATGTTCACAAACCGCACGTAGAGTTAATGGTGGAGGCTGAAAAGACAAAGATGACCTTGGCAGAAGTAAGCATTTTCTTAGAGAATTCACCGGTTAGTTAGGCATCTAAAAGTAAAAATAAGAGGGTGTGCAACCTAGGCATTACCAGAAGATAGTTTAACTCAAGTATACTTAACCTGGAGTCCGAGAACTACCTGAAACTAAGCAACCAGGAAGCCTCCTCTAGAATAATGATTTTCAAAATGCGAGATCCTTGAGGACAGACACTTTGCTCTGCTCACTACTTTATACTCAGAAACTAGCCTAATGCCTGGTAAACAGTAAGCAGTCAAATATTTATTGGCAATAAGAATAGGTGAAAGAAAGAAAAAGAAAGAAAGAAGCGGGGGAGAGGAGAGAAGAGAAAAGAAAATGGATAAAATAAATTGAATGCTGGTATATTCTCCAAGTGCCTTCTAACTTCAACCAGAGCAACTGTATTTTTTTGTCTCAGCTTTGGCTTATAAATAAGATTGCATATGTAAAATGCTTTTATTAAAAGTTTGATAACCATGGAAAACCTATTGTTATTATTCCCTTCCCTGAACTCCTATTACAGTTACAAGGGCATGCAATTTAATGCTTAATTGTCCTTCAAGTTAGTTTTGAGTCCCCAAAGCTTCTTGAGAAATAAGATTATATTCTACATAAGCAGTACCTGCCTTTCAACTTTCATATAACCTCTACTTTCTTGTACAATGACTCCTCAGACTTGTACAATGACTTGAAATTTTTAAATCAGACAACTAATAGACATTTTGCACCATCATATGCATGGCATAAATCATGCCAGGCCAACAATTTAGTTTTTATAGCATCACCATCTCCACTTGAGAAGCAGTGATCCTGAATATATTTTAATATACTTTGCATTCTATTATACCATTCTTTTGATTAGTAGAAAATTAGGAAAATTAAAGTGTCAATAGGAGCAACAATAAACATAAATCTTATAAACATAATTTAACTGAGAAATCATTAGGCATGCTAAAACTGTACACCATTATCATCAATGGGACATTCAGACTTTGGTCCATAAGACTTTGGTTCATTGTCTATATATTCATTTTTGAAGGAAAATAATAAAATGTATGAATATAACTTATAGACAAATATGTCTAAAAGGCACACAGTCTACTTCATGCATATTTTCAGGTACACATTATATACTAAATTAAAGAAACACCTTTCTTTACATATCTTAATTTATTCTTCACACTAACACCTACTAAGCAATGTGTTTCCAAATTGGATAAAAAGATTACTTAACAATATATACTACCAATTTCTCAGATGATAGGGTAAATGAGTGAGTCTAAAACTATTCCCTACTCCTTTTCAAAAAGGACATATTTTTAAAGACACAAGCACACCAACAATAACAAAAATAGACAAAGAAATGAACACGCCATCCAACAAGAAATAAGCACATTAAATACATTTTGCGGGAAGCACTGGGTCAGCACTCCTTTAAAACTATAATACTCCAGCCAGGGCACATGGCTGGGTTGCCGGCCAGGTCCCCAGTGGGGACCACATGAGAGGCAACCACACATTGATGTTTCTCTCTCTCTCCTTCTCCCTCCCTTCCCCTTTCTAAAAAATAAATAAATAAATAAAATCTTAAAAAAAAAAAAAAACAAACTATAATACTAAGTACCTAGGTGGAACGTGAAGCAGAGGGGAGGATAAATCGATAATCTCTCTTGAAAGCAATTGGGGAGGATTGTTTCAGGAATATTAAAAATGGATCTTTTGTTCCGACAAATTTTTTTATGAATATATCTATCCTAAGGTGAACAGAGATTTGGTTAATGATTTATATACAAGGATTTCAGCATGGTATTATTTAAAATAGGGGGGAAAAACCTTTGTAACGCAGATGAACGGTTAAATATAATTATTCATCAAATGGAATGTTATGTATTCAAAATCTTAGAACTTAGAACATTTAGTGTTATGGGGAAATATTCGTGGCAATTTTTGAAGTTTAAAATATGGAAACTTTACTTACCCAAAATGACTCAATTTTTAAAAATACACACACACTCATCTAAAGCATCAGAAAAAAATCCAAAGCATGTTACTAATAATTATCTTCAGGTTGCAGGGTTATGGGTGATTATTAGTATTATCTTCATACTACTTTATATTTTCCCAAATTTCTACAGTGAGCAAGCACTAATTTTACTACTTAAAAATTATGGAGAAGGGAATGGTAAGATAAAAATATAAATGATTAAAAACATAAAACTAAATATCCACTCTAATCCTAGCTATTCACAATCCACACGTGGTTAAACTTGGGGAAACTATAATTTTAAATATTCAGGGATGATCTTGAACAGAATGCAAATTAGGAAGAAGAAAGGTAAAGCAGTGAGATCCAACCCTCCTACAGCAAACCCCCAATGTATGAATTCAGAAGCATTTCCCCATTTAACACCGACTGAAATGATAACATCTAATTAGAGAATTAGTTATAGCACCTTATACTCCCCTTACATAAAGTCTTAATGGTTACTCATTCTGTTTCTATTTAAAGAGAAGTTATCATGTAAAAATAGAAAATACAAAACTGCAGAGGGAAATTCTTTAAGTCAATAATCAACAGAAGATAATGAAATATTTTTACTAATAATAGTGCTGAAATGGCTGTGTTGTTTTTTTAACTCCTCACCAAAAGGATGTGTTTATTGATTTAGAGAGAGAAGAGAGAGAGAAACATCGACAGGCTGCCTCCTGCACACACCCTGACTGGTGATCGAACCTTTAATATCTAGATATGAGCCCTGTCAGGGAATCGAACCCACAACCTTTTGGTGTATGGGACAACATTCCAACCAGCCAGGGTGGAAATGGTTGCTTTTAAAACAGAAAACACAGGCCAGCAACCACGGGTTAGTCTAATGATGTGCTGTCTATTCTGCTAAGTCATTAATGATGCAGATGTGCCATGCTGAGTAGATTGACGTTAATACAGTAGGGGCGAAGCTGCCCTAAGACACTTGATCAATGTAACTTTTCTGATTAAACACTTTCCTTCACCACTAGGCTGATTTGTAGTAATTCTACATTTTCATAAATGAGGGAGCTCTAATGGACTGAATTGAAAAGGTCAGCTATCAAACCAATGAGAAATGACTTCCGCTAAGACACGTTCCAGAAGATTCTTTTAATTTAAACATTTTTAATGTTTAAAAATGTTGTATTTTGTCTTATGCAACTTGCACTGCTTCAAAAGTATATCCAAATAAATCTGTAAACAAATTTCATACTGTAAATCATTTTGGAGAACATACTACTTAAACTATGTGTTCAGTAAAATCCTTTGAAAGTGAAGGATTATTTTATGAAGAACTGATCATATACATATCCTTAATTTTCATCTTTAAAAAACTTAGATTTTCACACAACAGATTTGTTGAAGGCAAGACACCCCTTCTATGTAGGTTAGGCCATAGTACGAGACAATCGCAGATCAAGGCAGGGTCTCTTGACTCTGTGTCTCATTCTAGTATAAATTGGGAGTAATTCCGTCTAATGTATAAGGTTGTTGTGAGAGTGAACTACAGTAACAAGTGTTGAGACCTCTGGATGCAGACCAATGGTTCTCAAGTGTCAGAGTGCATCAGAAACACGACAGAAGGCCCATTCCTAGAGTTTCTGAAGCATCAAGCCTGGGGCCAAGCTGGAAATGCTGTTTCCAAAAAGCTCCCAGGTGATGCTGATCCTGCTGGGCTGGGACCACACTTCAAGGACTACTGATCTAGGCAGACCTGGGCAATTACCCACTAATCCTGGGTGCTTAGTTTCTCTGAAACTCAGTTTCTCTAACTCTAAAACTAGAAATAAAACCACCTCATTGTTGTGGAGTTTAGGAATTATGAAACTAACGTAAAGTGTCTGTTAAACACAATGCCTGGTTCATAGCAAATACTTAGTCGTAGTAACAATAGTTGTTACCACCACCAGTACTGCTACTGTTTCTAGCAAGTAATAAAGCATGTACAACATGAACATGGCAAAAATTTTTAATTACAGTAAACTGCATTGTAATTTATCATTCCTTATATTTTACATTAATTCATTTTCTGATAAAATTATAAAAGTTAATTATAAACTAGTTGACAAATCTCTACAATAACTTTTTGAGGCAGTTAAGAAAATTGCTCCAGAGCACAACTGTGTTCATAGTCCACGTGACCTACATGACCGCAGCCCACAGTTCCCTTATTATAAAATAAAACAATCAGAGTGCTTACTTCATAAGACTGTGAGAACTGAATGAATTAACAACTTAAGTAAAACTCTAAATAGAGCCTAGCATAAAATAAACATTCAATAAATATAGCTATCAATATTATTATGCCAATATGCTATCAGTAACATTATACATCATTACGTATAGTAAATTATTAAACAGATTCAATTTTATGTGAAGGTAAAATTCAAGTAGCTGGATATTTTCTAATTATTAGTATGAACTACAGACTAGTCTTCTATTAGGTTGAGCCATATGAACTGCTCATATGAAACTACTTTTGGCCTATAAAAACAGTACTTGTATTTCAAGTACTTTCATTCCATCCTTTCTGATCATTCCTTTCATCCTGTTGATGGTTTCACCCTAGTGTGCCCTGAGGTTTGGTCCTCATCTCTCTTCTCACTGGGATCTCCCAGACGGTTCGTACCTGCTACTACCATGGTTTAACCAGCAATTGAAGATCCAGAGGGTTTATCTATCCCATAGATGCATTTTGTTGGCCTACATATATCTATGTTTTTTAATCTGGACGTTTAACACACACATACTCAAATTCACACACACACAAAAATAAGGATTTTTGGCTTCATTGGAAAAACTTGATCTTGAACTTTGGACAAGCATTACTCAAAGCCTGAACTGTCTGGAACTAAGTAACAGCTGCCTCTTCAAACAGGGCTTAGCTCTCCAAATTGCTGCAGTTTTCATTCAGCTTTGATCTTCACTCATTTGTTCCACCTACCACCATTACTCTAATAACCACAAACCTCCATCTCCAGCCCAGTCTCAGACCCCATCACCATCGCCATCTACGCCTGTGTGTCCCACAGACAGCGCAAACATAAGAGGTTCCTCACCACTTCTGTTCTCCTGGGCTTTCTAGTTCAGATGCCAACAACATTCAAATGGTGCACCAAAACAAAAATGTCACCTTTACTACTCTCATTTTCTCACCTCCGATTTCCAAGCAATCACCAGTTCCCATAGATTTACCTCCTGGAAATCTCAAGTCTGTGTCCTCTTCTGCCCCATTACCACTGCTTTCATCCATCCAGGGCCTTATTAACAATCACAGCTATTTATCTAAAACCCATGTCTTACTCTGTCTCTTCTCTGCTTAAAGTCCTGCTTCTTTGGCTTCTCACTGACCTCAAGATAAAAATGTAGGCTTTTTATATTAGATACATCTGCCACTGTGTATGTCTACAGCCTCATTTCCTCCTCACAGCGCTAACAGCACCAAACATCCGTAGTTAGTGAGCACACTGGCAGTGCCGTATTCCCATCCGTTTGCTACGACGGCCCTCCACCTGACCGACTTCTGTTCAACCTTCAGAGCTGCACCAGATAGAAGAGGTAACGAGGGAGAGAAGAGAGGCAGCACCTCGGGCAAGGAACTTTTAATTTTTACCTTATATACTTTAGAACAACTTGAAATTTTAAGAGCTAGCATGATTTTTAATTTTATTATAAGAAAAATTACTTGGAAACATGAAAATCTCTTTCCTTTGTGAAGCGCTGACTGCCTCTCCATTGTGTTTTAGTGCCCTACATACAACTACTACAGCATATCTCACATTACGTTACAATTACTTCCTCACGTGGTCCTTGACATCCTGGCCCATGTCTTACACCTACACACCCTCAGTTCTGAGCACAAGGAGTCACACATACTACACACACAATGAAGGTCTGAATTGACAGCCAGTATAACACCAAAGCTTTCCACCCAATGTCTAGTCCAGAATCCTATACATACAAACAACTTTGGCTGCTGATAGGAAAAGGATCTTCTTTGCTCTTGCTAAAAAAATAATAATAATAATTTTTAAAAACCCCAGTTCATTAAGATAAATTGGCAAGTATTTCCTCTTTAATATTTCTAAAAAAGGATATAACAAAGTAGTAGTTTTCAAATCTTTTTAAACCTGTAACATACTAGAATTATAATTTCAATTACTGCCTTTTCAAAAGTGAGGTTAATTTAAATTAACTTTGTTTTGAGAATTTCATAGCATCTCTTTAAAATCATGGATATTCTGAAATATCGAGTTACCAGAAAACTGGGAATCACTGTAATGACAAATTATCCATTGTTTCAGGAAAATCAGTTCTCTTCCTGGCATCCATCCTCTTTATTACAAACAAATGATGTTTCAGGATACAGCTAGAGATTTAAACCATAATGGAAATGAAGTGGATGGGTAAGAACCAACCTACATATACTTCCACACACTTGACCTTCTTTCTCCTTACTATGGATGCACTTCTTTTCTCCTTACTAGGAGCACTGTCCCTGCTCCTAGTCAAAGGCAATGCCCACCCATGTATTACGTCCCATCCTCTCTTGCCTGCTCAAGGACACTGATCCAACAATGCTCCCCTCTCTTGCATCAATTTTCTCTCTTTATTGAATCACTGCCAGTAGCATTAAAAAACATGCTATTATTTATCTTATCTTTAAAAAAAAAACCCTCCTTTGTTCTCATGCCTCCTCCAGCTACTCCTGTGTGTCCCACCATGCCTTTACAGCAGAACCTGAAAGCACTGTCTACAGGGTCCAGCAGGAGTAAGGTCCACCTCAGTGTGGTTGGTAGGGTAATAATAAGGGTGTAATAATTTATAGTTTTAATTTGAACATTTCACCTAAATGTCATGTGGTATGCTTGAATGTGATATTGTTATGTCACAGAATTACATGCTTATGATCTTGTAAGAAAACACTTTGTAATAAAAAAGAGACATTATTTGTGCCAGAGCCACCTTCAAACTGCTCTTCTCAAATTTACCAGTGGACCCTAAATTGTTAAATCCTGTGATTATTTTTCAGCCCTCAATTTACTTGATCTATCAGGAGCATTTGGCATAGTTGCTGATGCTTCTTTCCTCCTAGAAACACTTTCTCTCTTGGCTTCTAGGGTGCCACATTCACCTGGTTTTCCTCCTCCATTTGGTTGCTTCTTTTCAATCTCTTTTGCTAGCTCTGGCTCTTCTCTGTGCCCTCTAAACAAATGTTGGGGTGCTCCAGTGCTCTTACTTGGAACTTTTTTCTCTCTGCCCTTACCCTCAAATTCTCATGACTTTAAATACCATCTATATGCCAAAGACTTCCAAATTTATTTCTCCAGCATGACCTTCTCTCCTGAACCCTGCACCTCAAATGCCTACTTGACATCCCCATTTGGAAGTTTGATAGGTATCTCAATTTCTTTATAAGCATGTCCAAGGATAAGATCTTGGTCCCCACAACCCTCATCAACATCTACCCCCCAACAAACTAGTTCTTCTTGCAATCTTTCCCACCTCAGTCAATGACAACTCCTTTCTTATTGCTCTAGTAAAAATTCTGGTGTCAACCCACACTCTTGTCTTCCTCTCACCTGCTACAGTTCAACCTTCAAATTCAATATAACATGCAACAAACTATCACTTAGCAATATAAAATGAACAAACTACCAATACACACAACATGGACGAATCTTAGAAGTATTATGCTGGGCTAAAATAAAGCCAGACAAGAGAGTACATACTGTGTGATTCTATATATGTGTAACTCTCCAGAGGAAAAATCTAATCTCCAGTTAAAGTAGATCGGTGGCTGCCTGGGGCCAGGGGCTGGGAACAGGGACTCACTGGAAGAAGGATAAAGGAATCTGGTGGGTGATAAAATGTTCTGTATCTTAATCGTGCAGGCAGTTATATGAGTATATAAATTCGTCAATACTCATTGAACGTTATAATGTGTACATTGTATTGTATGTTAATACTTCGATGAAGTTGATTAAACACACATACACAATTTGACCTTTTCTCACTATTTCCTTTCCCACAGCTACCATGGAGCCACCTCATCTCTCTGGATTACAACAGCCTCCTAATTAGTTTCTCCGCTTCTGTCCATGCCTCCTGCATTTTATTCTCAACACAGTGGCCAGAGTGATACTGTTAAAAAAAAATCATATCCTGTCACTCCCCTGCTCGAAACCCTCTAATGTGTCTCATCGAAACAAAATTCAACATCCTTACTGTGGCCTGTAAGGCCTCGCGTGACCAGGCTCCCTGTTGCCTCTTAGGCCTCATCTCCCATGACCCTCCCCTCTGGTTACTCACACTTCAGCCAGAGTGGGCCCCCTTGCTGTTCTTCAATTATGGCAGGCACGGCCTCTGGCACTTACTATTCCCTCTGCCTGGAATGATGAATTCCCCACCACCATCCCCAACAATGCCATACAGTTAGTTCATTCCTCACTTCCTTCAGATCCTTTACTGAGAGGCACCACCCCAGTGAGTCACTTCCTGGACACTCTAAAATTCCAACACTTCCCCCACAACACATGCACACACATACACAACCTCCCTGCTATTTTGTTTTCTCCCTTTCTGCTTTATTTTTCTCTCCCCAGGGCTCAGCACTCTGTTATTTACTTGTACTTTACTAATCTATCTTGTTTACTGGCTTTCTCCTCTACCAGAATGCATGACCCAAGAGGGCATCTGTTTTGTTCATTATTGTATCCTCAGAACTTAGAATATCTAAAATAGATGTTGAATAAATGAATGAATCTGAATCCTAGTTTTCCCTTTCATAGTTTATAGTAAGTAGAATTTGTTTTATAGATGTATCAAGTGATACTTCATTTGCTTTAAAAAATTCTGGCATTAAATAAAAACTTCAACACATTTAAGCATATGCTAATGCACATCTGGTAAACTTGCTTTCAATTCTAATCAATATAAGATGCATTAGACAATAAAAACTTTTTTCAAATTTTTGAAGAATTTCTTATGAGCAAGGACTTATGAATGTGAGATAACTCATTATTGCCAAGAATATATACAAAGAGAGTCTTATCAAGTTCTTTAAAAAGCTAGAGAGTCTCACGTTGCCTGAGACTTCCATAACCATTGCACTAGAAAATAATCAGACAGTCTCAGAACTAAGAATCCATTTAAAAAATACATATAACTCTTATTTACCCTTGCCATTTAAATAATTCATTGAAGGAATTATCTTACAAGCAAGCCACATAAATCTGGGAGTGTTAAAGGGAAGATCAGCTTAACATAAATAATTTAAAAGTAAATCAGAAGATAGAGGTGACTTTGCTGTTAGAGGTCTGAGTCTCCTCTCCTTTAAACGGGCAAACAATACAGCTTCTGGAGGTCCAAAGAAGGCGTCTCCTCAGCAACTGCAGAGGAGAGAACCCCATACTGCAGCCTTCACCTGCATCCAGCCGCTATTAGTGGAAATGCATTAAAGTATTCAACTTCATTCAAGAAAAGAGTCCCAGTGTGTGGGCATTACATGCTTTAGTTTATAAGCAGCATTCTATATTTAACCTAAAAATAAAGGCCTTGGCCTTTTATAGTAAGATTTTAAATGGGTTATAAATCATAAAAATTTCAGGAAAGCATCATTAATTAAGCAGCTCTGAATAAAGAGTATTAGAAAACACAGTAAATATTTTTAAGGATGTTTTTCCTAAATGCATTAGAGATATCACTTTTGAGTACAATGGTTTGTCTTTATAGTGTGTAAGCTGTATCTTTCATTTCTAGATATCAGTTTCTTAAACAAGACAATGAAGAAAAATAACTGCAATTACTACCCTAACACAGAAGGACAAGAGCTGTCTGAACATCTTGTACAACATACCTGGTCACCGTAAGACTTCATAACCAAAATATTTTTAAGCTATAAATTTATTTAATATTTATCAATCTTGGTATACCTAGCATCTATCGCAGTGCATTGCCACTTGCAGTTCAGAGAAATTGCTAAAGTTTCTCAGACTGCTTTAAACATAAAATAGAGATTACTCTGGATAGGCAAAATAACAAAAACACTAGTAACAAAGCCAACAGACACTCCTATCATATGAGAGGTACATTAGGACAGGATCATTAAAACTGACTTTTATTTTGCTGGTTTAGAGCTTTCAATGCAAGATGAAATAAGAATGATCATACAGTACCTTACCCTTTCTACCGGTGAACCATAGCATGCAATGCCGAAACATAGCAGTAGCAGATGGCATTGGTGTTATTAACTATAAAAAGGATAATAGCAGAGAAATGACGGCTGGCAGACAAGACACAGAAATACAGATGAAATGAATGCAAACTTGCAGTTCTTGAAGCAAAGCAAAACCTTTAAACCAAAGGCTGCCACTAACTTCAATTTGATTTACATTTTGAGTTTTACACGAACAAACACTGCAACCTTCACAGTCAGTCTTTAGACTCTTCATGCAGAAGCAGAACCATACTCCTCAGTAAAGAATGTCAGCAACCTTCTGTAAGCACAAGCCAGCAGCAGCAGCAGCAGCCCATTACTCTCTCCCTTCACTGATTTTTATCCTTTAAAATCTTAATCTCCAATTGCAGCCAGATCCAGTCGTTTCAAACAGATCTGTATCCACTGCAGATACAAATCCCTCCCTAACCTGCAGCACCACTTCATCCAGAACGTTCCTGTGCACTCGTTCATGCAGGATCGGTTGCAAAACCTCATTCAGCAAACAACCCAAAAGAAAATGAAAGAAGCAATTGGGACTAGGAAGAGAAAGAATCTCTTCTTTCAGCTCACCCTGGAAATGGAAGGTTTTCTGATCAACTGTTATTGTGAAGGTGCTGTCGTCCTCATCGTCTATACCAATCACAGCTCCCTGTGAAACAAAGAGCAAAATCCCAATAAGGCAAACAATGACATCAGCAATATTCACCACTGCTACAGCCTTGGAACGCTCAATGCACCACTGACGACACTGGAAGCAAACTAGACACAGAAGAGGGGAATCTGAGACCCTAGTTTTACTTAGGGAGGAAGAACTAAGGGAGAGGGGGTAGCAGGGCACTGTAGTAGTACTCTGCATGTGTGCTCGCTATCCTTGCTGAAAGGGCATGGGTGTGGTGGGAGCGAGAGGGGACAACCACAGAATCTGACTCAGGATTTGTGTTTAAGAACCACTCACTGAGTTGAGTCTTTCTGAGCCTTAACTCACTCCCTAAAATGGGATTCAAAACCTCCTCCTCGCCAGGCTGCTGTGAGGCTCCCAGAGCACAGATGGTTCTTCATCAGGCTACTTCTGTGTCATACTTGTTAGTGCAGAAATGCCAGGCGACACTTGCTTCAAAACACTGTCCCAATCGCTTCTGCCAGATGTGCTCCCATAATCACTCATGCACGGCCCTGCTGCTCCACATTTCACATAATATAATGTGGTTATCCATTTGTCAGGCTTCTGCCTCCTCCCACTGAACTACTGTGAGATCTTGGAACTCAAAAACTATTTTATTTATTTTGATGCATAACACTCAAATACACATTCAGCATATGTCTTCTAAATAAAAGCCCGAATAATTCTCCAAGAGAGGGAGGAGAAGGGGATTGTATTTATAAATTGTTTCAGGAAGGGTGGATTTTACTCTAATTTTTTTTGTATTCAATTATATGCATCCTATTAAGAAAACAGAGATTAAAGGAAGTGACAGGAAGCTATGCAAAATAGAGTCTATTGGTTGGTGTCATAAAGAAATTCATGTCTTAAGTATCCCAAAGAAAAAAAGCTAGCGAACATGGAATATGTAAAATGCTCCCCCCAGTTGGTAACAAAAGAAGCAATGTACCACAGATGAAACCAGGACCTGAAAATGGGGACTGAAAAGACTCAAAGGGCCAAATAACCTAATCCCTTGGAAAAAGGCTATTCTTCTCCTAGGAGGATTAGGTAACAGAGATAAACATTTATTCACCTTCTCAGAGGCTGTTTAGATGAACTCCAACTCTATCCAAATCCCATCAACTTGAATTATCTTAGTTATTCCTCAGTTTCAGATTGAGTAGGGATTTTCATCCACATTGTCAGATAAGGAAAGTGTCTCCAGTGAGTTAGTGACTAAACGAAGGTCACACAAAGTTAATTGCACCCATTGGCATGGTCCCTATTCACTTACTCCAGGACAGAAAATACAGACACACGTCAGTGGGGAAGCATGTGTGGGAGTAGCTCATTCTGTTAACTTAATTTTGTGGTCAACTGAGTTAACCTTTGAATTTATGATGTATCAAATATTTTCTGAGTCATAACAAAATATAAAAATATGTGCTAGATACAGCTCTTGAATATTTAACAACACTCCCTGCCCTTCAAGACACACTTATATGCCAGTGGAGGAGGTAAAACCTGCAAAGAGGTGACTATATTACACGGCAAAAAGGAATCTCTACATGGATGACCTCTGAAAGCAGGCTAAGTGAAAGAAGCTCGTCACAAGGCAGCACATGTATGATTCTGTTTACATGAAATGTCAAGAACAGGCAAATTCATAGCAACCAAGAGTAGATTAGTGGTTGCCTAGCGCTGGGGCGATGGGAAAGGTACGGTAAAATGGGAAGGGACAGCTAATGGGTATGGGCTTCTTTCCAGGGTGATGGAAACATTCTAATTTTTATTGTGGTGATGGTTCTATGACTCTGTGACTATACCAAAACATTGATTGTATACTTTAAATGGGTCAGTTGTATGGTATATGAATTATATCTGAAAAAAGCTGTTATAACTCACCCCAATCTAGGTCCCTTAACATAAGCTCACTAGCTACCTAGTCAACCCGAACAGAAACCTGTAGGTCCTATGCTTGTTCTTCCTCATTCCGGTACCACAAAGTGTGCTCACCCCACCTCTGGGCTACAATCTCAGATTCAACACCTCTTCTGCAGCCTATGAACTGCCATTGCCCTAATTCAGGCTCTCATCACTTCTTGCTTGATAAGGCAATGTGTGCCTTCAGTCTGGCCACACTGTAGCCCACAGCCTTTGCTAATGCCAGAGTAATATTCCTAAAGCACAGACTGTTACATGAAATCCAGATGTTTAAAACCTTCCTTGACTCTCCATGATCTATTAAGTAGTCAACATTTCTTCATAATGCCACTTAGACTGTTCAAGGTTGGCCCAACTAAACTCGCTGCTGTCATACCGAGCCCGAAGCTTCCCTCTTCACCGCAGAGACCCTCTAAGTACTCAGCCTCAACTTTCCTCCACATGCTAAAAAAACAAACAAACACAACAACCCACCAAGCAATTTCACTTTTTATGTCTTTCCTTAGCTCAATTCCCCACCATTTGCTAAACAAAAGCACAACCCTGAGCTACCGCTTAATTTCTCATTGTTTTTACAGAGGAGCTTTTAGAAAATTGACCATGCATTAACCTTTCATCCACTATTGCAATCTATTCCCTTCCCACTAGTGAACAAACTGTGCCCTCACGAGTCTCCAATGACCACTTTACTGCTCTAGCTTTGTCACACGGCATCGCTCTGAAGCATGATTGCTGCTGCTGAACACTTCTTCCTTAAAATTCTTCTTCCCTGGGTCTTAATTACCTAAGCTGTGCTTCAGAAACACGTCTACTTCAGTACCTTTGACAGCCTATTTGGGAGAAAGCATCTTTTCTGGTCCATTATGCCTTTCCCTTCCTCTATCCAAATGCTTCTTTGAAGACGCTGGAGCTGAGCTAACAATCCCCCACTCCAATCAGGTCTTGCCATCGCCCCGAGCCTGTCTTCAATGTACAGACGCACAATTCGTCCTACATTCTGGTCTCTCCACTTCTTCATCTGTTCAACTTGAATAAACTTCACTGTCTTTCTCCTTCAGTCACTCATCCCTCACATCGATATCCTAGACCTGCACTATCCACTAAAACAGCCATCAGTCACATGTGGATATTTAAATTTTCATTATAATTCATTAAAATTAAGTAAAATTTTAGTAAGTTCCTCAGTCCTACTAGTCATACTCCAAATGCTCAATAGCCAGTGGCTACAGGACCAGACAGGGCAGATACAGAACATTTTAATAACTGCAGAAAGTTGTACTGAACAGCACTGCCCTAGACCTTGTCACCAGAGAGAACTCAGTTCCAGTGAAGAGTTACTGTATTTTTACCAATTTGGGAGGAAAGGGGGTGCATCTTATAGTCCAAATGTAGTTTGCCTGGCTTGTGGCTACATTATTTATGGTATTAAATATTTTACCACATTTTTTGCTTCAAAATTTTTTGCCCTACTTTCCTCCTCTAAAACCTAGGTGTGTCTTATGATCTGGTGCATCTTACAGTCCGAAAAATTCGATAATACTGCCAGTTACCAAACATTTTCAATGAGCAGGCACTATGATAAGCATCTTATACACTATATCATTAGAAAACAACAACTTTATATTGAAAGGTATCCCATACAAAAATTGTAACTGCACAAGCTCCATGAAGAGAAATTACCCTAGTAGCCTTTCCTAATCAGTAGGCCTGCCCTCCATCTCAAAGATAAATACTATCCTTACTTCAAACATTACAAACCAGTTTTATCTGCCTTGAACTTTATACAAATGGACTCATACTATGTATTTTCTTTTGTGCCTGGCTTCTTTCACTCAATATGATGTTTGTAAAATTCACCAAGGTGTTGCACATAGCAGTAGTTTGTTCACTTTGTTGCTATAAATAGTATTCCTTTGTTCGGACGTCCACAATTTATTTACCATCTCCATTGTAGATGGACATGTATGTTGTCTCCAGTTTTAGGTTATCAGACTCATGCTGCTATGATATTCTCCTCATGTATTTTGTTATACACATGCTTGTATTTCTATATATAAATCTAGGAGTGAATTTGGTAGGTCATAGGGTATTCACATGCCAATTTTATTAGATACCGTCAAACAGTTCTCAAAAGTGGTTGTGCCAATTACACTCCAACCACTGGTGTATAAAAGCTTCAACTGCTCCACATCTTCGCTAACACTTATTTTTTTTAAAGACTTTACTGATTTATTTTTAGAGAGAGGGGAAGGGAAGGAGAAAGAGAGGGAGAGAAACATCAATGTGTGGTTGCCTCTCGCGCACCCCCTACTGGGGACCTGATCTGGCCCACAATGCAGGCATGTGCCCTGACTGGGAATCGAACTGGAGACCCTTTGGTTCACAGGTCAGCGCTCAATCCACTGATCACACCAGCCAGGGCTTCACTAACACTTTTTTATTTTAGTCATTCTGGCAACTGAGTAGTGGTATCAAAATGGTTTTCATTTACATTTCCCTGATAACTAATGAACTTAAGTATCTTTCATGTTTTTGGCCATCTGAATAGACTCTTGTGAAATAAAGTTTCTTTTCTAGTGATAAGACTGCACTATCATTTTCTAATTACTTATAGTAGCTTTTGCTATATCCTGAACATAAGCCCTTCACTGGTTATGAATTAGACAACTACCTTCTCCCACCCTGTTGCCAGCCTTTGTACTCTCACAGTGGTGTCTTTTCATGGAGAGTTCTTAACTTTAACGTAGTACAATGTATTGATTTTTGCACTTTATGGTTGTGCTTTCTGTGTCTTCTTTAAGAAGTCTTCCCAATTTCAAAACTATAAAAATATTTCCCCATGTTATCTTTTGGAAGCCTTTACATTTGGATATCAGGTACAGGAAGCCCTCCAACTCTCCTCTTGGCCTTGATAAATTACACGTCAACATCACCAACATAGTCATCACCGGTTCTCCCTAGGACAGCAGGTGAAACTACGTCACCATTTCCACTGGGGTCAGCTGACTGAGAATGCAGAAATCAGGAGTGAGTATTCATGGCTCTTTATAAATGTTAGCTGAACAAGTTACACACACACACACACACACACACACACACACTCTAATACTAACTGGGAAAAAACTGGGATTACCACTTATTTAGGTCATTTTCATTTTAGTAATGTTTACAGTTTTCTGAGTAGAGGTCTTGCCCACCTTTTGTTAATACTTATTCCTAAGTAATTAATGTTCTGGGTGCTATGGTAAATGTACTCTATTTTTAAAATTTCATTTTCTAATTGTTAGTTGCTGGTATAGAGAAGTACAATTTATTTTTGTATATTGTCCTTGTTTATATTCAATAATCTTGCTAAATTCACTTATCAATTCTAATAGTATATCTGTAGATTCTTTTGGGTTTTCTATATGCTCAATTAATTATGTTGCTGTGAATAATAATAGTTTTATTTCTTCTACTCCAATCCTTATAGGATTGCTTCATTCATTGGCTAGGACTGCCTGGTTTAAGACTGCCACCAGAGTGGCAGAAAACGTTGAATGTAAGTGGTGATGGGGGCGTCGTTGCCTTGTTATTGGTCTCTCTCCCCTTGTCCACTGTAGCTATTTAAAAGCTTCTCTATTTTCCTTGGACTCCAAGAGCAACATACACAGTCATCTCTGGTAAGAATCTAAACCTGCTATGTACCCCCACCTAAAGACTCACCTGCATCTAAACCCATTCTTGCTTCCTTTCCACCTGTCATAATGGAAAAAGGTTCCACCCCCATCACCTTTCCACAGGTCTCTTACTTTAGCAATTTTCAACCTTCCTCTCTCTCCACTGCATTTACACAGGCTCGAGTTTCTATCCTCTTTCCAACAAAAACCACCGTCGTCATCACCACCACCACCACCACCACCACCACCACCACCACCACCACAATCCGATCCTTTTCAATTACGTATCTTCACCTAGCAACTGCCCAGCCTCTCATTCCTTTCCAGTCAAGATTATCCAGTCTTATCCAAGCCTCCTACTTAAAACTTATTTTTACTTCCTATTCCTCACAGGGGTGACCAACCTTTTGGCGTCTCTGTGCCACACTGGAAGAACAGTTGTCTTGGCCACACGTTAAATACATTGTGACATGTAAACACACAAAAAAGTCTCATAATGTTTTAAGTAAGTTTATGATTTTGTGTTGGGCTGCATTCATAGCCATCCTGGGCTACATGCGGCCCACAGGCCGCAGGTTGGACACCCCTGGATATGTAACCGAATCAATGGCTCTTGTTCACCTAAAAATAAGGTGTTCATATAACCTGGCTTGCCCAGGACCATGCCAGACTATGCCTGTTGTCCTGCCATAATAATGAACAGAACCCCATTCTTGTCTAAAGAATGTCCTGGTTTAGGGGACATGGTCATTCCATTGCCTAACTTATAAAAGGCCCTCAGGATTGGCTCCATCCCTATCTCTCAGAGGTGAGAGATAGGGATGGAGCCCCAAGCCATCTTCCAAGCCGTCTTCCACCAAACAGTCTTCCTCTCCTTTTGTGAGTTTATACTACTTATTTTTCATATCTGGAAAGCAAAACTCCCTTTGCTAATCCATACATGGAATAGTATTCAATCGTTAAACAAAGTTGTTTGTATGCTAACCCATCAAAATACCAAAGTTTTTATCTCAGCCCTGCTTTCACAATCCATTGTGCCAACAGAGTAACACTATCTAGGTCCCAGACTGAAAGTAAGGCGTGGCAGTCTTGTGTAACCAGATAAATGTCCTCACTTTCCCTCTTCTCCTTTCTAGTGTACATGCAAACATACTACAGACCTGAGTCATAGTTCCGGTGCCAAAATCAGAAAAACTTTTGCTCTCATGAGTTGGGGAAGGGGGGTGGGGAACACAGAAGTCTGTTTTTTTCTTCTTACAGGGCCAATCTCCCTCTGCAAGAAGAGAAAAGTGGGTTGCTAACCCAGCTCCACAGATGATTTAAAAGGAATGATGATTCCTCTAGGGCACAGACTGCTGACACAGCTCCTAACAGGATCAGCCAGAGGATATGAGGAGGGAGACACATCTCTGTTCTGGAAAAGCACACAGTCTAGAGTGCAGGAACAGGAGTCCACAATACAGAAGCAAGCAGGAGAGCTCAAGGTCCAGCCTGCTCACCAAAGATGCTGCTGCGTGGAAGGCCTGCTTCAGCATCAATCATTGATTCAAGGGTTTATTGAATTGTTTAGGCCAGCAATTGTCAACCTTTTTCATCTCATGGCACACATAAACTAATTACTAAAATTCTGTGGCACACCAAAATATATGTATTGTTTTTTGCCAATCTGACAAAAAAATAGGTATATTTTTGATTCGTTCACACTGCAGCATATGAGTTGACAATTGCTGGTCTAGGCATTGTTTTAGGAGATAGTAAGAGGGCAGTGAACAATCTGTTTTGCTTTTTTACTAATCTGTATGCAGTCACTTAGTTTTTCTTTTTGTTTTTCAATTAATTTGTAGTTTTTATATATTCTACTTTGTCAGTTGTACGCATTGTAAATATTTCCTCTCCCGGCCAAGGGTTGTCTTTTTCTTTGATTGTGGTATCTTTTGTTGTTCAAAGGATTTAAAATTTGAGTGCTGTCTAATATATGAATCTTTTCTTTTTTTTTAACATTTTATTTATTTATTTTTAGAGAGAAGAGAAGGGAAGGAGAGAAACATCAATGTGTGGTTGTCTCTCACTCACCCCGCACTGGGGGTCCAGCCTGCAACCCAGGCATGTGCCCTGACTGGGAATGCCAGCAGGCCGGCACCCAATCCACTGAGTCACACAAGCTGGGGCCAATCTTTTCTATCATGGTTTGTTCTTTAAGATATCTTTCTCTGTCCTGATACTATAAAGATATTCTTCTATATGTTCTTATAAGTGTAAATTTTCATTGTATACTGTTAATACCTCTGGAATTTTTTTATAACTCATTGAAGCAGTTGTTTAAAAAACATTTTATTTATTTACTTTTTTACAGTGAGGGGAAGGGAGGGAGAAAGAGAGGGAGAGAAACATCGATCAGTTGCCTCTGACACACACCCGTAACTGGGGACCTGGCCCACAATGCAGGCATGTGCCCTGACTGGGAATTGAACCTACAACCTCTAGGTTGTAGGCCTTTGCAGGCAGGTGCTCAATTCACTGAGCCACACCAGCCAGAGCTGATATTTATTTTTGTGTACACCATGAGATAGGGAATAATTTCATTTTTTCCATATGGGCAGCCAATTGATCCAGCTTCATTTACTGAGTGATACGCTCTTCCCTCTTTCTTTCTTCCTTTCCCTTCCTTCTTTTCTTTGTTCCTTCCTTTCCTCTGTCTCTACCTCCCTTCCTTCCCTCCATCTTTCAATGATGTTTTACAGTTTTCTCCACTAAAGGAATATATTTGTCTTATAAAATGTATTCCTAAGTAATTAGAGTTCCTGTTGCTATTATAAATAGAATTCCTCTTTTAAATAATTGTTTTCTCTAATTGTTTGTGGGTCATATAGAGGAACACATATTGAGTTCATATCCAAAAACCTTTTTCTGTAGACTCTTGTGGATTGTGGGTTGTTTTATGTAGACAATCATATCTGCAAATATCAACAATGTTTCTTCTTCCCTTCCAATCCTTTCTATTTGAATTCTTTAGTTTCTAATTGTGTTACATGCTTACCAGGACATCTAGCAGTTACAGAAACATCATCTGCAAATACTAATTTTGTTCTTCCTTCCAAGCCTTATGTATTTCGTATCTTTTCTTGCCTTAACAGCATTCACTAGTACCTCTATGAGCACAATATTTAAAGAAGCAGCAAAAGCAGGCACCCCTGTCTTGCTGCTGATTTTAAAGAGAATACTTCTATGATTTCACTGTTAAGCACACTGTAGCATTTTAGTAAATATCCATTATCAGGTTAAGAATATTCTCTTCTATTCCTAGTTCGCTTAATCTTTAATGAGTGTTTCATTTTATTCACTGCTTATTATGTATTTATTCAGATGATCATGTAGTTTTCCTCTCTTAATATTAATATAGTAAATTAGTTAATTTAAAAGTCAGTATTCTAGTATTCACAAAATAAATTCTATTTGGTCCTAATACTATCTATTTATACAGTACTGAGTATGGATCACTGTATTTTGTTCAGGATTTTGATATATTAATGAGTGACCCTGTCCTAAAAATTTACTTTGTTATTTTCTTCTTTGTACTTTATCAATACTTCTATTTTTCTAATTTTTAATTTTCATCTATATCTTATAATACGTTCACTTAAGATTATAAATCATAGACTGCTTTAGATGCAGTTTTAACATATTGTCCCTTCACTATCATCCAAGTTTGAATATTTCATAATTTCCATGATTTCTACTTTCACCTATGAATTACTTAAGAAGTATTCATGTGAAGCAGTGAGTGGCTAGTGTTTTGTAAAGGGATTTCTAATTTATTCCACTGTTGTTGAAGAATGTTATCTATACAATAGTAAGGTTTTGGTATTCTCTTTTTCCATAACAATTTTAATTTTTTTCCTTAAAGTCTATTGTGTCTGATAATAATACTGTTTCCTAGCTTTCGTTTGGTTAACATTTTCCTGAAATCTTTTATTTAATCTTTAATTTGTAATTATGAATTATAAACATTCAGAAAATGTAACCCTAATGACATCTATGCGCCAATCATAGGAACTGAATAAATGACTACATCTTGCCTGAGAGAGGACACTTTTAGTGTCAAATTCATACAGAAGAGATGATACTCAAAAAAAAGCTACTGAATTAACAAAAAGAGCAGAAGTCAATACAGTAATTTTTCATAATGAAATGAGAAGAAAATTGGCAAGAGCAAATTTAAGGGGATGAAGAGGAAGGACAGTCTTAAGGGGTTTATACATTAACCTAAAATAATGCCTTGTTGTATACATTCTAAGCAATCAATGATATTAAGATACGTTACAAAGCCAGAGATGTTATCATATGAAAACACAGTGTAGAATCAATGAAATAACAGACCAGCATAAGAAGTCAGTGCTAACCCATTAATAACCCATCACGGCACACTGCTAACCTCTCTCGTCACAGACTAAAGGAAAAGAGAACAGATGACACAGCCCTCATGCAATTGGTCAACTCTGATGACCAACACAACTGGAAAATGGAGGACTCGGTTTCACAGGACCTGGTCAAAAAGTATTACTTTAGGTCACGTATGGGTTAATAGTTTTTGAAAACTCACACTACATTTAGCATTAAAACTATGTTGAGTATAATTCACCTTGTTTGGGTGATTCCTAAGGCCCTGTAAAATTCTTCAGAATCTGAGATTCTTCTTATCAACAGTAATTATTAATTATAACAGTAACTCCCATAAATTAAGGACAAAGTCCCAGACATTGTATTTGGGTACTTTTTAATATATCAATTACTTTGCTATTCATAATTCCATGACTGAATGACATGCTGCCTGTTCCAGAGAGAAGAAAGCACAGAGCTGAAAGGGTGAGTTGCCCAAAGTCAGGAAGCTAATAAAGTGGCAAAATCCAGACTGGAATTCCATCTCACATACGGCCCGTTCTCGCCTCTACCCCACACTACCTCTTCAATGGTACTACACCTCATTTCTCAAATTGTATCTGGAAATGTGAATATTTTGCTTTTAGCTAGTATGTTGAGGAGGAGGAAAAAATCAGCAGAACTTAACCAACATTTTACTTTTCCATCTAAGGCAAGGACACCATCTAGTGGCATATACTTTGCCACGAACACAGTCAAAGAAAGTATGTGGGAAGGAAATGGTTTCACTCTTCTGCTTTCCTCCACTGGTTTCACACGACCCCGTAACAAGCTGCGTGCCTCTACATTAACTCTTCTAGTCAAGTGGTAACGTTAAGGACTGAACAGGGTTTGAAGGGTTTTGAATGAAACAGATCCAAGTTCAATCCCAGATTCACCACTTACTGACTGTGCAATTTTGGAAAGTTACTAAAAGTTGCTTCAGTCTCAGCCTCCTCACATGTAAAATAAAGTAACACCATTTATGTGACAGGATTATCATGGGAATACATGTGAAAATCATCCAGCAAAATGCCTAATCGTAAGACCTTCCTCAATAACTATTGGTTCCTTTCTTTATTATCTTTTTACGTAGCCTAAAACCACACGGGTGTTTGGCTTTTTTTTTTTTTTTTTAAGCATCATATCATTCAACTAGCTCATGTTGTGTTTAAGATAACTTCATAGTTCCTTTGTATGTAAACTATAGTAAAGGCCAATTCTCCAACATTTATTCATTATTTTATAAATACATAAAATCAACAATACGCATTTTTTTAACTACTTACTATGTACCAGGCACTGGCGACAGTGGATAGGAACTCGCTAACAAGTAGGGAAATCAGACAAGTTCAAATATAATAAGTACTTCCATGGCTGTAAGTGCCAAAGGTTGTGATAAGGCAGAGGCAGGGGATGTGGATCAGGAATGCTCCACAGAAAAAGCAAACTTTGAAAAGTCCTTTAGAAGATGAGCTCACCAGATGGGGGCACAGAAAATTCCTGACAAAGAGAAAAAAATGTCAACTAGAAATATTGAGTGGAATGCTATGTAAAGTACTTGATTGTCTAACCATTATTCTGTATACCTGAAACTAATACAAATAATATTAAATGTAAACTGTAATTAAAAAATAAAAATATCCCAAGAGCAATGAGGAATGATGAAACACAATAAGGGACCATGAAGGAGTTAGAATATGGGATGGGATGGATGGAGAAGCAGGAAGAGATCTGTGCTGGGGGGTCAATGACAGCTCATTAAGCTCTTTCGACTCTAGACGACAGTTGCTTATCAATCACCATCACTATGATCATCATCATCCACAGCAGGTCTACATTAGCTGTGTACTATGCACCAAACCCTATGCATACATAATTGCTAAGCCTTACAACAACCCTGGGTGGAGGACAGACTATTCCATGATGTGGACTCTGAAGTTAGATCCAGCTAGATCCCAGCCAGGACAGACTGCTTCCCATAAATCCCCTTGGAAACTGTCTGAGCAGCTCCTCCCCTAAACTGCATGGTGTGCTAGCTCATGCTGGATCCTGGAACAGGCCACTGCATCTAAGCATGTCCGCCTTATCTGGGTGGGTCATACCCCAGCACCTCTATCCATTTGCCCTGTTCTATATAATTCTTTAGCACCTGCCATGTAGAACAGAGGGTATCCATGCTGTCTTGCTGGGGGCCCAAGGCACGACTCCTATCTAAATTCCCTTAATAAACTCTTGATGTAATGCTGGAATTGTCAGCCTCTTTCTTTGGTCTCTCCAGAAGTTTTCCCAACATACTGCAAGTTTATAATGTTACCTTCTTAAGGGTGAGGAAATTTGCCCCTAGGCACAGAATCAGTAATGGGTAGAGGTGAATGAGATGGAGCCCTAAATCTTTCCTATTCTGTTGTGTTGGCCAAAACATTTCTTCAGTTTATTCCCTATAATGGCTCTAGTAGTGCTTAGTTGTCTTTAACTTCATTCAAAACGATTTTGTTAGACTGTATGGTGACAGCTGTCATACCAGTGTATATTCAAAAAAAACATCAAAATTGGTGAATTTTTGTGCAGCCATTTGAATATTGAAGATGGAAGAAAGTAACATTTTTGGCATATTATGCTTTATCATTCCAAGAAAGGTAAAAATGCAACTGAAAGGCAAAAAATTCGTGCAGTATATGGAGGTGTTGTGACTGATCAAATGTATCAAAAGTGGTTTGCAAAGTTTCTTGGTACTACTTACATTTTGACCAAACAATTCTTTGCTGTGGGGCTGTGTTGTGCCTTGGAGGATGTTTAGGGGCACCCCTGGCCTCAACCCACTAGAAGCTAATAGCAGGAGATAGCCAACATACTCAATATCCAAATCAATGAAGTTATTGGTGAAAATAAAATACGCATCTTTTATTTTATGGAAAAAACTAAACGGACTTTTTGGCCAACCCAATACTATGCCAGTGGTCCCAAACTTGGCTATACACAACATGACCTGGAGAATCTGTTTAAAAATAAAAGTTCCAGACCCTGTTCTAAAACAGTATGTCTAGCAGATGGTACTTGGAAACCTATATTATAAACAAATTCTCCTTCCTCCAGCTTGTTTGAAAATACAGTTGACCCTTGAACAACAAGGGTTTGAACTGCACAGGTTCACTTATACACAAATTTTTTTCAATAAGTACTACAAATGTATATTTTCTCTTCCTTATGATTTTCTTAATATTTTCTTTTCTCTAGCTTTCTTTACTTAAGATCAAAGTATATAAACACATATCATATACAAAGTATGTGTTAATGGGCTGTTTATGTTATGGGTAAGGCTTCTGGTCAACAGTAGTTAAGTTTTGGGGAAGTCAAAAGTAATATGCAGATTTTCAGCTACATAGAATGCGGGGCCAGCACCCCTGATCCCTGCATTGTTCAAGGGCCAATTGTACCTCAGAACCTCTCAACACACACACACACACACACACACACACACACACGCACAGATTACTAATTAATAGCTTCCATCTATGTACCAGGTGTCCAATACTTAAAAAAAATTCTACAAGGGTATTATACTACTTGCTTTAAAGAAAACTCAAACTCAGGAAGCTTACTGATAACTTCCCTCTTCCAGTCAACAAAGCAAAAACCAAAAATAAGATTCAAACACAAGTACACCTGGTTCTCTGACATGCTGTGTGGCAGGGAGAACTCTACCCCTTCTCCCATGACCCTTGCCCCTGTGTAATCTCCTCCCCTCTGTGTTCGGGTGGATACTGTGAATGATAAGATCTCACTGAAGTGATTATGTTACAAGATGAGTAATCAATGGATTGATTACATGGCAAAAGGGATATTGCCTGGTGGGTAAAACCTAATCTAAGCACACGAGGCTATGTTTTATCAGGAATTTAAATTTTATTTTAAATTACAGTTTACACTCAATATTATTTATGTTAGCTTCAGGTGCATGCATAGTAGTCAGACAATCACACACTTTACAAAGTGTTCCTTCCCCTGATATTTCCAGTACCCAACTGGCACCATCCATTTTACTACAATATTACTAACTATACTCCCTATACTGTATTTATCATCCCTGTATTTTGTAACTACCAATTTGTACTTCTTAATCCTTTCACCTTTTTCACCCAGTCCCCCAAACCCCTCCCCTCTGGCAACCACCAGTCTGCTCTCTGTGTCTATGAGTCTGTTTCAAGTTAGTTTGTTCATTTATTTTGTTCTTTAGATTCCACATATTAGGGAAATCGTACGATATTTGTACTTTTCTGATTGTTCATCCATACCATCACAAATGGTTGAGTAGCATTCCACTGTATATGTACCATAGCTTTTTTTATCCACTCGTCTATTAATGGGCACTTGGGTTGCTTCCATAGCTTTGCTATTGTACATAATGCTGCAATGCACATAGAGGTGCATATATTCTTTAAAATTAGTGTTTTAGGTTTCTTCGATATATATCCAGAAGTGGAGTTGCTGGGTCATAAGGTAGTTCCATTATTAATTCTTTGAGGAACCTCCACACTGTTTTCCATAGTAGCTATGCCAATCTGCATTTCCACCAACAGTGCACATGGATTCCCTTTTCTCCACATCACATGAGGCCTTTTAAATAAAAGGTGTTATCGGCAGCTGGTAGTAGAATGGGAAGTCAGAGAGATTCAAAACACTAGAAGGATTCGATGTGGCGTGCTGACTTGAAGATAGAGGGGCTGCATGACAAGGAGTATGCGCAGCTTCTAGAAGTTGAGAGCGGATCTCAGCTGACAGCCAGCAAGAAAATAGGGACCTCAGTCCTCAACAAGGAACTGAACTCTGCCAACAACCTGAATGACCTTGGAAGTGGATTCTGCCATGGATTCTTCTCCAGAGCCTCTGGATGAGAGCCCAGGCTGGTCGATACCTTGATTTCAGCTTTGTGAGACCTTAAGTAGAAAACCCTTCATAGGTGGCTGATCTACAGAACTGTAAGATAATAAATGAGTGTGGGTTTTTAAACTGTGGTAAATATACAACATATAAGTTACTATTTAAATATGTTTAAGTGTTCAGTTTAGTAGTGTTATGTACGTTCGCATTGTGTATGACCATCCATCTCCAGAATGTTTTAATCTTCTCAAACTGAACCTCTGTAACCATTAGACAAGAACTCCCCAAGTCCCCTGCCCTCAGTCACTGGAAACCACCATTATACTTTCTGTCTCCATGAATTTGACAACTCTAGGCACGTCATGTAAGTAGAATCATACAGTATTTGTCTTTTAGTGATGGGCTTATTTTACTCATATGCCAGAATTTTCTTCCTTTTTAAGAGTAAATAATAATCCATTATCTGTATTATATATACTACATTTTGTTTATCTATTCATCCATCAAATGGACATTGAGGACTTCCACCTCTAGGCTATTGTGAGTAATGCTTCTATGAACATGGATGTGCAAATACCTGTTTGAGCCTCTACTTTCTATTCTTTTGAATATATACAGAATAGGGCAAAGTGGTTTACAGTTGTTTGTATGGAAAATAATACAATAATTAATAAACAATAACTGCTATGAATGGTGTGGCTCAGTGGATTGAGTGCCAGCCTGAGAGTCAAAGGATTGCCGGTATGATTCCCAGTCAGGGCACATGCCTGGGTTGCGGGCCAGGTTCCTGGTGGCGGGCTTGCAAGAGGCAACTGATCGATATTGCTCTTGCACATTGATGTTGCTCTCCCTCTCTTTCTCCCTCCCTTCCCCTCTATCTAAAAATAAATAAAAAATAAATAAAGTAAGAATAAACTCTGTTTTGTGTACTCACAACTGTAAACCTATTTTTGCCCCACCCTGTATATAAAAACGAGTGTTAAGTCAATTCATTATCTTGAAAATTGAGTAAGCAAAAAGAAATAATCAAGCTTGCATCCTATCTGTCTGAACTATACCACTGGACAACCAAAGAATAGATGAAGTGGCTCCTTATATATTGTCTCTGATATATAATATCGTAATTTTGCAACCCTCAAATAAGTTAATTAATCTAGGTGCTGAGCACCGACAGCTATTAATATCAATAAAGAGCAAAAACCAGACACTATGTGCTTCCTGATAAAAGAACACACTGCCACCTATATAGCCTTGCCAAAAGGATCGAATCTGAGTCCAACCCAGTATCTGGATCCTGCTGCCAATTTGCAGAAAAAGCAGAGACAGAGGAACATAATAAATTATAATCAGTAAAATCTAAACGACAAAAAACTTCTACAGATCAAAGGGTCTAGATTCTTCAATAGATAAATTACAAACAAAAGATATGAAATTTTTTTTAATGGGCAAGATAATAACATAGAATTTAGGAATCCAAGTCCAAGACATGATTACTAGAATAGAAGAGTGGCAACTTTAGCGAGGGTACTGTAATTAGAACAGGACTCATACAGAGGCTTCCGGGGTAGGTGGCAAAACTGTAGTTCTTAACTTGGGTGGTAGTCACAGAGGCTAATAATTAATTAAGCTGTATTTAAAAAAAATAATAGCGCATTAAATGTTAACAATAAGATAGTGGCCCAAATCTAGGTTTCAGTCAACTGAAGAGCTGTCTCAATACAGCTTTGCCAAAATCTCACTATTGAGCTTACCTCAGGCCAACAAAGCAGTTAATACCAGACTGAGCGGTGACTGAGGTCAACAGCAAGTGCTCAGAAAAGCAATTAAGAAAACAAAAGGAACAAAAAAAAGCAAACACTTTTAAAAAATCTTTACGCTATCATATATACACTGTCATCTACTCAAAACAAGCCTGTTTCATTCCCATCCTGCAACGCCCCCATACTTACTCCTATATCTCAGTGCCAAAATTTGTCTGTTAGAATTTGGTTTCTTTCTCAGAGTTATTAAACACTGCTGATAAAGGCAATTAGTCACATCTTCAAAAGGGTGCAGAGAAAAGATGGCAGAAAGAAAGCAACAGGAGCCTAAAGAAGAAGAGGCTACGAGAAGCTGAGAAGCTGATTTACCTAGTTATGACGGAGCTGGCCCTTCTTTAGATACAGTGGAGTACTAGAAACTGCGTCCCCAACCCTGCATTCTTTCTTGCCTTTAGCTATTTGGACAATGGTGGAAACTGAACAAACAATTAAAAGCAGCACTGTCCAATAAGGTAGCCACTAGCCACTAGCCACTAGCTAAAGCGCAGCTAGTCTGAACTGAGATGTGCCGTAAGTGTCAGGATGCACTGGATTTGGAAGACTTAGTATTTAAAAAAGAATGTAAATAGCTCACTAATCATTTTTTTTTACTGATTACATGTTGAAATAATGTTCTGGATCTATTGGCTTAAACAAAATATATTATTAAAGTTAATTTCACCTATTTCTACTTTTTAAATGTGGCTACTATAAAAATTTTCAAGTATTATATGTGGCTCACATTATATTTCTACTGGACATCACAACTGAAAAAAAAAGCTAAAACTGGGGATTTTCAGAGCTTTTTTCCTACTGTTTGCTCTACTACCAACACTTCAACTCATTTTCCAGCCCCTATCCCTGATTATAAAACAGAGGTTATAAAAAAAATCAATAAAAAAATTTTTTTTAAAAATCAGTAGCTATATTAAGTCATGGCACAACATTAAATCATGGGCCAAATGAACTGAGTTCTAGCCCTGGTTCTGGTACTGACTAGTAGTTACCCTGAAGAAGTAATTGTTTTCTCTCTGAGCCTAGTTTGTCTGCCTAACAAAAGTTTAACTAAATGTAGACTTCCATGATTCTGTCAAAATATTTTCTTCTATCAAAATTGGTTTTCATAAAAACGAGTAAATACTCACTCTGAGTCTAACACATCCTCGACGAGAGCCTCTCATCATTTTGTCCTTGGACTAAAAGAAAAACAAAAACATTCAATAAATAAAAGATTAACTGTTTTTAGAATCACCTGGGAATTAAGAGACAACATTTACACATACAGTAATATCCCTTATTTGTCCCCACCCTCCTTTCCCCTAAATCACTTACAGATAGGAATTAGCAGGTTTAAAATGAAAATGTTTTACAGTCTATACAAATAAACCTAATCATATAATTTTATGTATACCTTTAATGTAGCATATATTACACTATAATTTTCATTCCTCCATTATGACCCTTAACTCTAGACCAGTGTTTCTCATATTTTAGTACATTTGAGAATCACCTGCAAGGCTAAGAATCACCTGGGGGTTTAAGAATCACTCCCAGGTGATTTGCACCCAGGCAGACAGAGGACCACATTTTGAGCTTTAACTTTATCTATTTGCAATTTCCCAAATGGTCACCTTTTTTGCTGCTGAAATTTCTCACCCAGTATTCCTCAGCTTGGAATACCTTTGACCTTGGTTTTCTGCCTTGCTGTCACTGATCATATATGTGCCTCGCCTCTGTCTAGTTTGGATTCTCACCCCTGGGACCCCAGGGTCTTTCGAGGGTCCTCCTGCTGCAGCCTGAACCCCTCTGCACTATAATGGCTAGTTAACCTGTCTGTTTCACCCATTAAGACTGCACATTCCTTAGGGGGTAGGAATTAAATCTGCCTTACGCTTCAGTATAGTGTCTGCAACACATTAGGGGCTCAAAAAATATTTACTGATGAAATGTTGCTTACCCTTTATGTCTCTGCTACCAGATAGAGCCGAGCAAAGGCTGTGTCTGCACAATAAGCCCTATGTTAATATTCAGTAAATATTCCTAAAAATAAATTAATTGTGTGCAATAAAATCAAATGAAACCTTACATAACCCAAAGATTTCAAAATATTTAATACCTCAACAACGTGTATTTCTGTACTCGCCTATGTAAGAAAGAAGTAAAAGAAGTCAATCTCACGGAGTTGTATTTTTTAAAAATTGTCCCACTTTAAACCATAGATGTCCTACGTGCAAAGTACTGTGCCACGGGCAAACTTCCAGCTGTAAGATGACTAAGTTCTAGGGATTGAATGCACTGTGGTGACTACAGTTAACAACACTGTATTGTATACTTGGAAAGCTGCTAAAAGAGTAGATCTTAAAAGTTTTGTTTTTTTTTTTTTTTTTAAAAGGCAGGACATTTTTTTTTTAAGATTTTATTTATTTATCTTTAGAGGGGAAGGGAAGGAGAGAGGGATGTATGGTTGCTTCCTGTGCATTCCCTGCTGGGAACTGGCCTGCAACCCAGGCATGTGCCCTGACTGGGAATCGAACCGTGATCTCTTGGTTCACAGGCCCGCACTTAATCCACTAAGCTACACCAGCCAGGGCTAGATCTTAAAAGTTCTTACCACACAGAAAAAGATAACCATGTGAGCTGATGGATGTGTTAGCTAATCTTACTGTGGTAATCATTTCACAATATATGTACCGTATTTTGCTGCGTATATTGCACACTTTTTTGCCCAAATTTTTGAGGGAAAAATAAGGACATGCATTACACATGGGTATATTGATTACATACCATGTGTACAATAATTCTGTGTGCGATGAGCACAAAAAACATGGGTGTGCATTACACAGGAGTGCATTATGCACGGCAAAATACAGTATATCGAACAGGGTGTTGTACACCTTAAACTTACACAATCTTACGTGTCAGTTATATCTCAATAAAGCTGGAAAAAATAAAACAGTATTTCTTGGGGATATTTGCAGGTCTGTACATAAAGTGTACATGAAAACCTGTCTTATCCTTCTCGTTGACTGCAGTACATTCTACAAACGTAGACCAGTGGTTTTCATCCACTGTACCACAAGGATTTTTAAAACATGCCATACCTGACTATTTCGTCAGGGGCACTGACCTCTTTTCCCTTAAGAATGTCGAATTAAAAAAATGACAACAGCCAACACAACAATTGCCATCTACTGTGCTAGAATAACTGAACACCCACATGCAAAAGAGTAAAAATAATAAAGAATATAAAATGTAAAAAGATAAATATGACCCTTCACACCATATATCAAAATTAACTCAAAATGGATCAAAGATCTAAATGTAAGAGCTAAAACTATAAAACCCTTACAAGAAAACACAGGTATAAAACTTTGGGACCATAGATTAAGCAATGGTTTACCAGCTATATCACCAATAGCAGAAGCAATAAAGGAAAAAGGTAAATTAGACATAATCTGATTTGAAATTTTTGAGCTTCACAGGACACCATAAGAAAAAGACAACCCACAAAAAGAGATCAAATATTTGCAAGTCATGTATCTAATAAAGGACTTGTATCTAGAATATATTACAAAATTCTTCCGACTCAACAATAAAAAAACACAACACGATTTTAAAATGTGCAAAGGGTCTGAATAGATATTTCTCCAAAGAAGATATGAAAATGGCCAATAAGCACATAAAAATGTGCTTAACATCAACAGCCATGAGGGAAACACAAATCAAAATCAAGTTTTACTATTTCACACCTAGGATGCCTATAATCAAAAGGACAGACAATAGCAAATACTGGCAAGCATGCAGAGAAATCAGAATCCTTATACCTCCAGTAGGAATGTAAAACAGTGCAGCTGCTTTGGAAAACAGTCTGGCAGTTTCTCAAAAGGTTAAAGAGTTACCACATGACTCAGCAATTCTACTCCTAGACATACATCCAAGAGTAATGAAAACATACGCTCACACCAAAACTTAGGTACACACATGTTCACAGAGGCATCAGTCATAAAAGCCAAAAAGTGGAAACAACTCAAATGTCTTAAGGATTGAACATGTTTTACCACTTAACCTAAATCACTTGTGCATGTCTAGTTTTGCCTGGGATTATGTAATGATTTGAAAATCTAGCCCTAGCTTGGTATCTCAGTTGGTTAGAGCATACCTCAAGGTTGCAGATTTGACCCCCAGTCAGGGCACAGATAAGAAACAACAAAGAACGCATAAATATAGCAGAACAACAAATCAATATTTCTCTCTCCATTCCTTTCTCTCTCTTTCTAACAAAAAGAAAGAAAATATAATCCTATGACAACTGCCATTTATAGTAGTGGCATATTTAAAAACTCTAGTCCTAGCTGGTGTGGCTCAGTGGATTGAGTACCAGCCTGTGAACCAAAGGGTTGCCAGTTCAATTCCCAGTCAGGGTACGTGCCTGGGTTGCAGGCCAGGTCCCCGTTAGAGAGCATACAAGAGACAACCACGCATTGATGGTTCACTCCCTTTCTCCCTCCCTTTCCCTCTGTCTAAAAATAAATAAATAAAATCTTTAAAAAAAAAACAACTCTACTTTCTGTCCTTTCACAAATTATTACCATCAACAAAACTAGCAAGAGAAATAAGAACTGAATGCTTAACTGATTAACACACTAAGCAAAAGAAGGCACACAAGGGATGTGTTCGACAGGTTCTGGATGATTAAACAAAAGCCACTGTTGCTAATATAAGCCCCAACAAGTTTTACATAAATCATGGAAATGTACGTACTTGCTATTAATTTATTCAGCAAAACTTACAAAGCTGTGTAAGCAACAATTCCAAAACAGCCTTCTACATCTCGTCCCTAAGCCTTGTTTGAAGGACCTTGGACATTCTTCCATTCACTATGCGAACAATGTCCCACATTGTAGGGCTTGAGGATTTTAATGCTCAGTACTGCCATCAAAGAGTTCACAAGCTTGCTGTACAGATGAAGGAATGTACTAGAGATATGGCTAGTTAATCATAACAGATGTAAAATGATGAAATGCCCAAAAGATTTACATAAGCAAAGCTCAAAAGCATTAGAACAGGGGAAAATCAAGTCTGAATAGAATATTCAAGGAATACAAAAGATATAAAATGCCCACACACTTCTTCCCACTGATACTAGTTCATTTTAGAACTTTTGTTTTCAGGGCATTTGGATTAGTAATAAAGTAGCTCTTCTAAATGTAATAGAGTAGCTCTTCTAAAGCTACTCTATTACATTTAGACTATTAATATGTAACATGTCAACTTAATAAGAATCACATTTGATGTATTCATGAAAAACTATTTAGAAAAGTATAAATTTGCTTTTGCTTTATGGGAATGGTGCTGTTATCTTTCTGACTACTTCTTTTACATCTTTGCAAGAGAAATACGTATACTTAGGCTCTTCAAAAACCTAAAATGCAAAAATTAGATGGCAGATTTTTGGTCATCTTGTAGACATTGCTAAGGACTGCCGAATAACACTTGAATGTGTTTTGACTATTAGTGGTTTTAAAATGCAAAGTCATTATGAGCCTTCCAGTCAGTATGTAATTGCAGAGAACACATGATTTCTCTAATGATTCTTTTTATGAAGAGTACCTTGCATAGTCCTGGTAACTTACTAATTCACTGTTTCTAACTTTCTTTTTAGAATGTTACAAAAACAATACAAATCAAGAAAGGAAGTTAAACATTTATGGGTAAGGACTAAACAAACCATATTTTGTAATCTCAACTAGCTCTTCATGCACCATGATTAACCTTTAAAACTTCCCTAGTTATATCTTTTCCCATTCCCAAGGCACTGAGGTAACTCTTTCCTGCATTCCTTAAATCCTGACTCTACCCTCATTTTTAACTCAGACCTTGCTTCCCATCCCTAATTTAAGCATACTCCTAATTTAGAAGCCCTTCCCCTTAACTCCATATCCCTTTTGAATCATCTACAAATGTCTTGAATTTCTTGACTTCTTACCTCCTATTTACTCTTCAAACTACTCCAACCTGCCTTCCACACCCACTGCTCCACAGAAACTGCTCTCACTAAGGGCACCCAGGTGTGCAAACCGACCAATCCAATGGATATTTTTAAGACTTTATCTAGTCAATCCTCTCAACAGTATTCAAGCCAACTCACTATTCCCACTTGATTGCACATTCTTCTGTTTTCAAAAAAAATTTTTTTTCTTATATCTCTGGCTGTCCCCTTTCACTCTTCTGATCAGGCATTTTTATCTGGCAATCCCTGTTTGTAGTGATGTAGTGTTTGTAGTGATCTAAAATCTGTCCATGAAGTCTTTAACACTCCTTTCAAAAAGCAGAGTCTAATTTCCCTCCCCAGGAGCCTGAGCTGAACTTAATAATGCATTTATAATGAACAGAATAAGGCATAAGTGATGTTCTCAGACAAGGTCTTAAAAGGCACCATGGCTTCCTCCTTGCTCTGGCTTGGGCTGCTCCACTCCCTCCGGGTGAAGCCTATGCCCTGTCACGATGACACTCAAGTAGCCCAAAGGAGCAGCGAGCAGGTGACTTAGTAAAGGAACCAGGACACCTTCCAGCAATGACCTGAGGCTTCCGCCAGCAGCTGTGAGACTGAGTCATCTTGAAAGCAGAACCTCCAGCTCCAGTCAATGCCTGCAATGACTCCCACCCTAGCCAATGTCTTCTGACTGCAAGTTCCTGAGAGACCCTGAGGCAGAGCCACTTAAGTCACTCCCAAGTTCTGAGCCACTGAACCTAAGAGATAGTAAATGTTTGCTGTTTTAAGTTGCTAGCTAGGTTTTCAGGTAGTAATTTTTTACAAAGCAACAGATAACCAATTCAAAGATGTTTCTTAGCATTCTGTCCAAAGGTCTCTATTATCCTCATGCTCAACTCTCTGTGTATGTAAAGCTAGTATTATCCGTAACCCAGATATCTTCCTAAATTCCAAACTATTGACATCTTTACGTCAATTCCAACATGACCCAAAGCAACCACCTTTCTCCCCCAACCTGTTCTTCCTATCTTCCCTATATCAGCACTTATCCAGGTAAAACCCAAAACCCGATTTCGTCAGACTCTTCCTACCCTTTCCCTCACATCCAATCAATCACTAAGTCCTATAAAAATGATCTCTGATTATTTCTCCTTAACAACAGCATTAAAAGAATATGAATTTTATTCTAACCTATTAATCAATTTTAAAATCAGAGAAACATCAATCAGACATAATACGCCACTTGATGTGTTATAATGTATCCCACCTATGAAGTATTCTTTCCCAAAAGAACATGTTTACACATATCACAAAGACATTAGCAGCAAAATTCAAAACATGATCTTGTTTCTTCAACAAATAAATGGCCAAGAAAAAAGAGGGAAGGAGGAACTACACATTAAAAGAGACCAAATTTATGTGTGGCTCTTGTTTGGAAACCTGACTCAAATAAACCAACTGATAAGGGAGAGATGTTTGAAATGATCAATGAAATGGAACACTGACTGGACATTTGACAATATTAACTATTAGTAGTAGTATTTAGTTGTTAATAGTGATATTGTAATAACATTTTTTAAGAAAGACCTTCACTTTTAGTAATACATACTGAAATATTCATAAATGAAATGATATGGAGTCTGGGATGTGCTTTAAAATAACCCACTAGGGAATGAAGGAATTGACAGGAGTATTAATAAAACAAAGATTGGCCATATGTTGAAAATTATATAAGCTAGATAACAGGAATTCATTTTAGTATCCTCTTTTATGTATGTTTGAGGTTTTCTATAATAAAAGTTTTTCCTATCAAAAAGTGTTTACAACACTTAAATTACTATCCTGAAGGTAAAGTCCAAATTACTTAGCATGGTTTACCCAGAAAGCCTTTCATTATATGGCCCCTGTTTACCCCTCCAGCTCATTCCACAACTGCCTACACAGTTCCAAGCTCCAGGTTGGACAAGTCCTGACTCTTGTCTCCTCAAAAAACATTTCTTCTACCCCAAGCAGTTTAAACTTCTCTCTCTGCTCACATGGCTAACCCCTACTCATCATTAAGGCCACAGCAAACCTTCTTTTAGAAAACCTCCCCTGACTCTTCAAGACTGAGTCAATGAACCCATCTATATATTCCCCCAAACATACTGTGCTTCTCCTATCATGGCTCTTACTTACTGCATCCACTCGTAGAATCTATGTATCATGAGGGCATGGACAACTGTAATCCCTATTCCTAGCACAGACCCTGACACACAGTAGGTACTCAATAAACACTTGATAAATTTACAAAAGACATGCCCCCTCCACTTTCCAGCTCCTCCATATCTAGACCTCCCTCAATTTTTCTTCTTGTCCCATCTTCCTTTGTGATTGTGACTCACATAAATGGTTGGCTGTTCACACAGCATTCCCAAATTCATACCCGCAGCCCTCTTTGGGCATCTCATCTAATAAAAATTTAACTACCAAATTCTGTGGTATAATCTAACAGACCTTTATCTCCAGGCCTGACAGCTCCAAATATCTTCGGGACTCAATCTCCTATTACCTCCCAAATGCACCTTTACACTAGAGCTACTCAGAAATTCTCAATATTCTCTTAATAATCCTTATGTTTTTAAGCTTCCCAATTTGTGCACACTTCCCATTGCCTGCAATGCCCTTCTCTTCTACCTCTATCAATTAAGTCTAGGCTCAAATGTCTCTCTGGCCTTTTCCAGGCAATATTCCCACAGCAGTCTAGTCTTATTTCTATTATTGAATGTATCATATTATTTTGAAATTATGGGTAGGTGTCTGCTTTGCTGAATTGTGAGTTCCTAGACAGAAGGGACTCTCTCTCCTTCATGCTTGCACCTCCAGCATGTAAAGTACAATGCCTATTACAAAGATGCCCCAAATAAACATTTGCTGAATGAATTAAGTCATATTGTTTTCAATAATTAAGGGGCTGAGCTAGAGCTCAAAAGACGGCCTAAATCTACTTCCCTAAAGGAGGTAATGAGTTTCTCTGCTCCTCTATTGGGCAGAGTAATAGTATATTAAGCTCTTTGTCAAAAACTAAAAATGCACATATTAAGAAAACAAAAGAAATATAAAGTAAAAAGGCCATCCGTTCCCAGAGGACAGATTTGGGTTTGGATCTAGGCCCAGGTGCAGAGAATAAGATCCAGACTGAGCTGAGCTTTAGGTGAATATTCAGTTCATAGCAATTTCACTGATCCTAAGCCAACCCTGAGATTATCGCAGTATCAATTTTCAGTACAGGCCAACTCTAAGGCAAGACTAATCCAGTTTAGTTAAAGGTTTTCATGGCCACCCTAGAACACACCTGCAACCACAGAGCCGGACCAGAGCCCAAGTGATTTTTGAAACTAGAGTGACTTGCTATTTACTGCTCTGCTAAAAGGTTGTGCAACTAATTCTGATACTCTCCCTGGAAGATGTAGTTCCAAGTTGTCAGCCACAGGCAAATTATTAAGATGTACCTTCAAATCTTTCAGAATCCTAATGCACTGAAACAATGCCCAAATGTACAGAACTCACTGCCAACATTCAATGTGTCTCCTACTTTCTTTTTTTTTAAGATTTTATTTATCTATTTTTAGACAGAGGGGAAGAGAGGAACAGACAGAAACATCAATGTGTGGTTGCCTCTTACGCACCCCCTACTGGGGACCTGGCCCACAACCCAGGCATGTGCCCTGACTGAGAATCAAACTGGTGACCCTTTGGTTTGTAGGCTAGCACTCAATCCACTGAGCCACACCAGCCAGGTCTCCTACTTTCTTTTTAAGTGAATACTTATCTTTATACTTGACTTCCTCTAATCAGGGATTGGGTATTATTTTATTTTTACAAGAATATTTTTATTTTGTATTTCTCTCCTGTTTCTCTGCAAGCAAATACTTTAACATCAAAGAACTAGAAAAGGAAAAAGAACTTCCAAATAGCCATTAGTGAGAAATATGATACCTCCTTCCTCTGGCAAGAATGATGTTTTATAGAATCTAAACTCAGAATGGAAACTAAATATTTGGGGCAGAACAGGGGGAGAGATCTATAAAAAACATGTATTTAGACAGTAAGACAAGAAGAAATTGTCAAGGTATTCAGAAACTAAGGCAAGGAGGCAGAAAAAAATTACACTAATGGAAGAAAAAACAGGAAAAAAGAATATTCTGTTGGAGCTAGGAGCTCCCAAGAACCCCACTTTGAGGCCTCTATAGCATGGCCCTATAAGCAGACCCACACAAATTTAGGATTTGTAGAGTAACTTAATTCCATAGTGCCAGTCACTGAAATTACTCTACCTTGAATATGCTATAAAGATTCCATAGGATTTTCTGAGTATCACATCTACCGAAAGTCTTCATTTATCTGAGCCATGGGATTTTATAACCCCAGAGTTTTCAGAGTATGATATTCAGTTGCCTCCCTTTCCTGGCTACCTAAAGACACTCTTGAACAATATGCTTAAATCTTATTCAGGTTTGGTCTTTTTTCCCCTTTAAAAATTATGGAGAAAAGCAATTGATAGCTGAAGGATGTTTAAAGTTAAACTTTCTATTCCTGCAGGCTTGCCTTTAATAACTCACAGTTTGCACTTTGCTCCTTCCTTAAGTGAAAGTGGAGATTACTGGAGAAAGTCAGAAAGCTAGGAATGTGGAATCCTCATTACACCACTTACTGCTAGCTCTCTTGGATCTTGAGCAAATTACTTAAAAGCCTGGAGGCTCAGATTCCAAAACTGTAAAATGAGGAAATGAATTGTGAATAAATACCTACTTGCAGATTTATTGTTAGTAAAATGAAGGGAACCACTAGACTAGAGTATAAACTTCAGAGAAGAGGAATGGAGGAACGGTGAATATCTTGAACTCTGCTGATTCTTGCTCACATGCACAAGAGCGTGCACACTCAACTCACACACACCTATCCTAAAACAACAGCAGGTAGTGGGAGCAGGCTCAACAAATATTTTTTAAATGAACGAATAAATACAGTGTCCCCGTTTATCTCATCAACATTTACCCTTCTTCCATAATCACTTTTTTTTTTTTGGTCCCTTGTTTTCCATTATTTTCAAAAGCCTTCAGGGCATTCTTTTGTCCTAAGTGGTTTCCTCCCTATCATTAGCTATTGTTAAGTACACACTATTCAAATACCTTTGGAATTTCTCTTACAACCACCCACCTTCCACTTTTACTGCGATGGGGGTGGAGGCGATAGTCAGGACTCTACTGTAAGAGTCACAGTAATGGACTTGCCCAAGACCACAGATTCGTATTTAAGGACAGTCAAGCCTGAACTCAGCCCTCCCCAGAACACAACTTTCAGGGGACACCACACCATCCATTCTCCCTTCGCTAATAAGAGACGGCTGTGTAAGGACACCCTCGGCTCTCAAAAGTTAAGGCGTCGGTTACGCTCGCCTCCCGCTGAATAGAGGAGTGCGCCCCGTGAACGAAACACCCAACTTGGGCAGACACGAGGGATTTCAGACTCCTTCGTGCTGCTTGAGGGCCGGTCACCTAAGCACCTGGCCAACCAACACTCTTCAATCCCTGGAGGGAAGTTGAGGGGTGCGGCCGTCTACAGGGCCTGGGAGGTACGGTGTCAAGTTCATGACTCCGTGGGGAAGCGGCACGCACCACGCCGCCACGACTACCGCCCAACCGCAAACCCGCGGGACCCGACCACCGCTTAACAATCCACTAAGACCGAACGCGGCTCGCCCCCAACCCATAAATCAGACAGCCAGTGCTTGTTTATTGGCTGCACCAGAGCCCCCTTCACCCTCATTGGCTATCCCGGACGTAAAACCCTCCTCTCCGAGGGAACCCTCTTCCACCGCGGCACCCCCAGCCTAGCAACCTCAACCCCGCTACAAAAAAGCCCGGCCCCCCTCCACCCAGGAACAGTGACCCACGAGGAGCGAGGAGCTTCGCGCCCAAAGGACTCACCGTGTAGTAGGAGAGCAGCCCTGCATTGTAGTCCAGCACGAACCAGCGGTACTGCCAGCCCTTCATCACGTTAGTCCATTTGCTCAGCGGCCCCTCCATGATGGACGCCATCTTGGGAGCCGCCAATGACAACAAACGGCCTGACGTCACTCGCCTATAAGGCTTTCAGCTGTGGGGGGCGGGGCCGCGGAGGGGAGGGGCGGGCCCAGCAGGGGCGCGGCCAGCAGCTGCTGCTTCAAGTGTATCGCCAGATCACACCCCCAACTATCACCCTCAAACATGCTTGCTGTGGGCGCCTATTGTGTGTAGAACTCCGTGCATTGCTTTGGCAAATACAAGCACGAGTACTGCTATTAAGATTATTTATTACAAAAATTAATTTTACTAGCCATGACGATACCTTACACTTCTGTTAGGTAGCCGAGATGGCTAAGAAAGGACCAGGAGCCAAAAATGTCCAATAAAGGGCTTCCATTCAAGGCGGGACACTGCGATCCTGCGGGCTGAGTCTGAGTAGGCTACAGCAGCACGGGAAAGAGTAGAAGTGTTTTTAAGGGTGTGTAGCAGAACCCCGGGGAGAGTGGGTCACCCTGCTAATCTACCCCAGGTATCCTCGTTATAGATGTTTGCAAGACAATGTCCTCTGACCAGGGATGGCTGATTCAGCCAAGGAAAGTCCCCGAGATTTATGGCCCTTCTTTCTGGGGAAAACTCAACGGAGAGAGGGGAGGAGCAGTGAGAAGGATTCAACCCGCTTCCAGCAGGATGCCGGCCAATTTTTTTTAATTTAATATATTTTATTGGTTATGCTATTACAGTTGTCCTATTATCCCCCCTTCATTCCCCTCCACCCTGAACACCCTCTCCCACCCACATTCCCCCCCTTTACTTCAGTCCATGTGTCATAAGTTCTTTAGCTTCTACATTTCCCATACTATTCTTGCCCTCCCCCTGTCTATTTTCTATCTACCTTCATTGCTACTTATTCTTCATATCTTTCCCC
>CM052542.1:32171393-32193219 GCA_028533065.1 Trachops cirrhosus | reverse complement strand
TTATGCTATTACAGTTGTCCTATTATCCCCCCTTCATTCCCCTCCACCCTGAACACCCTCTCCCACCCACATTCCCCCCCTTTACTTCAGTCCATGTGTCATAAGTTCTTTAGCTTCTACATTTCCCATACTATTCTTGCCCTCCCCCTGTCTATTTTCTATCTACCTTCATTGCTACTTATTCTTCATATCTTTCCCCCTCTCTCCTTCTCCTCCCACTCCCCTGTTGCTAACCCTCCATGTGTTCTCCATTTCTGTGGTTCTGTTCCTGTTCTAGTTGTTTGCTTAGTTTGTTCTTGTTTTTATTTCAGATGTGGTTGTTAATGATTCTGAGTTTGCTGTCATTTTAATGTACATGTTTTTTATCTTCTTTTTCTTAGATAAGTCCCTTTAACATTTCATAAAATAAGGGCTTGGTGATGATGAACTCCTTTAACTTGACCTTATCTGCGAAGCACTTGATCTGCCCTTCCATTCTAAATGAAAGCTTTGCTGGATAGAGCAATCTGGGGTGTAGGTCCTTGTCTTTCATGACTTGGAATACTTCTTTCCAGCCCCTTCTTGCCTGCAAGGTCTCTTTTGAGAAATCAGCTGACAGTCTGATGGGAACTCCTTTGTAGGTTACTGTTCCCTTGGATGCCGGCCAATTTTAAATCCCCAAATAAGGAAGGCCTTAATGAGAAGGTAACTTTTGAGCAAAGGCCTGAAGAAGGTGAAGAAGGGAGCCTGGAGGAAGAGCTTCCAAGAGGAAGGAAAAGCAAGTGCAAAGACTGTGAGCCTAGCGTTTTAAAGGAACAACAAGGAATTCAGTGTCTAGAGTGGCAGGGAGAAAGTAGTAGGAAGTAAGGTCAGAGAAATAAGGGATTCATTCACTTAGAGCACAGGTGGCAAACACAAGGCCCGTGGGCCCACCTTGTTTTATCCAGCCTGGCACCTTGTTTCTAGCGGGCGGCAGACGAGCTCTTGCTTAACTGTTAAGGAGTAGTTATATACATTTACACAGTCCTAAAATTCACTTCGGCCCTTTGAAGGCAATCTCGAGGCTGATGTGATCCCTGGTGAAAATGAGTTTGGCACCCCTGACTCAGAGCCTCTCAGTAGTATGGAAGTTTTGTCCTATTCCAACCAGGCTCTGTTAGACATTCTGAGAATGAAGCAGTGAAGGAGTCAGACAGGTTCCTTGTCTTTTAAGATATTAAATTCTGTTGATGGAAACACTAAACAAATAAAACAAAAGATATATACTGATAAAGGCCTTGCAGAGAACTTAAGTTGATGTAATAGGAAACTAATGGGGGGCTATTTTATATTGGGTCCTCAGGGCAGGACCCCTCAGGAAAGGGCATTTAAATTGAGCCGTGAAAGATAAGAAAGAGCCCACCATGCAAATATCAAGGGAAAGAGATAAAAAGGAAACTGAGAAGTGGGGCATTAGCTGTAAGTGTCTGTGAGGACAAGGGAGAGGATTTCTTTGTATTTTACTTTTTTATTCTTTTATTTTGGACTTAAAAAGTATTTTGTTTATTTAGGTTCTGTGTTGTGAATCCCTTCTCTTAGCTGATAAGAGAAATGTTAGGGAAATATCACTGAGGGAGCTAAACAGAGAATGGGAGCTAATTCATTAGGTAAAAGGTCTACAGTAAATTAAAATTTATCCTGCTAGATCTGTTGGATATGTTTTCCCCCAGGTATTGAGTATGATTCCCATATAGCATTACATTATGTAAGTTTTAAGTGTACAACATAATGATTTGATGTATGCATATATTGCAAAATGATTATTAACACATTTAGTTAACATCCATCACCTCATCTCACAGTGTTTTTTCTTGTAATGAGAACTTTTAAGGTCTACTCTCTTATCAACTTTCAAATACACTCAACAGTATTATTAACTATAATCACCATACTTTGTATTACGTCCCCAAAACTTTTTTTGATCCTCACCTGAAGACATGTTTATTGATTTTAGAAAGAGGGGAAGTCGGGGGTGGAGAGAGAGAGAGAGAGAGAGAGAGAGAAGAGAAACATCCATCGGTTGCCTCTTCCATGCGCCCAGACCAGGGACTAAACCCACAACCTAGTCACGTGCCCCGACTTCGAATCAAACCCACAACCCTTCTGTTTATAGGCTGACACTCCAACCAACTGAGCCACACCAACTAGGGCTCCCCCCAATTTTTTTATCTTATAACTGGAAGTTTTTACTTTCTGACCACCTTTAACTTTGATGTAGTCACACATTTGTTTTTTGTTCACATCACTTGTTTGTTTTTTTAATTATATCATTGATGTTCAATTACAGTTGAGTTACACATTTTTATTTTTGCTTTTATTGTTTCTAAGACCAATATGAAGAAGTATTTTCCCTTATGTTTTCATCTAGAAGTTTCATGGCTTCAGGTCTTACATTTGTCTTTAATCCATTTTTGAGTTACTTTTTTGTGAGTAGGATAAGATAGAGGTGTAGTTTCATTCTTTTGCATGTGAAGATCCAATTTTCCCAGTACCATTTATTGAAGAGACTGTCTTTTCTCCAGTGAATATTTTTTACTCCTTTGTCAAGTATTAGTTGATTGTATATGTGTGGGTTTTTTTCCCCCTAGGCCCTCAATTCTATTCTGTTGGTCTATGTGTCTGTTTTTATGCCAGTACCATATTGTGGTAATTACTATAGCTTTGTAATATATAACTTTGGAATTAGGACATGTGATGACTCCACATTTATTCTTCTCAGGATTGCTTTGGATAACTGTTACAGAACAACAGTGAGGGCCAAAGGGCAAGATACTATTACTGAAAGGAGCCCCCCAGGTTTGTTATGTCCGCCGCCTTATAGGAAAGACATCACTCAATGCCAGAGATTCGTGAAAAGGAAAGGAAATGTTTATTTAATGCTATATAAACTTAAAGTAGTGACCTAATGTCTTCACCAAAATCCCAAAGCCCCTTAAAATGCCCACAAACACACACACAGTCCTTCCTTCCCCCTTTGCGCTGTCTGGGGTACCGTATCTCAGGAAAAAAAATAGAAGTCGGTGACTCAGGCAGCCCCCGGTTCTTCCCAGTAATCCGTCTCAGCTGGTAGGCCTCCCTCGGTTCCGGCACCATCAGCTGTGTCGACGGGATCCCTGCTAAAGCTGGGTGGTGGTTCCCCCTTCTAAAGCTGGGGGGGTCCCCACTCTGCCAAAGCCGCGTGGTTCTCTCCACAATGGCTGCTGTGTCTCGGTTTAAATCCTCGCGCCAATCTTCCTCTGCAGCCCCATTTCCAACTCCTCCCACAATCGGCTACACTTGCTGCATGGCCCCATGTCCTGGAGCCAGTCATTGCCAAGCTCTCTCGCAGGCAGCGCTGTAACTTGGGGGACCTGCCCCCCCAGTTACATCTTGTGGGGGGAGATACTTTCATTCCCCTGGCTCAGAGCATGGCCACAGCTATTTAACGTATCTATGCAACCAGTTAAAGGTTATAGATATGTTAAATGACCACACCAGAGGTTAGGGGCAAAGCTGTTGCTATGCAAAACAGCTCTTAATGGCCCTGCTCCATTTGTCCCTTCCCCTAGCACACACCTTGGGGGGCGGGGGTGAGGACATCCTAATATTTCCTGGACACCTCGAGTTCTGGGCCCCATTCCAAATCCCTATCTGGGGCCTCCCTCTTGGCTGCACCCTGTAACATAACCACATTTTTTGTGGTTCCAAACAAATTTAAGGATTGTTTCTTAATTTTGTAAAAAAAAAAAAAGCCATTGGAATCTTGATAGGAATTGCTTTGAAACTATACTATAGATGGCTTTGGGTAGTATGGACATTTTAACAATATTAATTATTCCAAGCCTTTAGCACAGGATATCTTTCTATTTATTTGCTCAGGTACCTAATAGCATTAATTGGTGAGTATATGAGTCCATATAAACACATCTGTGTTTTCATTATGCTACATTAGCTTCTTAACAGCTGAAACCAAGTCTTGCTCCTCTTTGTAGCCCTAGAAATTATCCCAGGGCCTGGCATGCAGAAGGTGATCTGAATTATGTGTTCACTTGAAACTGACCTACCAAGTTCCAAGAACTGTGCTAAGCACCATCACCTACATTTTCTCCTTTAATCCCCACAACATTCCTTCAAGATTTATGTTATTACACCCATTTTACAGATGAGGACAGTAGGACACAGAATTATTGAGTGGCTTGCCCAAGGTTGCACAACTAGTAAACAGCAGAACAAGAATTAGAAGTTAGGTTTTTTCTCCTCAGATCCATTGCACCCCTGCTGCAAGCTATATTTACATAGTCTATGTGTAAATAAATGTCTTGGATGTGACACAGGCAGTGTCATCAATTTCTAAATCAGTTTGAACTTTATCAGGATCACAGGCATCAGCAGGCTCTACTTAGCTTCAAATGTCATAACACAGGCCATCAGGAAGAGCGGGAGCAAAGGCAGTTCTTGATTCCTAAGGCCATGTCCAGTGCACAGTACTGTGTCACCATTCTACACTAAGTGTCAAACTACATGCTTTAGATCATCGGCTAAAATTAAACATGGAAAAGACATATCAGCTCTCATTCCCACATTCCTTAGTGACTGGCCTTTCATGGAATGAGGTAGCAGCTGAAACAGAGCAGAAAATAAGGATTAGGATTCAGAATCAGAAAGAACAGATGAAGTTAACCATTAAACAGTGTAAATTCATCAAGGACAGAAACTGGACTAATTCATCCTGCCACTTAGAATATCAATAAATGTTACACAGGTATGATTCTTAAAAGATCATTCTGGCAGCAAAATTGAGAACAAATCAAACAGGGATAAGACTAGAAAAAAGAAGACAAACTAAGAGACTTTTTTAAAGCCATGCAAGCAGGAAGAAGAGTATAAACTTAATGACAGCAGGGATGGAGAGTGGGAAAGATACTGTACTATATATTTATTAAGTACATTTTAGAGTTATGATTTTAAAACTCACTAAACAATGGAATTAAATAAGGAGGGAATAAGTGGAAGCAGAGACAATACCAATAACTTATGTAACTGAATGATTATTTCAGTAATCAAGTTTTTTTTCCTTTTTTTTAAAAAGGAAGAACAAACCCAGCTTGTGTTTCTCAGTATTAAGTTTCCTTCCTCTACACAGCTGTTGAGAAATGTGTTTTTGTTTTTTAGTTTTGAGCAAAAATTATTTCCAATTCTTTTGCAGCTGAGATTGTAGGTGTAAATTGCTTCAAAATGCATTCTGTTTCCGCTGGTGTCCTGTCTCTTTTAGTTATTGCTGTTACTGTGGTCGTGTTTCTTAATTGGCAGTTGTTGGGCATCAAATAAAACAACATTTACACAATACTGCCTTCTTAAGGGAAAACACAGACACAGACAAAACACTTGACTGTCCTTCACTGTCTATAGAGAGAACAGAAGGTCAAGCTTCAATACGGGAAAAGTAAAATAAGACATAGCCTATTTTGTCCACAAACCCTTTCCTCTATCTAGACAGCAAGAAAGTGAAATGTCAACTTTAGGAAAATTTGGCTGGGATTTTGAGGCAGAAAGGAGCTGGGGAAGGAAGAGAAAATATTTCTGGAGATCTAGACTCGGTAGGTAAGTGCTCTAAGGAGGGAAAGGAGGAATGCACTTGTCTTATGCTTCTTCTTCTTCTGGCCCCTTGGAGACCCACTTCCCAGCTTCCCTGGGCTTTATACATTCCATAAACATACTCCCTCCCTCCGGTGGGATGGACCTGTCATTCCCTCGTGCCCCACCTGTACTCTGAACAACTTCTAACAGGGTCTGGGACACCTATTGCATTTACTAGTTCAGCGAGTCAGAGTGCCCCCCTGACAGTGGATTCTTTGAGGACTTGATCACATGTGCATCCTCAAACTTAGCACAATGCCTGATATGGACACTATGAAACAGTGAGACAGTATGAAACAGTGGGAACCGCATAGGCAATCTGGATAAAGGGGGGAGGAGAAGCTGCTTTGCTGGAACTACAGTATCGTGTATTTATTTGGGTTGGCTTAGAGGAGCAGACAGACTATTATCAGAGACTGAAGAAAGTTTTTGGTTTCAAACGTACAACAGTTCAGGTAATGGAAAGTTGAGGGTATAGGCATGGGAGAGGAGAGCTGAAGTGTGTGGGGAGGTATAGATTACAGGAGGCCTGGAAGTCAAGAGATTGTGAGGCTACCATGCTAGATACTCATTTGCATGCAAGTTGAAAAATTGTTTGAATAGCCCTGGCTGGTGTAGCTCAGTGGATTGAGCGCAGGCCTGCGAACCAAAATATCGAGGTTTGATTCCCAGTCAGGGCACATGCCTGGGTTGCAGGCCAGTTCCCAGCAGGGGGCCCACAAAAGGCAACCATACATTGATATTTCTCTCCCTCTCTCCTTCCATTCCCCTCTAAAGATAAATAAATAAAAATCTTTAAAAAATGATTTGAATAAATGAAAAAATTATGATGTAAAATCATTATATATAATAGCTATAAAATGGTTTTAAATTATTTATGGTATGATTTTGATTTTATAAAATATGTACATCTTTCCAGACAACTATAAAGATATACAGGAAAATATTTGTAGTCAGTTTGTGATGTTATGGTTAATTTTATTTTTTTTCTTTATACTTATTTTGTATTATCCAAATTTTTAATAAGTCACAGACATTGTATTTATAATTGGGGAAGATACCATTTTGTGAAGGAATAAAAAAGAATATAATAAAAAATAGCACTAGATAATTATATCAGCTCTGAATTTGACAGGCATATGCCATTTACATAACCATAATGCGCTGGTCTTCTTCCGGAGCTGGAATAAACAAGCATCACTGTTCAAACAACGATACACTGTCAGACCCTCCTGTCCCAGTCAGAAGCCCTGCTCGATGCCTACTCCCTCTTCCTCATTCTGGATCTAAGTCTCCAAGTGAGCTGACATCGCAAACGTAGAGATAAGCCGCCCTTGCCGTGAATTTACAGTGAATTTATTCACTCCTTTTTTCAAGGAAGTCGCCTTCGCTGAGCCACAGTTGTATGTCTAGCTCGAGATCAGATGCTGAGGATAGAGATCAGTCACGCATGGTTCCTGTTCGCAAGCCGCTCAGACTCTGTCAGGAAACACAACGTGTTGCCACACAGAGTGATTCATCCTAAACCAGAGGTAGGAAAGGTCCTGCGGGAGCACTGAGGAAGTAAGTACCCAAGCCAGACTAGTGACCGGGTATAGAGCACGTTTCAGTCTGCACAGAAAACAGTCTCCCCTGGCCATGTCCACTGTTACCAGCTTGCCTCAAGCCTGCTCCATTTCATGCTTGGATTGCAGTAGCTTGGAGTTACCGACTCCAGTAATGCCTCTCCCGCCCTCCCCCATCCCCGCTTCAACCTGGCCTTCATACTAACTGTGAGAGCCTTCATATTTCTAAAGAAAAGATAAAATGTAGCTCCTTGCCTTTTGTGTCGCTCCTCTCCCTACCTCCAAATATGACACTAGCTTACTAAATTCATCTTATTGTTGATCTGTGTTACATCTTCGCTATTTTTTGCCCCCTCTGTGTTGAATGTCTTGCCTCCTCTGTGTTCATCTAAAAAATACCTACTCATCTTTCCAGGTTCCCCTGAAGCATCTGTTATGTCTTCTATGAAAATTTTCTTGTTTTCTCCCCCAACTAGTTAGAAATCACTATTCTCTCATTTGAATGGCTATTTGTAACATTTTCTTGCATTTATTGGATTCCATGTCTGTCTTTTTCATTAGATTATAAACTCTTTAAGGACAACAGAATGATTTCATTCTTCTCAGTATCCCAAGTACTGATACCTAGCATAGGAGCTGGCATTTTCTGTAAAGTGTAAATGCTTTAGGCTTTGCAGGCCAGACATTCTCTATCACAGCTATTGAATTCTGCCATTGTAGAGCAAAAGTATAAATGAATGGACATGACTGTGTTCCAATAAAACTTCATTTACAGAACAGGCAGCAGGCCAGATTTGCCTTCAAACTGTAGTTTACCGAACCTGACCTGGTGTATAATGTACAATAAATGCCTAATGAGTTTCTTTTGAATGTAGAATGAAGTGGTAGAGGCAGGATTTGTATCCTATTACATTCTGTAGCAGATGCTAATGGTTTCTTGTCCATATTTTCTTGGCATTCACAGCTACACACAGAAGGCCACTTACAGGGAGTACCTACAGTTCTTTTCCTGAAGGGTTTTTTTTTCTCTCTCTCTCTTTCTGGCCAAAGAACACACTTGGCCTATGTGCAGAGCAAGGTGGGAGTTTCAGAGATTTAATGTCAGTAGAAGTAGCTCTGAACTCAATGATGGATGGTGAAGTGGTGAACAGTACCCCAGTTCCTCACCCTTCCATTGGGATATCCTGAATGTGTCCTATACTGTCTCCCAGAGTTCCCGAGCGTAAATGAGCTCCAGTTGGCTACCATGGTAACTAGCCTGATGATGTATACATTTTTGGCTTTCTTCACTCCCCTGTCTCACTACTGTACTCCCACCCAGGTTTTCTGATACCACATCCTAAATAAGTTACATTCCAACTCAAACCAAGATACATACTCATTCTACCACACCACAATGTTTAGCCAGAAAACTCCCTGCTAAAATGTTTTTATTGCTTGTAAAAAGCAACATATAAATTATTAGTACCCCTAGAATATTGGCACAGAATAATCCAGCTATCATTTTAAAAAGAAGAGTGCTCTTAGAGACTGGAACATAGAATTGGCTCTGCTATAAACCAGCTGTGTGACCTTGGGCAAAACACTTAACCTTTCAAACAAAGACTTTATTCCTTTTCTGAGAAATAGAGGCAAGGTCACTCATTGGCTTTTTATGAAGGTGAAATAAGGTGTTAAGAAATGTCTTACCAAGTCCTCTAAATGGAGCTCTAAGATGATTTTCTCTCCCAGCCTAAAAATCTTTTTCTCAGTCCTCATTCTCATTGGCCTCAGATAATTTATTTCATTGTATCTGTACACTATGTTGTTATTCCTAATACTATTTTGTTCACTATCTTTGTCACTGCACATAGCTCGTTTTTTCATCTATACTGCTAGCTTCCAAGGGTATGGACTTTGTCTTATACTTATTTATAATTAAGTAAAAATCATATATTTGAAAATGTCTTGAAGACTGCAAAGTGCTTCGTTGTCATTCACCTCATTCCCTCAATGTATTCTGAGCAACCAGTGCAAACGGTCACTGTGCCAGGCATCAGAGACACACTGAGAAGTAAGATTCGGCCTCTGGTTTAAGAGTTTAGTGAAGGAGACAGATTATGATGGTGTGTAAATAAACTACCATTCAGGGAGACGTGTGTTAGCGTAAGAGTATGGTGGAAAGACTTTGAGGGCCCCAATAACGGAGCTGATTTGCCTGAGGAAGACAGTGAGGCAAAACTGGATCCCAGTTCCGCCCCCACCCTTTACTAGCGGGGAATCCTGGCCAAGATACTTATTAACGTTTTAGACCTCATGTCCTTAACCTGGGCACTGAGAATATGAATATTTTCCACACAAAATTGCCCGGAGGGTTAAATAAGATAATAAATACGTGGTTCTCCTACATAACAGTTGTCCAACACAAGTGCATTCCTTTTCTTCTTCCTAAGGAAGATAGGGAAGGCTTCCAAAGGGAATAGCATTTGAGCTGAAACGTGAAACCTTTGCTTTCTTCCTCAGGGAAGAGAAACTAACACTTGTAAAGTAGCTAGTAGGAATTGGTGCTCTTTCTGGGGTTTCCAGAATGAAGAAGGGCAGAATGTTCAAAGAGAACAGTGTAGTAAAGACACAGCAGCTTGAAGCTACGTATGGTGCATTTGGGAAATGGCATGTCCTTCCAGATGCAGTGGGCAGAGAGGAACCAGAGAACCCATGGTGGGAAGTGAAGCTAGAGAAGGCTGGATTAAATAGCTCTTTGCAAAATTCTCCTCCTCCTGATATCTACTGTTTGGATTGTAAACTAGCCCACAGAACTGCAGATACACTGTCTTTAGGCAGAAAAAAATTCTCACAGATCCACAGGTTTTAATCCTTAAGTGGGAGCATATCAATTACAAAGATCTAACCGCCTATCTAATTCCCAAGACTACACTGTGATTTCCAAAACATGGCCTGGTGCATAATTTATGCACTCACTTTGTAGCTTTGTAATTAAATCTGCAGAGGACTTGGAGACACATGGCAATGCTGGTACAACTCCTTGCATATGTATCTATATAAATACACCATGCAGGAGTACAAAATTGATGGTTTTCAATCCTCCCTTTTCCTGTCTATATAGCTAATGATAGATTGTGTTATGAAACAATTAAGTGGACCCAGGGGGTGGGTGCAATGACAGGTAAAAAATTAAGAAGCGTGTGACCTTATTGACCCATACAGTTCTTCCTGACCCGAATGCCTGTCACAGTCAGGATCTGTACGGTACACTTCAGCTTTCTGCTCTGTGATGATGTCCTCAACTGCTCCCTAGGAGATCTGGGGAAAGAAGTCTAATAGTTACCAAGTGATAACTGTGTTCTAGCACTGTGTGGATAATTCACCTTCATCTTCCTGAGTGCTTACTATATGCGAAGGGCTGTAAGCACACCGTAGATAAAAATCGGACTTGATTTACCCTCCTGTAGCTTCTAAGCATTTCAAATAATCCTTTTAACAACCTTCAACTCTAAAATTTTAAAGGGAAGCAAATGGGAACTAGGCGAGGTCAGTAAATGGCCCAAGAGCCAACTTACCCATTAGGCAAAGTCGGCGCAGTGCTTAGGGCCCGGGAAAATGTTGCACATATAATAATGAACCCAGCTGCATTATATTTGTCTTTATGCCAGTGCAGTCATAAATATACCTTTAAATACTGTTTTATGGAGGGAGGGGCCTATAAAAGTCATAATACGGCCCTGTTTGGCCAAAGATTACACTGTTGGTAAGGGACAGAACAAACAAGTTCAGGCAGGCCTTCGTAAGCCTGACATCGCTTTTTTTTAATCAGATGCGTCTAGAGGATGGAAACTCTGCCTTTTCCTCTCCTAGTGCCTCGTTCATAGGGGTAGCTCAGTAAAGGCCGCATTAACGGGCACTGAGTTACCCCAAAGTGCTTCATACAGAGAACAATTGACAGTACATGGTTGCAGATTGAAGAAACACCTGCAGATGCTGCAAAAATCACATGGGCCTTTCCCACTTGGGAAATAAACGTCTAAATGAAGTCTATGCATTTTATCAATTCATAGAATTTTTGGATCAAAAAATTAAAACAGGCATCTTTCTTTGCTTACAAAGATACATGTCTTATACTATAAATCAGACTTCTGACAAACTTCTGATATGAAAAATAAGAACAAAAAATAAATACAATTATGTTTAAAAGAAAATTTAAAAATGCATCCATTTATTTACCTTTCACTCTGCTAGGAGACGAGAATACGAAAACAAAGAAGTCACAGTGGTCACTGCCCTTGAGGGACACATGACCAACTTAATTTGCTTGATTCACAGAAAATGAACAGGATGCAGGAACATTACCCAAGTGGTACAGGTGATTCCAGCTTATCAGAATGAAACAGTGAAATGCCTCACGCTATGGGCATAACAATGGTAGAGGTTATTAGTGCTAAGAGAGCACTCCTAGTGCTGGCATGTCACACTCCTTTCGAAACCCTAAACCCCACCAGTGCCTGGAGCGGTGTTATCAACTGGGGAACAAATTTGCATACACAAGGTTGCAAATTTGAGTCACCCCATAGATGCCCGTGTGTGGGGGGCAGTATTTGGCAATGTCTGGGGACTTTTTTACTTGTCACAACTGGGGAGGAGAAGTGCTATTGGCATCTAATGAGTAAAAGCCAGGGATGCTGCTAAATATCCTGCAATGCAGAGGACAGTGCCCCCACCCCTGCCCCCAACAAAGCATCATCTGGCCCAAAATGTCAATAGTGCTGAGGTTGAAAAACACTGGCTGAAAGAACCAAATCCAAATTCCCTCTGCTGGCAGGATATTTGCCAACCCTATTCCCTACTGTATCTTCAGCACCTAGCCCAGTGCCCGGCACAGAGATGGACCTCAATAACTAGATATCGAATAGATGAATAGTGGAATGAAGGTGTTGTGAAGGCACTGGAATGAGAAAGCCCAAGTTCTAGTCCCTATTCCATCTCTGTGTGACCTTCTGAGTCACATTTTCTCTCAGAGCCTTAGTTTGTTCATCTGTAACGTGAGCATAATAGGGCTGAACTCACAAGACTGTTGTGAGGATTAAATGATATCAGCCATATTAAGTGCCTGGGGCAGTGCTTAGCACACAGTATAATAATGAACACGAATAGTTGGTGCTTTCTTTTTTTCCCTCTTACAGCCTGTTTCCTCACAATAGGAGAAATAACGCTGGTTGCGTAGTTTTTGGTTGTTGTTAAAGTGATAGTCTTTCTCTCCTCTGGGCCTTTGGCTGTAGTATTTCTTTTGCTCCTCTCCCCTCTTGCCCATTTCTTCTCTGCTTGGCTAATCTCAGTGTCACCTCCTCCAGGAAGCCATTCCCGAGATCCCATTCTGGAACAGGACTTCTTCTGGGTCCCCTCAGGCCTTAGGTGTTTCTGTTAAAATAAACAGACATTACACTACTATTGTTCTGCATAGGCCCAGTGGATCGAAAGAAGGAAGAAAGGATAGAGGGATAGAGAGAAGACAGGGATGAAGGGACAGAAAGGTGGTGGAAGGAAGCATGTGAGAGTACTTTGAAACTGGCTACACCAACACTGAGCCGGCTTACAGTGACCTCAGAGGCCAGCCTCAGCTGGCCTGCCACTCCCCTACTCCCAGGGGACCCCACCCTATATCTCCCTCAACCCCTAGTGCGGCCCGCCCACCTCCATCCTATAGCACTCTTAGCACCTGGTTGCCAGCCATTGGCTGGGTCCTTGTTAGGCCCAAGGCCTCAAATGAGAGGCAGTCAGGTGCAGGATGCAGGTGATCTCAAGCCCTACTCCAGGGTCCAGGCAGAGGTGTTTGCAGTAAGGCGAAACACCTGGTCAGGCTTGTGGCTCTCTGAGGCTGTGCTTAGGGACACTGGGCTCCTCCACAGGATGAAGGGGCTGTTGCCATTGTCGCTGCTGCTGGCCACCTGCACCCTGGGCATGCAGGTGCAGTGCCAGGTCTATCTGCACAAGGAGTTTGAAAATAGGAGTAAGAGGCCAGGCTGGGGGCAGGGAGTCCCTGGGTCTCCACCCAATTGTGGAGGGTGGAAGGGATGGGTGAGGAAAGACCAGGTCCTACCTGCTCCTTGTCAATCACCTGCCTCAGTGGTTGTAGTTCAGATTTCTGCCCCCTCATGGCTGTGTTACCCTGTCTGCATTTCGCTTTCCTCCTCTATAAAACCAGGACAACATGGACCTTGCAAACCTGTTCTAGAATTAAATGAGATAAGATATGGAAAGCATTGTCCCTAGAGTATAGTAGGTGTGCAATAAGTGCTTGTTCCCTGAATTCTAAAGCACAAGTGAACTGTAGAGGGAAAATGTGAGCACTAATTGTGATTTTGAAACTTTTAGTGTTTCATAAAATAAAGCTCAGAGGATTTTGGAGGTTACCTTGATGAGCCCCCTCCCCAAAATGCCACAGGAGACATCAGAGAATTGTGTCCTTACTTACCTAAAGACAGATGTTCAATGGTGCTGTTTCAGACTGCCAAAAACTGTGTGTGTATGTGCAAAATTTGATTGTTTGGGAGTGTGGTGGATAAGGCACTTGCCTAGGAATCGGAATTTTTTGAATCTGGGTCTGTATTATTCCACCTTTGAAGCTTGGATAAGCCCTTTCCCCTTTCTGGGACTCAATTTCCCATTCTGTGACACATGTAGCATGGTGTTGAGAACAAGGTACAAAGGTGGTGCAGAGCAAGGGGGTAATAAGCCCAGGAAGGTTTCAGGAAGAAGGTGAAACCCAAGCAGCATTTTGAAGGAAAGATAAGAATTTATCAGATGGGCAGGGATGGAGACAAGGGTGTTCCAGTCGAAAAGAACAGCATGTACAAGGGTTCCAGGTATGACATAGCCAGCAGTGGCATCTTCTGGGGACTAAAAAGTGTAAAGGGGAGGGCAGTTAAGATGAGGTTGGGGAGCAGGCAGGGGCTGGATCAAGGGGGCTAAGGAGCTTTGCCTTGCGCTGAGCAGTGAAGAGCTAGTGAAGCTGGGAACCAGTGGAGAAACAAGACCTGGCCTGGGTGTTAGCAAGAGCACTCCAGCAAAAATGCAGAGGACGCCCCGTGAAGCTAACCATACTTGAGACTGGAGACAGACATCTGGGAGGCTATGGTAATTTTCTTGGTGAAAAGTGGAGAAGCTTGGATGAGGTGGGTGGGGTGGGGTGGGAGTTGGAAGGGTCTCTGTATGTTGGGGGGTGGCATAGAAGTGGGGAAGACAGGAGAGATGTTTAGGAGCTGGCTGAAGAGTGCGATGCGGGAAGCAGCTTCATCGACTGGCTGCAGAGGAATCTTTTGACAAGACACAAGCCGCTTGGAAGAGCAGGTTGGTGGTCCCCATTTCCTGATTGATTTCAGCCATCCTTTGCAGTGAACCCTGTGAGGCTAAGCTTGACTGCTAGCTCTTGCACCCACCCACTTGCCTGGGGTGGCTGTACTCACACCTCAGTTCCTCCTCTGAGAAGGCAGAGAACGTGCACAGACCTGCAGTCCCTTCCTTGAGGCCTGAACTCCTTTTGCCCAGTGTGGCAGGAGTGAAATGCCTAAGGGTGTTGTCGACAAACATTTCTGAAACACTCCTTGTAACCAAAGAAAAAGGGGCTTCAGCCCCAAGCCCAAGACAGTTGAGGCCCAAATCATGAACAACCTCTGCGATCTACAAGAACCCTGCCTACCTCTCCGATCTTACCTCTTTCTCTTCATGAGGTTTACTCCTCCTCATCATTCAGTTTCTGCTTAAATGTCTCCTTCTTGGAGGGGATTTTTTTATTTGCTCTATCAAAAAATTTCTGACAATATACAGTTATACTCTATCCCTTTATATGAATTTTTTTAAAAATTGACTTTTGCAATATTGTCTATATGTAGTAAGATGTACCCATTTAAAATGTATCAACCATTCATTGAATGTTGAAAAATGTATTCACCTGTTGATCACCACCACTACAATTAATATATAGAATACACTGCCATGACCCCTAAAAGTTCCCTTGTGAACTTTGCATGCTTAATTTTTTAGAATACTTTTCATTACATGATACATTTTTTGTTAGTATGTTTATTCATTGTCTATCTCCTCACTCTTAGCTTTCTGAGAAGCATAGTGTTTCTCTGTTGTGTTCATTGCTGTATCTGCAACTCTTATAGCAGTACCTAGAATAGGCACACAGTAGGTGCTCAAAAAAATTTTTTTTATCGAATGAATGAATTTTTCTGGGAAATGACCCTTTCCAGAGATCAGAATGCTCATAATAGCCAAGACAAACACTTCCTGGTAGTCAGAGATCCAGAAAACCAAACACAACAAGTCACAACTTAATGTTTGTCGAATGCCTATTGTGTACAAGTGGATTTTTCTTTATACGTTATTTTACTGAATCTGTCAACAGTTCTATCAGGAAGATGCTATTTTCTCTTTCAGAGAAACTGATCAGAGAGGTTGAGTGACTTTCCCAAGGTTACACAGCTTGTGTCAAAAGTGGTTTGGAGGCCAAGTAAAGCAAAGTCTAGAAAAGCATTCATTGCATTTTATAGTTAGGAGACCATTTGGTGACTCAATGGAGGGGTGGGGGTAGGAGGCTGACTACAGTAGGTTGAAGGGTGGAGGAGAACCTAGGAAATGAATAGAATGTGTGTGGGCTACATTTTGGAGCATTCTGGTTGAGAGAAGAAATACAGTAGGTAATTTGGGGTGCAAAGGAGAAAATTTAGATGACACAGGTGGGAATTTTGCAGAAAGGCAAAAGGGCGAGAGATTTGAGAGGAGTGAGAAAGGTGAGGGATCCACATCTCTTTCAACTTTACTACCTTGCTCTTGGTACAGCACCTGACACAGAATATGTTCAATTAAAATTTGTGGAAAGAAGGAAGGAGGGTGGGATGAAGGAAAGACTGTGAGAGTTAGGCAGGAAGGAGCCAACTGGCTGAAAAGAGATGAAGGGGATAAAAGGTGCACTTGCAATGAGCTTTTGAGTGTAAGAATTGGAGGATTAGGAGGCCACAATCATGGGGAGGAGAGTTTGAATTTGAGATTTCAGAGGTGGAGTAGTCTCTGGTGATGATAAAAGGCATCAAATTGACATTAAAGATTTCAAGTTATATATATGGTATATATTGTCACTATGTAAAATATATTTGTGCATAGAAAAAAGAAATAGAAGAAAAATACAAGGTCTGTCTGGCAAAAGCCCAGTCATTGTTATTATAATGAGAAAGGTTTGTGTAACATCAATGTAACCTGGCAGCCAAGGAGAGTGGACTGAAATGCACATGTGTGAACAATGATGACTTCACTGTACTAGTCAGTGGGGGTGGTAGACACCACTGAGTGAGCATGTGCACTGTGTGCCATCACATTCAAAATGACAGAACTTGTAGAGTGACGAATCTGCATTCAATTTTGCATTAAGCTTGGACATTCTTCCATGGAAAATATTCAGATGATTTAGAAGGCTGCAGCTATGGACAGCGGGTGACTGGCAACTTCATCACGACAATACACCTGCTCATGCATCACATCTTGTGTGGAGGTTTTGGCAAATCACCCAGGTGACTCAACCCACCTACAGCCCAGATTTTGGTGCCCTGCAACTTCTGGCTTTTCCCAAAACTAAAATCACCTTTGAAAGTGAAGAGATTTTAGGCAATTGATGAGATTCAGGAAAATACGATGGGGCAGCTGATGGCAATTGGGAGAACTGTGTGAGGTCCCAAGCTGCCTTTGAAAGGGGACTAAGGTGTCATTGTCCTATGTACAACGCTTCTTGTATCTTGTATCTTCTTCAAGAAATGTGTCTATTTTTCATATTACATGGTTGGATACCTTCTGGAAAGACCTCTTATACCAAAATGAAAATGGTAAATAATGGAACTTCAGATAAGTTTAATTTTTTCTTTTATTTTTTACTTTATTTGCTATAATGAGCTTGTGTTACTCTTCATTTAAAAAAAACTGTTAATAATTAAGAAAACCATTCTGTCTTTTCATGGAACTGAATTTTCTCCTGTTGAACTCTAGTTTCTAAACCTAAGCTGTATCTGATGCCTTAAGTAGCCTTTTTAAAGCATGGTATTGCTCATTACGCATGATGCTTTACACACTTTAATCTTCGCCTCAACTCTTCAAAGCAGTTACTATTTTCCCAGTCTACAGATATAACTGAGCTCAGAGAAGTTGAAAAATTTGTCTGAGGTCACACAGCTATTAAATGGCAAAGCTAGGACCCAAATTGGTATGGCTCAATGGGTTGGGGGTTGTCCTGCAGACTGAAGGGTCACTGGTTCAATTCCTGGTCAGGGCACATGCCAGGGTTGTGGGCCAGATCCCTGTTTGGGGGTGTGTGGGAGGCAGCCAATTGACGTTTTTCTTGCACATTGATGTTTCTCTCCCTCTCTTTCTCCCTTCCCCTCTCTCTAAAATAAATGTCTTTAAATTTTAAAAAATTGCAAAGCTAGGATTTGAACCCAGGACTGTATGAGGTTAAACTGGTTTTTCTTGCATTATTCCTGCTGCCCACCCCACTACCTCCCATGAGTCCCGTAAGTTGAAGGCCTCCTAGCTCACATTTTAAGTACTTAGTAACGTCCAGGAAGGTAAATCTTAAGATTCTTTGAATGTCAGAACTGAAAAGGCACTGAGAGCTTAACTAGCCCTAAAGGGCCTCCTTGTCCCCATTTACAGGTGAGGAAACTAAGGTCCAGAGGGAGGATGTGATGTAATAGAGTCATTTAATGGGTTTGTGACGGAGTGTGATTCAGGCTCCTTTCTTTCTGCTGTTTTCCCAGACTGTTCTAGGCCACAGGGAAGCTCAGCAACCAGAGGGTGTGCCAGGGCTTTAGAATCCAACCCTCTCATTGTACAGATGGGGAAACTGAGACCCAGAGAGGAAAGGTGGTTTCCCAGAGTCACATAGTGAGTCAGTAGCAGAGAGGTTTGTTGAACCCAGGTCTCTAATCTCCATAAAGAATACACTGACTACTGCTGCTAGCTGCCAAGTGTCATGTGGCCACCAGGTAATACTACCAGTAGCCTCAGGGACAACATGAGCTTTCAGATTCCCAGGCCTTACATAGGTTACTAATTTTCACTGAAAATGGTAGATAAAATGTTGGCACCTGAAAAGATAAGCTTTAGCTTATCTTCAACCTACATTAAACTAAGCAGGAATGTTGGTTGATTGGAGAATTGTTGAATTAGTGATTTTAATTCAGTAGGAGAGGGCTAAGGGTGATGTCAGTGGCCATGGTAAATGCACAAAATCAGGCAGAAAAAAACTGGAATTCAGACGAGGGGCTGAATGATACAGAAGTCACAAGGTATGTGTGTGAATTTTAATTCTGTCAGCTCTCAGACTTGACCATGAAAACTTGGCCACAGAGACCTTCTGAGACAAAGGGCCTCTGTGCACAGTTGGCTCAGACCGACTGAGGACAGCCCAGCAGGGCTGAAAAAACAGCCTGCTGTTCAGGCCTCAGACTGATAGCGGTTGGGACCATCTGTGGGTCGTGGATATTTGGACATGCTGGCCCCGGAGAAGAATCACCCTGGACAGATGCCCAAACCAGAGAGGCCTGATCCAGCTGGCCTTTCCACGTCTCAAGTACAAACTGAGGTCAAGGAACTCTCCAGAGGCTACAGGGATGTGGAGGCAAGAGGGGCCATCGTTAACATACAGGAAAAAAAAAATAAGGCTGGAGGGAAATATATCAGCCTGTTGACAATGATCATCTCTGGGAGGTAGATTATGGGTATTTTTATTGTTTATTTGCTTCCTTTGGGCTTTCTACATTTTCTATAATACATTATTTTACTTTGAAAAATTAAGAAATGTAAAATAAGAAATATAAAATAAGAAAAGCAGACATTTCATTCACCTGTCTCTCTCAGACTTGAATTCCTTGAGGGCTCCAGGGCTCAAGGATTTACGCCTTGTTAGTACCCGGGCGGGCATGCAGCACTCACACTAGCACAGTATAGCTGCTCTGTAAATATTTATGTAGATGGCTTGTATTCTCTTCCACTTCTCACATAAGGCTCTTATTAACGCCCGCTTTGTAAACGAACTTGGTTATCTGCCTCCTAGAGTGCAGTTGATTAGACGTGACAACCTACCAAATGAATGGACGGTCATCCCCCACCCACTAGAGGCACCCATTCAGTGGCAGCAAAAATAATTAATGTTATTATCTTAATTAATTTGGTTCTCAAGCCAATCTATCGTTCAACAAACATTTATTGAGCACCTGTTATGTACACAAGGTTTATTTCTTTAAAGAGTGTAAAAACAATTCTTATTCACAGATTCAGAAAAGTGATTGGCTCAAGTCACTTGCAGAAATAGGAAGGCTCAGAGTCTTATCCAGCGCTGTTCACCACCTCACAATGCTTTTTACCAGTTAATAAATATTTGAGTGACTGTGTTCTATGTGGCAGACATCAGATAGACTGACAAGCAGAAAGAAAAACAGTAAGTGGTCAGGTAAGCTGGTGGGCAGATAAGGAAGCAGGGTCCGCTGGTCTCATGAGAGGTGGCTGGATTGCTAGAGCAAACACACTGACCTCAGGGAGAAGTGAGCGCTCACAGCAGATCAGGGACAGTGGGGACAGAAAAACTTCAAAGCAAACCCACACTCTGCTGTATATTACAGCCTAATACAGAGCTGGAGTCTTCAAGAAATTTTTGTTTAGGATTCTCTATATAAGAGGTCAAATACTTTCATAATATCTACAAAAAATTTCCATTGACTGGGTGTAAAGGGTGACGGGATTAGCAAAAAAAAAAAAAAAAAAGTTTTTTCCATTGAAGATGGTAGAGAACATATTGGCACCGAAGAGATAAGCTTTAGTTTATCTAGCAGGTTCTCATTTGTAGTAAACAACTGGATGATGTGAAATAAATGCAACAAACATGTTTTCATCTACACATGCAAGCATTTTCTAAAGGACCTATCTATCCTGTTCCAGACTCAGGACTAGGTGGGGGGTGGCGGGGGCAAGGCACAGCTTTTACCTTCAATGCTAAAAATATTTCTCCCTCTTTACCTTTGATGTTATATATCTTTGTATACATATCTACAGATTCAGCTTCAGGCAGTCTTGAGAACTTGTATTGTGCCTGACACTGTGTTGCATGTGATTTCATTTAATTCTCCCAGAAACTCTATGAGTTAGGATACCCCTTCCTATAGATGAAGAAACTGAGTCTCAGAGAGGTACTTACGATACTGCTAAATCTGGTGGCAGAGGGCTGTCCCTAGCCCAGTCTTTTGATCTGAGCTATATCACAAGCCAGACGAGCTGGGAGGTGCAATGTAGAGATAAGTTCATTTGACAGAGGAATCATGGTTATGTGGGCTCCGTGGTTCTACAGGGTGGGGCGAAGATTTACAGCTGTTCGAATGGCAAATAATACATTAGTTTATAAATAACAATACAAGAATAAACTCTGTTTCACGTACTCACAAATATAAACCTACTCTATCTTTACAGACTCGGGTGTGATTATGTACATTTATGAGCTAAATATGGGCAGCTCCCAAATACCAGTTACTTTTTGGTGGATGGATCTCTGATTTCAGGGGACATACAGTATTTGACCGATTTGAGGGAAAGATTTAGCAGAGGAAAACAGTAACATCCACCCTTGGTTGGCACACTGCTCGCCTGCTCTCAATTACGTAATAGGAGCTCTCCGTGAGCTGGCCCCTGGCCACTGTACTCTCCCCTCCCCTGTAAAACCATATAGGGCTGCTTACATTTCCCTTGAAACACCATGTGGTTTCATGTCTCTGGGCCTTTGCACGTTTGAGTCGTTCTATTTGAAACACCCACTCCTCTCCTTTTCTGCCTTTTTAATTCTCACTTCTTCAGGCACGCCCTCTCTGAACTCTGCCCTGACTGGGGCGGGGCAGGGGGCAGTCAGTGCGTCTCTGAATTTCACTGCCCTGTGCTTCCTCCTACAGCTGCCCTTGCCTGTATTGTAATTGTTTACCTGTGTGAGTTTTCCACCAGACTCTGAGCTTCCTGAAGCTTGTAAGTCCCTGAAGGAACTTCGGTAGATTCTTGTTTCTTTGCCTGGTGCCTGCCTAGCACAAAGTGAATGATCAAGAAATGAAGGAATAATGAACCCAGAGCCAGGGTGCAGAAGAACTGGGTTCTAGTCTCAGCTCTGCAACTGACAACTACGTGTCCGAGAGCAGGTCACTTCCTTCTCGGGGCTCCAGTTTCCGTATCTGTAACACGAGGAGGTTGGATCAAATGACCACTAAGGGTCATTCTGGCTTGAGCCTTTCATGATGTTAAGATGTTATGACGTTAAGAGAAGTATGAAACATTAAAGTGGGACTTTATTGACCACGTGACATTATCCTAACAAGAAAAACTCCTTGTTTTGAGACATCTTAAATTGTGTCAGGTTTGATTTGTGTCAATACTGTTCACACAGAAAAATAATGAGCTATAAGAAGTTCTAAATTCTGTTACACGACTCCACTCAAAGAAGACAAGAAACCCAATTAAAAAATGGGCAAAGGACTTGAATAGGCATTTCTCTAAGGAGGACATGCAGAGGATCCAGAAACACATGAAAAGATGCTCAATATCACTAGCTATCAGAG
>CM052542.1:31921164-32170893 GCA_028533065.1 Trachops cirrhosus | reverse complement strand
AAAAAAAAAAAAAGAAGTTCTAAGTTCTGTTCTAATCTCTCCTGTAAAGTTAATGATCAAAGTTGTACTACCTTTTCTGCATGCTTGTTAAGCTCAATTAACATTCATTAAATGGATTAATAAATGAATCAATCCCTCTGTAAGCCTGAGAATCTTATGGTGTAGGCTAAAGGCATGATCATGCACCCATTCAGCCATTTGACAAATATTTTGGTGATTCACTCTGTGCTCGATACCAGAACACAGTGGTGGGATGAAGAAGACAAACGTCACTCAAATTACACACCAATAACTTTATCGATTACAAACTGTAAACCACCATAACTTACATTTATTGCACACTCTTTAGGTTATAAAGGGCTTTTCTACACACATGACCTTATGAGAAGCCATGTATTGATAGTATAGGACTTAAAAGTACAGATTTTGATGTTGCCTAGGCCTTGGCCTGAACCTGCCTTACACACTTAGATACAAACTGGGCTCTGGGACAAGTTTCTGAGCTTCACTTCCTCATCTTTGAATGGAGAAAAAAATGGAGACATTCATCACAGAGCTATTATGAGAATGCCTCAAGATAACGCATGCCAAGCACTCAATGCCTGACCTATGGTTGCTAAACAGCAGCTATTATTATAACTATACAACTTTTTGTTCTTCGTAGCACTTTTCCTTGTGTCTTCCTCTTCTCCAGAGGAAAGGCAGTGTTTGAAATCAGACAGAATTGGGTTCACATCTTAGGCTCACCACTTCCTAGATGCAAAATGGAACTAATAACACCTGTCATAGCACTGTCCCTGGGAGTAAATGAGGTGACATTTTTAGGGAGCCACACAAAAGTCTAACACAGATTAACAACTCTTTTGACTTTGGCATCAATCTTTATTCTTCATTGGGTCAACTATGGTCAGGGAAGCGGTATCCCCTTCATGCGAACCATAGCAACTCCAGGTAGAAAGAACCCCCCTGGAGCCCTGCCCTCAGGAGTGGTGGGTGAAGTGGTCAGTGAGACTGCCTGACCTGTCCAACACAGGTCTTGGGAGAGACAGGGGAAGACCAGAGAAAGCAAGCCCACCCCCTGGGCCTCATGAGGGAAGGTAGTTGAGTCATCAGACTTGAGTGGGAGGAAATGACAGAGCCAGCTCAGGGTAGTTTCATTAAATGTGCATTGATGTGGGGTTTTCATAGGTATAGTTAAGGGAATAGCCTTTGATATTGGGTAGTGGGATTTGAGAAATAGCCATGCGGCTGCAGGGAGGAGATGAAGTAAGGGCTACCCCAAGGCCTCTTGCATCTCAAGCTGCCAAATTGCCCTGTAACTTCGGGACCATGGTGGGCCCAGGAAGTTGGAGTCAGCAACTCTGAAGCATAAAATCAGAAAGGCACTGAATGTTTGGATGGAGTGCCAGGTCCCAAAAAGAATGCCTCTTTGTCTACATGCCATCGTTGCCAAAGCAAAACAAGTTTATCAGCATCTCCTTGAAACTGCAAGGGAGAGTCTAAAAAGTTTAAGCAAAATCAAGGATAAATGAACCTTGATTGCTCCATATTTTCATTACTAATTCAAGAAGTACAAAATGGTGTTGCTAATTTCTTGGTGAGCTGACTTTATTATTTTTATTTTACTAAACATAAGTATGTAAAAGGGCTTGGTCCCCCTAACCATATTTTTCCATCTACTTTTGATGAGAATGCCCTATGACTTTCAACTATACATACTCCTGGTGGTTTTCTGGACTTAACTCTCATAGAGGAGGGTAGGTTGCAGCGTTACTGTATTAGTGGCTCAGCTATCAAATAGTTGAGCCACACCCCTAGCAGTATGCAAATGGTAGGAATTTGTGTGATATAGAAATACAGTATGATTAGGCATCAGATGGAGGAGGGTGTTTTGGGAATATTGAAGTTATCCCTTGATATCCCCTTACTGTTCCCGAAAGTCTTGCTCAGCCTTAGCTGCATCTTCTTGTCTCTAAACACACACACACACAAATAATTTTTATATGTTGCATTTTTTCTTCTTAATGCCATAGATGGATGGGAAAAATGATGGGTGGAATCTTAACATACGCCGGATTACAGCAAATTTTGACTCACTGCAGGAAAATTTTATGGAGACAAAGAAAAGGATAAAGGTAAATACTGGAATTCAGGACTGTACTAACTGACTGGGAAAAGTCTGACTTCTATACAATTGTTTTTATCCATGATTACCAAGTCATCTCTCTTTCTTCAATTAAAAAAAAAGTAGTAAATGGGGAATGAACTCCACAAAAATAATAATGTTCACTTATTGATATAGGTATTTAAAACTGAGCCCTAAGTGCATTATCCCCATGAATCTTCCTCACAACTGCAAGAGATGGTTACTGTTGTGTTCTCAGTTTTGCAGAGAGGTCTTAGAGAAGTGGAGTGATTTACCCGAGGATATATACACAGCTAGCACGAATCAGAGTTGAGATCTGATTCGAGCTCTAACTCTAGGACTATGTTCACTACTGCTGGACAACATTGCTTTCCTCAATCCTAGATTTTTTTTCCAATATAACACCGTACTTGAAACAAGAAAAAACACTAATAACCTCCAAATGTTGCCCTCCCCAAGGGCAGCTTGGTACAACAGAGAGTGGAGCAGACTCCCATGACTTGGTGGCTGCGTCATTCCGGCAAGTCTTTTCACTTTTCTGAGCCTTAATGGAGATAATAATTATCACTAGCCATGCTCATTGGACCAAGCTGCTGTAAGAGCCAAAAGATATTAAGGAGTGAGGAGAAGCTCTGGGGCAAGGTCTACAGGCAAGGGTTTTTTTGTCTGAGAAAGCTTTTGTCCTATAAATAGAATTCATTGATTGTCCCCTGGAGTGATTTCCCATCTTCTGTCTCCTGGTTACTGTTATGAATCTCAATTTCATGTTTATTAAAGGGGAGAATTATGAACTAGCTTGAGCATTTCAAATCTCATTTAAATCCACTCTGGAAAATTGCTTCCAGAGGAGACAGAATTGGAGACCGAGCAACCCATGGGATGCCTGCTTCTTAAGTGATTCTGAAGGCAGTGTGCACAGCCGCCCATCCCCTCTCAGTTTGATTTCTTGGTTGTTGCTTCTCACATCTCATCCCGTTCAGGTTCATTAGGTTCCCCCTGGTTTTCTAGAAGGACTTGTGGGAACAAATGAGGCTCAGAGAGAGTGGGGGTTGCATTGGACTACATGGCAAGGTTTGACAGAGCGGAGACTCAATGCTTGGTCTTCTGCTTGCAGGTTCAGTGATCTCTCCCTAGTGCCCACTCCCTCCTCCAGAGAAGTCTTCTGGCTACTCCAACCTTATCAGAGGTCTTTGGAGGAAGTAAGCGTTCTCTTCAAAACACAGACAGCTCCTAACACAATATTAGACCTGAAAGTGCTTAGCTAGGGTCTGGTGTGCAATAAATGCTCAAGAGACATCTGAGTCAGGACTTGTGGTCCTTTTGTGCAATTCAACACGTATTTATTGAGTATTTCTTCTATGGCAAGCCTTGTCTTAGATGTTAGGAATATAAAAATCCCCTGCTCTTCAGGAACTTGAAACTTATTCAAAGAGTCTGAAATAAACCTTCTTGCAGCCTAGTGCAATTCAGGGAATTACAGAGAGCTTCATGAAGGAAGGACCCTCACCAAGCATGAATAATGACAGCCCCTTGCATTTTATGTTGACAGTTTGCAAAGTACTTCTCACGTATCTTACCCATTTACTTTCATGGAACCCTACGAGGTAGGAATAATTATCCACATTTTGCTGATGAGGAAACTGAGGCTCAGAGAGTTACAGTCACAGAGTCATAACCAGTTAGATGAACAGCAGCAGAGAATAATGGAAAGATCATTGGCCTGGGAATCAGGAGACTTGGCTTATATATCCATCATTTGTGATTGTATGATCTTGGCTAAGTAACTTCCCTTCTCTGGGGCTTGGTTTCCTCATCTTTAAAGTAATGTAGTTAGTCTAGAAAGGCCCTGGCAGCTCTGATGTTCTCTGGAGGAAGAGGTAAAGCTTCAGTGTGGGGGCTCTGGGATTGGACTGACCAGTCTTGTGATCCTGGGCAAGAGAAATAGCCTCAAGGGCTTCATGATTAAGTGCAGATATTAGTAGAGCCCACGCCATGGGGTTATCATGAGGATTAAGAACAGTAATGCATATGAATGAAGAGAGAAAGTGTTGAATAAATGTGAGCAATGGTTATTATTTGTCCTAAGAGGCAGTGCTGGGCCTCTTTCTACTGCAGCAGTTGCACATGGCAGAGCCTGCTTCTAGCCACCCAGGAGGCCTCAGAAGAAACAGGGCTTTGCTTTGTGAAGCTGCAAAACCGTATTTGATTATCTCTTGAAGATCAGAGGCAGTGTGGTATAGGAGAAAGAAAGAATCAGACAAACATGGCTGAAAACCCCCTTTTAGTTCCTTTTTAGCCATGTGGCCCCAGGCAGGTCACTTCACCTCTGCGTGACTCAGACTCCTAATTTGTAAAGTGGAGATAATACCCAGTTCGCAGGGTTGCTCTGAGGCTTGAAAAAGATAATGTATGTAAACTACCCAGCACAGTACCCGGCACACAATAGGTGTATGAAAAGTGCCAGAGATTGGTGAGGCCAAGCGCTAGGTCTCTCTGGCTGCTCTTTGTGTATATAAGCCTCACGATTCTGTGCTCTCTGCTACCAGGTCTCCAGACCAGTGAAGATGCCAAGTTTTATGCCCTCTCAACCAGGTTGAAGCCGTTCAGCAATAAGAACGAGACCTTGGTGGTTCAGTTTTCGGTAAAACACAAGCAAGGCATCAACTGCGGTGGCGGGTGTGTGAAACTCTTTCCCGACACCCTGAACAAGGAGGACATGCATTCAGAATCTGAGTATTACATCATGTTTGGTAAGCCCTCTGCTAGCAGTCCTGGCAGCCTGGGAGGCTTACAGAGAGCAGCTGCAGATGTCAAAAAGGCTCAAGATGACCTGAAACAGGAAATTTCTGCTGTGATAGCTCCACCCCTCTATGTTGGAGGACTCTTCAAAGACCGGAAAAAAGCAACTCTAAATTTAAATGTTAATATAAATAGACCAAAGAGGTAGAGAGACACAGGATATTAAGAAGGCTCCAGTTTTCAGAAAAGGAGAAAGGGGTCATAAACTGTAGACACTTTCCGATGTAACCATTACAACAAGCCTTCGTGCTCTGAAGGAGGTTCCAGCCCTCAAAGAGAGAAAGGCACAGGAGGTCAGGGATCACCTTTATCAAGCATCTGGAATATATCCAGAGTGTTGCATCTGTAACCTCAATGTGTCACTAGGCTTCCTTGAGGCAATCCAGCTCTGACTGTGCTCCAAACTTGAATCCAGTTTTAATGTGGTTGCTGTTAAATACCAACAAACAACAACTAATCCAACTCCCAAAGCACAGATGAAGAATGTTGATTTTACTGAATATTTTTGAACAAGGTCAGGGGGAAAGGTTATACTACATGTCATACAGCAACATTTTCTTAAAATTCTCTCTAAACATTTCTTTCTTTTCTCATGGAGCTTCAGATCTCTCTCTTCAAGGCCTTGCCCAAATCCTTCTCTTCAGCTTCTTTGTTCTTCTGCCTGCATCTCCTTTCCCCTCAACTCTCTCCCTCCTTCCCTCCCTTCCTTCCCTCCCTTCCTTCCTTTCCTCCCTTCTTTTCTTTCTTTCTTTCTTTCTTTCTTTCTTTCTTTCTTTCTTTCTTTCTTTCTTTCTTTCTACTTTCTATTTCTTTGCTATACAGAGCAATATAGCACTCTGGTATCTAAAATGTGTGCCTTTGCTCTTCTCTCTTTTCTTCTGAACCCACCAGTCTCACAAGGCATTTATATGTATGTCCATGGCAGTTGTAGTAGGGAAATTAGAAATAATTTTTTAAATGTGATTGCTTTCTTTTCATGTGAATGTTATTTATTCAATGCTCAAACAAATCAACAAGTTCAGGCTGTTATCATTTCCATTTTACAGATGAGGAAACAAAGGCAAGAGATTTGCCCAAGGTGAGTCAGTGAGAAGCCAGGATTTGAACGCAGTCTATCTGGCTTTAAAGCCTATGATTTTTCTGTTCCACCTTTTCACCTGTTTGGTGGGGACACATGCATGTGAATAATTTTTTAAAATACATACTTTGAAAAAGGTGTTGGTGAGTTGCTATGAGATCACAAGAGATGGCATGACTCAGTTCATCTGAGGCTTCTGGGAGGAGGAATTAATTGTTCTTTGAAGACTGAGTTAGATTTTAATAAGAAGGAGATGGAGGAAATGTAATGAGGGCAAAGGAAACAATGTGTAAAAAGGCTGAGAAGCATGAAATTCAAAGGCAAGCAGAAGAACAGTAAGACCAGTGTGGCTAGAGAGCACATCTGTGTGTGAGTCTTTAAGACAGAGAGAAAATAACATCAGAGGCAGGGTTGAAAAACTAGGTTAAAACCTATTCTTGGACCTTTGTCAACTGAGAGCCACTGATCAACAGCTCTCTCTAAAGTTTTCACAAAGCAGAAAGAATCTCAGGCTGTTCCTAAGTAAGCTTGAGTTTTAATCTCAGCAGTGATTCTTATTAGTTGTTTGAATTTGGGCAAGGTGCCTAACTTTTCTAAGCCACAATTTTCCTAGCTAAATGTGGAGATAATTCTAATAAGTAATGCCTACTTATGAAAATTAAAACACAAAATATCTGCCCCAGGAGGGGCTTCCAGTTGGGTGTGGTCCGTGGGAACCCTGGCAGATTAGAGGGAGGGAAGAGAGATGTGTCCCTCAACTGAAAGTCAGTTGCCCTCTCCACAGGGCTCTTTTTCTTCTGGGCTCTGGTAACCACTCCTCCTTGTCTGCTCAGGCTTCCGGGAAGGAATAGCCCTACTGTTGCTAGCCCAGAGCACAGCACCATTCCTTAAGTTTTCTTGTGCCTTGCCCCCACCTTTGTAAATAGATCTTTTATTAAATTCTCCTCAAATAATCCTAAATTTGAGCATGCTATTTCCTACTGGAACCCTGATTAACACACAGGCTGTCTGTTTTGGCCTCAGACCAGGCAAACTGCCTAAAAGTGATGTAAAATCATGCATTGGGATTTAATTTCCAGGCCCTGACATCTGTGGCTTTGGCAACAACAGAGTACAGGTCATCCTTCATTACCAAGGGAAATACCATGAGAACAACAAGACCATCAAGTGCAGGGTGAGTATGTGGCTTGGTCCTCAGCTTGGGGGAAGAAGAAGCATTTTAATATATGTTATTTAAACCTTACAAAACTCCTATAAATTAAATACTATTGTCTCTATTTTACAGATTAGAACATAGTCCTAGAAAAATGTTGTCAATTACAGGAGTTCACATAGGAGCACTCGATCCAAAAATCTAGGAAGACATATAAGGTTGTTTCTTGAAACAATTGTTGGCATGGCCTAGGTCCTACTGCTGGATTTTGGAAAGGAAGAGGCAAGTGGGAAATGCTAGGCTTAAAGATGGGGGTGAGAAATTACGAAGTCTTATGATTGGAAACAGTAAGGATAGACCTAGAGAGTATTATGCTAGGTAAAATAAGTCAGTCAGAGAAAGACAAATGCCAGATGATTTCACTTATATGTGGAATCTAAAGAACAACAGAAACAAACGAACAGAATAGAAACAGACTCATAGACACAGAAAACAGACTCATGGTTGCCAGAGGTGACTGTGTGAAAAAAGTGAAGGTATTGAGAAGTACAGATTTGTAGTTACAAAATAGCCATGGGGATGTAAAGTACAGACAGCATATGGCATATAGCCAGTAATATTGTAATAACTAAGTATGGTGCCAGATGGGTACTGGAAACATCAGGGGGAATACTTTGTAAAGTATATGATTGTCTAACCACTGTACTGCACACTTGAAACTAATACAAAATAATATTGAATGTCAATTGTAATTGAAAAACATTTAAAAAAATTTCTTAGGGGTGGGTTTATCTTAGTAACATCAGGATAGAAAGACCTAGGCTAGCTGGAGGATAATAGCTGGATTTCATCAACAACTCAATAAGCACTCACCAAATGCCAACTCTTTGCTGGGCCTCGGGCTGAGAATGGAGTGAGCCAGGCATGGCCCTAATTTCACAGAACTCACAGTCCAGTGAAGTGAAGAGTCAAGCAAAGGAGGGTGACCACCTAGTATGATCAGGGCTGTGGAAACACACAGGATGCCAACCTGGAGAGTTAGGAAATGCTTCCTAGAGGATATTTCCCCTGTGTTGAAGTTTGAAAGAAGAACATGGGCTGGTCTTGTAAAGGAGTATGATGATTTTAGGGAGGGTTGATTTCCTGGGAGAGGCAATCGCATGAGGAAAATCAAGAAGACTTAAGAAAGAGTGGCACTGCAAAAAGTTTGGTGCAGGCAGAGTGTTGGGGAGAGGTGGGAACTAAGTCTAGAGAGCCCACAGGTCCTGGGTCATTGGAGGTCTTGTGCACTGGCTCGAGGCCTTCCCCAACAAGACTGTATGGGGGTTGTACATTCTTCCTCTTCTCTACTCTCTCCACAGAGGCTCCCTGAGGTCCTCCCCTAGGTCAGGCCTTGTCCTAGAAGCCGCAGGCATGACAGATAAATCAGACATGGGCCCTGCCATTGAGAAGCTCATAGTCTAGTGAGACAGAAAGAAAAACAGACAAGATCAGAGAATGACCAGAGCTGTGATGTAGAGAGGGATGGGAGCTAGGGGAAACCAGAGGAGTATGTACTTGGGAGAATGAGACTTAGAGTCTCTATTGGGTTGACTAGAGAAATGGGAAAAGGGATGTGGTAAAGTGTGTTTGTAAATATGTGGAGGTGACATTCAGGAACTGAGGGTCTATTTTACACGGTGCATTTAATGCTTGAGATCTGAAGATGTCCAACATGGAACTAAAATATTCCCTATACACTCTGATCTTTCATCCCAATGCGACTTATGAGGTCAAAATTGAAAACAAGCAAGTAGCAGCTGGGGATCTGGAGGAAGACTGGAACTTCTTGCCTCCAAGGAAGACAAAAGACCTCTATGCCCAGAAACCAAGGAAATGGGATGAATATCTGCAAATAGAGGATCCCGAAGATAAGAAACCTGAGGTCAGAGGGTGTTTGGCTGGGAAGGAGGTAGGGATTCAGGTGTGGGGATGGGAGAAGGAGGCTGGGAACAATAGAGTGCAGACCGGGGGCATCATTCTCTCAAGGAAGTATCCAGGTAAATATTGTTACCCAACAAGGCATGAAGAGAAGAGGGAAGCAACTCACTTTTGTTAAAGATCTATTGAACCTTCTGGTACCCTCTGCCAACAGTGTGCTATGATCCCTATTTTATGGGTAAGGAAACTGACACTTAGAAAATGCAGTGACTTGCCCAAGCACACATACATCAGAACCAAGATTTCAACCTGGATCTCTTTTTGACCCAAAAGTATTGATAGGTTGTGTGTGTGGAGTATATTCACTGATTCATTATCTTTCATTAGAAAGCTGTACTGGATATAGATATGAATAGGACAATCCAATGATTGAGAACCCTCCTGGGATTCAGAATCTAGTAGGGAATGCAGGTAAGTACACAGAAGTTCATACTGTATAATTAGTGCTGAGACTCAGGGAAGTCATATCCTGTGGGAGCCCCTAAAAAGGCTCCTAACCCAGCCTGAGTTGGGGTGTAGGTGATGGTCTGGGAAGGAGGAGGCAATGCCTGAGTATTTGGGTTAAGCTTGGGTTTGAAAACATAGACTCTGGAGTCAAAAAGATATGGGTTTGAATCTGAGCTCCACTATCTACTAATTGTGAGACTGCAACTTAATAGTTAGACCTTGGGCAAGGAACATAACTGCTGTGAAAGTCAATTTCACGAATGGATTATTATAGCACCTGTGTGCAAAGGGCTCTATGAAGATTAAATGAGCTATTTATATACATAGTATAGTGCCTGATATGTAGTAAGTCCTTAATATATAGCCTTTAAATGTTCATTTACTGAATTTCAAACTGTGAATTCATGAGAGGGCAGTGGGAAATTGGATTAGAGGGAAGATATTCCACACCCAGGGAATAGCAAGAGCAAAGGCTCAACAGTTCGTGGAAAATAACAGGACTGTGTGAAGAACTGAAACCAGCAGTTTAGTATTTTGTGAGCATAAAGGTCAAGGTGGGGAGTGGTGAGGTTATAATGGTCTGTTGGAGCCAGGTCATGAAGGGCTTCGCCTACAACGTTGCTGCTTCATAGGTCAGAGCAGATGCAGCCTCATGCAGAGGAGATGCTCAGGGTTCAGCAAGGGGCAGCATGGGCCCCTGAAGCTGGAATATGGTTCGTAAGGAGAGACTTGAAGACAGGCGGGCAGTGGACCAAGCACATATAGGGGATTCAGCACAGGGCTCCAATTCCAGGGGGAGGGAGGTGTGAATTAAGGCAGATGACCAAGAGAAGTGACTGGGGGTTTAGCACCATGGGAAAATTAAGGGCTAGGTTTCTTCCAGGCCCAGAAAGCAGGCTCAGGGCATCAAGACTAACCTGCTGCCCTGGCTGGTGTGGCTCAGTGGATTGAGTGTTGGCCTACAAACCGAAAGGTCGCTTGTTTGATTCTTGGTCAGGGCACATGCCTGGGTTGCGGGCTGGGTCCCCAGTTGGGGGTGTGCAAGAAGCAACCAGTTGCTGACACATCAATGTTTCTTTCTCTCCCTTTATCCCTCCCTCCCCTCTCTCTAAAAATAAATAAATAAATAAAATCTTGAAAAAAAAAGACTAATGTCCTGGTGAGGACAATGCACCTGTTGGCAGTGTTGGCGGAAGGCCTAGGGGAGAGGGGAGAGGTTGCAGGTCTCTGTGCTCCCTGCTGAGTGAACCTGGAGAAGATGGAAAATATTCAATAGTTAGATAGGCAGGGCTCTGTCAAGACAATAGCCTCCTGGATAGGTACTGACTCTTATGTCTCAAGAATCACCAAGGGGTTGAGAGAGCCCAGCAACCAGTGAGCTTTCCAAGTTTTAATGCTACTGAATGACTGTGAATCTATTGGACTGGGCATTGAAGCCTTCAGTCAGTCTGGGCAAATGGTCAGCAACAAGGTGGACTGCCAGATAGACAGAACAAAACTTTGGAGCTTCACAGCAAAAGAAATATGGAAGTTGGGGTAGGCTCTTTGTGACTGTCTTGGGAAATAGAAGGGAACTGGAGTATGAGGAAGGACTGATACAAGTCTGGGAGCAGGCTGCAGTACAAGACAGATCACCAAATGAGGACTTCAGGAAGAGGGACCCAGGCTAGAAGACCTATTCTAACAATAGGGCGTATGATTGGGGTACAGGAAGGGTCAGAAACAAGGGAAATTCCCATCTTATCTGAGCTTAAAGCACTCAAGGTCAGTGTGATAGTGAACTTGAAGAAGGGCCAGGGTTGCTTAAAGACTTTTCTCTCCTGTATTGGATTTGTTTGCAGAGTTCTGAACTGGGATTTCATAGGGGTAAGGACAGGAGGGTGGCAGGGGTAGGGGACAGGTCCAGCCTGACTATATTCTGAATCCCATTTTCATCCCAGCTTACCTATCTGTCCTCATGGAGAAACACTTCATTTTAGGACTGGGAGGACTTTGGGTACATTCCAGACCCAGATGCCAAGAAGCCAGATGACTGGAATGAGGTGATGGATGGAGAGTGGGAAGGACCTTGATACCAAACCTGAAGTGTAAGGTGAGAGGGGTCTCTGTATTCAATAGGTGTGAGAAATAGAACAGAAGAGATGAAAATTTTGACTTATAAAACAGAAACTCTGAGATCCTGTGGTCGTGCCCTGCCACCACCCCGCTCAAGGCCGTGTCTACTTGGGAGCGGGTCAGCTGGTAAAGGTCAACGCTGGGAGGCAGAGGTCCAGGAAGCCCTAGGCTGTTATCCAGGGTGGCAGAAAGCTGCCAAAGGAACATGGTCAAAAAAGGAAATGGTCTGGGGTTAGAAATCAAAAGTCTCAGAAATGGCCCAGAAAGGAAAACATAGCACATGTGTGAGCCTAAGGTGTTGGGGTATGAGGGTACTTATTTTTAAGGTCTAACTCCTGAACTCACGGCAGAAGTGAGAAGGAACCAAAGGAATCACCTATCAAATGGTCCAGAGATAAAACTGACTGAAGCGAGCATGATTTTGTTTGGCCACAGTTCCCTGTGCTACACACCGGGAAGAGAGTGGCCCTAAGTGCCAGAGTCCTTAGGTGATATTCCCTGTGAAGCTACACTTTCTTAACTTCATGCACCAACATATGCAGAGAAGTGGGCCCGGGCTCAGAATGGGCTTCTGCCACCTTGTTGGTTCCCTCTGGATAGGCAGGGGAACTTGGAAAAGTCTTGCATTAGCTCAAAGAAAGGGAAAGAAGTTCCAGGAATCCTGCTCTGAATCCTTGTTTATAATACACAATCATCCTTATAAAGTAATTGGTCTTTTTGATTGCAGGAGAAGGGCAAAAAAAACCAACCAAACAAACCCCAAAACCCCAAAAAACCCTAATGCCATGTTTACTCTTGTTTCTTTCTTTAGGGACAATGGAAACCTCGAATCATTGACAATCCCAGTTACCAGGGGGAGTGGATTTATCCAGAAATGGACAACCCTGAATATAAGCCTGATCCTACCATTTGTTGCTATTATAACATCAGTGTTCTAGGCCTGGACCTTTGGCAGGTAAAGCTCTCTGGGCACAAAGTCACCGATCAACAATCCCTCTAAAGTTTCCACAAAGTGGAAACTGCTCCAGGCTGGAAATCATTAGCCTTGAATGAGTTCTTGACTTTTCTAAGCCTCAGACCACTCATCTTTAAGATGAGGTTAATTATATTCATCCTAATAATTATAAGAGCTGAAGTGTACTGAATCCCTATCATGTACCAAGTATTATATTAGAGAATTTAGAAATGCCATTTAATTCTCACTATGAAATCTCCTATTTTCTAAACTTGAAAGCTGAATTTCAGGAAAGTCACTTGCCTGAAGACATATTTGGTAAGCAGAAAAGCTGTGATCTGAATGCAGGCCTTTCTGAGGCCAGTTTCAGGGTTCCAATACTTTACACGGCTCTGCTGATCCTATATGATTCTTGGGGGTGCTTTTGGAGATAGAAGGGAATCAGAGATGCCATAAAACTTTGAAATATTAAAAACCCACAGACAGATATTGGGGGAGATTGTCCCAGCCATGATGGCAAATCCTGACCTAGCCTCCTTCTCTTTGCCATTCCTCTTTTCTAGCTCCGATTGGAAGGGGAAGGAGAAGGCTCATATGCTCAGGATTTCTAGAGTTGTTCTCTCTATCCCCCTCTTCCCTGAGACCTGTTATTGAAGATGGGGAGGATTCTTCCCTAACTCAGGAGAAAAGAGAGCACCTGAAACACAGGCCCCAGCACGAAGGCCTTAGCCCAGGAGGCCTCTTAGAGACTGCAATCTACCTAGTCTTAGAATTTCCTTGGAGAGGCAGGGAACTCACTTTTGTTAAATACTGGCCTGGGATCAGTGCTTGACCTCTATTACATCCTTTAATTCTCACAATTCTGTAAAGTAAGTACTGTTATTCCTTATTCTTATTCCATTTCACATTTGAGAGAATTGAGACTCGGGAATGCCAAGTGACGTTCCCAAGAGCACGCTCTCTAGAAGCTGCAGCCACTCGTCCTTGGGTGTGTCCTGGAAGGTCCTGTGGCCAGGGAAGTCTCTGTCCCTGACCAGTGCTTTCTACAGTTCAGGGTCACCAAGGGTATCTTGGACAGATACCTCCTATTTGAAGCTTTCTTGGTTTATCCACTTTCTACTTTATTTATTTCCACTTTCTTAGTTTCCTGGCTCAGTGAGACCAGCATGTGTGTGCAAGGAGATGGTGGACATAAATTACCGCATGCACAGTAAGGTTCACAAGAGAAGGAAGGAAAAGGAGAAAGGAAGGGAGGAAAGAATACACTGTACTTTACATATATTATTTCTAACTTACATGACAGTACTGCTACAGGGTGATTGTTTCCAATACTTTTCTTATAACAAAATAGGCTCAGAAGAGTTGTGTAACTTGCCCAAAGTCACACAGTCAGTATGTGGTTGAGCTGGTCTGTATGACTCCCCGACTTGTGCTCTTTTATTCTCTTCCTTTATCATTAAATCATCTCTTTTGTTACCTGAAGAACATGGATACAGTTTGCACAAGTTTCCATTGTTATCTCTTTTTAGTTTTTCATTCTTAATAAATAATAGGGACTTTCTACATCTTGTAAAAACATGTGGTCATATTAATATGCCTAGTCTGATTGTTTCTTTAAGATGCACTGGGGTTTTCTTTTTCACTGAAATCATCAAGGTACACATTTTAAAGTGTTTCTTTATTTATCTACAAAAGTTTAAAATCATTTGGCACTAATTGCTCTAAGTTCTATCAATCTCTCCAAGCAGGGATACCTTCCTATTTGAGAACTTACATCATGCAGAAGGAATGCTTCTCAAAGTGCATACCAATCACTCAGAGATTGTATTGAAATGTAAATTTTGACCCAGCAGGTCTGGGATGAAGCCTGAGAGACTACATTTCTGAAAATCCAGCATTATCTCTTCACCACTTTTTTCTCTGATGACATAGTTCCACATAATGGGGACATCGCCCTTGCAAGCATTCTTTTCGTCTAAGTTCTAATTGGGTCTGGCACTCACAGGTGCTACCCAACCCCACACACTCGGCCATCCAGGCACATCCAGTTTACCACAGGGTCCCGATGCCTTGTTGGAAAAGCCTAGTGACTCAGTGTGGAAATGGGCAGGAATTCCTTTAGCTGCCCTGTCCCAACCCAGGTTTCCCCAGGTTTCCAGCCTTCAGATGCTCTGTAAGCACAGTTGCCCACATGGTCTGTCCTAACCTATTAATCTGGCTAACTTTCTGGCCTAGTCCCTGACCCTTCCTGCTCTGTTTTGACATTTTTTCTTCCTTCCTTCCAGCTTTCCTTCTGTCTTTCCTTCCTCCCTTTCTTTCTTTTGCTTGGACATGACTGCATTCTTTCATCAGGACAGAGACTAGGAGGAGATGGCAACAAACAAAGAAAATTGTTTCTCTCACCTTTGGGGCTTCTTATGGTTTTTGAAGGAACAGTGACACAAAACGCAATGAGTCTAGCCTCACCATAGTACAAAGCATGTTGACATCCCTTAAGTCATACGGTCTGTGTCAAGCCCTGTGAGGCTGGGAGAGTTCAAAAAGGAGACTTGATTTATCAAGATCCCATAGGTGATAAGCGCCCAAACCTGTATACTCTTTCCATTTTATGATCCTAGTGGGGTAGCACAGGATACCAGATAACTTCTAGTGAATGAACATTTTAGGCTTTACAGTCTAACAAAGCTCTTTCCCACACATTCTTTTCTTCTGAGAACCATATAAGAAAGCAGGGAAGCTGTATTTTCTTCCATTTTCCGGATGAAAACATGGAGGCACAGAGAGGATGTGAGTACACCAAGGTCATTCCTCTGTAAGTGTTAGGAAGCAGGATGGACCCTCAGGTCCTGATTCTTAGTTGGAGGCAGAGCCATGAGTTTCGTGTAAGGGGGACGGATGGAGGTAAGGGGGCACTGAAGAGAGCAGGGGCGATTAGGAGCATTTCTTGTAAGAGCAGGGAAAGGGGAAGAGCCAAGAAATAAGCTCAAAAGAGAAGAAAATCCGAAAGATAAAAAAGATATCTGAAAGTTACACAAAGAATTATTGAAACCTTTTTTAAAATGGCTCAGGGCAAAATAACAATTTGTATTCAAAATGGCTATTTTGTTATTTATTTTTCTGTTGGAGGCAGGATTGATAAGATGATGTAAGTCAAATAAGGTCTTTCTTATTTAAAAACAAAACAAAAAAATCTTTTCAAACCCTGTAGGAGGGACCTATGATAACTCATGCTGCAAACTATCTCTTGGTCACACAACTGCTCCCACACAACTAACTTACTGATTTGCTTAACATACTGCTAATGCAAAACACACACACACACACACACACACACACACAGAATGACCCCCTCTTTTGCTCCTTATGAAACATACCCAGATACTAAAAGTATAGACACTATACTTCACATATATTATTTCTAACTTACATTATAATACTGCTACAGGGTGATTATTTTCAATACTTTTCTTATGATAAAAATAGGCTCAGAGGAGTTGAGTAACTTGCCCAAAGTCACACAGCTAGTATGTGGTTGGGCTGGTCTATATGACTCCATGACTTGTACTCTTTCAATTCTGTTCCTTTATCCTTAAATCAACACTGAAATGGTTATATACCATGTATATATATGAATGCATCTTTTCCTTTAATTGTAAATATTAAATTTGTTATTTTATGAAAATAGAGAAATATGGTAGAGAATCTAAATTTTGCTAGCACTCCTTTTCTGTTCCTTGTGGTCTTTTAGTTTTTCTGATTACATTAGGAGAGAACCTTAAAAAAGGGCATTTGTAAGTGGCATCAGCGGCCAGTGTTATCAATCTGAGCTGAGATGAGAGCCACTGGGTAGAAATTTGGGGCCTAGCAGAGTGTTGAAAAGTTCTTTCCAACTCTCTAAAAAGCGGTCAGAAGCTTGAGGAGCACAGAACCTCAGGAAACAGAAAATTAACTTCCTTCTCCAGTGGATCAGCCAAGGTGGTACAGCATCCTGAACCCTCTGTATTATTAATCACTGTTGTATTTCCTCATTCACCTTAGTTATTTAGTAAAAGCTCCCGTGGCCTGAGAATCCACATTTAGCAAGGCCCCAGGCGATTTTTTAAACCCTATGACCTAGTTCTAATAATCCCATTGTTTTCATTTCAACAGGTGAAGTCAGGCAGCATCTTTGAAAATTTCCTTCTTACAAATGATGAAGAGTTTGCTGAAGAGGTTGGAAATAAGACCTGGGGAATAAAAAAAGTAAGATATCTCCCCACCCTGAATTCCAAGTGTCTGACTCCTCATTTGTACACTGTGCTTTGCATTTGAAAAATCAGCCTCACAGTCATTGTCTTATTTGCTGACCACATGGCCCTGTGAGGTGGGGAAAGGAACTCACATTCATTGGACATCTACAGCTTTGTACTTAACTCTGTGAGCACTTTCCAAAAGTTATCCCACTTAGCCCTTAACACAACCCAGCAAGACAGATATTATTCCCATTTTTCACATGAAGGAACTGAGATTCAGAGAGTATATATAAACTTCCCGAGGTCACACACAGCTTTTAACATGTTGCTTTTGAACTCACTCTCCTTCTGCGTCACTCTCCCTGCTCACAGTGTGGTAAGTTAGAAGGGAGCCACTGAACCCATGTCTGATAGATGACTTAGAGAAAGAAGGGAGGTGTTCATGGTGTCTACCAGCTTCCCGCCCTCCTAGAACTATTTTGTGGGTGGAGTGATATTTGGGACAATGGCTCCATGATGGTGACACCCTCCATCCGGATTTCCTGGTTCTGCAGGAAGGTCCATTCAAACAGGTTTTGACCAGTGCTAGATTACCCAATAGGCAGACTAAGTTCATGCTTAGAGTGCCGGGAAAGCACAGGCACACACACAAAAAACTTTTGAGAGAACTCTGATACTTAATACTTTGAAAGAAGCATTGAAGACTCACCATGGGGAAAAATTATTAGACTTTTGTATACTTTTTAGTCTGGTTTTGTTTTGCTTTTAATTTGGGTTATCATCTGATATTGTTTTGCTGAGGCAATATTACATATTGGCTAAGAGAATGAATTTTAGAGCTAGATTGCTTAGGTTCAAATCCAGGCTTTACCACTTACTAGCTGTATGATATTGGAAAAGTTATTTAATCTCTCCTGTCTTTGGTTTCCTCATCTTTAAATCGGGAATGATGATAACAACTATCTTATAAGTTCCTCTCATATAGTAAGTGCTCAACATGTGGTACCTATTATTATTAAACCATACATGCACTTGACAAATATTTGTTGAGAGCCTGTTCAAAGCACTGTTATAGGTGCTGGGGATATATCAGTGAAATAAAATGGAAGTTTTTGCCTTCGGGGGGCTTACCTTCAGTTAAGGAAGAATAACAAGAAACATACGAAGAAGAAAATATATATCAATGACATGGTGAGGTAAATGATGGAGAACAATAAAGCAATAATAGAGTGGACTGTGATAATGAAGACTTTGCTCTTTTATATAGAGGTGGTCAAGGCAGACTTCATTAAGTGAGATTTAAGAGAGTTGGAGGAAGTAAGGAGCAAGCCATGCAGATATCTGGAGAAGAAAAGCCTTCTAGGCAGTGAGAACAGCAAACGCAAAGTCCCTGAAGTAGGAGCATAACTTGCTTGTTGAAGAATGAGTAAGGCCAGTGTGACTAGAACTGAGTGAGAGAGAACAAGAGTAGTTAGGACCATAAGCCTGAGTAAAATGCCATTGGAGCCATGCTTAATAAAGGGGTGATATGCTCACAGTTTAAGATATTACACCAGCTGCTGTGTTGCAAAAGACTATAGAGGTTAAAAAAGACCATAGTGGAACAAAACAGAAGCAGGTGGTAGTGGTGGAGGTAGAGAGAAGTGCTCAAGTTCTAGATTCACTCTGAAGGGAAAAGTGACAGGAATGACTAGATAAGAAATATAGAATTTAGGCCCTGGCTGGTGTAGCTCAGTGGACTGAACACAGGCCTGTGAACCAAAGGGTCACCGGTTCGATTCCCAGTCAGGGCACATGCCTAGGTTGCAGGCCAGGTCCCCAGTAGGGAATGCATGAGAGGCAACCACACATTGATGTTTCTCTCCCTCTCTTTCTCCCTCCCTTCCCTTCTCTCTAAAAATACATAAATAAATAAAATCTTTTAAAAAATAAATATAGAATTTAGGATTAGATATGGAATATGAGTGAGAGTAGACAAGAATGGCTACAAGGTTTTTTACCTAAGTAACCAGAGGGATGGTGTTACTAAGATAAGGAAGAAGAAAGGAGAAGTATATTTGGGGATGGGGCGGGGACAAAAATAAATAACATAATTGTTAATCATTAGGTCAGATATGATTAGAGAAATCCAAATGTCAAGGAGGCAATTGTATATGGGTCTTGAAAAGAGACATAAATCTGGGCCCTGGCTGGTGTGGCTCAGTGAACTGAGCGCGGACTGCAAAGCAGAGGGTTGCTGGTTCAATTCCCAGTCAGGGCACATGCCTAGGCTGCAGGCCAGGTTCCCAGTGTGGGGAGTGCAAGAGGTAACCACACATTGATATTTCTCTCCCTCTCTTTCTCCTTCCCTTCCCCTGTCTAAAAATAAATAAAAGCTTAAAAAAAAAAGAAAAGAAAAGAGACATAAATCTGGGAGTCATCAGCCTACAGGTAATACTTAAAGTCCCATAAGGTTAGATAAAATCCCCTAATGAGTGAGTATATACATAAAGAAGATTAAAGGATGAGCTTTGGGGCACCCCAATATTTATAGATCTGGAAGATAATGTGGAACTAGCAAAGAGAGAGAGAGAGAGAGAGAGAGAGAGAGAGAGAGAGAGAGAGAGAGAAAGTGGATAGCAAGAGAAGAAGAAACCCAAGAGTAACATCCTGTAGGTCAAGTGAAGGAAGTATTTTTGAGGGGAAAAGGAGTGATCAGTGGTGTCAAGGGGTCAAGAAAGACAGGGACTGAGAATGAACCACTGAATTTAGTAACATGGAGTTTACTGGTGACTCTGACAAGAGCAGTTTCAGTGGAGAGATATAGGCAAAAATGGGTTCAAGGAAGAATGGAAGAACAAGAGACAGGAAGTATAGACCAGGCATTTGAGAAGGTTTGGTGTAAAAAAGGTAGAGAGAAAGGGGTGGTATGTAAAGGGAAATGTTGGTCAAATTTTTTTATATATAGATCTTCCTGCCTACTTATATGCTAATGGGAATGCTCCAATGAAGAGTGAAATAATATAAGAATGAAAGAGAAGAATTTCTGGAGCAATGTTCTTGAGAACATGAGAGTGGTTGAGATTTACTGCCCAAGAAGCTGGGTTAGCTGTCTATAGGAGTGCAGACATTTCATTTGTGATCCCAGGAGTAAAGAATGACTATGTGAGAATAGATGCAAGCAGGTGGTAGATATGGTGGCAGGAGTATGTGTCCATTGGAGTCTCTGGGAAGCAGACATCAAGATGGAGTTAGAAATGTAGATTTATTGGGGATAATGCCTGGGCAAGAAGAAGGGAAGAGAGTACAGGAATAGGCAGAAAAATCTAACATCTGCGAAAGATGGAGGATTGTGTAGGAATTGCTGCCAAGGGCAGTGCAGCTCTGGGAAAGTCTCGCCAGCTCAGCAGGGCTCCAGTGGGAAGATTGAATATAGAGGAGTTCCATCATTTTGGAAATGGCCAGTCTGCCATACTCAGCCACTGGCAGGGAGCTGCTTTGGAACAGCATGTCCTGGGTTCAGTCGCTTCAGTGGATCCCCAGGTGCTGCAGCTGCAAGCTATCACCTCACTGCATTCCTCACAACTGACTGACAAGTTCTTCTTCAAGAACAATCCAAGTGGCGTATCTCCGTGGCTGCCACAGAGTAAGTGGAAAATTTCTAATGATTATGAAGTAGGAAGTAAGGCCAACAACTTAGCATGAGATTGGGAAAGATGTGTTGAAAGTTTGAGGAGAAGAAGCAGGTGAGAAATAGTTATCTAAGGAGGAGAGTGAGTCAACCACAGAAAATAGTAGGCTCACCAACTAGGACTTAAGGGCTCACTTCAGTTTAGTCATAATGAGTTTAAAATGAGAATAATTATCTTGGTTTTATTGTTTTCTCTAGCTATTTTCTCTGCTTAGATGCAGGGATGGAGAGTTGGATTTAACCAGAATTGAGAGTTTGCCCAATCAAGGGAGGGAAGGGCAAGGAATTGAGGATGTTTGCAAGAGATTGATCATGCAAAAATAAAGAAAGCAGAAAAGTGAGGACTTGAATTGGCTGAGGTCTAATGAAGAGGAGATAGGTTCGGTGGACTGTTGTAGGTCCAGGTGGAGTTGAGGAATTGGTGGAATTAGTTAAAGCAGTTTTGGCAAAGACTGGAGGGTAGAAACAGATATGTGAAGAGAGCAGTGAGAGGGAAGTAAAGAAATAGAGACATTAATGGTGATGAGTGCTTTCCAGGCAGAAGAAAATGAAAGAGATCTTTTCCCCTAACAATGTGGGGAACACACGGAGATATCAAGCATTTGCTGCCAGCAGGGTTGTAACTGGCCCCAAGCTTCGTGGTTCTCAGTCTAGCTTTGTCCTCCAAGACTGGGTAAAAGACCTCTTGCCCCAGATGCTCTAGGTGCGGATTAAAGCCCTAAAGGAGTTTCTACTGTGTATCCTTTCTTTAAGGCCCCTCTGAATAGGAAAGTCTATGAAGATGGTTCTAGGGATCAAATTCTCGGGCCTGGATAAACACATCAAAGAACTCAGAAGGAGTCCCATTTTTGACTTAATGCAAGGTTTTACTGGTCACAGTTGAAAGGCAAATTCAAAGAGTTTCTTAAAGATTGTGTTACTGTGATATAGCAGAAAGAGGGCCAGACTCAGAGCCAGAAAAGCTGGTTTCTAATTCTAGTTCTGCCACTCACTAGCTATATAGCTTGGGCAAATTATTTAATCAGTCTGGACCTCAGATTCCTTCTAGAAAGTGAGACTAGTAACACTTCCCTCACACATTGCTGTGAGGAACAGAAATATGTGTAACTGGTCTCGCACCAAGTTTAGCAAAGCAGTAGGCATTCAGTAAATGTTTGTTGGATGTGAACCAATTTTATTTATGAACAAATGACACACACACACTTCACTCCACACATACTGAAAATTTGTATGTAAATAAACATCATCCCAGAAATCTTGAAGAGTGTGGGAAGATGCCAGACATTTCTAAAGTGGATTAACTTTGTTTATAGCATCTGTAAATTACTTTGAAATTGCACATTCTAAACAGGATGTAGAGAAGCAATGGAGAGAACTGTTTGAAGAAATGGTAAAAACAGGAAGAAGAAGGCAAGAACAAAAGGGAAAAGGAGGAAGAAAGGGAAGATGACATCTGGGGAATTGAAGAAGAGGGAAATGAAGGAGATTTTTCTGAGGAACCAGGAAATGACAGGCAGATGAAGGAAGCTGATGCTGAAAGAGCATTTCTGGGTAAAAAGAAGAAGTTCATGTTGATCAGAAGGATGAACCCTAACTGGGTCAAACACTTACACTCAGAGGCACATGTGGCTCTTCTAAGCTTAGAAGAAATGTTCATGAGCAAATGGTTGGCAGAATCTGGGGAGCAAAATTTCTTGCCCTTTTTGAGTAAACTTTGGATTTGTACTTCACCTTTTTTGCTATGTGTGCCCTTGGGAAAGCCCCGTCACCTCTTGCTGCTTCGATTTCCTTGTCAATGGAAAAGGTTTGATGATTCCTATTTCATGAGGCTGTTGTAGGGATTACATGAGATACGTGTATAAAGTGCTCGATATAAATGTACAGTCAACAAATAGTAGCTATTACTACTGTCGGTGTCATGGTGTTTATGAGATTAATTGTTGGTAAATAAGCTTCTGTATAAAACTGATCCCCACTTTTGATTTATCTGGTACATCCGCATATTTTATTTTGTTTACATATTTATATTTCTTAGAATTTACTATGTAGTTCTGATGGTTGTATTTGTGGTTTATGATGCTTTCTTTCTGCAGATGTATCAAACACTTAAAAACAAAATCATATTTCTTAACATAAAGATACTTTATGAAAGTCCTTTTGCTTCTTTGTTGTTGTGTGCCCTAATTTTTAATTATTACGTGTTTGTAGGTTTTGCTGGTTTTACTTTTATCTTTTCTGTATTACCTCCTCACAACTTCATTATCATATGCATTCATGTAGCTCTTTACAGATTGCAAAGCAACCTAAATTTGAGGAGCTTCTGCGATGTGCTCATTTAGCCCTCATAGCTGCCATTGTACAGGACACCATTATTATCTTCCTCTTACAGATGCAGAAACTGCTCAGAGTAAGCAAGTCACTTGCTCAGGGTCAAACAGCTGGTAAGGGGCAGGGCCAGTGTCTGAACTCGAGTTTGTCTGGTTCCAAATCTTATCCTTTCCTTGCATTACACTGTTGAATGAGTGAATGTGTATCTATTACTATTGGATACAGATAGATAGCAGGCAATGTTCCACATGGCAGAACTACCCTTTACAGGAAAATAAGCACAAAGAGATTTCCCTCTTGTAAACATTTCTCGAAAACAAAACTAAACAAAACATCCCGAAACTACAAATAAACAATTAAGTATGGCAATGTTTACATACGAAGAAGTGATACAGCTAGTGTGGTTGTGAGCTGCTCAAGGCCACCCTGGCTGGTTCCTGGTTCTACCTTGTTACCAGGTCTATTATCTTGGGCAAATAACCTAACTTTCCTGTGCCTCATTTTTCACATATGTGAAACTGGGTTAATACAGGGATCTACTGCAAACTCAGCTGCAAGGAAATGCTGACTCCTTCCTGCCTTTATTTTACCAGAAGTACACCAAAGACTAGTCCAAGTCTAGGTGGTGAGTCAGGTTGAGACACAGCTGTCATTTGATAGCACAGGGCTAAAAATATGGGTCTGGAACTTAAAAGGTGCTCGACAACTATTAGTTGAAAGAATGAACAAAATTCTGGCTAACGGCTTCAGGGAAGATTTTATGAAGGAAGTGACTTTTGAGCACAGATCTTGTAGAATGTGTAAGAACCTATCTGATGGAGAAGAGGATGTACGGACTGAATTTCAGAGTCAAAAGTGGGGCACAGGTTGACAGCAGGTGGGTGGTGAGGTCAGAGAGCAGCAGCGAGAACTCTTTCTTCCTTCTTTCTAGTAGGTTGGTGCCTGACCTGGTTTCTGGGCCTTACAATTTTTAGAGTATTCTGGTTTGGGAAGTTTGCCTTTGTAGGAGAGGCAAGATTTTACCCTCTTAGTGTCTTTGGCTGGGCCTGAGAATTTAATTGACTTAAGACAGATTAACAGGAGAAAAGCATACAAACTTATTTAATTAAAGTTTTATGTGACATAGGAACCTTCGTAATGAAATAAAGACCCAAATAAGTGGCAAAACCTAAATGCTTTAATACGAGGTTGAACAAGGAGAAGCATTTGTGGAAAATAGCTAAAATATACAGGGAAGCTAAAGGCAGATAAGAGTTATATTAAGAAGGTCTGTTTGTGCAGAATTCTGTCTCAGCTTTCCGTCCTTGGCGATAAGAATGTTTCTTTCCTGATATGTGGAGGGCAGCTCTCATGTGGGAGTTTTCTGTTTTCAGCAGGAAAGGGGAGATCAGAGTGACCTTTTTGTATCCTCTGTTCAAGTTAGCTGAAAATAATCCTTATGCCAAAGTGGCATTTTGGGGGTGTGGCATATTTTGGCACCCTTCTGCTTTATGCTCTTTTCTATAACATGAGTCCTCCCACTGTGAAAAAGAGCAAGGCTTCAGGTGCTGAGTTCAAACGTTGTAATGGAGCTGGAGGGCTGGTGTGGGGGGTGATCTGTACTTTAGGGAAGCCAGTCTGTTAGGAGCAGTGTTTACTACCCATGTCTGCTCTGTCCGGTCAAGCATGTATACTCATTGTTACATATTTTCAAATATCAGCAGATAAAATATTAATTTCCATGCAGAGTAAGGATACATTCTAATTTTTTTAAAACTGTTGCTTTTGCCTTGGTTAAATTAATGGTACACACTTTATTTAGAAATTAAGGTAGTTTAACAAGAAAAAAACTCATGCCTGGCTCCACCCATTCTGCACTTTGAAATTTTTGTATTTCTTTCCAGGACTTGTCGTTGGAACACCACCATACTTTCACTGAAACATACTCCTCCAAATGAGGTGTTTTTTTACAAAAATTCTGATTACACATTTAACTTTCAAAAGTAACAGGTGTTCTACATAAAAAATTTAGAGTCTGCTAACATATTAAGAAGAATGTAAACATTTCTCATCATCTTCAAATCCAGAGATAACTGCAATATTTTTGTTGTCTTTCCTTCCAGTTTTGTGTTCATTCATTCATTGGTTAGTTTAACTTTAAGTTAAGAGGGTTTACTTAATAATACTCCATAGTACCTGGCACTTTACTATCTTTGGTGGGTGATTATCACTTTAAAATGTTGTTGTTGTTTTCCCTTTTATTTTTTTCCTTCCTTACACAGGCAACTAAGTTCTATTTGATATATATCTCTTTGTTTGTGTATGTTCTTATAAAATGTGAATTTTTGTTTATTGACTTTTTTAGAGACAGAGGAAGGGCGAGGGAGAAAAAGATAGTGATATGAAAGAGAATCATCTATTGGTTGCCTCCCATATGCACCCTAATCAGGGATTGAACCTGCAACCTTGGTATGTGCCCTAACCAGGAATTGAACCCCCAACCTTTCAGTGTATAGGATGACGTTCCAACCAACTGAGATGACCAGGGCTGCATGGATGTATTTTTTTTTTTTTAAACATCAATGTGTGGTTGCCTCTCACTCGCCCCCTACTGGGGACCTGGCCCACAACCCAGGCATGTGCCCTGACTGGGAATTGAACCAGTGACTCCTTGGCTTGCAGACCAGAGCTCAATCCACTGAGCCACACCAGCCAGGGCAATGGATGTATTTTTTAAAAAATATTTTATTTATTTATTTTTAGAGAGAGGGGAAGGAATGGAGAAAGAGAGGGAGAGAAACATCAATGGGTGGTTGCTTCTCACATGCCCCCTATTGGGGACCTGGCCTGCAACCCAGCCATGTGCCCTGACTGGGAACTGAACCAGCAACCCTTTAGTTCGCAGGCCAGCCCTCAATCCACTGAGCCACACCAGCCAGGGGAGATGTATTTTTAATTTATGTAAATGGTGTAGTGTTTAAATCTCATTTTGTTTCTTCATATTTTTCACTGAGTACTGTTTTTAAAATGAATTCATTTTGCTGTGTATATATATAATCTATTGCTTCTGATTGCTGTACAATATTTCATGATATAACATTTATCATATTTTAGCTATCAGCTCTCTCAGTGATAGACAGCCAGGTTGTCTTCAAGTTCCCACCATCATAGATAATACAGCAATGGATATTTTAATGCATAACCGTTTATGTGCCTGCATAAGACTTTCTTCGTGATATATCCCAGGAGTAGAATTGCGGGCTCATAGAGTATGAGTTCCTAACTTGCACAACTTATGTCAGATTGCTTTCCACAATGGCTCTACCAGTCCAAATGCCCATCACCATGCATAAGCGTTCCAGCCTCCCCACAACCTCACCATGTTGTGCATTATCAATTTTTTATAGTTTAATAGATATACGAGGGTAGCATGTTGCTAATATTTTTGAACATCTCTTCATATGGCTTTTGAATTTTGGGTTTCCTCTTTCATATTTTTTGCTTATTTTTTTTCCTAGGGGTTGCTGCCTTCTTGTTTATTTGAAAGAGTTTTGTGTATTAAGTATTTAAAATATCCTCTCTCATCTACTTACTTTGTCCACATTGTCTTTTGTTGCATAGAAGTCCTCATTATTCACCAATATTATTGTCTTATTTTATAGTTTGTGTGTTTTAAGTTTTGCCTTTCCTTTTCCTCAGTCATAAACTATAATAGTTTCCTATATATTTTTCTTTTGTAATTTTATTTTTCACATTTATTATGTCTTTACTACTCCTAGAGTTCAACCTTGTATAAGGTGTAGAATTGTTAGAATATGTAATTAGACTTCAAACCTTGATATACAAATTTCTGAAAGAGAGATATTAAAAGCTCCAGCTATGACTATGTATCTGTCTATTTCTCCCTACAGTTCTGTATGTGCTCATGCTGCATAATTGGGTGCATCTATGTGTTTTGCTGTTGCATTTATGTGCTGGCCTATTGTTTCTTTTATGAATATATACTGCCTTTTTATCACAGGGTTGCTGGAGGTACAAATGCAGATGAATGCAAACACTCTTTACAGTTTTAGAAATGCTGTGTAAATCTGAGGCTTTTCAATTTGTATTTACTATTCTCCTCACAGGGAAAGTAAACAGGGCCCAAGATAACCTGAGACCTGCCTCCCAGACAGCAACTGCTGGGGAAACCCATCCTTTAGTGAGGCCTGATCGACTATTTGCTGCTGCTACTGCAGGCGCAGCTTGGACTCAAATATTAATTATGGCGCCTGCTGAATCCTGTGGGAAGGCAGCACTGTGCAGACAGACCATCCCTACCCACACTCTGCCCCTCACAGCTGTTTGGATCAGGATTGAGAATCTGACCCAAGGCAAGAAACCCATGAGCTTGCCAATGACCTACAAACATGGTGTAACTCCTAAAAAATGAGTTGGACAAATCAATACTTCTCTCAGGAATTCCAGTTAGGAAACATGAATGAGGTAATTGAGGCAATTAGTAGCAATAAGAACTATGACTGAAAGGACATAAAGAAAAAGGCCATGAGATTGAGTAGGGGTATTTGTGGAAGGAAATGGAGTGATGAGGAAGCAGAAATTATGAGTAAACAGAAGCTATGAAGTAGAAAAAGATAATATACATTTATTCAACAAATATTTCTAGACTTCTTTCTATGTACTAGGCTCATGTTGGGCTCTGAATATGCGAAAGTGACTAAGAGACAGCCTCTGCCTTCACAGTACTTAATCTTAGCAGGGAAAACAGACAAAATAAGTAAACAAACAAATAAATAATTATAAATTGTTTTAAGGGGCTAAAAAGGAAATAAATATGGGGCTGAGATTGTACATACCAGGAAGGGAGCTACTTAAGAAATAGCAAGATGAGGGCATTTCTCTCAAAACAGATAATTAAGTGAGACTCAAAGAATGAGAAGGTGCCAGTGAAAAGTGTAATTACGGAAAGGATGTGTAATGCCTGATGACAGGAAAGGAAGTTGGAAAGCAAGAACAAAACAAACCAGGTGACTGGAGGAAAGGGAAGCAGCATGAAATGAGAAAGGATGGTGAGCAGGAGGCAGTTACAGGTCCCAGCAGGCTTTGGTATGGAGTTGGGAATTTAGTCCCAGTAGAGTGAGAAGCCATGAAGCTATCTGAAGCTGGGTAGTAACTTGATCCAGTGTAATGTGGTAGGTAAACTTGAAAGTAAACAGTCTGTCTGGGTCCAAACCCAAGTGCTACCATTTGCCAGCTGTGTGACCTTGGGCAAATTACTTAATCTCTCTGTGCCACAGTTTTCTTTTCTCTAAAACTGAGGTAAAATTGGGTTTCACCTCATGGAGTTGTTGTGATGGTTAAATATGTATAAAGTGCTTATAGCAGTTCCCAACACATAAGAAACATCCAGTATATGTAAGTTTGCATTCTTCCTTAGTTTTTTAAAAGGTCATTATAGCTACTGCATGGAGAATGAATGTGTACGGGATAAAAGGGAGGCCAGCTTTGAGGCCGATGAATAGTCTGGGTGAGAGATGATGAATGAGGTGGTGGTAGTGGAAACAGAGAGAAATGGACTAATTTGACCTATTTTTGGAGGTAAATGCTCATATTTTGAAGATGGATTGAACATTGTGGTGGAGGAAAATAGATGAATCTAGAATGATCTCTGGGTTTCTGGCTAGAGCTGCTAGGTGGATAGAAGTGACGTTTCCTGAGAGGCAGGAGCCTGGAGAAAGCGGATTTGACAGATATGCTAAGATGTCAGTGAGATAGCCAAGCAAATGTCAATCAGGCAATTAGTTATACATTTAGAGACCAGAAGAGAGGTCTGGGATGAACATTTGGAGACACAGAAATAGCTAAGATCATGTAGGAAGAGAGTATATAGAGAGAAGCGAAAGGAGCCAAGAAGAGTCCTGAGGAGCAACATATTTCATGACAGTCGAATGGACAAGGAGAATGCAGGGAGAGGCCTGTGAAGAGAGAGTAAAGCCAGAAAAAGAGAGTGTTTTGAGAAAATTGGAGAAGTCAGCTGAGTGTAGAAGGGTCAAATACGATAAGGATATAAAAATATTGGGCCACTGATGATCTGACAAGAGCAGTCTGAGTGAAATAGGGGGACTAAGTAAGCATTACACAGGTTGAAGAATGAGTTGGGGGTGTACTTGCTTTGATAGCACATACAATACTGAGAAATTTGGCATGACTCCTACATATAAATGACACACAGATCTGAAGTTCTGGAGGAATATTTCAATGACCAGGGCATTCCCCCTGAGACGTGTGGGGTCTAGACCCCAAGCTGGGCTCCCCAGCTTATATCACCAGAGCTAGAAAGGTCCAGCTGTGAAAAGCAACAGGATTTCTCTTTTTTTTTAGATTTTATTTATTTATTTTTACAGAGAGGGGAAGAGAGGGAGAAAGTGAGGGAGGGGAAGATAAGTGTGTGGTTGCCCCTCATGTACCCCTCCACTAAGGACCCGGCCTGCAACCCAAGCATGTGCCCTGACTAGGAATAGAACCTCGACCCTTTGGTTCGCAGCCTGGCAACCAATTCGCTGAGCCACACCAACCAGGGCAGCAGCAGGATTTCTGCCTGACTGGCAGAGATGGCCAGGGACTCAGAGAGCCTCTTAAAGGGCCAATGCAGAAATTTCATTTGCAGCCACTTACCCAGAGCTCCGGCAGAGGGAGGATAGAGTGGACTAGAGACACTTGAGGAGTGTCTGGGGTTGGTGGCTCTGGGGAGAGAACGGAAGGATCCCTGTGCTGAGTCATTCCCTATACAGCAGAAGTCATCTTTCTCAGGCAGAGCTCTCCTCTCCAAGTGGCATTAGCCTGAGGGGAAGCAATACCCCTGCCTGCAGGAATTAGTCTGCGCCATTTTGTGGCACTTAAGCCAGGATGCTGATTACAATCGGATTAGTTTAACAGCTGATCAGTTTAATGATTGATTAGTTTAGCTACTAGGGCGGAAAATACAAAGAAGCAGCCAAAATGGGAAAACAAAGAAACAGACACCAAATGAAAGAACATGAGAATTCTCCAGAAGGAGAACTTGATGAAATGGAGGCAAGCAATTTATCAGATAGAGAGTTTAGAGTAATGATTATGAGGATACTCAAAAACATGAAAAAAGACATAGAAACCATAAAAAAGGATCAGTCAGAAATAAAGAATGCAATATCTGAAATAAATAATACACAGGAAGGAATAAACAGTAGGTTAGCTGAAGCAGAGGATCACATCAGTGATTTGGAAAACAAGGTAGAAAAAAACAATGAAGCAGAGCAGCTTAAAGAATAAATAATTTAAAAAAATGATGAGAGCTTAAGAAACATTTTGGACAACATGAAGCAGAACAACATCCACATCATGGGAATACCAGGGGAAGAAGAGAGATAGCAAGTGATTGAGAACAGTTTGAAGAAATAATGACTGAAAACTTCCTTAAACTGGTGAAGGAAAAAGACACACATGTCCAGGAAGCTCAGAGAGTGCCAAACGAGTTGGATTTGAAGACACCTACACTGAGACACATCATAATTAAAATGACAAGACTTAAAGACAAGGAGAGAATCCTAAAAGTCACAAGAGAAAAGCATGTACTTATCTGCAAGGGAGCACGAATTAGACTGGCAACTGATTACTCAACTTAAAACAATTCAGGCCAGAAGGGAATGGCAGGAAATATTCAAGGTGGTGAAAAGCAGGGACCTACAACCAAGGCTACTTTACCCAGCAAGCCTATCATTTAAAATTGAAGGAGAAATAAGGAGCTTCCCAGACAAGAAAAAGCTAAAGGAGTTTGTTAACACAAACCAGTACTGCAACAAAAGTTAAAGAGTTTGCTTTAAGAAGAAGAAGAAAGAGAGAAGGAAAAACAACAGAGGAAAACAGCCTAACAATAAAATGGCACTACATACGTATCCATCAATAATCACCTTATATGAAAATGGCTTAAATGCTCCAACTAAAAGACACAGAGTAGCTGAATAGATAAGAAAACAAGACCCATATGTATGCTGCTTCCTAGAGACCCATCTCAGATTGAAAGATACACAGAGTCTAAAAGTAAAAGGATAGAAAAAGATATTTCTTGCAAATGGAAAGGGAAAAATAGCTGGGGTGGCAGTACTTACATCCAACAAGATAGACTTTAAAACCAAGGCTATAGTAAGAGACAAAGGAGGATACTACATAGTGATAAAGGGAAGGATCCAACAAGGGGATATAATCCTGGTAAACATTTACACACCCACATCGGAGCACCTAAATATGTGAAGCAAATCTTGATGGACATAAAGGGAGAAATTGATAGAAATACAGTCATAGTAGGGATTTTAACACACCATTGACTTCAGTGGATAGATCTTCCAGACAGAAAATTAGCAAGGAGACAATGGCCTTAAATGACACACTAGATCAAATGGATTTAATTGATATCTTCAGAGCATTTCACCCCCCAAAAAGCAGAATATACATGCTTTTCAAGTGCACATGGAACATTTTCTAGGATAGACCACATGTTTGGACATAAAACAATTCTCAATATATTTAAGAAGACTGAAATCATATCAAGCATCTTCTCTGACCACAATGCTATGAGACTAGAAATCAATCACAAGAAGAGCACTGAAAAACATGCAAAGACATGGAAGCTAAATAACATGTTATTAAACAATGAATGGATCAACAACGAGATCAAGGAAGACCTCAAAATATACCTTGTGACAAAGGAAAATGAGGACACAACAATCCAAAATCTGTGAGACAGTGGGAAAACAATCCTAAGAGGGAAATTTATAACATTACAGGCCTATCTCAAAAAAACAAGAAAAAGCTCAAATAAACACTCTAACTTCACACTTAAAGGAACTTGAAAAAGAAAAACAAACGAAGCCCAAAGTAAGTAGAAGGAAGGAAATAATAAAGATCAGAGCAGAAATATATGAAATAGAGTCTTAAAAAAACAATACGAAAGATCAAGGAATCCAAGAGCTGGTTATTTGAAAAGATAAACAAAATTGAGAAACCTTTAACCAGACTCACAAAGAAAAAAAGAGAAAGGACCCAAATAAATAAAATCAGAAATGAAAGAGGAGAAATAACAACTGATATAATTAACAACTATAGTAACAGCCATTCACAGCCATCCTAAGCCGCATGTGGCCTGTGGGTCGCATGTTCGACACCCCTGAACTAGAGGAATCAGTAGTGAATTTGTGACTGAGAATAGTTGAACTAGATAAAGTTGTCATTTCCCCCCAGGCTCTGTCTATTTAAAGGGCCTACAAGCAGTTATACCCCAGTAGCAATGAGCAATCTGGTGCCTAGATCTTGGTTTCCCACTAAAAGGGGAGCTCTCTGGAAAAATGCATGATTTCCAAGGGAGGCAGGGAAAGTATCATGATGAACCTGGAACATCATATTATAGCACAAAGCAAGAAAGTGCTCAAAATAAATATGTGTTTAAAAAAGTGCTAAAATAAATAAATAAATAATGGGCATGCTCTAATGGATACCAGTCCAGCTTGACAGGACTCTCACTGGCCAAATCTGGGACAAACTGAGCATTAAAATGAATAATGATAGTGATGGATTATAAACTATTAAATAAAATAAGAATCCATTAGTCTATACTGATGATGATAAGTATATAAATAAATAAGAAAGAAGGGAAAGCCTTGCTTACAGTAGAATGCCAACTAAAAAATGTAGACAAAATAATAGAGTAATAAAATCACCATTTTGCAACCATCATAGTAATGATTCAGGCAAGAATTAATTATCAGTAAATACTGAAAGCTTTGAGCAAAAGTTTTGAAGAAGACCAGGGTATTTACATAATTTCAAAGTAGCTCTCCACAGATTGATTACTCATTATTTATAGAGGGAAAAAATGCTAACTTTACAGTGAAGAAACCTGGCAGATGCCACCTTAACCAACCGATCATAGTGAACACCATCAGTAACGGGATCAAGTGACACCGTGTTTCTCCTCATCTGATGTATCCTGCAGTATTCCTGCCTCTCCCCCAAATCTACTTATAAGGAAACATGAAACAAAACCAAATAGAAGGAAACTTTGCAAAACACTGGCCTGTACTTTTCAAAACTGTCAATATCACAATAACAATAAAAGACTAGACAACTGTTGTAGACTGAAGGAGGCTGAAGAATCCTGACAGTTAGATACAGAATGTGATTAGGGATCAGACACTGAATCAGACACTGCACTGCGGGGAAACTGCTATACAGGACATTATCAGGCCAGTCAATCAACTTTGAATATGAACTATGTATAAATATTACATCAATGTTAAATATCCTGATTTGATCATCATACTGGGCCAGGAGTGTGTATATAGTTATAGAAAAGAATGTCCTTGTTCTCAGAAAATACACACTGAAGTATTCAAATATTAGGGATAAATACTACAATTCAAATGGTTTAGGAAAAAACACATCCATATATACGTATACCCATACATGTACGTAACGTACCACACACAGAAATAAAGAGGTTGGAGCAAAATGTTAACTTCTGGTACATCTGGGTGAAGAGTATATGGAAATTCTTTGTAATATTCTGCAAATCTTCAATTTAAAAGTAAAACGTTTAAAAAATAAATTGGAGCCCTGGCTGGTGTGGCTCAGTGGACTGAGCACCAGCCTGTGAACTGAAAGGTCTCTAGTTTGATTCCCAATCAGGGTGCATGCCTGGATTGTGGGCCGGGTCCCCAGTTGAGGGCATGCAAGAGGCAACCGATCAATGTATCTCTTGTACACTGATGTTTCTCTCCCTCTCTTTCTCCCTCCCTTCCCCTATCTCTAAAAGTAAATAAATAACATCTTTAAAAAAATTTTTTAAATGAAAAATAAATTGGAGATGAAGAAGTAAAAGCAGTATGTAGATGACTTTGGAGCAATTTGATCGTGAATAAGAAGAGCAGAGAAATAGGACTGGAGAGAGTCATGGTTATAAAATAGTAGGTCTTTAAACAAGAATTTGTACCCTATAGATTCAAACAATGACGGGCTTCAGCCCTTCCTTTTTAGGAAGAGAGATTCTATCAGAGGCCCTTTCCTCAAGCCCTCTAAGACTCTCCTACTTTTAGACACCATGAACTGTTCTGAAAACACATTTTATTTCCTAAACTGCAACTAGGAAAAGATACGTGGGCCACCACTTGAGGGCAGTACAAAATGCTGCATGTCATTCTGGTGGTTTTACTGTTTCAGCTGCTGGAACAAAACAAAGCCCTTTCAATGATTATCTTTCAAATGAATTGCGTGAAATCAACCTTCTAACACTTTTTTCAAATGTTTAAACAAGAAAAGCCTGACAATTCGTAACAGGAGTTTAGGGAAAGGAAAGAGGGGTGAGAGAGAGGGTCCTCTGCTTGGAAAAATGCCTGGCACATGTTATGAGCTTAATAAAGAATAAATGATAACAGAAAAAGTAGAGCATAAACTGTAAAGAAGGGTGAATCTAGCCCTCTCATTTTATAGACAAGACCCTGGGGCCAGAGGAGGGAAGGGGCTTGGCCAAAGCTACAGACTTGGTAGAGAAGGTAATGGTTTTAGCACTCCCCTGGGTAGTCGTGAAGACAGAGGTTATGATATTTCAAATGACATTATGAATACAGCTTGCAAAGAGATTGACCCTATCATTGGTATTGATACTGAATTCCTAGAGAAACTGTGACACCTCGGTTGTGAGAATGTGCCCCTTGCGTCTTCCTCTACCCTGGGAGGATGTAACTATTCACCTTCAACTCTTGTCTATTTCAATTGGTCCTGATGCTCTGGACAGCATAGTTATGATCAGTCAACCTATTTCCCACCCGCTTCTGGCAGGACCCTTAGGGGTCACATATTAGACTTTCCTACCAACACTGGGGAGTGGATTTGAAGGCCACTGGAAGGAAAGTAAATGGGCATGTTTAAGTACATTGTTTGGAGAAGGTTAACAATGCCAGTGCAATAGAGTGGAGATGATCTTAAAAGGACAAACAGAAAATCCTAGTGAAATGTAAAAACTCTAAATATGACCTAAGTGCATGGTAAAGAAGGAAATAACTTTAGACTGGTCAGAATACAGAAACCAGTATGACTTCACATTGTGCTAACAAATGGGCTCAATTCCGTAGAAGGGCCCCTGACCTCATTGTTACCCACAGAAAAGTGCTCCGGCATTAGCTTGGTATCTCAAAGATCTCCTAACCGGGCCCCAGCCCACTCTCTAGTTTCAGGTCCTGCTGTAGCTCCCATTTCATGCTCCAGCCACTGCTTTCTGAACACTGGCTGCAATGGTCTCACTGCTATGTTGGGCCATGCTCTGCACTTGTTCCATTTTGAGGTTCATCTAAAATGCCATGTTCTTTGGATGCTTTCCTTGACCTGAGCCTCATGTTCACTTGAGGGTTCCTTTTGGCTTCCTCAGGCACTGTCTGTGCTAATCTTTTACATTCATTTCTTCCTTGTCTTCCCCACTACATAGTGAGCACTTTGAGGGCATGAACTGGTCTTAATGCTTCTATTATTATTTTTAAAATTTATTGATGAGAGAGAGAGATAAAGGAAATGTTGATTTGTTGTTCCACTTATTTGTGTATTTATTGGTTCCTTCTTGTATGTACACTGACCAGAGATCAAACCAGTAACTTTGGTGTATGGGGATGATGCTCTAACCAACTGAGCTACCTGGCCAGGGTCTGCTACTATTATTTTAGGAATTGTTTTTATTTATTAAGAATCTACCAATAATCTGTCTTATCTTCCCACCTCTCCTTTCTCTCCAGCTCACTCCTTCCAACACTTCAACTCCAACAGTTCTCTGTAAGCCAGTGATCCCAACACCTCCTCACCATTCCCCATCTGTCTCATGTCCTCACGTCTCTCCTTAACCCACTTAAATTCCAAGGTTCAGTTTTATAATCATTCCCTTAACATGTCCTCTTCTCTCTTCCCTGCTCTTGTTTTGTTATTTTGCCTCACAAACCCCTACTCTGGATAATCTAACTCTCCTGCTTTGGCAAGGTGGATGAAGAAAAACCCACAGCAGTGTCGGCTGGACTCTTCAAATCCATCACCACTAACCTCAGGTGGGCCTTTAGTGCTATCTACTGACCATTTTATTTTAAAAGTCCATAAACTTTCTCTAAATGATTATTTCATACCTTTTCTTCTCTTAAGCTTCTAATGCCGTCTTTCTTTTCCCTCTCAGTGGATAACCCACCCACACGCATGCATCCCTGCATACTCAACCCTCTCTTTGGTACTCTAAATGCCAGTCCTTTCCCCTATGCTCCAACAAGTCTCTCTTTTGCCTACATTATCAATATTTTTCTTTCTGAATGATCATGATATTAACTTTAAAAAATGCTATGGAGGTATCTCTCATCTTAAAAAAAGAGAAACCTTTTGAATCCATATCCCCTTCTGGGAATTCCCTTCTACCACACCGGTTCTCTGTTTTTTATTTCAGCTAAACAGGTTTAAAGAATTATCTATGTTCCTTGACTCCAAATCCTTTCCTTTAAATTTCTCTTGAGCCCACTTTAATCAGGTTCTTACCAAGAATTAGCAAGGTAATTCTTGCTAACTGAAACTGTTCTTACCAAGGTCACCAATGACCCCCATATTGATAAAGCTCACAGTCAACTATTAGTCCTCATCTAACTCGCCCTATGATTCTATTTGACATAGTTGCTCACACCTTCCTTCCTGAAACAATTTCCTTCATTTGGTTTCGGGAGAGACACCATACTCTCCTGATTTTACTCTAAACTCACTGTTGCTCCTTCTCAGTCTCCTTTGCTAGTTCTTCATTTCCCACATCTCTCATATTGGAGTGGCCCAGAGCTCAGGGGGTCAACTTCTTGGACCTTTTGACACTCACTGTATAGATGCTCTTACCCAGTCATCAGCAACAGACATTTGGGTTTTCATTTTTGGTTATTATGAATAATGCTGCTATGAATTTTATATATAAAATTATATGTGGACATATGTTTTCAATTCTTTTGGCCATATACCTAGGAATACAATTGTTAGGGCATATGGTAACGCTATGTTTTACTCTGAGGAACTGCCAAATTGTTTCCCAAGGAGCTGTTCCATTTTACATTTTCATCAGCAATGTGTGAGGGGTCCAGTTTCTCCACATCCTTGCTAACACTGGATATTGCAACAATTCCAACAATTTCATGATTTAACATGTGGATATGCAGTTGCTATTGTCCCTTTAAAAAAATTACAGCCATTTTAGTGGCTGTGGAAAGTGTTTTATTGTGATTTTGATGTGCATTTCTCTAATGATTAATGATGTTAGACATCTTCTTGTGAACTTTTTGGCTATTTGTATATATTCTTTGGAGAAATATTAGTTTAAATCATTTATTCATTTTTAATTGGGTTTAGTTGCCTTTTATTGTTGAGTTGTAAAATTTCTTTATACGCTCTGGAAAATTTGCTCATCAGCTATGTGATTTGCAAATATTTTTCTCCCATTCCTTGGATTGTCTTCATGGTCTTGATGGTGTTCTTTGAAGCACAACCATTTTTAATTTTGACAAAGTTCAATTTATCTATTTTTCCTTTTGTTGCTCATGCTTTGGGTGTTATGTCTAAGAAATCATTGCCTAATCCAAAGGCATGAAGATTTATATCTTACAGTTTTATAGTTTCATGGTTAAGAAACTTGTTTCTTCTAAGAGTTTTATTTTTTAAAGATTTTATTTATATATTTTTAGAGAGAGGGGAAGGGAGGGAGAGAGGGAGAGAAACATCAATGTGTGGTTGCCTCTAGTGCACCCCATACTAGGGACATGGCCTGCAACCCAGGCCTGTGCCCTGACTGGGAATTGAGCCAGTGACACATTGGTTCGCAGGCCCATGCTCAATCCACTGAGCTACACCAGCCAGGGCCTTAAGAGTTTTATATCAATGATCTATTCTGAGTTGTTTTTTTGTATATGGAATGAGGTAGGAGCTCGACTTCATTCTTTAGCATGTGGAAATCCACTTGTCCCACAGCCATTTGTTGAAAAGACTATTCTTTCCCTCATTGAACTGTCTTGGCACTTCTGTTGAAAATCAATTGACCGTAAATATATGGGCTTATTTCTGAAGTCTCAATTCTACTCCATTGATTTATATGTCTCTCCTTATGCCAGCACCACACTGTCTTGATTACTGTGTCTTGGTGATGAGTTTGAAGTTAGGAAGTGTGAGTCTTTCAATTTTGCTCTTCATTTTTAAGCTTGGCTATTCTGAGCCTCTTGTGATTTCATAAGAATTGTAGAATCAGTTTGTGAATTTCTTCAGAGAGGTTAGCTGGGCTTCTGATAGGGTTTGAGCTGAGTCTGTAGATCAAATTGGGGAGTGTAGCCATCTTAACAATCTTAAGTCTTCTAATCCATGAACGTGAGAAATCTTCCATTTATTTATGTGTTCTCTAATTTCTTTCAGTGATGCCTTGGAGTTTTTAGTTACAAGATATATTTCTTTTGTTAAATTTATTCTTAATATTTTTTCTTTTTTACGTGGTTGTAAATAAAACTATTTTCCTAATTTCATTTTCATATTATTCATTGCTAGTATATAGAAATACAACTGATCATATCAGATCTTACCTCTTGCTAAACTTTTTAATTTAATAGGGTTTTTTTGTTGTTGTTTCTTTAGGATTTTCTATATGCAATCTATCTATCATCTCATTTGTGGATAAAGATAGTTTTACATCTTCCTTTCCTACTTTGATGCCTTTTATTTCTTTTATTTGCTTGCCTATTTGGCCTGGCTAGAACTCTAAGTACAATGTTGAAGACAGTAACCTTGCTAAAACACACTGGATTTTTATTTGCCACCATTGGAACACTTCAATGACTCACTATTGCCTTTAGAATAAAGACTTCATTTCTTTTTTGCTCACAAGGCATCTCACCTTAACCTTGCACCCTAACAAAATCCAGCCCAGCTGAATTACCATACTTTTCCCAGTTCCTTATTCTCTTTAGCTTCTGAGCCTTTGGGCACATTATTCCCTCTGCCTGTTAGACTTCCTTTTTCATCCTTACCTTGCTACACCAAGGTAATACTTGCTTTTTTGTGCTTTGCCAGGATATACTTCACCTGGAAAGATCTGGCCCCATTGTGGGCAGTTGTCAGGAGTTGATGAGAAAGCCCAGAGGGTTTTAAGCAGAGAAACGACAAGATCTGACATGTTTTAACACAATCACTCTATGATAAAGAGAACTAATGTAGTGCAGACACGGAATTGGGGAGAGTAGTTCAAAAGCTTTAGCCATAGTCTGGGAGAGAGGCAATGGTGGCAGTGAAGATAATGAGAAATGGTCAGATATGGAATATATTTTGAAAATAGAATTGGAATTTCAGATGTATATAGGAGGTTGAGCCAACAAACTTGCTAATACGTTGGATTTGGACTATGAAAAAAAGCACAGCACTGACCAGTGTGGCTCTGTTGGTTGGACAGCATCCCACAAAGTGAAAGTTCTCCTGTTCAGTTCCTCGTGAGGGCACATGCCTAGGTTGTGGGTTCAGTCCTTGGTTGGAGTGCACTTGAGAGGCAACCAATCCATGTTTCTCTCCCTCTGTTTCTCCCTCCTTTCCCCTCTCTCTGAAAATAAATAAATAAAATCTTTTTTAAAAAAAAAGCACAGTATCAAGGAAGAAAAGCACCAAAGGCCAGAACAAGGCATCCTCTATTTGTGTTACGAGATGTTCGAGACACAGTCATCATTTTAAACTGAGACACAACTGTGATTATGGCTTCAAAAATATTTGACTGAAAGAGTTGTTTGTCTTTATATCTATATGTGGATTGTCTTAGTTTTTTTCCAACTATGTGAACCTGCTAAGTGCAGGACACTGTGCTAGGCTCTCTCACAAAAGTTGCATCATTTAACTTTCCTCAAACTTGGAGAAGTAAGAATTTCCGCATTTTACAGAACAGGAAACTAAACTGTAATCTGTAATTTGACTGAGGTTGTGCAACCAGAAGGGCCTGAGCTGAGATTTGAAGTCAAACTGGACTCCAAAGCTCGTGCTCCTGTCATACAGTGATTCAAAGGTTCAGAATCAGAATTCCCCAAACTTTTCTCCTCATTATTTGAAGACTGTTGACTCTCATGTGTCCTACTTTAGAGCCCAAGGCTGGCAAACAGGACAGCTTTGTTCTGTCTGTAGCCCATCCGCTGACTTGCCTTGTGATTTCGGGCAAGCTTCTTAATTTGATGGTGCCTTAGCACTCCCACATGTTAAGCAGGACTAGTAATTAGTGATGGAGACAATGCTTTGAAATCTGCAGATGAAAGGACCTGCAGCCTTGAGTGCAAATATTTTTTCTCATGGTGTTTCTTTCTTTTTCTTTTTTTTAAAATTTGGCTTCTTAGAGCTTCCAGGGTGCTTCATAAGAAAAACAAAAGAAGAGAGAAAGGAAGTAAATAGGGCAAGTGTAAATCTGCATTTGCTCGTTCACAGAAACAGTGGAATTTCTGGGACATAAATGTAATAATCTCCCTCACTGTATAGTACTTAAACATTTTTACTAATGAATGAATAAATTTTGTTTAAAAACTCATTGAGGTAGGCTTTGCAAAACCACTGAAGCTCTTTAAAAAGGATTTCTATTTTGTTTCTGGCTTCTTAAACCCTAATTATTCTCCAGGAGGAAGAAAAGGAGCTAACAGTTATCTAGTGTCTGCTGTATGCCAGGTACCCGGCTAACTGCTTTCACATGAAACCTCATTTAATCATCATAATAGCACTATCGGGCAGGTACTATTATTACCTTCAGCTTAGAGGAGGAAAACATGGCTTGGTATCGTTCATTGACTTGTCCAAGGTTACAAAACTAGAAAGTTGCAAAGTAGACACTAGATCAAGTTGGTCCTTCCCAGCCCTAAATTTAGGTTTTTCCCAGGACACCTGATGCCCTGAAAAATTAGCAATGATGACAGTTTTGAACTGTCCTATCATCATTGGGTGTGTGTGGCATTTAAAAATCTCTTACTGCTTGTTCTTCTCAGTCCTTGGCACGGGTACAGTTATTTGTGTAGCACAATCGTTATTATTGTGCAGCCTCACATATTCTCTCTGCCCTGGGCAAGCATGAACAATAACGGGCTATATTTATGAAACCAGCAGCTTGGAAGCGTGAGCTCCAGATTACCATTACAATTGTAGTATAATTTTTTTTGTAGCTTAGCACCATTTATATGGAAGTCCTTTTTAAGCCTCATGCAAATAAATTGGTTCTTTGTATATTCAGAGAGTTCCTCATAGTTGGGTTTTTTTCACAGTGTCAATCAATCATTCTGCATTTCTAAATGGTGACATCACAGATGTGCTGTGTTTATGAAGAGCTGATATCATAGTCACCTCCAAAAGCTGGACAATAAAGAAATAAAAAAAGTAGCTGTGGTTTCCTTTAATGGTAAGTTGGGGAGGGGGAGTGGGAGTATAGAGTAGGATGGAAAGATGGAATGACAGGCTAATGCAAAAACTGTTCATTATCTAAGTCTTCTCTTTAGATCATCTTGGATTTAGGGTTATTATAAATCCAGAGTCTCAACTCCAGCTTTTAATGGTCAGAAGCATTGTTTTATCCATTCTTCTTGGGGGTGATCAATGTCTGCAGGACACCAGCAACATGCCCTAGTAAAAAGCACATTTAAGTCAGAAGACCTGTATATAATTTCCAGTCTTGTCACCATGAATTTGGAAAAATACCTCTTCTGTAAAATACAATTAATAATAATCCCTATAGTGTTGTTGTGAGGATTAAGTAAAGTAATATATATAAAAACAGCAATTGTTGGTTATCAGTATCCAGATTTAAGTCATCAGACACAGCTTTGCTTACCTAGAGAACATCTTTCCCTATGAGAGAGATAAGTATGTCAGCTGTTCAAGGCACTCTTTTCTTATGGCCAATATATCTGCAAAACTGACTTAACAATTGGAGGGTTGTCTGAGGGATAGAGAGTTAAATGATGAAGTGATATTGGAGAATGGTATTCTTATAGCTAACACTTACTGAATATCTATTCCAGGTCAGTCTCTTTGATAGGACATTTTGCATGATTTTTAATCCTTACACCATCCCTACAAGGTAGATATTATTACCTCCCATGTACACATGAGAAATTTAAGGTGTAGAGACCCAGAGACATTTAAGTTCTTTTTGTCTGCTCCAAAAAGCTCATTCTTGTTACAGTGAATTAAATCATAACATATCTTCCATCATCTGCATTTTACTCTCCTAAAATAGATTTGTGATATGACCCAGTGCTTTGATGAGATCTGGGACACGCATTCTGAAACTGTCATTGGTGTGTCATTTACAGAAATCCAGTCCCAGAAATTCTAGGCATTTTGGGGAGTCTGGACTATCATTCCCATCCCCCACTACATGTCAAGTTTTTAACCCAGAACCAGTGAAGCTAGTGCAAATTACTGGTGGTTTGAAAGGGGGCCTAGGGCAATTCCTATTTAGTTATGTTTACCTATAGTTTTCACTGGCTGTGGAGTCTAATTATCATTTTTATTATTTTAACCAAGGCCCAAACATGCTCTAAGTGACACTTACTGAAACAAGTCATTTATAAAATATTTGTTCCTTGATTTTCTTAACTTTGAAATGGGGATAAAATAAGCATCCAAATAATAACTACACATGAGATTATTCATTCAGTTCAGTTCAACAAACTTTTATCATGTGTCCATTCGACTTAAGGAGTTGTGCTAGATGCTGTCTGTAAGAACATTTATAAACTGGGAAAAGCAATGCTGGATAAATAAGTGTTGTTTTTGACTTAACATCAGTCACAAAATAAGTATAGCAATAATTCCTTGTATTTCCTCAACATTTTTCACATTGATTTGCTTATTTTTATACATGAGAAACTGAGGCTCAAACAGTTAGATGGTTTGCCTGAGGTCACATAGTAAGTGACTCCAATATTCTCCTTACTACCCCACATTGCTTTTCTAGGAAACTCAATACACCTGGGACTCCAATCCATTCACTCAAGGGTAATACTTTGTATTTCATTTGATTTGGAGGAGTCGTCTTGACTAGCAAGTGAATTTGTACTCCCGATAGCAATTTATTCCATCACTTTCAGATTTCTTAACTAAATTTATATATTTACATCTTTAGGTATTTTTATATATGTTATTTTATTCATCTTGACAACCACCCTAAGGCTGTACAGCTAGAAAATGGTAGAGCTAGCACTGGAACCTAGATGTTTCTGATGTCCCAGCCCTGTTTATTCCGCTATGCTCCACTGCTTTGGTTATGAGCTGTATAACCTTGGGCAAATCACTTAACCTCTAGGACAGGGGTGTCAAACTCCTTTTCACCGGAGGGCCACATCAGTCTCGAGGTTGCCTTCGAAGGGCTGAAATAATTTTAGGACTGTATAAATGTAACTACTCCTTAACTGTTAAGGAGTTGAACTTACATTCGGCCCTTTGAAGACAACTGCGAGGTTGATGTGGCCCGTCAGTAAAAATGAGTTGGACACCCCTGCTCTAGGACCTTCAGTTACCTCATATATAAAGTAGGTATGGTGATTACTATCTTGCAGAGCTGTTGCAAAGCTCAAATGTGATCATGGAAAATAGAAAATTCAAGTAGAAACATCAGCTGTGGTTATAGCTGATAGAGGTATGAGGGTGGAGTAATTTAAAACAGTCTCTCCCCTTCTCTCTTGAGTTAAAAAGAATAACAGCAAAAAGAGGTTAAGGGAGACTTGTCATTAAGTGGTTGCTCAACAGACCTGCAGACTCACTCTTCATGGCTGGACCTTGTGAAAAGAAGTCTGAATGAAGTCAGGAGTCTTCTGAGGGCATATCTGGAGTGGTTTGTCTGTGGTGGCAAAAATCTAAAAATTTCCGTAGGGCTAAGTCAGTTCTGGGTCTTCTCATTCAGCTGGCCTTCCTGGTAAGCCAAAAGAAACTGCTGTGATAATGGTAACAGGGGTGTGGGCCTGATAGAGTTGTGGTTCATATTGTGGGAAGCTGCCATGACTGAGAAAGGATGACCAATTCTGGGTAAAAACATTTATTGAGGGTTACTCTGTACTAGACTAAACTGTGAGGGGGATGTACTCATGAATTAGCACACTGTCCTCAAGGATTTTACGGTCTAGTGGGGGTGCAAAAAAGCCCTCAACTAACTAAAAGGACAAGGCAGAGTATAATAAGGAATATACAAGAGCAACTAAGAGGTAGGGTGGGAGTTCCTAAAAGGCTCCTTCAAATAAGTAGCATATAAGCCAAGCCTTTAAATATGAGGGCTTCAGGTAACTGGTTGGTTATTCTAATTGAAGATGGCATCATGAGAAAGTGTTAGTTGTGTTATATTTAATACAATAGGAACAAAGATCTTTATTGAGTATATACTATGTGCTACAGTCTGAAGGTATAGAAGTACATCTGAAACAGTCCTTGTCATTGAGGAGCTCTGTCTAGAGAGGTAGACAGATGTAAACAGTAACTAGGGTGATGATGACTTCATAAGGTAAAGGAAAAAAACGTTGAAAAGAAGAAGAGAGCGTGTAATTCTGACTTGGCAAAGCCAGCTTTGCAAGGGAGGTGATACTGGTGTCTTGAGAAAGTAGGAGGAGCTTGCCAGGTGGACTATGGGAGGAGTTAGGAGGCAACTGAAGTGGTCTCAGGGCTCTTTTAAAATTTGTATTTATATTTATTTTCAACTTTTTTAAATTGAGAGAGAGAGAGGGAGAGAGAGAGGGAGAGAGAGAGGGAGAGAGAGAGGGAGAGAGAGAGGGAGAGATGAGAAACATGTGGACTTGTTGTTCCATTTATTTATGCATTCATTGGTGGGATGGAATCCACAACCTTGGTGTATCCAGATGAAGCTCTGACCAACTGACCAACTGAAGCTCTGAGCAAGGTGGCCAGGGCGCAGTGCTGTTTCATTGAACAGTCTACAGTGGCAGGCAGCAAGCAGGCAAGGAAAGTATTCCTTCCTCCTCCTTCCTAGATGTTGGCTCCTAGAGGGTCTGACTTAAGTCTTCTTTTCAACATCACACTCTAAAGGAGATGGTTAGCTGAAAGGTTTTGTAGTCAGATCTGGATCCTATTTAAGCTATTTAATTAGCTATATGACCTTAGCTATGGCACTTTTTAAAATGTTTTGGTTTCCTCATTTGTACAGCTTATGTCTCAGTTCCTTCGTTTATACAATTAAAAAGTAAAGCACCTAGCACAGATTTTGCTGTGTATATAAAGTACTGTTATTATTTTATATTATACGAGTATCATGTAGTCCTCACAAGAAACCTGGATTTTGAGTATAATTTCCCCAATTAAAATTTTAAAAATATATTTATCTTATTTTATAGAAGCAGAAGACCTGCCTAAAATTCACAGGACAATCTGGAGTTGTCAGTGCTTTCAAAGCCAATTATCCTTAATTTCGTGTATGCTTTGGGTTTTCCCAAGCTGCCCCGCCCTCGGTGTCAGGCTCCAGTCCGGCGGCGAAAACTCCGTCGCCAGGATTTGGGTGCCGCCCCGGCTTGCTCCGGGCGGGCGGGGCCAGGCGGGGCGGGGCGGGTGAGAGGAGGGAAGTTGTCGAAGTTAGGGGAGACGCCCGCCTGCCCGCCCCGGCCTTGCCTCTGGCCGCTCCCTCCGCCTTCTCCCCGCCCCAGCCCCCGTCCGCCAGTCTTTCCTTCCCCTCCCGTGCATGATGGAAACACCATGGCTGCGGCGGCCCAGCTCTCCCTGACACAGGTAACGCCGCCAGCCCATCCGCCGGGCTCGGTCGGCCGGTATTCCCGACCGGCCCCCTCCCCCACCGCCCTCTCTGGTTCACCGACTCGTGCCGTTTCTCCCGGCACCGGGCGGGGCGGCGGAGAGCAAGAGCGTGCGCGTGTTTGCCGGCGGGAGGGCGCCATCCCGAACTGGCAGCTCCGCTGCGAATGCCCGGACCCCACCTGAGGTCGGTGGGCGCCCTGGGCCCCGCCCCACCCAAGCTGAGTTGACCGTGCCCCCAGTCCCGCTCAGCTCGTGCCCGGCCCCTCTCCCTCTACTCAGCTTTCACTCTTGCAAGAAGTTTCCTCCTTCCTAGCCAGTCTGCCCCAGGTGAGCGCCTGTTGAGCTCCTGCTGATCAGCCTCACCCCCGGGTCAGCCCTCCGCCAGGCAAAGCGCTTACCCCAGTTCTAGTCACCTTCCCGAGCCGGACGTTCACGGCATCTTTCCTCCCTAAACCGGCCTGTTTCCACTGCAGTCCAAGGAAAGGCAACCCTTCCCCAACAGTTTCCTCCAGGGTTCTTTATTCCAAATAAGTCTTATCGTACCTAAGTACTTACCTAGCTAGCCCTCCCTGAATTCAGCCTCTTCCCCTCCTGATCAGGTTTCCTTCTGGGGCAGACCCTCGATTAGTCTTTTCTTGCTCACCTCTGATTTCATTTGATCGCTGTCCAAGCGGATAACAGGAAAACATCCTTCAACAGATGTGGTCATTCCATCAATCTTGGCCCTGGGAACCAACCCTAGAGATTACTCATTCTGGGGGAATCTCCACCAAAAGCGGTCCTCGGGGTCTTTTCCGCTTCTCTTTCCTTCAGAACCCTGTCCTGTGCTTCCCAGAAAACCTCTCAACATCACTCAACTCCAGGATCCTTGTTCCTCCCTCCTTGTAAAAGGAAAGCCAATTATAATCTTCCTGTGATGTCCAGGATCATGAGGTGATATGCACCTGTCAATCCCTTCCCACTCCTCTGACCAAAACTAACCCAGTTTCAACTTCTCATCCTGTTCTCTCCACAGCTGGTGGCCAGGTACTTTCCCCTCGGGGCCCACCCCAGCCTTCCTGTTTGCCTTGTAGTATCTTCCGGCCACCTTGTAGTCTCCTTGACCTGAATTTGTCAGTGCTTGTAAGATTTTAACACTGAGGTAGGGTATACATTTTGGGCCCAGAGAGTTTTGGGGTGTTCCACCTAGCACTGTAGGATAGACTGAGTGAAAAATATTCTCCCCAGAAACTAGGAACCACACACAAACATGTGTTTTAGGTAAAACAGCTTCAGCTTGCAGGAATTACCAGTCTCTTAAGAAGTCTGTTTATTTCCCAATTTGTTTGGTGTTGCTTATCCTATTTTGACAAGCAAGTAATTGGGAAGAATCTTTGGACTGTGGTGATTTAGTTTTGGTGGCGAATCTCTTTGGAAGGGTCCTCCTGAAAAATTGGAGGAATGGCAACATTGACTTTCGGGTGTCCACTTTTATGAGTCCAGTTAGTGAGTTGCATTAATAAACAAGGTCCTGTTGGCAGTCTGTTGCTCTCTGGCTCTTTTGGCCAATTCTGAGCAGGAGTTTTCCCCTTTTGAAGATTCTGGTCTCTTGAAGACTTCTGTAGATTTACTTCTTAGCTGTGTGCCTACTTTATTCTCTCCCTGGATAATGTTTTTAGTTTCTCTTTACTGCCATTTCTGGAGGTTTTCTTCAGGCTCTTGTCAGTTTTATAGGCAGTTAAATAATTAAATGTTCTTGTGTTTTTTAAATATATTTAAATGTTAACACATACACAGAATAAATACTGAATTAGGAGTATTAGCCCTCAGAGTCTCACATGAGAGGACAGAGATGGTTCATTTATATTGACAATTCTAAAAAGTCAATTTGGAGTGTTCTGATTTTAAGATATTAAAAGGCATTAAGATATTTTGTAAAGGCACACACAAAAAAGAATCTTCTCAAGTGTTAATATACCCCAATGTGCCTCCTTGTTAATCTAACTTTGCTAATTTGTGTTTTTTTAATTTAATTTAACTGCTTGAGGCAATAAACTGAGATAACAATGCAACCTGGTTTCACATTCATTATTGATGTGTTTATGTCAACCCCTTCCCCCAACACACACACACACACACACACACACACACACACACACACACACACAGGCAGAGACAGAGACAGAGACAGAGACAGAGACAGATGCTGACAGACTTAGGTAAACTCAGGAGAGAGAGGTCCTTGAGGGCAGGGATGTCTTTTAATTCATCTCTTCTCCCTCAGTGCCCATCTGGATGAAAGTGATTAGTAACTTTTTCTTCTGTTTGGCTGAAAATTCGAAAGGGCTTTATGACTGTTACGAAGATTAAACAGATGCTGGAGTTAGTTTCCACCTTTGATCATGAGAAAATAATGGTTTTGGAGTAGGTTCATTCATTTGACAAATATTTGCTAACTACCTACCATGTGGTAGGCATTGTGTTGGGATTGTCTTGTTTATAGGTTTTTTGTGTTTTTTTTTTGCCTTTATCAATTAAGCAAAACTGACAGAGGAGAATGTGAAAAAATGTTTTAATTTACTCCTTCCTTCCTCTTCCTCTGCCTGCCAACCAACCCTTCAACTCCCCAACCACCAAAATAAATTATCTAAATTATCATACTCCAGCTACCAGAGAAGATAGACTATTAGAGTAATGAAAGGTTAGTTCCAGTCCCAGCTCTGGCAAGCTTAGTTGAATGTATGGCATTGAGGTAAGTCTCTAGGCCTCAGTTTTCTTAACTTTAATATTTATTCAGTGAATATTTATTGAGCATTCACTGTGCTAGTAATTATTCTAGGTACTGAGGATATACTAATGAACAAAATAGGTAACAATCTTGGAGCTTGGAGACAAAACTTGGAGCTTACATTCTAGTAGGAGAGTTTGAACTAGCTGATCTAAGGACCTTTCCAACTAACATTCTTTTTTATAGGTCGTATTCTACGATTTGGAGGTTTAGTGGTGACTTCCCCAGGGTACTTAGAGCTGTGTACATTAGTGCTTTCTAACTTTAGTAGTTCTCACTAGATGTTTAGTTTTTTTCTTGTCTGCGAAGTAAAACTTGAGAAAGATCTTGTGATTTTTGCTTATGGTGATAGATTACCAAAAAGATAGTAATACTTCTCTTCAAAAATTTTTCCATTTGCCCATTTCTTCCTCAAGACTGTATCCCTAATAATAACAGTAATACTATTAGCTTCCCTTTGGGCCTTACTATATGACAGAAATTTTACGTCACTTAATTTAACATTTTACAAATGAGGGAAGTAATTTATGTAAATAGTAAATGGAAGGGCTAAGATTTGAACCAAGGTCTGTAGGATTCCAACAAAAGCTGTTTATTTCACTGTACCTCTCTGTGTGCTAGATGCTTGGCATGCCCCCGTGTATTTTTCAGTATATGCCCTGTTGTCCTACTTAGGTAGTAAACTTGGAAATGGAAGACATGTCTTGTGTCTCTGAATCTCCATTGTCTTTCACGCTATCTTGACAATACAATTACGAGTGTGTAGTAGTGCTCTTGATGATGATAAATGTTTTATTTTATTGAAAAAGACATGATACGAGTGTTTTAAGTAATCTTTCAGCAGTTTTATGCTGAAGTTTTCTTGTTTTAATTTAGCAAGGATTTTTTTTAAAGAGTCAATCCTGAATCTAAGTCTTTTTAAACAAATATTTATTTATTTATTTTAGAGAAAGGGGAAGGGAGGGAGAAAGAGAGGGAGAGAAATATTAATCGGTTGCCTCCCACATGCACCCTGACCTGGGACCTGGCCTCAACCCGGGCAAGTGCTCTGACCAAGAATCAAAGCTGCGAGCCTTCGCTTTGCAGGCTGATGCCCAACCTACGGAGCCATGCTGGCTAGGTAAAGGGTTTTTTGTTTTTTTTAGTAATAAAAAGGTCCTGAGAATGAGACTTAAAATAACCTTAGTGTATTGTTTAAAACAATAAATTCTGTAAGAATAATTATCCTTTTAATGCTTTTTTAAAAAAATTGCAAGAGTGATGTAACTGCATTATAGAAAATTTGAAAATTGGAGGGGAAAATCTCCCATAATTTCAGTTTCTGGCATTTTTCTCAATTTTAAAAAGTTATGCAGTTGTGTTAATAAATGTATCACCTTAATGGGCTGGTTTAACAATTATGACAGTAAATGAAGAGCAGAATATGTAAGTGACAATCCAGTATTCTCAGGAAATTCTTTCTTCTTTGAACGATACTAACTATTCTCAAAAATGGCCTGGAATGTTCAGCATTCAGGAGGAGTTGTAATTAAAATTAATTAGGAACATTTGGGTTTGTCCAATAGGCGTCTAAGGGTGTATTTCTTTGTTTTCACTCTCTTTGCAGCAGAATGATACCAGATTAACACATAGTAGAAAAAGATTGAGCATCTTTATATAGCAACAAATCATAGTTGTAATTTCCTCTCTCACTAATAGTCTGATTTAGAGCTCGATACAAGGTGTTGTACTTGCTTTTCAAGGAATTATAAATGCACTTTATATGTGAGTTTTGGACTTAGTAAAATTGGAACTCTGTTAGGGGGTTGGACAGAAAGAGAAAAGGTACATAACCTGGTTACTTGCAGAAATAAATGAAAAGTTAATCTAGGCAGAGTTCACATCCTGGAATTTCACTTTAAAGTGGTTGAACTCTGATCAAGAAGATAAAATATTGTGCCTTCATTAAAAATTATGTTTATTAGAAGCTTCTAATAATCTGAGAATATAATTCAAATGCTGTATTACAGTAAAGTGGAAACATTTAAAAATATTTAGGTAAATGATTAGTCTAGTTAAACATGCACAGAAAAAAGAGAGTAGAAGGAAAAAACCCAAGATTTTTTAATAGTATGGGTATAGTCTTTATTTACCTTCTTTTCAGTGGTGAGCATGTATTCCTTCTGTAATCAGCTGACTTAGCATTTCTGTGATAACTTTTTAAAAATCTTTTTAAAATTGAAGCCAATAACTACAGATAAAGTAAAAAATCTGTGTTTTAACATTGCATCTGCACTCACATTTCATCTTAAACATCTTCAGGTTTAGAGAAATTTGTCAGAAGAATGATAAAAATAATTGGTTTGGAGAATTCATTCAGAGGACTAATTTATAATTTTGTGTTCTGCTTTATAATTTATAAAGCATTTTATGCTCTTTCATTTGATCTTATAATAACCAGTGAGCTAGGCTATTATCATCATTTCAAATTGGGGAATACTAAGGCTCAGAATTTGAGTTATTTAAATTTTACAGTTAGTAAATAAAAGAGCTGGTATAAACCCATGTTAAAAAATTCAAACACTGCCAGTGAAAGTCTCCTTCCTGCTCTGGGCCCTCAGTCTCCTTAGAGGCAGTCATTTTTGCCTGTTCCTTGTGTGTATTTCCAGCAACAGTCTGTGATGTATATGCAAATACATACATTTATATACACATATATATGGTGTATGTATTTTTTATGTTTCCTTTGAGTAAGCTGCATATCGTTCTGTGGCTCATTATTGTTATTACTAATTCTTTCTTAAGCTTAACTGATCTAGATGGTTCTATACCAACACATACAGCTCTTCCTCATTATTTTCAGAACTTCAGCACTTTCCCTTATCTGAATATACTATAATTTATTTAACTACCTGTCTAATGGTAGACATTTATGTTGTCTCCATTCTTCTGTTACTACCAACAATGAACATTCCTTTTCATATCTGTGCACATGTGAGTATGTATATTAGTGGGTATAATTTGGGGGCCAAAACATATTTTTAATTCAAATAGATACTGGTAATTTGCATTCAACAACAGTGTTTGTGTTTTTTTTCTCCAGTTTCATCAACATAGTATATTATCAGACTTGGTCATTATCAACCTGATATATAAAAATGACATTGGTTAAAAGTTGGTCTCATGTTGTGCTTTCCTATCCCATAAATGTGAACTTTTTAATGTTTTGTATAAAAGTAAGATATAAGTAAAGTAAAAGAAACTTATCTTGGTGACATAAATAATGTTTTCATGAATTGGAGGTGCAATTAAAAAATAAGGGTTGGAGTTCTTTTAAAAACTTGTTTTTAGCTCTGGCTGGTGTGTGACTCAGTGGATTGAGCACCGACCTGCGAATCAAAGGGTTGCCAGTTTGATTCCCAGTCAGGGCACAGGCCTGGGTTTCAGGCCTGGTACCCAGCAGGGAGCGTATGAGAGGCAACTACACATCGATGTTTCTCTCTGACTCTCCCTCTCTTTCTCTAACAATAAATAAATAAAATCTTAAAAAAAAAACTTGTTTTTATGCGGTGCAAGTATACAGAGAAAAATCAGCCTCACTTCCTCCCCCTTTAGATTGGGGATTTTGTAATGGGAATTAATGGTACCAGGAGTTTCCAATCTGAAATAATCAAGCTGCTTATTTCTTGTTATGTTTTCAATAAAAATAAGAATTTGGCCAAAAACACTGGGACAGTAACATTTTTTGGGGAAAACTTCTGTATCGTAATAGGATATTTTTAGATCATGGTTTCTCAACCTTGGCACCATTGACATTTTGGGCTAGATAATTATTTGGTGTGGGGGGCTGTCTTTTGCATTGTGGGATGTATTGCACCATCCTTATCCACGAGATGCTAGCACTGTCCCCAGTTGGGACAGTCAGAAGTATCTCCATACACTGCCAGATGTTTCCTGAGAGACAAAATTGCCCCTAGTTGAGAATCACTGGTTTAAACTTAGTGATCCATTAAGGCTAATAAGAGATACAGGGGTATATGCTTTCTTGGGATAGGGATGGGGGAACAGTTCCTTTTCATATTTTTACTTCTAAACCTGCCATGAGCCATGAATGACTGTGTATAGATATTGATGTTAAAACACTTAAATGGTGAGACAACTGGAAATTGTGAAGTTAATTTTATGTGTGATTTGTCTGCCTTTCTTAGTGGTCTCATTTTCGTTGTGGAACAATTCTATCTAGTGGGCTAAATATTTATTTTTATTTTTTATTATATTGATTATGCTATTACAGTTGTCCTGATTTTTCCCCCTTTGCTCCCCTCCAGCCAACACCCTCAACTCCCTCAGGCAATCCCCCTACCATTGTTCATGTCCACGGGTCATGCGTGTAAGTTCTTTAGCTACTCCATTTCCTGTACTGCACTTTACATCCCCATGGCTATTCTATAACTATCTATTTACTTCTTAACCCCCCCATCATCTTTACCCATTCTCCCCCTCTTCCTTCCCATCTGGCAGCATTCCAGTAACTTCCTTTCTCTTGCTTTTAAGAGGCTCTGTTTATCTTTAATCTTTGACCTTTTAATAAGGATTTGTCTTGGAGTGGACCTTTTTGCTTGCATTATAATTGGGGTTCTCTGCTCTTCCTGAACTTGTATGTCTATTTCCTTCACCAAGTGAAGGAAGTTTTCTTTCACTGTTCTTTCAGATAGATTGCCAATTTCTTGCTCTTTCTCTTCTGGCACCCTTAAGATGTGACTGTTGAACCTCTTGAGGTTGTCCCAGAGGCTGCTTATACTGTCTTCATTTATTTTATTTTATTTTTTTAAAATATATTTTACTGATTATGCTGTTACAGTTGTCCCTGACTGTAAAAAAATCCAAATTCATTTGGATTTTTTTCTCCCCTTTATTCCCATCCACCCTGCCCCCACCCTCCCACCAATATTCCCCCACAGTAGTTCATGCCATGGATCATACATATAAGTTCTTTGGCTTCTGCATTTCCCATACTATTCTTAACCTCCCCCTATCTACTTTGTACCTACCATTTTTACTTCTTATTCCCTGTACCTCATCCCCCATTCTCCTGCTCTACCTCCTGGCTGATAACCCTCCATGTGATCTCCTTTTCTGTGATTTTGTTCCTGTTCTAATTGTTTGCTTAGTTTGTTTTTGTTTTTGTTTTTTTAGGTTCAGTTGTTGATAGTTGTGAGTTTGTTGTTATTTTACTGTTCATAGTTTTGATCTTCTTTTTCTTAGATAAGTCCCTTTAACATTTCATATAATAAGGGGTTGGTGATGATGAATTTCTTCAACTATACCTTATCTGGGAAGCACTTTATCTGCCCTCCACTTCTAAATGATAGCTTTGCTGGGTAGAGTAATCTTGGATGTAGGTCCTTGCCTTTCGTGACTTTAAATACTTCTTTCCAGCCCCTTCTTGCCTGCAAGGTTTCTTTTGAGAAATCAGCTGATAGTCTTATGGGAATTTCTTTGTAGGTAATCATCTCTTTTCTCTTGCTGCTTTTAAGATTCTCTCCGTATCTTTCATCTTGGGTAATGTAATTATGATGTGCCTTGGTGTGTGCTTCCTTGGGTCCAACTTCTTTGGGACTCTCTGAGCTTCCTGGACTTTCTGGAAGTCTTACTTCCTTTGCCAGATTGGGGAAGTTCTTCTTCATTATATTTTCAAATAAGTTTTCAATTTCTTACTCTTTCTCTTCTCCTTCTGGTACCCCTATGATTCGGATGTTGAAACGTTTAAAGTTGTCCTGGAGGTTCCTAAGCTCTCCTCATTTTTTTTTTTTGTGACAATACTCAACCATTTCTGTGAGCATCCTGATTACCAGTGTTCTGAACTCTGCATCTGATAGGTTGGATATCTCTTCATCGCTTAGTGCTGATTCTTCTGGTACTGATTCCCACCAGGTGGGTGGTTTGTGTACCTTCTAGGACCCTGTGGGTCTCTCCAATGAACTTTCCTGTGAGGCTGGGCGTTACTTCCACTGCTGCCACAATCCCCACAGGTTTTTACAGTTAGAGGTTTTGAGGCTTTAATTCCCCACGCTGGAACCCTGGGTAACATGGTCTGTCTTGCTCCCCAGTTGTTCCTTCTGGTTTATCTACACACAAATGTGGGACCCCAGGTCCTCCCGCTATTGCCTGGTCCTCCAGCCACTGCCTTGTCTTGAGTCCTCTCTACCTCAGCTGTCTGTCTCCATCCCTCCTACCAGTCTGGGTGAATGTTTCTAACTCCTTGGTTGGCGGACTTCCATACAGTTCGATTTTCTGGCAGTTCTGGTTATTTTTTTGTTTTAAAATCTGTTGTCCTTCTTTTGGTTGTGAGAAGGCAAAGTGTATCTACCTATGCCTCCATTTTGGCCAGAAGGCTGTCCTCCTTTTTTTGGATTCTTTTTTCTTCTTGTTGTTCTAATTGGTTGTTCTTTGCTTTTTATGTTCCAAATTAAATGAATTGGATTTGGATTAAATGAATTCATTTGGATTAAATGAATTGGAATCAAATCAAATTGATTTGACTCTTGGCTTCATCCACTCTACTGTTGTTTCCCTGTAAATTATTCTTTATTTCAGTTAGTGAATCCTTTGTTTCTGACTGGATCTTTTTTATGCTGATGAGGTCCTCACTGAGTTCCCTGAGTATCCTTATAAACAGTGCTGTGAACTCTGTTGTTTAGCTCTTTTTCTGGAGTTTTGATCTGTTCTTTCATTTGGGCCATGTTTCTTTCTCTCCTTGTTTTGGCAGCCTCCCTGTGTGGTGTGTTTGTGTGTGTGTGTTTTAATGTATCAGGTAGAGCTGCTTTGACTCCCTGTCTTGTTAGCACAGCCTGATGTAGTAGGTGTACTGTAGGGTCCAGTAATACAGCCTCCCCTATCACCTAAGCTGGATATTCAAGGTGTGCCCTTAAAGTGGACTGAGTACACCCTCTTGTAGCTGAGCCTTGGTTGCTGTTGGCAGATCAATGGGAGGGATTTACCCAGGCCAGTCAGCTGCAAGGACTGACTGTGACCACTTACCACCAACCTCCACCCTCCATGGAGGATCAGCTGTGCAGGGTCAAGGTGGTAGTGCTCTGACATGGTCTGTAGCTGTGCACTGGGTGCGCTGGCCCTGGGGTTTCCAGGGTGGTGCACGTCAAGGTCAGACCCCACCTATGTTTCACCTGGGCACCCTCCCTGAGCTGTAAAGCAATCTGAGAAGGCTGCTACTTGTGCTGGGCTTGGAGATTCCCAGGTGAAGACAAGCTATGACTCTAATCTGGCTGCTACTATGACTCACTTAAGCCAGCCATTGTTTCTTTCATGGGATTTAGGAGCCTAGAAGAGCCATTCTTAATGGAAAAGTAGCTTGGGTGGTCCAGTAAGTTGGGTGGGGTACAGTCTCTGTGGATCTCCAAGTTGGGTCACAAGGCGTTAGTCAGGTTGATAGAGTCTCAGATATAGCACCAGTCCATTGGCTCTGTGTGGGGGGAAGGCTCAGCAAAGGGACAGTGGTCTCTGCTTGACCCAACATCAAACACTTCCGTCTCTTCCTGTGTCCCACTGGTGCCCTTCAAGCTGCCACACCAGTGCCGGAGCTTGGAGGCAGCGATTCTGAGTAGGTGAGTCCATGTGGGTTCCACTAGAGGAACTGCTTAGGGCTTCAGCAGCCTCCTCCACCCACTCAATCCCCACTGGTTTTTGCAACCAGAAGTTGTGGGGACTTAACTTCCTAGCACTGGAATCCTGGGCTAGGGGGTCTGGTGTGGGTCTGGTGTGGGTCTGGGACGGGTCTGGGACTCCTCACTCTTGAGATGTCCCTTCCGAATCCCTTTTTATCCATGGGGGTGTGGGGCCAACCTGTCCTCATCTGTGCCCCTCCTACCATTCTGGATGGATGTGGTTTCTTCAATTCTGTAGTTGTCAGACTTCCATTCAACTCAATTTCTGACATTCTTGAATGTTTTGTTCTATATTTTAGTTGTAATTTTGATGTGGTTATGTGAAGAGGCGACCATGTCTGCCTACATCACCATCGTGAAGTGGGCTAAATATTAAGGCAAAGATCCTGGAAGGATAATATTCTTATGCCACTGTTGAGAAGGAAAAAGACTGATATTAAATTCCTGATAAGCAATCTAAAGGTACCTAAAGGTATCTAAAGGTACCTTTAGATGATTTTACATATATTATTTTACTTAATCTTCACAGTTTTAACTCCTACAAGTAGGAGTTAATCTTCTGTATTACTTACTCAAGGTTGTTTTAAGTGGTAGATTTGAGATTTGAACCCATTTACATCTATTCTCAAGCTCATTTACTTATGCCGCTTCCTATAAACATTCATTGAAGATATTTCAGACAAATTTAGGGATGAAAATGAACATTCACATATTACACTCCTCTATTGTTATGTAAAAGTAACAGATTATTCAGAGTGGGGTTTGTGTGTGTGTGTATACCTGTGTGAGCGCCTGTGTGAGTGTGTGAAAGGAGGAGAGAGAGACAGAAGTGGTCAGTATTGGGATAATGATAACAATAATTATTAATATTCATTGAGCATTTATGTTGTGTCAGGCACCGCTTTCAGTAATGCTTACAACCTGATGAACTTTTCAGTAGTCCTTACAACTTGATACAACTGGATCATCCTTATTCTTGTTTTACCAAAAGAGAAGACTTAGGCACAGAGGTGAAGTAATTTGTTCAAGGTCAAGCTGCTGCTAAGTAGTAGAGCCAGGATTATAACCCAGGAAGTAGAAATGACTTATAAATTGATTGTCTCTATTTAAGGGCAAAGTGGTTATGATAGAGCCAGATACGGTGCCATTGTTGGTTATAACTGGACATATGTTCTAGGCTGCAACTTACTATTATGCAAAAATCAATTTATTGCATAGACCACATCCCTAGTAAGTGATTTTTGTACCAAATTATAGTGGAGGGTTTTTGTAAATGTGATAGGAAGGTAGACTTTTGTAAACAGAAGGTAGATTAACATTTTGCAATCTCGAGGAATTTCTAACTCATAAAAACCTAAGCCTGTCTAAATTAGTGCCCATCATGCCAGTATTTACTTTCAAACTGATACTGTCTTGGATATGGTGACTTGGACTTGGAGTTCCTTCAGTATTCAATTGCTAAAGATGAAACCATGTATCAGAGAAAAATTCCCTAAGGAACAAAAATTCCCTATTTTGTTAAATAAAACCTGGAACCATTAGGTCTGAGGATTTCCAGTGCTGTGGATATGAACATTGTTGAGAGGATGAAATGATGGGAGATCTTGGGTCTTGCAGTCAGAATCTTAGGTATAATTCCTTTATTTGACTGTAATATAACAAATTTCTTAACCTCTGTTTTTTTTAATCTGTAAAATGGGGAATAAACCCATATTTGTGGTGAAGGTTATATACAATAATGATTATAAATGTTTGGGATCAGTTTAGATGGTAGCAGCTATTAATAGTAATAATAATAACTACCTCTGGGTGACAAATATTTGTAATTTGTGAATATTAGCTATTTATAGGGCTATTTTTTTGATGTGTTGCACTTTTTTCATAGATTGCTGATACTAAGGATTATTGGTAACCTCAATCTTTTCTTGTATAGGTACAACACAAGTATATCATTATGCATATACTTAAAAATATGAAACTTATATGTATTCAAGGTGCTTTCATTGTTGCTTGTTGATCCTCTTTTATTTCAGAAAATATTTACAGAATGCCTCCTGTGTGTTACCAGTGTGTTAGGCCTTGGACATACAGAGAGAATAAGACCTAAACTCATGTGCCGAGGTGCCTTTTAGTCTTTTAGGGAGATAAACACTGACTGTAGAGCGATAAGTGCTATGATAGAGGATGATAGAAGTCAGGCACTGGAGTGCTATGGAATATCCTGTGATTATGTTGGAACTTTGTAATAAAGCAAGAATTTTAACCTAGAGCATAGGACATTAGGCAGGGGTTTCAAGGATAGACTTTAAAGGAACTGTGACTCTAAAATAGTATGTAAAATATTCATAGTATCAAGATTTCTATCCCAGGGATACTGAGAGAAGTTTTACTTAGTGGGGAGAGCACTAGACTTAGTACAAAACAAAGCTAGATTTGAATTCTCCCTTGGCCACTTACTTGTACTCTTTCTGGTTGACTATGGCAAGTTACTTAAACTCTCAGCTTCCTTTTCCTTATATATGATGTATGTACGTTGGTGGAATATAGGAGACATTCAGTAAATGCAAGTGCTGTTAGTATTGATACTTATATGCAGAACTCATAAGTATTATTTAAAATTTTTTTTCATTTAGAAAATTCTTCACTCATTAAAAGAAAACTTGATGTGCAGTAAAACAGCAAGAAAAAGCATGGGTCATCATTCAACCCATTTTTTAAATTGTAGGTTTTTTACTTTTAAAAAAATGTTATTTATTTTTTAAAATTTGATTTATTGATTGACTTTAGAGAGAGAGACGGGGAGAGAGAGAAACTGATTTGTTGTTCCACTTATTCTTGCATTAATTGGTTGATTCTTACACGTGCCTTTCTCAGAGCTCAAACCCACACTTTGGCGTATCGTATCGGGAGGAGGCTCCAACCAACTGAGCTCTCTGGCCAGGATGTTGCTTTTATTATTTTTTAATGTGGTTGTAACCTTTCTCTCTCTCCCCCCTCCTCTCTCTCCCTACCTCTATTTCTTTCTTTTCCCCCTTCCTCTCTCACACACGTATAACTTTGTATTGTTTTCTTTGACTTAATAGTATAGGTATTTCCCAATGTGGTCTTAATAGTGTTTTTAAGTTTCTTTAGGATATATTCTTTGAATAGATACTTTGTAGTTTACATAAGCCCTTATGTATACAGATAATTTATGTATTAATTAATGCTGTTGTAAACAACCTTTGATACACTGTTCACTGAATTCCTTTCTGTAGAGTTGTATGTGGTAGTACATGATTGAGTTGCCTTTTTATGTCTTTGAGTTTTAAAATTAAACTTGAATGATTTTTGTATAATTTATAAGACTTTGAATGGCAAAGCAGACAGCAGTAATTTTCTCAGGAGCAATAATGTCTAAAACACTATTGTGAAGGAACTAAATTGAGCATATTTAATTTGACTGCAGAGGTCATTTATAATTTGTAAAGTTCACTTAATATATTAAATTGGCATTAAAAGTTGTAAGTTTAGAGAAGATTGGATAATTTCAGTTTGCCTAGAGTTTTCATCCTTTGGCTGGAATGCTTTCTTTCTTAGTCTGTTCTTACATTCTGTTCTGTGTATTTTTTTCTGGCACTCTTTCATGCAGGGCTTTGTAAGATTTGGGGTGGATTCTGGACCATCCGGCTCTCTAGAACAGTTCAAAGACTTAACTCAACCGACTGTACTTTGAGCCAGACTTGCTTGAAATGTCCTGATTTGTCTCTGTGCTTGGCAGATTTTTTTCTTTTATACCTCACAGTTCTTTACTACTAATTTCTTCCTTATTTTAGTACAGAAGTTTTTACCAGTATCAGTGTTCTTAGATTAAGGTGGGCAAGACTTTACTTTTTTTCCTATAACCTCACCAGAAAAACCCTTATAACAAATACTTCACAAAGTATTTTATTTTTAAAAAATAGTATGTAAGTGACACAATTTATGTACTTTTACATGTTTAACAAATATTTAAAATATTTAAAAATCGAGTATTTTAGGTACTAATTATAATTTTCATCTTGAGCCTAGGAAAGGAAAAGCATATTCTGAAAATTGTAAATTTAATGAATTAATTTCTAATACTAGTTTACAAATACTCTATGTATCAAAATTAGTGATAGTTTTTGAACTGTGTCTACATTTAGAAATATGAGCCATCAAATAATTTTAAGAAGTACTAGAGGTACTGAATTTATAAAATGTTTAAAAATTGTTTCGATGTTGAGAGACTTACTTTGAACTTCCTGCCCTGTTGTTCCTCTAGAACATTTTTAAAAAATAATTTTAAAAGATTTTGGGAGTATGTTTATTAAAGCTGGGGACAGTGAAACAAGGAGGGCTTAGGATAGAAGAAGCAGTAGGAGAGAGCCTAGACAGGGCTGTTTTGGCTCTCCAGAAACATTACAGGAAAGGAGTAAGCCTTGGCGGGTTGCTTTAGCTCACTGGGAAGTCAGAGGAAAGAGGGCCTTGGAGACAGGGCAGGGGGTTAGGCCAGGATGAGCTGCTGCTGCCCATTGCTCCCTGGTTGCAAGCCTCCTGGGGTTGCTTAGGATTTAAGGAGATCCACACCTTGGGGGGAAGAAGGGGGAGAAAAGCAAGTCTCTGGAGGGAGAGCACACACAATTAAACTTTTAAAACAGCCCTATTGATATATAATTTACATATAATACAATTTATCCATTTAAAATTTGCAATTCAGTGATCTCCTTATAGATGTGTGCAGTCATCAGCACGTTCAATTTTAGAGCATTTGTCACCTCAAAAAGGAAACTTCCCCCCCCATTTTTATATATATACATATCTATAATTTTGCTCAACAGTGTCTTGTAATGTATAGAGTATACGTTTTATACTTTTGTTAAATTTATTCTTAAGGTTTTAAAAATTTACTCTTAAGCTTTTCTAATGGAATTTAGTTTCATTTTTGTATTCATTGCAAGTATATAACAATACAATTAATTTTTGTATATTGACCTTGTATCCTGCAACTTTGCGAAACTCATTTATTCTAATAGTTTTTTTTAGTGGATTTCTGGAACTTTCTGTATATGAGATCATGTCATCTGAGATAGTTTTACATCCTCCTTTTCCATCTGGATGCCTTTTGTTTCTTGTTCTTATTTAATTTCCTTGGCTAGAACCTCTGATGCAATGTGGAATAACAGTGTCCAAAGTGGACACTTGTTCCTAATCTTTGGGGGAAAACATGCATATATATATTTTCAGTACTCAGAAGGTATCTAGTTCAGCCATTGATGTTTTGGAAACCTAGTATTATTTGAAAGAGGTTTAATTCACATTTTGTAGCTCAAGGATTCTTGAGCATGGTTTTATAGCATCAGCATCACCTGACAACTTTTTAGAAATGTAAATTCTTTTTTTTTTTAAAGATTTATTTTTTAGAGAGGAGGGAGGAAGAGAGGGAGAGAAACATCAAATGTGTGTTGCTTCTTATGGGCCCCCCTACCAGGACGTGGCCCACAACCCAGGCGTGTGCCCTAGACTGGGATTCCAATTGGCAACCCTTTGGTTTGTAGGCCAGCTCTCAGTCCACTGAGCCACACCAGCCAGAGCTAGAAATGTAAATTCTTAGACCTCACTGCAGTCCAACTCTAAATTATAATTGGAAAGTTGGGAGTGGGGGATTTACTTAGCCATTTGCTTGGTAAATGTGGTTCATGTTTTTAAGAAACTAATGCTACTAATGAGTAACACATATAGGGTTTTAAGTATATGAAGAATGTAATATTCACAAAGACTGGTTATAGTGGGTATTTCCTTCCTTCCAACATATGTCGAAACAACTCAGAGAGGTTGTTAATTTTCAGTGCTTTTGAGTAGTGGTTAAAAGAATGAGTGCTGACATTTTACTATATGGCTTGGAATCTAGTTCTACAATTTATTTATGAATTTTGGCATTTATTAAATATGTGTTTCAGATTCTTCATATGTAAAATGTGAGTAAGAGTATCTACTTTATAGAGTTGTGATATTTAGATGACATAATATAAGTGCTGAGAATAGTGCCTGGCCCATAATTATGTCCTTTAATGAATATATATATTTGCTATTATAGTTATTCACCAAGAATACCCAGCATGGCCCATTTCTCGTATCTTTCTTTTGAATGTGTTTCTTGCTCTGCCTGAATTTCTCTTCCTCTCCTTTGATTCATTCATTTGACAAATACTGAGTACCTACTATCTGCAAAGCATTGGTGTCCGTACTGTTAATACATAGTGAGCAAGACAAAGTCACTGGCCTCCTGGGTTAATATTGTGAGTGAGGGAAACCAACAGAAACAAACAAAAACAAATAGATATAAATGTCAGATAGTGATAAAAGCTAGGAAGAACCATAAAGTAAGATAAGGGAAGAGAATGCCATAACTCAGACATGACTTTTCCTCTTCTGTCTCCCTTAGGCATCTCTGATACCATAGCAACTGTGTTTGCTCCCTCTTGTTGCACTTATCACAGTGGTTTGTCATTGTCTATTTTTCCCACTACACTCAGTTCTCAATGTCAGAGACTGTAGTTTCTTACTTTAGTATGCTCAGTATCTCAGCATACAGATGTATAGCACTGGTCCCCTTTATCCACAGGGGATATGTTCTCGTACACCCAGTGGATGCCTGAAGTCATGGATTGTACTGAGCTTACATAGAGCAATTATAACATTATAATATAATAAGAGTTATGTGAATGTGGTCTCTCTCCCGAAATATTTTATTGCACATACAGTGTGGATATGTTGGACTAAGGGATGATTCATGTTCTGGTCAGGCTGGAGCAGGATGGCATGAGAGAATTCATTACTCTTCTTGGAATGGCACACAATTTAAACTTAAATTTTTTTTATTTCTGGAATTTTCTGTTTAATATTTTTGAATAGTGTTTGACTTTTGGTAACTAAAACTGGAAAATTAAACCATGGATAATATACACTAAATACTATACACTAAATGTCTAAATGAATGAATAACAAATGAACACGCAGGTTTTTTTGAATATTTAAGAAATGTTTATTTTCATATCTTCATTTCCCATTGTAATACATTTAAATTGTCATTCAGCATTTGAAAAGCAAGTTTTTCAACTTTATATTTCCTCAGTGTATTGCTCTCTGCACTTTGTTTCTCCCTGGTGATAATGATAATAAGTACAATTTATTTGAATAATAAATTTCTTACTTTCTTACTTGTCTGTCAATCAGCTTAGTACAACAAGTACATTTTTATATTTAGCTGTTGTGTATAATTTTTTTCTTTTCTCTTCATTAAGACTAAGTTCCAGGAGGGCAAAGAAGTTATCCTATTTGTTTATCTCTGTATCAGGAGTGCTTAGTACAGTAATATGTAGTGGATCAGCAATTGTTTGAATAAATGAGTAATATATTTGTATGTTAATATATTGTGTCTTCTATGGAATCACATAGACTATAAAGTATAATGCATATTTGCATTAATATTCCAATAGACCCTGAACTAGGAGCATTAAGCAAAATAGGTTATTTTAAGTATTCTCAGCCCTACTAGCTGTTTTCTCTCATCAACACATCAAGTTTAATGTTCATGTAAGTACTCAGGCAGAGTTGTATTTTCTAAACTATGAATCAGTCCAATAATTATACAGGATACTGAAATTCAGACTGGTTGAGTCTTATCTCTGTACCCATGCACCAAAATTATACCCTTTTCCAATTTCATAGTAGAAATTCTTGTTTCTAGTACCTTCTAGGTAGATGTTAAGCAATTACAATTTCTGGTCTAAGGAATTACCTGCAGGGTCTGCATGAGTGATCAGTGGACAACCCCCAGAGCAACTTTTGCATCTTCAAAAAAGAGTAGGCCAAACTGACAAATTGGGGGAGTGTGTATGGCTAAAAGTAACACCCTGCTAGCATTTTACTAAACTGAGGATTAAAAAGCAACAGATCTTTTCACGTTAAAGTATAGATAAACCGACAGTATTTTTCCAGTCATAGTTTCTGTCATTTGGATGAAAAAGGATACTTTTGTTCCCTGGCTTTCGGATTATTTCCAGGAAAAGACAAACTTGAAAGAACAGTTCTTATGAAAATCAGCCAACTTAATACAATAATAGGATGAAGGGGAAAGCCACATGATCATCTCAATTGATGTAGAAAAAGCATTTGACAAATTTCAGCACCCTTTTATGATGAAAATACTCCAGTGAGAAAGGGAACTCCCTCAACTTGATAAAGGCTATATATGAAAAACCTATAGCTAGCATCATACTCAATGATGAAAGAGTGAAAGAAAACTTTTACCCTATGTTTAGGAACAAGACAAGGATGTCCACTTTTATCACTTCTATTTGACATAGTACTGGAAGTTCTAGCATGAGCATTTAGGCAAGGAAAAGAAATAAATAAAAGGTATCCAAATTGGAAAGGAAGAAGTAAAATTATTTGTAGGTGATATTTAAAAAAAAATATTGTGGTAAAAAATACATAACATGAGATCAGTCCCCTTAACAAATTTGTAAGAGTATAGTACAGATTTGTTAACTATAAGCACACTATTATACAGCAGATTTCTGGAACTTTTTCATCTTGTGTCACTGAAATTGTATATCCATGAACAGCAACTCTGCATTTCCTCCCTCCCTAGTCCCTGACAACCACCATTCTTTTTGCTTTTGTGAGTTTGACAATTTTAGAAATCTCATATAAGTGGAATCATGGAATATTTGTCCTGTGACTGGCTTATTTCACTTAGGATAATGTCTTCAAGATTCATTCATGTTGCAGCATATGACAGGGTTTCCTTTTTTATAACTAAACAATATTCCCTTGATGTATGTACCACACTTTTTTCCCATTTATCGTTGATAGACAATTAGATGGCCTCTACTTCTTGACCATTGTGAATAATGCTTCAGTGAACACGGGAGTACAAATATCTCTCTGAGCACCAGATTGCAATTCTTTTGTGTAAGCACAGAAGTGGGATTGATGGCTCATATAGTAGTTCTGTTTTTAACTTTTTGAGGAGCCACCATGCTTTATGACATGCTTTTTTTATATGTAGGAAATGCTAAAGATTCTACAGAAACACTGGTAGAGCTAATAAACAAGTTTAGCCAAGGTGAAAAATGTAAAATCAGCACACAAAAATGAGTTGCATTTTTATACTCTAGCAATGAACAATTCACGGAAGAATTTTCCATTTATAGTAGTGTCAAAAAGAATAAAATTAGGAGTAAATTTACGCAGGGAAGGCAAAGGACAATGAACACTGCAAAAACAGTGAACATTACTTTTACTTAATGTTTGATTGTGAAACTAGAAAACAAAAGGTGGATTAGTGTATACAATTGTGGGTTAATAATAACAATGTTACTTAAAATTCTCTTTATTTTGGCCCTGGTCGGTGTGGCTCAGTGGTTGACTGCCGGCCTGTGAAGCAGAAGGTCCTGTGAAGCAGAAGGTCGTTACGTTTGATTCCCAGTGAGGGCACATGCCTGGGTTGTGGGACAGGTCCTCAGTAGGGGGTGCTCGAGAGGCAGCCACACACTTATGTTTCTCTCCCTCTCTTTCTCCCTCCCTTCCCCTCTCTAAAAATAAATAAATAAAATCTTAAAAAAATAAAATTCTCTTTATTTTGATACTGTGTTAAATAGAAGCACAACTAAAAGTGTTTTTGAATTTTATTCTAAAAAGGGGATTTTGTGACCGAGTTCAATCAATTCTGTGAGCATCCTGATTACTAGTGTTTTGAACTCTGCATCAGATAGGTTGTCTCTGTTCACAAAAGTTCAATTGATGCAGTGTATATGAAAGTAGTAAGATAATGGAGATGATAATAACACTGATGATAGGGGTTACAAACCTAATGATTAAGAGTGACAGTCTTGCAGTCAGACTTCAACGATTTGAATACTGGTACCGACACTTAACTAGGTATGTGACTTTGAGTCAGCTACTCAGTTTATTAATGTCTCATTTTCCTCATCTGTAAAATGGATATAAATGTACCTTGTCAGATTAAATGGGCTTAATGCAGGGGTGTCAAACTCATTTTCACTCAGGGCCACATCAACCTTGCGGTTGCCTTCAAAGGGCCGAATGTAATTTCAACTCCTTAACAGTTAAGGAGTAATTAAATTTATACAGTCCTAAAATTATTTTGGCACTTTGAAGGTAACCACGAGGCTGATGTGGCCCCTGGTGAAAATGAGTTTGATGCTCCAGCTTAATGAGTGAAGTGCCGAGGACTAGTACTTGGAGGATAGGAAATGTTCAATAAGGACTCAATATGTTGTTTCTTATGAAGCTGTAAAACATTATGTGTATGTATGATTTTAAAATGTAGTTTATTTAAGTTTATACTTTACAATTTAACTTGTTTTTATTTTTTCTTTTTCTAATTTTTTATTTTTTTAAGTATATTTTATTGATTATACTATTACAGTTGTCCCAGTTTTTTTCTCCCCTTTCTCCCCTTCTCCCTGCACCACCCACCCTCACCCTCCAGCGTTGCCACCTCTCCTCCAGCTGTTCATGTCCATGAGTTGTACATAAGTTCTTTGGCTTCTCCATTTCCTATAGTATTCTTAACCTCCCCTGTCTATTTTGTGCCCATTTATTCTGCTTCTTGTTCCCTGTAACTCCCCCCCATTGCCCCCCTCTCCCTCCCAACTGATAACCCTCCACGTGATCTCCATTTCTGTAATTCTGTTCCTGTTCTAGTTGTTTGCTTAGTTTTTGTTTATGTTTTTTAGGTTCAGTTGTTGATATTTGTGAGTTTGTTGTCTTTTTAGTGTTAATAGATTTTGATCTTCTATTTTTTAGGTAATTCCTTTTAACATTTCATATAATAAGGGCTTGGCGATGATGAACTTTTAACTTGACCTTATCTGGGAAGCACTTTATCTGCCCTTCCATTCTAAATGATAACTTTACTAGATAGAGTAATCTTGGATGTAGGTCCTTGCCTTTCATGACTTTTGAACACTTCTTTCCGGCCCCTTCTTGCCTGTAAGGTTTCTTTTGAGAAATCAGCTGACAGCTTTATGGGAATTCCGTTATAGGCAACTCTCTCCTTTCCTGTTGCTGCTTTTAAGATTCTCTCCTTCTCTTTTATCTTGGGTAACTTAATTATGATGTGCCTTGGTGTGTTCCTCCTTGGGTCCAACTTCTTTGGGACTTTCTGAGCTTCCTGGACTTCCTGGAAGTCTATTTCCTTTGCCAGATTGGGGAAGTTTTCCTTATTTGTTCAGATAAGTTTTCAATATCTTGTTCTTCCTCTTCTCCTTCTGGCACTCCCATGATTCAGAGACTGGGACGTTTAAAGTTGTCCCAGAGCTCCTATGAGAAGCATCTCCTCATTTTTTTGCATTCTTGTTTCTTCATTCTGTTCCTGTTGGATGCTTATTTTTTCCAAATCATTGATTTGAGTCCTGATTTCCTTCCCTTCACTGTTGATTCCCTGTCTATTTTCCTTTATTTCACTTTTAGTAGCCTTCATTTTTTCATTTCGTGACCAAGTTCAATCAATTCTGTGAGCATCCTGATTACTAGTGTTTTGAACTCTGCATCAGATAGGTTGTCTATTTCCTCATCACTTAGTTCTTTTTCTGGAGTTTTGATCTGTTCTTTCATTTGGGCCATATTTCTTTGACTCGGTGCGCGAGTCTGGTTGAATGTTTCTTCAACTCCTTGGTTGTTAGACTTCTATGCAAATGTTTTTCTGGCAGTTCTGGTTGTTCTTTGTTTTAAATTGGTGGTTATTCTTCTTTTGGTTGTGCAAGGAAGTGAAGTGTTTCTGCCTATGCCTCCATCTTGGCCCCACAAGTCTGTCTTTTTATTTTTTAATGGTTGGTTTTTTTAATTGGAAAAGAGTGTAAGGGGTATACATGGTAATTAACTTGCCTTTTTAAAAAACTGCATTTCATTGCTGATCTTTGGAGTCTCTTGCTGCCCCATTACCTGTGAAAATTTTTTTGTCTCATTTGTGCAAATTTTATATTTTATCTCCTGAATGAGCTACTCTTTATTTGTCTGTACTAAATTTCAGCATGTTTGTTTACCCTCAATGAGCACAGGTCAACTTCTAATCAATTCTATTAGTTTTAGGCTCTTAATCATCCCACACAATTGGGTGTCAGTGGTAAACTCAAGGATTTGCCCTTGCTCCCACCTTTTAAGTTATTACATTGATGAACATTCTTTTTTTTAAAGTCTATTTTGTTGATTATGCTGTTACAGTTCCAATTTTTTCCCTTTTGCCCCCTGCCTTCCGGTACCCGCTTCCATCCAACAATCCATGCCCTCCCTCAGTTTATGTCCATGGGTTGTGCATATAAATTCTTCGGCTTCTCCCTTTCCTATTCCATTCTTAACACTCCCCTGTCAATTTTGTTCCTCCCAGTTATGCTTCTTGATCCCTACACCATTTCTCTGTTTCTCCCCTTTCCCCCTCCCAGCTGATAACCATCCAGGTTCTGCCTATGATTCTGTTCCTGTTCTGGTTGTTTGCTTACTTTGATTTTGTTTTTATTTTTTAGATTCAGTTCTTGACAGTTTTGAGTTTGTTGTCATTTTAATGTTCATAGTTTAGATATTCTTTTTCTTAAATAAGTCACTTTAACATTTCATGTAATAATAGCTTGGTGATGATGAATTCCTTTAGCTTTACCTTGTCTGGGAAGCACTTTATCTGCCCTTCCATTCTAAATGATAGCTTTCCTGGGTAGAGTAATCTTGGTTGTAGGCCCTTGCTTTTCATCACTTTGAATACTCACCAGTCCCTTGTAGCCTGCAAAGTTTCTTTTGAGAAATCACCTGATAGTCTTGATGGGCACTCCTTTGTAGGTAATTCTCTGCTTTTCTCTTACAGTTTTTAAGATTCTCTCTTTATATTTTACCTTTGGCATTTTAATTAGGATGTATCTTGGTGAGGTTCTCTTTGCATGCAACTTCTTTGGGACTCTCTGTGCTTCTGGACTTGCATGTCTATTTCCTTCATCAAACTAGGGAAGTTATTTTTCATTATTTTTTCAAATAGATTTCCAATTTCTTGCTCTTTCTCTTCTTCTCCCCTATAATATGAGTGCCCTAAAGGCACTCCTATAATACGAAAATTGGACCTTTTGAGGTTGTCCAAGAGGCTGATTTTACTGTCCTCATTTTTGAGGATTCTTTTTTCTTTTTTTTGTTCTGATTGGTTGTTCTTTGCTTCCTTATGTTCCAAATTACTGATTTTGTTCTCAGCTTCATTCACTCTACTGTTGTTTCCCTGTAAATTGTTCTTTATTTCAAATAGTGAATCCTTTGTTTCTGATGGGATCTTTTTTATGCTGCTGAGGTCCTCACTGAGTTCCTCGAGCATCCTTATAAGCAGTGCTTTGAACTCTGTTGTTTAGCTCTTTTTCTGGAGTTTTGATCTGTTCTTTCATTTGGGCCATGTTTGTGTCCTTGTTTTGGCAGCCTCCATGTGTGTATGTGTTTAATGTATTAGGTAGAGCTGCTTTGACTCTGTATCTTGGTAGTGAGCCCTAATATAATAGGTGTCCTGTAGGATTCAGTGGCACAGCCTCCCCTATCACCCAAGCTGGATATTAGAGGTGAGCCCTTCACGCGGGCTAAGTACACCTTCCTCTTGTAGTTGAGCCTTATTGCTGTTGGCAGGTCAATGGGAGGGATTTACCCAGGCCAGTCAGCTGCAAGGACTGGCTGTGACCACTCACCACCAACCTCTACCCTCCATGGAGGATCAGCTGTGCAGGGTCAGGGCGGTAATGCTCCGACATAGTCTGTAGCTGTTCACTGGGTGCGCTAGCCCTGGAGTTTCATGGGTGGTGCTGGCCAAGGTCAGCCCCAACCTATGTTTTCCTGGGGCCACACTTCCTGAGCTATAGAGCAGTTTGAGAAGGCTGCTGCTTGTGCTGGGCTTGGAGATTCCTGTGCAAAGCCAAGCTGTGAGGCTAATCTGGCTGCTTCTAGTGCCTGCCCCGAAGCTTACTACAGCCAGCTGTTGCTTGTTTAATAGGATTTAGGGAGTTGTGAAGCAAGAGCCAAGACCAGCCATGCATGTGGAAAAGCAGCTTGGGTGGTCCCATATGTTGGGAGGGGCTGAGTTCTGGAGATCTCCAAGGCCAGTCAAACAGTGTTAGCCAGGTTGATGGAATCTCAGACATGGTAGCAGCCACATATGGGAGGGTTTAGAAAAAGGACAATGGCCACTAATCACCTTGATGTAAAACACTTCAGTTTCTCCTTGTATACTACTGGTGTCTTTCAAGCTCCTACCCCAGTGCTGGAGCTCAGAGGGAGTGAGTCTGCGTAGGTGAGTCTGTGTGTGGGTTCTTTAAGGGGAACTGCTTGGAGCTCCAGCAGTTTCTTCCACCAACTCAATCTTCGCAGCCAGAAATTGTGGGGACTTATGTTCCTGGCATTGGAACCCTCAGCTGGGAGGTCTGGTGTGGGGTTGGGACTCTTTGCTCCTGAGATATCCCTTCCTGAATATTTATCCACCACAGGTAGGTGAGGGACCAGCCCATTCTGCATCTTGCCCCTTCTAGCAGTCTGGATGGATGTGGTGTCTTTAATTCTATAGTTGTCAGACTTCCATTCAACTCGATTTTTAATGGTTGTGAGTGATGGTTGTTCTATATTTTAGTTGTGAGTTTGATGTGGTTGTGCAGAGAGGTGAGCCATGTCTGCCTATGCCGCTATCTTAAGGAGAAGCTCCAGTGAACATTCTTTTTGACCATATTCTTTGCTGTTTTGAAAATGAGAAATAGAAAACTAATAAACATGCAGATATGTATGCTTTCTTAGTTCACTTTAAGGACTTAATTTATTCTGGAAATAGTGTTTATTTCAAATTATACTTGAGATTAAAAGTAAGGCTGTGTGGATATATATTTTTTAAATGTGAGGTCTATAGTGAGAAAAGAATTTAAATAACAAAGATTTCTGTTGTTTTAAATTATTTATTTAGGTCTTTATAGTTTTGAATACCAGTCAAGGGTATTAAAGTCCTAACCTCTAGTCTAGTACCTCAGAATGTGTCTTTACTTGGAAATAAAGCCATTACAGATGCAGCTAGTTAAGATGAGGGCCTTCTTTCTGATGATCCAAATAAATCTGTGGGCGGGTAACATTTAAGCTGAGTCCTAAAGAAAATGACACCAACTATGCTTTTCAGGAAGAGAGAAAGCCACGTGCAAAGGCTGTGATTTGGGACAGAGTTTGCTGTTTTAGTTCCCCTAGGTGACGCTGGAAAGGCGAGCAGGGACTGGGAGCACGGCAAGGAGTTTGGATTTGACTTTTTGTCAGATTAGAAGCCACTGAGGGGTTTAAATGGAATGTTATGTCCTGATATATCTGTTTAAATGACTATTATGCAATCTGTGTGGAGAGAAAAATAGGCAAGAATAAAAGCAGAGAGGATGCATAGAAGTTTGTTGTAATAGTCAAGACAACACGTGGATGAAGATAGGGAGAGAAGGATGAGTTCAACAAAGGTTTTAGAATTAGAATTGATAGGACTTGCTGATGGATTGAAAGTTGAAAGTGAGGGACAAGCTGGCTTTGGTATTTGCCTTCTGCACTTAAGTGGTTAGTAGGGGAGAAGAATAGGTTTTTGGAGAAAAAAAATACAAACTCCTTAATATGTTTGGGAGATATCCAAGGGGAGATATAAAGTAAGATGGTCAGTGTTTAATTTTGGAGTTTAGAGAAGAGGTCTGAACCAAAGATAACAATTTGTTATTCATCAGCATTAAGTGTGGTATTAAAACCATGGAAATTGTTGTGAACATCTGGATTAATGAAGAAAAGGACATGAGAGATGAACTTGTGAATGTTCTTTGTAAAAGGTAAAGTACTGTATAGATAAATTCACATGTTAGTTATTTATGCTTAAAGATAATGTTTCTCCTAGTGATTTCTGTTTATTTTGGACTGGCTAGAATGGCATATGTAATACTCACTGCCTTCTGATGAGAGACCAAAGCTTCTCTTTGAATTCATTCTTTGTTACTCTGCCACTTAGATTTTTGATCAGGCTGAATTGGGTTTTACAAAAGCTAGTCCATTATTAGTTTGAGTTATTGGTATGGTCTGTTTACACCGAGTTTATCAGTAGTGTATAACTATACTGTACTTTGAAATTCTTTTGCCTACTTAAGTTCCTTTAATCTTTCATTTCTGAGAATCTCCAAAGCAAATGAATTCTTAGATCCAGATTTTGAAAGTTTTCCATAAAACTGTACTTGGAGTATTCCTAGGTCTTTGCCTGCTAACTATGCTATCAATTCATAATGGTTTGTTATGGAATGTTAGCATGTTTGCAGAATGAAGCATTGAAACTTCTACTAAAATATATGTTTTGAGGGCAGAAGCCCTATATGATTTTTGCAATCCATAGACACCTAACCCTTTTGTTATGTTCCTAGAAGGCATTTAATACAGGTTTATTAAATTATTAAATGAGTTGCAAATACCAGAGTTGATTGAGGGTTAATACTGTGCATTCTCTAAGGGAACTGCTCTGATGGATGCCTGCGTTTTCTTGAGTTCGCCTCCCCACCAGCTCTAAAGGTGAGGCCTGCTCAGATGACTTGCTTTCATCCACCCTCTCTACCCAGCTTCAGAGTTGTTTTCCCTTCTAAAGTTTCTTTGTTACTGACTTTCTCTTGACTCTCAGCTTCTGTTTGCTCTTTTCTTTGTCAGTTTGGATTGCCATTGGTTACTTATTGCTCCTTTTTTTCATTCTGTTGTCTTCTGTTTACTACTTGTTTTCACTCTGTTTTCCTTTGTATGGTGAAATCCTAAAGTCTTTTCTAGACATCTCAAGCCTACCAGGTTTTAGTCTCCTGCTGTGCAGGCCATTCATGTTGTGTCAGCATATGTGTATGAAAGCATAGGCTCTTCTGGTTGTATTCATTTGGTACTTGAGCCTTAGGAATTGCTGTTCTGCCACCAAAGGGGTGGTGGTGGTGGTTGTAATGGAAGAATTCAAAGGATGTAGGGGCTAGTTTCCCTAGTGGTTCCTTGGCTCTCTTGAAAATGGAATATTAGAAGGATGAATTCTAAATAGCTGACTTTTTGTGTGTTAATATGTCAGAAAATATTTGTAAGGCAAATCACCCAGAAAATTATGTGCATTATCACACTGATTTTTTTATGCTCACTAGTACTGAATTGTTACCCATTTTCATCCATTTTTAGAGAGAGCAAAACTTAAAAAAGACTTTGAGTGGTTTGTGGTTTATTTGAAAGAGTTAAACCTATTCATCCCATTGTCTCCTTTTCACTACCTAGATGTCTATATTTGCTTGCTTTTATACAATGCTCTTTCTGTTTGGATTGCCACTTTCTGTTTACATCACAATGGTTTTGAACCTGACCTTTTCATGCAATGTTGTAAAAAGTTGTCCAAAAAAGTCCCATATATCCTTCACCCAAATGTGCTTAATTGTAACATCTCTGTAACTATAGTACAATAGCAGAACCAGGAAATGGACATTGGCACAATTCACAGACCTTATTCAAATACTTATTTATGTTTCTGTATGTATATACTATGCCTATGTAATTTTATCATGTGTGGATTCACATAATTATAACCACAATTAAGATAAACTGTTTTACCATGAAGATCCCCCATGCTACTCCTTTATATTTATACCCACTCCCCTTGTCATTTTATTAATTTATTCACTGGTTATTCTTTAAATTATATGATTTTTCAGTTAATGGAAAAAAATTGACATTATTTAGAGAATGTCTTTGTATTTTTACCTTTTTCCACATTGTACTATAACCATTTACAGTAAGCCTAATACTAAAGTCTTAGTTTGTCTTGTGTATTATAGAGTCATAGGCTCTTGAAGTCATATAATCCAGCATCTCCCCTCCAAAAAACTCTCAAAAATGACATCAAAAATTTTATATGAAGCAACTCAACATTCATTTATTAACCTATGAATTTCAAATAACCAGGACCTCTCTTTTTATTTTTATACTACCTGGTACACTTCGGTGTTAAATTACCTATGTGTTAACTTTTGCTAGATTATACTGCACTAAGAAACAACCCCAAATATTAGTGCTTACAATAATAAAGGTCTATTTATTGCTCACTTATAGGTTCTGTAGTAATCTATATGAATCTATATGGTTCTACTCCACAATTTTTTTTCATTTCAGGATCTAGGATGAAAGAGCACACCCTGTTTATTCTTGGCAGAGAATACTGTTCCCTTGGCAGAGAGAAAAGAGCATGAGCTGGTTGAAACACACATTGGCTCTTAAAGCTTCTACTTGGAACTGGAACTTGCTTATATTTCACTGGCCAAATTAAGGCTTATGGCCAACCCAATAATAGGGTACCCACAGAGAGGCACTAACTGCTAAGTCACACTGCAACAGGCAGGGATGTTAATGCTCTTATAAAAGGAGAATAAATGATTTAGAATTATAATACAACCTACCAGACCATAGGATAATATATACTGAACTATACTTTTGTAATAACTTATTTCTTAGTAAAGTTTATTGTACTTTACATGATTTTTTTCTTAATAAAATTAGCAGCCCCACTTCTACTTTGTGGCAACTGATAAGAGTTTATGATATAGCTAATGAATAAATAGTTACTTTAAAATGATAAAAGGTCACATTTTCATTTTGACAACTTTAGTTTTGAAGTGTTCCTTTAGAAATTTATTAGTTAAAAAATCCGTACATAATTTTGCGTAACGATTTCAAATTTTTGGAGCTCTGTCTTTTTCCTCAAATTGAAAATAGCTTTGTTGTTTAATTTTACTTATATAAAAACATAGGGCATGCTTATTATAAAAAAGTTTTCAGAGAATGCAGAGTAGTGCAAGGAGTGTAAAAATCATTATAATCCCATTTCCAGACATAATCATTCTTACCATTTTAGCTATACCATTCAAATTTTTTTCTATGCATCATTATGTGTGTTGTGTATGTGTGATTTTTTAAAACTCTAAGATTGTTATATTTCAGGAAAAAAAAAAAAAGCCCATTTTACTGAGATACACCAGAAACACTCTTTGGTCATCTTGCTAGGTGAGTGAATTGGCAATTCGAATGGCTTTTTCCACTCTCATTTAGCTGTATCATTTAAGTATAGTAGTCAGCACAAGGTGTACTTTAGAACACTCAAGCGAGCTCATGCCTTCTCAAATGTGTTTATGTGGTAACCCGATGAGTTTGTGATGTGATGGTTAATAAGGTGCAGTTTGGAGCTCCGGGTTCCTTACCATGTGTGAGGTTTTTGTTTTTTTCTAGGCACTAAAAATTCAATTGAATTGTCTTAAAAAATTAACTTTTCATTATTGAGGGAGCATATTTCATTTACTTTCTCTAGCAAAGTATTTACACTCCAGTGTAAGCAGGGTGAATATATAATTTTCATTCAAACTGGGTCATTTTTGAGAATGAAAGGGACACACTATATTTTCAATTCTATATAAGTTTTTAAAATACTTATTTTTTGGCCATCGGAATGGTTTTATACATTGGTAGATCAGTAAAACAGTTCTATTCAAAGTTTACTTTCAAAAATAAAAATTTCTAAAACATTTGTTCTGTATTACAACAAAATAAAGTCTTTCCATTGATTATCAGAATATTAAAACACATAAACAGAATAGTTATTCTTGGTAATAATCAGATTTGATTTTTAAATCGGTTTCTTGGCCATAGCTGTCTTTAATACATTTTGAACAAAGTATTTATTTTCCAATATAGTTGAACTAGTTTTAATTTTTCATAAAACTGCCTGCAGTATTTTTCAAAGTTACATTTTATGTTTTGTGGTTATTAACTCTTACAGTTGGCCCTTCTCTGTAACCAGTAATATTTTTAATTGCCAATACACTTTCTATGTAGATAGTGATGTACCTGGTTAGTTCAGTAAAATTTTTGCTAAATGGAGAATATTCTTAATTCTATTCTTTTTCTCATTGAAAACTATAAATTTATCAGCCCACATATTTTCAAAGGCATTGTCTTTTTGCCTCTACAAAAGGTACTCTCTTAGACAAATGTTTTTATAAGACAAATCTTGTCATATGTAAATTGTCTCTATTTATGATTATATTACATATCCCATTAAGTTTAGATGCTACAAAATGGTAGGCTTTCTGTAATTCCACTTAATTCCAGCACAGAGTATACATTTTTTCAGTCAAAAATAGGAATACTCTTTTGGTGGAACTCCTACAATTCATTGCAAAGCATAATTATAGAATTTCAGATTTAAATCTTGTGTACTGTTTGCGCTCTGACCAGTCCTTCCCTTGCTTTTGAAGGATGCATTTCAATGTCTTGGCAAGTGCTGTCTATAATAATTGTATTTGTTAAAAGCTTCAAAGCTAAAGTTTTTTTGGAGCTTTAATCAATGAACTTTAATCTTTCGTTAAAGATTTTCAACTAATTTTGAATAAAATGCTACTTGTTTTCAGGAAGATTCAATATGGAGACACTTAGGTTGAATTTATAAAGTCAGTTTTCAAAGATTCCATTCAGTCTTTAAAATCTGGTGAGATAGGCTGCAAGTAGAGCACATACATTGCCATGTTGAAGTTTTGGGGTTTTTTTATTCAATAGAATTTTTCTCCTTAACATTTTAACTGTGGATATATGAAAACTAACTCATAACAATTATGTCACTAGAGCTCCATTTTAAATAGAAATAGCCTCAAAAGTTTTATGCAAATTGTCTGTTTATTCATTTTCTACAGAAATGGAAATTCAGTTCTTAACTTTGTATTAAATATACAGTTTCTTCATTTTAGTTCATTGCTACTGAAAGGGCTTATTGGATAAATAAAAATGATTGACAAACAAAATAATTGCAGATTTATACTATGCAAAAATGACAAAACCACCTCATAAGTTATCAGACTTTACTCCTCCCCCCAACCTAGAATTCCACACTGACTTAGCCAGCTGGTTGCCTGGTGCATCTTGCAGGTCACTGTACTTGTCACTGTACTGACCGGCACACCAAATAGCCAGCAGGAGCACCAGTGTTAAATACTTTCTCCATGTCTCGAAAGGCTGTGAGGAGTTAGCTGTCCATGGTTGCTTGTGCCTTAGGATACTTCTCACTGAGTCTTCTTCATGCTGTAACTAACACCTAAGAGAAAGTGTTAGTTATGTTGTATCTGTAAAGAATCAGGAAAAGAAAGATGAAATTATCACTAGTTCTCGTTCAGATTTCATCACTTGTTCAAGTGATAAAAACACTTACACAGTATTAGCTGATACCTTGGCCAGAAGCTAGATGTGTACAGTTAGAAGTATACTGAATCCATCTTGGTTGATTTTAACATAGTGATCAATAATAATAGTTCATTTAAGAAAATGAGGAATCTGAGGTGAATGGTAACCTGGATGGGATGCTGGAACAGCAGTCTATAAATCAGGATTGTCCTGAGCAAACCAGGGCATGCAGGAAGCAGCATGGTGTGAAAGAGCATGGAGCTGGGAGTGGGACTGCATTCAGGTCCAATTTTTGCCATTTAAAAGCTTGGGCAAGTAACCTCTCTGAGACTAGGTATATTAGGGTTCTCCAGAGAAACAGAACCAACAGGGGGCACACACATGCACACACATGCTGACTAATTTTAAGGAATTGGCTCATGTGTGGAGGCTGGCAAGTCCTAAATCTGAAGGGCAGGCCAGCAAGCTGGGGACCCAGGGAAGAGTTCATGTTGCAGCTAGGTCTGAAGGCATTCTGGAGACACATTTCCTGCTTCCTCAGGGGGCCTCATTCTTCCTCTTAAGGCCTTCAACTATGGGTTGGTGCCCACCCACACTATGGAGAGTAATTTGTTTTACTCAGAGTCTTCTAATTTAAATATTAATCACATCTGAAAAAAAAAAAACCTTTACAGTAACATCTACACTGGTGTTTGACCAAACAACTGGATACCATAGCCTAGCCAAATTGACACATACATGTAATTGAACTTCACACTAGGTTTCCTCATTTGCAGAGTGGGATGATAATATGTGGTTCACAAAAATAAAGTATGCAAGTATTTATAAAGCACTGAACATAATGTGTTCTCCCAGTAGGCACTCAGTGAATGTTGGTTTCTTAATCCAGTCTTGTACCCATTGAGACTGTAAGCCTAACCTTGTTGCTTGATTTTCTTCCCATTTTATCTTTGTATTTCTAAGCTGCTCCTGCCCCCCATCTATTTAATAAGCCCTGTTAAATCTGTCTTATAAACTTTTCTTCAAAGCATGTTCTTCTTTCCTGCTATTGCCAACGTTCAGGTTCTTTACTGGGCCATTAAATTTATTTCCTAAGTAGCACTCTACATTCCATTCTGCTTTTCTTCTTCACATATAAATAATCACCTAGAACTAAGACTGAGTTAATAGCTCTTGAATTTGTCTCATTTTTTTTTGTCCTCATATTCTTTACTTTTACCACGGAGATGAAGACCTTTGTAAGTTGTCTTATACAAAACTTCACTATCTTATCTTCACGTTATATCACCATTCAGGACTCCAGGATTCTTTTCAACATAATTGAGCTTTCGGTTGTATGCTCGCCTTTGTATATGCTGTTACCTGGGTATAGAATCATCCTCTCCTCCCACTCATACTTCAGATTCCTGCACTGATACCTTCCCCATGAAGCCTTCCTAAACTGCCTTCCTAAACTGCCTTCCTGGTTCCAGAACACTCTTATGCATTCATGTACGGGTGAACCTGAGCCTTTAAACATTGATACTCCTAAACTGCCTTTCAAAAGGGGTGATCAGTCTGTTCATCAGCTGGCCAGATCTCATTTGCCCTTTGAACTGTGGTGTGAATTGAATGGCACTCCCTGCCTAGAAGCATTTCAGATCTGATGATAGTATCATCTTTTTGTACATCTTCTGGTGTATTCATTTTATTGACATGGTTTTTCAATAAAATAATATGTTGTATTCATAGGTACTTTGGGCACTTGGGTAGAGGTTGACTGCTTAAAAGGCTTTTGGTCTTTCAGCTGTCTTTTAACCAGCATTTCACCCCTAATTTGTTATATGTTGGGTTTTGAGTAAAATTTTGCATGAAGAAGAGAGTTCTGATGTCAAGAGCAATTTTAAAATTCTTGTTTTATTTCTTATACTTGATTCTTAGTAATCTTTGGGGCTACCTTTGTTCACTCCCATTTTCCCTCCTAAAACAAGCGAAACCAGGTTTTTTGAAATCAAGGATATTTTATTCTTATTTGTCTTTATTTTTCAAATAGCTATTGAATGAATGAAAATATATTAATAGAAGTTATTGAATAGCATTTAATTTCTATTTATTTATTTTAGTTATCAAGTGGGAATCCTGTATATGAAAAATACTATAGACAGGTAAGATTCTTGTTTGTCTTCATAGATTGAACATAAAATATATTTTCAACCCTTGATTGTGTACATGCAGATTACTAGTCAGCTGGATAAATTTGACATGTCTTGTTTTCAATTTTTTGTGCTTTAACCTCCTGCTTTGAGTACTTAATACTTTTGACAAGCTCTCAGGAAATGAAGGAAAGATAATTAAGCCTAAATACTTAATTGCCTCAAATATTTATATATCTTAAAAATCCATATAACATTGGATGTATTCATCCAGAAATAAATACCCAAATTAATTTATAAGCCAAATTGAAATGACTTTTAGTTGTATTTAAGACTTATTAAATTTTGATATTTATAAAGTTAAAACTATGACTCATGCACATGTAAAATGAACATGTGTCAAGGATTTTATTAAATTAATTACTGGGAGAACCAGTAAGATGTAAAAATGAGAATATGAGTTACAGAGATTTATATTCTATAGACATAATTCTCATTTCATTGGTATGAATTTAACTACTATCCCTACAGAGTATGAAATTGTCTAGTTGATTGGAAATCAATCAAGAGTGCACACCATAGAGTAGATAAATCTCCTGAGGGTGTAGACAATCTCATGTGCCCATTTCCAAATATTGGGTAGTTTTTCCTAATAGTCTTCTCACCTTGTGATCCTGATCACAGAAAAGGCTGGTCTCATTATATTTGACCTGGCTATCTATATAGTGTGACTTACAGATCTAGAGCCGTATGTTCTCTATTTAACAAATTCTACAGCCAGAGAATTAACTTCTGCCTAAAATGTTGAAAGCATCGCCAACTGAACTTTATTTGTTTCTGTATTTTGAGGCTAGTATACAGACCTTAGAAATTCTCCCTGCATATTTCACCAGCAGCACATGTAAGTGTGAGAGAATAGATCTCATTTTGAGGTTTCCCAGATCTGCTAAGGTTCCTAGTCTGCTGACGTTGCTTTTACTGTCTGAGAGACTGGGACCTTATACACCAGGTTGCAGGACAGTTTTCTCCGGTGGGCTAGTTCTGTTCCTTAATAGTGGCTTGTTCTATCTGAATAAAAGAGAATAATTCTTAAGTATTACCTTGTTCTGCACAACTGATTTTCCCAATTATATCCTGATACAAAAGGAGACCAGATTTTTATTGAATCGATGTAATAATTACTACATTGCCTTAAAAAGTTAAGGACATTCAGTTAAAGGATGTGATTTTGAATTCTGACGAGTCAGGGAGAATCAGATACCATTGAAAACTATTTCGTTCACTGTACAAACACAGAGCCTCCTAAATTGAGGGTTAGAAATAGTATAAGAAAAACAAAGGGCTTTTTCACATATCCATTACAAAGTAGAATATTAAAAATAATACCAACGATATTCCAAGTAAATAACCATAATTACATTTTCCTCAATACTCTATTCAGTCCTGTCTAATTCTTGTTTTGCGTCTTGGGTCAGGAGTCTGCTTTCATAAAATTTGAGGTATGTCCAGAAGGTATCCAACCAGGTGATACGAAGAAGATACAAGATACAGGAAACATTGTACATGAGACAATTATGCCTCAATCTCCTTCAAACTAGGCATCTTGGGACCTCACACAGTTCTCCCAATTGCCATCAGCTGCCCCAGTGTATTTTCCTGAATCTCATCGAGGATCTGAAATCTCTTCCCTTTCAAAGGTGATTTTAGTTTTAGGAAAAGCCAGAAGTCACAGGGTGCCAAGTCTAGGCTGTAGGGGGTCTGAGACACCTGGGTGATTTTTTGTTTCACTGAAAACCTCTGCACAAAGTGTGATGCGTGAACGATGGTGTGGTGATGATACTGCCAGTCACCAGGTGCCCATAGCTGTGGCCTTCTGAATCATCCGAATAGTTTCCACGGAGGAATATTCAAGGTTAACACAAACTTTGATACAGATTCATTGCTCTACTCAGTCATTTTGACTCCCACGGCCACACAGTACACATGTTCACTCAATGGCTCTACTGCCCCCACTGACTAATAAAGTAGTTTTTTCAGGCATGCGTATTCCATTCCATTCTCCTTGGCTGCCAGGTTACATTGATGTTGCACAAACATTCTTGTTATATTAACAATGGCTGGACTTTTTCTGGATAGACCTTATATATCTACTTCTGGACTGCTAAGAGTCCTGGAAATTCTTACAGTTCACCATAGAGTCTGAAAATTGTTTAAGTGATGTCAGCTTAAAAGTCTTAACCAAAAGTTTATATTTTGAAGTGTTAACAATTCAGAGTACAGGGTATAGTCATTTAGATGAGGCTCTGAGACTTTGTTGAAGACATAATTGTAGTTGGTAGCTTATAGCAGAGACCTCAGACGAGCAGAGAACTACAGAAACCGCCTATGGATGACAACGACTAAATGGCTGTGTTTAATTTATTTTAGTAACCGAAAGAATGGAAGATAGTAAAATTCTCCATTGGAATACAGTACATAAATATTTAATAAGAGTTTGATTAATGTTTCCCCTGAGTGTTGCCTCTATATTTAGACTATGCTGGGGTAGGTATTGGTCGGAAGTAGGGAAAGAAAAGGAGTTCTGGAAAATTCTAGAGGCAGGTTTCCCAACCCTTTTTGTACTTCCTTGTTACCCCAAACTTAGATTGGGCAATTCTTCCATTTTTGCTGAGTGCCAGATTTATCCTGTGTTCTAACACTTGGAAGAAAGGTTTTCTCTTTTGCTTCTTGGATGGAATTGGCCTGACTGGAATGTTTTGTATGTGTTTACAACAAACTTTTCCAGTTTAGTCTTTTAACTAAACTGGAAAAATAGTTCACAAATATCCTAGTATCACGTTATCTTTCTCATAACTTTAAAAAATTTTCATTTTTACAAATAGAACTTTAGGAAATCTTTACAGAAGTGTCACTTTTTTTTTTCTTTTGAATGGTTTTTCTGTTCTTGTTGACCTTATTCTGTCTTAAAGGGAAGTCCCTCTCAGTTAAAATGATTTGTTACCTTTGATGTGTTTTAGGAACTTAACAGTTCTCAAAATGTTTAAGTTTATTATGGAATCAATGCTGGTTTTAGAGCTGCTCTGATTTTTTTAAGTAAAGGGTTGCAGTTTCTAACAGTAAGTATAAAAGCAGAAGTTAATGATTTAAAGGTGTTGAAAAAACAGATAACATGCAGCTATTCCCATTTGTCAAAAGCCTCTCCAGGAAATGCTGCCCTTTTCTTCCCATTGCCATTAGTTTATTGGAATTTAAAAGGTAACTAAAGAAGACTTGCAGTCAGGAGATAATGGGTTATGTTATGACTCCACTAATTTCCTCTACTTCCTTTGAAATTCAGTTCTTTCATTTGTGTATTGGACACAATAAAAAACACTTTGTAAATTGCCAGTGCTGTGTAGATGGTACTCTACTTATATGGCTATCCATATATGGTTTAATTTAGGCTTTGGTTTAGTCAAAGGATTCCCACTCCCTTTTTGAAAAAGCAACTTCCCAAATCAGCAAGGAAGGCAAATAATTTTGTGCTTGTTGTCAGCTTACCATTTGTATTTTTTCAGGTTGATACTGGCAATACTGGAAGGGTATTGGCTTCTGATGCTGCTGTTTTCCTGAAAAAATCAGGGCTTCCAGACTTGATACTTGGAAAGGTAGTATTTGTTTATTATAACCAGGTTATAATGAATATTTAGTAGTGTAGATAAGTTAGATGCAGATTCAGAAAGATACCATCAAGAAACGTAGAAGTTAGAACTGAGTTATAGAGGCAGTTAGAGTAATGTGATGGAGAGAATTTGAAAAATGAGGTGTTTTTCGCATGTTTAGAAAACAAATTACATTTTAGTAGGATGAAATGAGGAAGTAATAGTACATCTGGGTGTTGTGGGGAGAAACAGTGCAGACTGGGAACCTTGCCACCCACTCAGAGTTGGCTCTGTGTCTGCTTCCTCTATTCTAACGGTCTCTGACTGTGTTTTATATGTGGTGAATAGAGTGGGGATGAGAGGCTTAATAAAAAGCACAAAAAAGTGGAAAGTCTCTCTGCTGGCTTGATCTCCTGGTGAGTCCTTATACATGATAAGTATTCAAAAACCTTAAAACTTTTCATTAGTAATTTAATTATCCACAAGTAAACATTAACTATTTTGACTTGCCCATAAGAAAAAATATCATCTTAGTAAAAATCTGAAATCAAGGTAGTATGTTTTAGTAAAAAGAGCATTAGACTGGAGTTAGAACCTGGGGTAAAGAAAAAGGCATTGGATTGAAAGTTAGGACCTGGGTATCAGTTTTTTCCCTGATGCTCCGAATGTTCTTGAGTGACTTAACTTTACCAGGCCTTAGTGGCCTTAGTACCTTTGTGTAGTATTGCATTAAATGATCCCTAAGGTCTCTTTCCACTTTTAATTCTATGATTGTTTTTTAAAAAATAATTTTATTTTGCTTTTAAAATTTTTTTCATTGCTTTTAGAGAGAAAGGGAGGGAGGGAAGGAAGAAGGAAGGGAGTAAGGGAGGTGGGGAGAGAAAGAGAGAAACATTGATTGGTTTGCCTTCTGTATGTGCCCCAACTGGGGATTGAACCTGCAACCTAGGTATGTGCTCTGACTGAGAATCAAACCTGCGTCCTCTGGGTGTACGGGACGATACTCCAACCTTCGTAGCCATACCGGCCAGGGATTAATTCTGTGATTCTTAAATCTGAATACCAAAGATCATGAAGTTATAAATTTCAGGGATTTAATTTGTCTTTAAGATGATTATTGTTTAAAATATAAGTTGATACTTTTTTTTTTTCCAGATTTGGGATTTAGCTGACACAGATGGCAAAGGTATTCTAAACAAACAGGTAAGATTTAGAGATTTGTATGAAAAATTTTTTGAGTGATTCAGAATAACAAAAGCCAGCAGTTTTTGTATTTATCTTTTAATACTTACCAAAGGACATTTTTTCATTGCTTAGAAACAAACAGAGACATCAATATAACAGAGAACCATCAATTAGTTGTCTGTCTGGCACCCTGACCGGGGATTGGACCTACAACCTAGGCACATGTCCTGACTGGGAATTGACTGGGAACCAGACTGAGCCACACCAGCCAGTGCTTTGTACTTTTAAACTAAGAATTCCTTTTTACCAACATTAGAGTTTTGCAAGGGCAAGTGCCAGAACAATGAAAATATTTCTAATCAGTAGGCATTAAAGTAACTAATTCCCAGTGGTTAGTGTTAATTTGGTGACGCTGTTCTACTGGAGGGTCTTGGTCTGTTCAGACTGCTATAAATACCACACACCATGTGGCTTATAAACAGAAATTTATTGCTCATAGATTTAAAGGCTGGAATTCTGAGATTAGGGTACCAACATAGTCAGCTCAGGTCTCTGATTGCAGACTTCTTGTTGTATCTGCACATGCCAGAAGGTGCTAGGGATCTCTGGATCCTCTTTTATAAGCACTAATCCCATTAATGAGAACTCCCCCAATGGTTTAAGCACTTTCCAAAAGCCCTACCTCCTCATACCATTATCTTTGGGGGTTAGGATTTGAACATAAGAACTTGGGGCACACATCAAATAATAGCATGGGTTTCTTTTCAGTCATTCAGAGAGATTTTGCTCTTTGTTGCTTACTAATTAAATTTCTTACATGTACAGGTTTTATAAATGAACATGGATTTTATTAACTGTTAAGACAGTATTGCCTCATACATTTGAAAGGAAATTCTTGGCTAATCAAACCTGAGTATTCTTGTTCAGGTCTTACCTCTGACACATAAACCAAAAGAAAAAAAGGTTTATAAGCTAGATGTAAATCCTAGACCAGAAATACATGAATGTAGTTCTGGGTGTGTTGGACACTGTCAGTGTTCTTTGAAGTTCTGCTTATTGGGGATGAATTTCAGAGTTCTATAGGATTGGATTCAAAGCTTGCTACATGCTGATACATTGGCTAAATACTGCTATTCAAAGCTGATTTTCCCTAACATGGGGACTGCTGAAGTGGTATGAAACTCAGAAGAGGATGGGAAAATTTGGTGAGGTTAGAATACCCAGTCTCTTAAGATTCTAGGGCTAGATTGTAGTCCCCATTGGAGCTCCTGGACAGAAGGGCCACTTTGGTGCATTGGAGACACAGGAACACCACATTCATATGAGCACGCAGAGTCTGCAAATATTTGTTGAGTACCTGTTCTGAGCCAGGCTTTGAAAATACAGAGGTGAATGTGACAGATGTGGTTCCTTTATTCATGAGTTGACCACTTAATAAATTCTTCACTGATATTTCTGGACTTTGGACGTTGAGTTTAAGTTGTCTTTGTTACATCGAGGTGGCTGGATTTATGAGACGGCAGTTAAACTTTGATGTTTGCATCGAGGGAATAGATTTTTGAATTAACATATGAAAGAAAGAAAAGAAACCTATACTTACTGAGTTTCTATGTGCCAAAAATGACAGTAGATGCTTTCTTCCTATAGTATGGTTTTTATTTTGTTCCTGTAATATATTACAAGGTAGCTATTAGTCTCCCTCCCTTTTTATGGAAGAATTTTATTTAACTTGCCTATGGCCTCACAACTTTAAGTAGCAGAACTAAAATTTTTTGCAGGATTATTTTACTTTAGAACCCACCTTTACTTTGGGGGTATACTAGATTACCTGAGTAATTTAATCTCATACAGAATGAGAAGAGAAAGAAGGTTAATATTGGGATACTTAGAGTAGGAGCATTTACAGGTTGGAGGATTTAAAGGTTGACTTCCACCAAAGAGACTTGCAAGGTCAGAGGAACACAAGCTTTACGAAGCCATGTTGGTGGAGGGGAGGAAAGCTTCAGAGTAGATTGTGCTTTCCAGGCTGCCAGAAAGAACAAGTAGGAGGAGGCTTTTTCTTTAAAAGATTTTATTTATTTATTCATTTTTAGAGATAGGAGAAGGGAGGGAGAAAGAGGGAGGGAGAAACATCAGTTGCCTCTCACACACCCCCTACTGGGGACCTGGCCCACAACCCAGGCATGTGCCCTGATTGGGAATCGAACCAGCTACCCTTAGGTTTGCAAGCCAGCACTCAATCCACTGAGCCACACCAGCCAGGGCTTTCTTTTTTTTTTCTTTTAAAGAACATTTGGTGGTTAGGGTGTTATTTGTGACATAGTCAGTAGTTTCCCTAGCTAATGGTGGGAGTTGGAGTCAGATTGCATAGAAGTTTGTGCAATGAATACAAACAAAAGGGGAGATCTTGAAATAGCATTTTTTTCAAGAAATTTATGAGTTGACGCAAGGTATTGTACACAGCAGGCAACCTGCAAGTTTCTAAGAATAGTTTAGGAATTGGGTGAGAAGGGTGTTGGTGAGAATAGGAGGCTTGAGAAAAGTAATGAAGGATTGATTGTATCAATAACTATACTAGAGAGTATTGACAAGCTGTAAGTTATACAACTGGAGTGAAGTTTTTTTTGTCTATTCCCAGACCTGACTTTAACTGAAAACAGCTGAAAACTAGTTGCTTCAGCATTTGCATTTATTTATTACATTTTGGACTGAGATTTCAAATGACCAAAATCCAAGGACTTTGGGAGAGATTTACAAGTGTTTTGAAGTCAAGCAATTATATAATTGTTTTTAGATGCTGCACAGTTATTTTCTGTAGCTTCTCTGGAATAGCAGTGATTGAGTCACTTGAATGACTGATACACTTTCAAAATTTATGATCTTAAATCCAGAGATGACTTTTGATAACATTTATATATTATTTTCTTCTGGGCTTTTTTTTCATGTTCTTTTTCCTCACTTAAATGATAAAAAGCATTTCTTAACACCATTAAATATTCTTTGAAGCATGATTATTAATTTTGTTTAATTTCCACTATGTGTATCACCATTTAAATATTCCCCCCCCCCATTTATATTAACACTTTTTTTTGCTGTTTATAATGTTGGGATCATCTTTATACACAGATCTTTTCTCAATTTTAAAGCAAGTGTTATTCAGGTAAGTGTGCTGCATATATTTGTTGCTGCATAAAGACTTTGGAGTAATTGTGAAGTGTTGTGTTTTCAGATTTTAAGTATGTCTGTAGATGGATGGATGGGTGGATGGATAGGTAGATAATGCTCTTACAGTCATACTTTTCTTCCTCAGGAATTCTTTGTTGCCTTGCGTCTTGTGGCATGTGCCCAGAATGGATTGGAGGTTTCCCTGAGTAGCTTGAACTTGGCTGTTCCTCCACCAAGATTTGTAAGAAGTGCTTTTAAATTTAAATTGTATTTTTAAGATTGTTGCATTAAAAAATTCCCCCCAACTTCTATTACCCAGCTCATTTTCTTTTGTAATGGCTACTTCTGTTACTAGTTTCTTGTATGTCCTTCCTGAGTTGTATATGTGTATATAAAGAAATAGTAATACCTATGTCCTTATTTTATATGAATTGTAGCATACTGTATACACAATTATATACCTTATTTTAATAACAAGATATTTTGGAGGTCTTTATCATTACGTAAAAGCTTCCTCATTCATTTTTATGGCTGCATTCTATTAATATTTCCTTGCTTCTATTGACCATAATTTATTTAACTTCCTATTGATAGGCTTTTAGCTTGTTTCTAATCTTAAAAAAAATTTTTTTTAATCTTCATCTGAGGATATATACATTGATTCCAGAGAGAGAGGAAGGGGGTGGGGAGAGAGAAAAAGGGAAAGAAAACAACATTGACGTGAGAGAAACATTGATCAGTTGATCAGTTGCTTCCTGACCATGCCCTGACAAGGGACTGAACCCACATCCTAGGTATATGCCCTGACGGGAAATCAAACTCGCGACCTTTCAGTTTACAGGATCACGCTCCATCCAACTGAGCCACACCAGCCATGGCGCTTGTTTCTAATCTTCTACTTTAAAAAATGCTGTGGAGTGTAATAACCCTGAATATATGGTGGAACCTTGGTTCTCGAACTTAATTCGTTTCAGAAAACTTCGAGAAGCAGTTTGTTTGAAAACTAAATCTTTGTCGTCTGAGAGATGTGTGACTGATCATGTAGGTATCAGCATGAAAGGGTTGTTGGGTGGAGAATCTAGACTTGAAGTTTTGTTAGACAGCTAGGACATTTTTTCTGTGAACAGCCTGGTTGAGAACCAAATTGTTCAAGAACCAAGACATTTGAGAACCAAGGTTTGACTGTACATCATTTTGAATATGCAGAAATGTATTTATATGGGTAAGTTCTCAGAAATGGAAATGCTATTCGAAAGTTTGTGCGTTTGTAATTTTCACGTATAATATCAATGTGTCTTCGTAGAGGTTGTACTAGTTCACACTCCCATCAGCAGTTGGTTGAGTACATTTTTGCTAACATACTGTTGTCAAACTTTTAGATCCTTGTCACTTTGATAAGTGCCAAGTGGAGTGTGAGAGTAGTTTTAATTTGTCCATTTGATTTTATAGGATGAGATTGAATGGTTTTTTTCATGCTTATCATCATCCATTTATATTACCTTTATGTGAAGTGTCTGTTTTATAGCCTTTGTTTATATTTCATGGGTTTTGGTTTTTATCTTACTGAATCCTAGAAGCTCTTTATATATTAGGAAAACAGCTCTTTGTCTATATGAGTTGCAAATATTTTTCCCAAGTTTGTCATTTGTGTATGTTTATCGTGGTTTTTTTTTTAAAGAGAGGTCATTTTTTTATATATATGAATTATTAGGATTTAAATTTTTTTACGATTTCTTTTTTCACATTTATGTTAGTCCTGATGTAAGGTATGAGTATGGATTTGAATTTATGTTTTTTTAAAGATGTCTGTTGTACAGATCTATTGCAGTTTATTGGTAATCATCTTTCCCCTACTGATTTGAAATGCTATTTCAGTCATGTGCTAAATTCTCGTATGTGTTTTGTTTTTCTTTCTGGACTTTTCTATTTACTGATTTATCTGTTTATCCATATGCTGATCTCACATTGTTTTAATGATCATATTTGGTAATTTGTTTTTATATCTGATAGGGCTAGGCCTCTCTATCCCTACTCCCTTTTTTCAGAAGTTTTATGGCTCTTCTTCCTTGTTTTTAAATTCAGTATTTTAAAAGAATGTGGTCTGAATATTATAAATTTAATTTCAGTTTTGAGAATTTCTGTACTTCTAAGTTTAGGCTTAGAGTCATGGAGTCAGAGGGATAATTTAGGGATTTGTTGCGTAACTATATTATAAAATTTGTTCAAATATATTTATATCTCTATAAGCAGATAAGCATAATTACTTGGACATGCTCTTGATAGGTTCATGCACTTGTAACTTATAAATCTTAAGGTCTTGTCCCAGTCAGCTTTCCTTAAAGAGTATTGGGAAGAAGTCATCAGTTAACAGGGCAATAAATATTTTCGTTACATTCAGATATCTTTATCTTGATCTCAGTTGTAATAAGTTTCTTCTGTAACACTGAAGTTTTATTTAGTGCTCCACTGTCGTTTATGCAGCTAACTCAGTTTTTGTTTCATTTGTACTTAGATGATTTAATAGAATTAATATAAAATAGTTCATGTAAAATAGTGTTCATGGAGATCCAATATTTCGTATGAATGTGTTTAAATCCAAAGACCTCTTTTTCTTTCTTCACTGTTTACTGATACGAGGATTTCAGCCCTTCATGTGCTCTGTTTTCCTTTTTAGCGTGATACCGATAGTCCCTTGCTAATCAGTGGAGCCTCTGCAACTGAGCTCCCATGGGCTGTAAAAGTAAGTAAATTTTGTGACAATTCTTTCCTTACCCCTGCTTTTCTTCCACGTAATCCTCTCTCACTACTTCTAAAATATACTGAAATCTACATTAGACTTTCATATTTTCACTTCTTGGGCAATACTGGTGCTAGAAATTTTTGGAGGGATCTTACAGCACTGTCAATCATTTTGTGACAATTAACATTGGCTTAATCTCATTTCTGTTACAGTGTAAACTGGAAATGATGTCATAATCCTGTATTTACTAAAATATTGATGAATATTTTACCCCACTTGTATTATGTTTTGCTTAAAAATTCTGGTTAAATAGGTACTCTTTTTAGAGCTACAAAACAATTCTTCATGAAATCTTTTTCTGAAATGGGTCTTTTGCTTTATGGATATTTGGAGACATCACACTGGTTATAGCTATCATCAGATTTTTAAAAGCGTAATTTAAAAATACTTTTTTAGAGAGAACAGATCAAATGACCTTCAGTAAATGTGTATAGTTTTGTCAGAAAGCTGTTTTGGTTTGTATGTCTATGAATGCTTGTGTGCTCTTAACTAATTTTAAAAAGTATAGGGATTTGGACTTAACTGGACAAATCATGAACAGTAGTTTTTTATGTTATACAAATAACTTTCCAGGATTTTAGATAAGAAATTGATAAGAAATCTTACTTTGGGAAAATGGAAGAAACTTGATGTTTATTCCTATGGTAGTGATATTCTTTTTCAAAGTTGTTTGAGTTTGAAATATTTCAGTTAGCCTCACCATGTTTAGAAAGTCATGGAATGTCACCAACTAGCTGTATGTTTTATAAAAGTTACTTCCTTGCTGCAGATCTATTTCAGTGTGAGGGCTGGACTCTCCCCCTTTGAAAGGGCTCTTCTCAAAGCCCTTTTACCTTTGAATTATTTTGATTCTAAACTAAGAGAAGAAAAGCAAAGGTAGTGTCCCATCTATAAAAGGAATGAAGGGGATACTGAATTCTTGGGTGGAGGAACTTACATTATCATTTACTATAATGTATTTTGATAAAAGGGAAGATGTTTTTTAAGTGGTAAGTTAAAAATATGTTATCTATTCTTTGAGGGCTTGACTTTTATAATTATAGTTGAATCCTTTTAACTATTCTAATTTGCAATCTTTTTTATATTATAGTCTGAAGATAAGGCCAAATATGATGCAATTTTTGATAGTTTAAGCCCAGTAAGTGGATTTCTGTCTGGTGATAAAGTGAAACCAGTGTTGCTCAACTCCAAGTTACCTGTGGATATCCTCGGAAGAGTAAGATATTATTAAATTCTTAAAGTAATTTTTATGTGTTTTAATTCTGTATTGAACAGGAGAACTTATAGCTCATTGTTAAAAAAAATGCACAGACCTTATTTTGAAGTTATTATAGTTTTTTGTGTTGTGATGTAATATATAAAATCATTGCCCATTTATTTCTTTGTTTGATTATTCTCTCTAAAATACGAGTGTTTGAAATTAGCTATGTTTATAAGCTCCTTAAGTAGGTCCTTTCTTCTTTGTTTTGTACTCTCTGACCTCTCAAATCCAATTCCTTGACTTAATTTCTAGAGACCATCAGGAATTTACATCTGCCACTACCTGTCCCATGGTTGTATCATGGAGCCTTGTCATAAGGAGCAGTTTCATCCCTGAAATCATAAATTCTCTCTAAATAGAACTTCCGTCTTTCTAGGTCTCCTTCTTAGGTCCTTGGAAGACTACCTCTTTGACTTCACCAAGATCTTTAAATTTCAGACTCCTTTACTTTCCCCATCTTTTGAATTTACTTTTTTCCTCATCCAACTTTGATTTTTATGGTACACAGTTTCATATCGGCATCTTTAGCTTTCTTTTTCACGTTTTCTAACTTCTTGCTTGCTCAGTGAAAACCAAGCTTTGCAAGAAGCTAATTATTTACCTTCTCTGTGGTTGCATATGGAGTACTAGGAAAGTCTAATAGAGATTGGTACCACCATAATTTCATGATCAACATCTTCCGCTGAGCTTTCCTTACTGCCAGCTACTCTTGCGCTGTTTCCATAGTGATTTTTCTTTACCACCCTTCATATTCAAACCTTATCTACTCTCATTAAACCTCCAGTTCTTTCTTTAATCACTTGCTTAATCAGACTCTGTAGGGCCAAATCCTGGCTGCACCACTTCTCAGCTGTTTGACCTTGGATGACAAATCATTGGAAAAGCATGTCTCAGTTTTCTAATTTTTAAATGAGTATAATTCCCAGTTTACAGGGTTGTAAGGATTAGATGTGATAGCATTTGTAAGATACTTAGCACAGTGCTTGGTACATACTTTTTGAACAATAACTGCCATGCTGATGACAATGATGGTAACAACTACCACCTCACCACCTGCAGCATTACTGCTGGATCAGTGGGGGTCGTATAGGTTAGCTGCTCAGTAAATATTAATTTAAAAGCCATTTTCTAGTATTGTTTCTTACTAATCATTTTTCCCTTGTGTGGTCCAGTGTGAGATTTCTAAACTGTAAATATAATCCTGTTATCTTTTTCTTTTAATGTAAAACTAACCCTCTTAATAGCTTTCTATTGTATTTAGGAGAAAGTCTAAACTCCTTGCAAGGCATTTTATGACCAAGCATGTGCTTGTCCCCTCTCCTGTCTCTCATTAGCTCACCTTCTCTTCCTGCTGCAAGTGGGATTTTGTTGAATGTTTAAATATCTTCTTCCTAAGGATTTAACGTAGTTTTATGGCTGGTCTAAAGCTATGGAATTTATTCTTGTTTTAGACCAAATCTACCAGTGCCTTTTAGATTTTATTTTTTCTTGGTAAGTCCTGGCCTGGACCTTGTTAGCTAGTTAATGATCCATAACACAGTATTTGTTGCATATTTCTTTTAGTGGATTAGAGATTCTGTAGGGCAGGGAAAACAGGGTTGTTAGTACCACGTGGAGCTGCCGCATGAATTAATTTAGATGATGTTTGTGAAAAAGCATTGTACAATAGTTTTCTAAAGTACTCTATACATAATTGTTTTATGACTTGAGAGGAAGAAAATAGTTTTAAAAATTTATAAAGGAATTTCTATTTAAAATGTATGTGAGTTATTTCTTTTATTGAATGTTAATATAGCATTTAATATAATAGTGATATAATAATAATCAGCATAATTGAAATTTCTCAGAAAAAAATACACATTTAGGTGAACTTTCACCCCAGTTTTTGTATTTGGTGTTTACATGTAACACATGAAATGAAAGGACATTATCTTTCTCAATGATTATTATTATTTTTTAAGGTTTGGGAGTTGAGTGACATTGACCATGATGGAATGCTTGACAGAGATGAGTTTGCAGTGGTAAGTGACCTAATGATCTTACAATCTTAAACACCTTAATGGTTTTCTGAAGTGAAAATTTCCCCTTTTAGCTCATCCTTATAGGAAAACTTATTTCCCTAAGATTGTTGGTATGATTATTTTTACCTAGAATTTATAGGTCATCAATAAATATTTTTAAACAAATGGATAATAAAAAATGTGTTTGCTCTCTCCATTTTATTTAACTTTAAGATACATGCAAATATATACTTTGGATAATGCACTGTGAAGGTGCTGAAGAGTATTATCATTTGTATCTCAACTTGGCCAACCATTTCTGGATCTGCTTCTGCTATAGGATAATTTTATTTCACATATACGCCTAAATTTTCAATTTGTTTTTTATTAGAGGAAAACATGAATGACATTTTAGTTTCATTTCATTTATGTATTCTGAGAAAGTTCTGACATCTTATCTGAAGACATGTTGTCCTTAGTGAGTGGAGAGTTAATTTCAAATGGAGTTGTATTCATTTCTTTCATAAAGGTTAGATAATATTCTGCTGTGAACTCATGGTAAATTTCTAACCCCTGTTTTAATCTCTTATTTTAAAATTAGTCTGTTCAGATTTTCTTCCTTTATTTTGCTAAGGGATTATCCATTCCTTTGAGTTTCAGACTTATTGCCACAGATTTATTTGCATTATTCTTTTAATCTCTTCTGGGTTTATACTCCTTTTTCATTCCAAATCTTACATTTTTTTTCTCCCTCTCATTTTTTCTTTAATTGGAGTTTATCTACTTTGTTGATCTTTTAATAGAGATATCTTTTGGATTTATTTATTCTTTCTCTTATGTCTTTTATTCTTTTCAACTTTTATCTTAATTTCACCTTCCTAGTTTCTTTTGGTTTACTTTTTTAAAAAAAATTCTGAAAATAAGTACTAAGTCCCTTCGTTTTTTATCTTCAATATTCAAAGCATTTAAAGGACATTTTTCCCCCCGAATACAGGTTTAGCTGGATTCACAGATATTGGTACAAAGTAGTCTTATTTTCACTAGTTTTTAGATAATTTTTAGGGTTTTGTTTGGTCATTTATTTAGGTATGTTTCCTACTTTTAAAGTATTCAAGTATGTTTGGTTTTGTTTCCTTTGATATATTTTAGCTGATTAGATTGTGACTTGAGAATGTGGTTGTTAAAACCTCTAGGTAGCCCTGGCCAGGTGACTTGGTTGGAACATCGTCCTGTAAACTAAAAGGTTGTGGTTCTATTGCCAATAAGGGCACATAACTAGGCTGCACATTACAATCCCTGGTCAGGGTGCGTATGGGAGGCAGCCAATCGATGTTTCTCTCTCTCTCTCTCTCTCTCTCAAATCAGTGAACATATCCTCAGGTGAAGATTTAAAAAAAAAATCTCTCCTTAAAAAAATTGGTTTTCTTTTGTACTTTATATTTTTAATTGCATTTTTTCCTATTGCCATTTAGTTTTCTTATACCCCCTCCCCCTCGGCAATCACCATACTGTTGTCCATGTCCATGAGTCTTTTTTCCTTTTTGCTTAATCCCTCCACCTCTACCTCCCCTCCCCTCCTTAGCTGTCATCTTGCTATCCACAAGTCTGTCTTGTTTTACTTTTTAGTGCAGTTTATTCATTAGATTCCACATACGAATGAAATCATTGGTATTTGTCTTTCTCTGACTGGCTTATTTCATTTTGTATAATGTTCTCCAGGTCCATCCATACTGTCACAAAGGATAAAATTTTCTTCTTTTTTTACAGCCGAGTAAATGTCCTATAGTTGTTTTATCCACTCATCTACTGATGGACATTTGGGCTGGAGCTATCAGTGGCCCACAGCTTGTGGCTTCCTCTGCTGTGCCTGGGTATGTGCAGAAAAAACCAGGCTGCACACCAAGGCGGCACCCTGCCCGGTGAAAGGTCAGCTGAGGCCTCAGAGCTCCCTGAGATCTGCCTTAGTTGTTAGCTAATCAGTGATATAGCTGCAAGCTGTACTTAGCAGCCTGGCTTAAGCTCCACAGGGTAGGGCTATTGCTTTCCCTCAGTCTGGTACCACTTGGAGGGGAGTGCTCTACCTGAGAAAGATGGCTTCTGCTGTATGGGGGATGACTTAGCACAGGGATCCTGGTGATTGTTCCTTCAGTTTTCCCCCCAGAGCCACCAACCCCAGACTTTCCTCAAGCATCTCTAGTCCACTCTACCCTCCCTTTGCTGGGACCCTGGGTAAGTGGCTGCAAATGAAATATTGTGCATTGGCCCTTTAAGAGGCTCTCTGCATCTCGAGCTGTCTCTTCTGGCAGACAGAAACCCTGTTGCTTTTCATAGCCATGTGATACTTGGGTTCCTTCCTGGCTCTGGTGCTGTCCAGCTTTGGTTTGAGACCCCACACTTCTCAGGGGAAATGCCACCACCCCCCTGCCCCAGCCGCTAAAATATCCCTCTGCAACTTCAGCTGCTGCCCCGGGGAGCCCAGCCAGCCCTCTCTCATCTCCACACTCCCTACCAGTCACGTTGTGGTGATGTGGCTTCTGTCTGTCTGTGATTGTAAGACTTGTCTCCAGCTAGTGTTCATTTGGTTATTTAGGATGATTTCTCTACAATGTAGTTGTAATTCCAGATTGGTCCTGGGAGAAGGTTAGTGTAGCTTCCACTTACTCCTCCCCCATCTTGGGTCTCAAGATTTTCTTTGTTGCCAAGTTCATGACCTGTTTTTACATATGCTCTATGGATATGCTAACATTTCTGTACGTGATAATTTAGACTTCTATACATCCATGATACCTATTTTATTATGTTTAAGTTTCTCTTTGTCTTTTTCTCTGATATTCTGGAGTAAGCTTAGGTTTATTTTTGGTATTTTTACATTGAAATCTTCAGAAAGATACTCTAAATGCTTCTTGGTTAAGTGTCTACCTCAGGCTGTGTAAATGCATTTGCTAATACATTTCAGTTTAGAAACTAGTTGCCAGCCAGACCTTTTGTGTGTGTGTTGAGTATGGTCATCGTTTGATTTAGTTGCTGCATTTGTTTTGATGGCAGACTTTGGTTGGGATAAAGCACAGTATTATAAGAAAACAAACAAAGTCACTGCTCTGTTTTGTTTTGTTTTTTTTTGTAGAATAATTGATGATACTTTTGTCAAGGTAGCTATTTTCAAGGCAACATGAAATTAATAATGTAGTATATTTTTAACTTTCAAAAAATGTGTTGTCTATTGGCAGCTGATGGCTGACATAGCTTTTTTTGCTTCTAGTGTCCACTTTTCCAGGAAATGACTCCCATCTGCAGCGAGTGGAATGCTGACCTTCAGTGTTCACGTTAATCACTTCTTTTAGTTCAGTGTCAATCTGATAATATTATGTACATTGCATATTTGGTTGAAAGTGTGTGCTAGACAGATTTTTTTTCTGGAGTCTTAAGCTTTTGGAGATAGAAAATTTATGTTTCTAAAACTGAAATTGAATTCTTCAAGTTGACTAGTGAATGGGGAAAGGAGAATTGTTGGTTTGGATCACCTGGGAACTTCCTAGAAATTTTCTACCCAATTGCAGCCTTAACTATTTCTAGAATTCTGGGAGGAGGGCCCAGAAATGTGTGCTTTGCCAGGCTGCCCAGGTAATTCTGATGCCTACTACAATTTGGATACCAATGGGTTAGAGATTAGTTGTTTTTTAAAAAATCCTATATGTTTATTGATTTAAGAGAGAGGAAGGGAGGAAAGGGAGGAGGGAGGAGGGAAGAGAGGAAAGAGAGAGATTGAGAGAGAGAGAGAGAGAGCGAGAGAGAAAACATCGATGTGAGAGAGAATTCTCAATCAGTTGACTCCTGTATGCACCCTGACCAGGGATCAAACCTGCAAACTAGGTATGTGCCCTGATGTGGAACTGGACCTGCAACCTTTTAGTGTAGGGTTTGACATTCCAACCAACTGACCCACCCAGCCAGGACAAAGGTTGGTTTTATTTCTTGTAGAAGAGAGCATGGTATTGTAAAATTACATATGCTCCTAATACAGATGATCAAGTCTGGAAAAAAAGAGCTTTGTAGCCAGAAGATCTTGGTTTAAACCTTACTCTATCACCTTTTAAGGATATATTGGACAAGTTACTTAACATCACCTAGCCTCAGTTTCTTCATTTGTAAAATGATACTAGTAATCACAGAAATCATGGATTGTATTAGGTGTTCAATAAGTACTGATTTGAAAGTCCCACAAAACTTAGAAGCAAACTTATTTTGGGGAACAATTGTTATTTTTAATTGAAGAAAAAAATTAAGAAGTATTAAATCTTCTTTCCTGTTGTTATTGTAACCTTTCTGGGGGTTCCAAATTGCTTTGAGTAATTTCATATGCTTGAAGATAGTTACGGAAAGTTTTCATCTTCTGAAAGTGTGAAAGGTACCTTGAATTCAAACTGGAAGCGATATCCTGATACTGTCTATACGTAGGTTGTCTTGTTTGTACAAGTGCTTTAGGTATTTAATAATAAAAAACAATTTTAATAGGTAATGCATTCTCATGGTTTAGAAGTCAGTACAATATAAGAGAATATTCAGTGGGAAAATCACAGTCCCATCATTGCCCTCAGCTGCTCCATTTACACTACTCCATAATGAACCACTTTTCTTGATTTCTTGTTTGTCCTTGCAGAATTTCTTAATGCAAAATAAACAAATCTGAGTAATTATTACCCCATTACCTTAGAAGATAACACAGTATGCACAGTTATGTATACTGTCCAACACTGTGCTTTTCTCATGTTTAACCGTGTATCTCAAATATCCTTCATATAGAGAGCTCCATGATTTTTTTTTTCTGGTCATTTTTATTAAGGACTACTTAATATATAATGAACTGCATTTAGTTTAAGTGTATAATGTGATGAGTTTGATAATTGTACATATATGTGAAGATGCCAACACAGCTAAGATATAGAATGTTCCCCTGCATTTTTTTGTTTCATAGTATTTCATTCTGTGGATATACCATAATTTTTTAAACCAGTTTTCCATTAATGAGCACTTGGGTGCTGATACAGGAAATTCTGTAATTAATCTTTTTCATACAGCATTTCTTATGTAAACAGGTAAGTCAGGATAGATTTCCAAATGTGATTGCTCAGCCAAAGGGGAAATAAGTTTGGAAAATGTTGCCAATTTGCCTGTCATAGACTTTGTACCAGTTTGAGCTCCCACTAGCAGTGTATCTGTTTGCCTCATCAAGCTAACGAAGTGTTATGAAACTCTGGATTTTTCCAGTTAAGTGGAAGATTGTATTTTAATATAATTTTAACTTGTATTTTTTACGTGAGTGAAAGTGAGCATGTTTTTGTGTATTAAAGGATAAGGCCATTTGTAGTATTTCCTGTAAAATATCTGTTTATTCTCTGCCTATTTTCCTGTTGGATTTTTTTCCTGTTAATTCCTAGGAATTCTTTATGCTTTAGGGAGATTAGCTTTTTCTTTGCAAATATTTTTCCCCAGGTTATTTGCCTTTGGCATAGCAAGGACTTTTGTTGAAGGGTGTTTGTCTAAGATTTTGCTACTCAGGATATCTTCCTAAAAGTTGCTTAGGAACTTATTTTATTTTTATTTATTTTTCTTTCTTTCTCCTTTCTTTCATATCTCCCTCTTTTCCACTTTGTTTCCTTCCCAGCTCAATTTCTTAAAAAAGGGATTTGAGACATAGTGAAGATACTTTGGTATTGAACAATATTTAATTCAGTGGGTGGATGTTATTAATGATTTTAACATATATGACCCTGGTTCTTCTATTTTGAAGGCCATGTTTTTGGTATACTGTGCACTGGAGAAAGAACCTGTGCCAATGTCCTTGCCTCCAGCCTTGGTGCCACCTTCTAAGAGGAAAACGGTCAGTATATCAGGCCCTATGCGGTTGATCCCCACTTCAGCATCAGCCAAGGAATCTTACCACTCCTTACCACGTGTAGGCATTTTACCTACCAAAGCACCATTAAGACAGGTATAGATTTATCAGTGTTAACTTAAAAAAAAAAAAAAAAATGCATGGCATTTAACAGTTAATTGCTTGATGAAGATAGAAGGAGCAATCAAAGGATTCAAGATTTAGAGCTCCCTCTGTTTGAATCTGCATAATGTGATGTCCCAGAGAAAATAGATAATCTTTCTCCTGCATTTTGCCTTACTTAGGTCACATGGATGGTTCATTGGCTTTGTCTTGATCTACCTAGAATTAAAGTTGGAGGTAGCAGATGCTCCATGCTAATCTGGCATGCTTGCCCTAACTAGTTAACAGGTGTTTTGTTTGTTTAATTTCCAGTTAACTCTTGATTCTTTGGGTTCAGATTATCCAATTTTGGGCTATACAAGGTCTTTTTTTCCCTCCAACTTGCTTTTTGTTAGGTTGAAAAAAGGAAAATAATGACAGGCTATGCAAATCAGCCAATTTGGCCATAGTTAACAATGCTGAATGAAACTATAAAAACTGGAGATTGAAAATTACCTGAATATTTTGTTTAAACAGACTCTCCCAACCCATATTCATGTGGTCATTCATAAGTCAAGAGTTAACTGTGTTAAAATCTACTCATTACTTAAAAAGGAAAAAAGGAAAATGGACATCTTTATAGTCCCACTGACCTATATTTTTCTTCTGTAGTTTTCTCTTTACCACAGCGTTTTGGTTGGGGGTGTATGAAGATGATGCACTGTCACTGTAGATAGTAGTCAGTGTGGGGTGGAATTGCTCAGAATTTGTGACAGATACTGTTATGGGTTGAAAGATCTCATATGTTATGAAGTGAAAGATCACTTCAACGTTTGTTTCACTTTGGCAGAAATAATATATACATCTATATATATGTATGTACATTTTCCCCTGCAGTGGGTTGTGTCACCTGCAGAAAAAGCTAAATATGATGATATCTTCCTGAAAACTGATAAAGATAATGATGGATTTGTGTCTGGATTGGAAGTCCGTGAAATCTTTCTGAAGACAGGTTTACCTTCTACTTTACTAGCCCATATTTGGTAAGACTTCATTTAAATCAATTTAAAAAACAAATACGGTTTTGAATCAAATCTGGTTTTGTGCATTACTTTTAGGCATTTGTAAATACGAAACTTTTTGTTTCAGCATTCTTTGTCAAAAAATATAAAACTGAAGATTTCTTCTGGATAATGGACAGAAGCTTAGGAATGGGTTACCTAAAGGTTTATAAGATTGACAGTGTCAATTAATTGTTATTGGAATGTTAAAATGCAGCATCTATTTATATCAATTCATCAAACTTAAATTTTTAAGGGAAAATCCAAAATCTGAAATTTGAACTGTCTTCAAGGCATATTTGTATAATTCTGTAGGGTATATATGTACTTTTATACCTTCACATATGAATTAGATTCTTGGTCCTTAAAAAAGACAAGCCTTAATGTCTCTCATGACTTTCACATTCAGTGAGATAATGTACATGAACATGCGTTAGAGTGTGCCAGCTGCCAACCCATGTGACTGTGGCAGAGGTTAACTTGAGGTTTTCAAGGAGAAGCAACCATTAGAAGTGGAACCTCATAGTTGCAAAGAGAAACTTAGAAAAGAACAAAGGGACAAGAACCCAAGACTGGGAAGATTATATGCATAACTAATAATAGCTGCCACTTTTGAGTGCCTGGGGTCAGCACTATGCTCAGTAAAATGGCAGCTGTTAGGGGTGTGGCATTATGCCCACACTTTTTACGTACTTTGTCTTTAATTCTCACAGTAATCTTGCAAGGTGGATGTTGTCTCTACTTTGTAAATGAAGAAACTAAGGCTTGGAGAGGTTAGAAAACTTGGCTAAGATCACAAGAATAAATAAGTAGAAAAGTTGGAATTCAAGGTTACTTTGACACTGTAACCTATAGTCTGTCTGTTGGGCCATACTGGTTTTCAGTGAATCAAACAGATCAGGACTTCAGAAAGCTAACCTTAAAAAAAAAAAAGAAGAAAATAGAGTAAAACATTTGCTGTTTTTCTTCAAATGACTTTGTAAAGCTTTCCAGATTGTTGCTCTTTCTTCACATGTGATCTCCATTTGCAGCTGTGGTTCCTGCTTTGACTCATTGATCCTCATACCCTCCCTCTCCAAGAGTTGCGGAAGCAAGCTGACGTGGAAATTTTTGCTTGTTTCAGAATTTTGCTAATGCCACGAATGAACCAAGTTTGTTGAAACTTAGGTTTCATTTTTTTACATCTTTTAATGTTGAAATTTTGGGAGTAGATATTGTTGGGATTCTTTGGTCCACTGTAACTCTTACTCAGTAGTTGCTGTGAAAATTGGTAAGAAAAAGTACAAAACAAACCCAGATCAGAGGCCCTTGCTCAGCACCAGGATGAACATTCTGTCAGTCTTTATCTTTTTGATCTCTTGCTTCTAACACTGGATTGAGTTTTCGGCAAGCTACAAATTAGTATGACTTTCTTTCTTAATTCAAGTGATCATTTGTAAAAAGCTATGTAGTCATATTAGATTTTTAGAGTGGTGGTTGTGGCATTTATATACTCTGTGTTTATTTGTACAGGGCACTGTGTGACACAAAGGACTGTGGGAAGCTTTCAAAGGATCAGTTCGCCTTAGCTTTTCACCTAATCAATCAGAAGTTAATAAAGGGTATTGATCCTCCTCACATTCTTACTCCTGAGATGATTCCACCATCAGACAGGGCCAGTTTACAAAAGGTAAGACGACTTAAAAGAAAACCTGAACACACTAACAGAAAGGAACGAGTGCTATGTTAGATGACAGACTGGATTTGGACGGAATAGTGGAGCAGTGTGTCTGGTTAGGAGCAGAGCAGTATGCTGTTTGTGGTTTGGTTTGTGACTGTACATATGCTGAATGCATGTACGACATCTCTGAGCTGTCCGTTGTTGACCCCGTCATTCATTACACATGGCAGCCCCATTTCCAGTCTCCAAATTGGGAAAATGTGCTCTTTTTTCTCCCCCTTCATGGATTTTTCCTGGATTCGTGGATTAATTTTTATGAATAGGATATAAAATTTAAATGAAATTCATAAGAATTAATTATTATGTTTCATTTGATGATTCACTCTTACAAAAAGGAATACAAATTTGAAAACAAAATCAAGGAGATTATAATTGTTGGGTATCAGTTTTAAATTAAAAAAAAAAAACAACAAGAAAAACTTGATGTTGAAACTGTGGTTTTCGCCATGTCGATGACCCTCTGTTCCTGAGCACACAGCTGAACTGCATACCTGCACAGCTAGAAGGAAGTTCTGCTGCTTTTGGTTTCGGGCCATTGGTACCGATTTTCAAAACTCCATTGGTTAGCCATGTTGTGCCTGGATTTTTCTCTCCTCCTCTAGAAACCCTTCCAAGTATAGAGCATTGGATTTGCATACTCTAGTGGCTGTTTGCTGTTAAAAATACGTACTCTGAATCTTTAAATTTCTTGTGACATATAAAGTAATCATTGCTGTTGTGACTCTTCAGCGTCACAGGAGTTGTCAGATGTGTGATATGAGAAATGCACTCTTTAAAATGTCAATAGAATATTTTGGTTTTGCATTAATTTTGTCACATAGGTTTAAAAAATCCCATTTAAACAAACCTAATAAAAGTCAAAATTTGATTTGTTTCCAAGTTGTCTAAATGGAAATGTACAGCCACCAGGTACAGAAGTTACTTATTTTTAAGTAAAATAAGTATTTGATTATTGGCTTTGCAAGTTTTTTGCGGGGAACATACTATGAGTTTTTTGAGATTTCCTGTGATGTGGGATGTGGGTTCCCTAAATTGTGGAGAAGGCTAAAAGTGATGCCACCAGAAAGGTAAACATTACAAATCTGTGTTTATGCCCTCTGCTATGACTCTCTTACAGTTACAGAGTGCTGTGTTGTGTCCCCCTTTCTTTTACTTATGTGACTGGATTTTCCCCCCTTGCTGCCTTCATTTTATACCCACTTAGTGTCCCACCAACACAAACTACAGATATGACAAATTGCTGAAGCAAATTATGTTTGTTCATTGATGTCTTTATGACATTAGTAGACACTTCAAATTGTATCTGCTTTACTGAGTTTTTAATGTAATAGATTTGTTTAAAGTTTATTCACTAGAGAGAGCATAGACATCCCTGTCTATAGCAGATGTCAGTGCTATTCATTAAAATGGGATTTTTATCACTGTATCTTATCTAACCAAAATTTTTAACCTTAAAAATTAAAATTAGCATTTATTTTGTCTGTACAATAATCTCTTTTTATAAGTTGATTTTTTTTTTAGAATTGCATTTTTTTGTAGCTTTGACTAATCCTTTTTTGAATGTTGCTTTCCTGTCTGTGTTTTTTCTAGTTTGGACTATTTTTTCCCTTCTGCAGCACTCTGCTTTTCGCCTTTCTTGTACTGTCAGTTTCTTTACTCTCTCAAGGTTAGAGCTTTACTTTATGCCTTTTTACCATTACAGTTTTGGGTTTACAAGATACATTTTGAAGTTAGAGGTCTTTTATCCTGCAAAGTTGATGCAGAGAAAATACCTAAACAGCATGCTTCTGTCGCATGTGTGTTACTTGGTCCTTGTGTGTGTTCTAACTTGCCTTCCCGAGGCTCTCTGATCCACTTAAAATCACCAAAGTGGAATTTTGGGGTAATGTACACCACAGGGTGAGAACATATTTTGAAAGAAGGGAACATACTACGTTTTTCAGTATATGCCCTTTTTGTCCTAGATGTACTGTTTGTTCCCTGGTTGCATGTCGTTTTATTGCTTCAGTATGGGGGTTTGCTCTTGTGTCAGCAGTTGAGTGACACAAGCTGTGCCCTGACTACAGCACACTAAACTTCCTTCGGAGTCGTCTGTGGTGTCACCTTATAATTTGTTTGAGGTTAAACTTGTTTGTTTCACTGTTCTTATAAATGATATTTTTTTAATAGTGAATGACTGTCAAGTGCGAGTCACTTTTTGAGTTAGAGTAATAAGAGAGCTGTGGAAGTCATTTCACAAAGGAGATTGAGCCAAGGTGGAAGCAGCTCATTGAGAGGCCATCCATCTTTTTTTATTTTTTTTTTAAATTTATTTATTTTTAGACAGAGGGGAAGGGAAGGAGGAAGAGAAAGAGAGAAACATCAATGTGTGGTTGCCTCTTGCATGCCCCTGCTGGGGACCTGGCTCACAACTCAGGCATGTGCCCTGAGTAGGAATCGAACCAGTGACCCTTTGGTTCGCAGGCCAGCACTCAGTCCACTGAGCCACACCAGCCAGGGCCAGAGCCAGGGCCAGGGCCATTCATCTTTTAACAGCATCTTCTGTTGAGGAAGTTAATTACAAGAATAACTTAAATGTATAAAATATGAAGTTTGTAAAATGACTCCCCGTGTATTATTTATTTCATTTAATTTTTAAAGTGGGCAGGGCAGAAATTATTTCTCTGTTTTACAGTGAAGATCATGCAGGTAGTAAAATAGTAGAGCCCAAAATAAATCCAGCTAGATTTTCTAACTGCAAGTAATATTCACAGACCAATTTTGACACCTTCATTATTGAAGGAGAAACATATGTAAAGGATGTGATATATGAAGATAGTTTCATATATGGTGATAATAATATTTACTATGGAACATGCTTGAGCAGTTGATTTTACTTTAAATAGACACGAAAAGTATTTAACGAAAGTAAACATTTGTTGAATAAAATCAACCACCATTGTAATTTTAAGACTCAACAAATATTTGTGTACTTTGTGGCACATGATACAAATACAAATAAATCACCATTCATCTCCATGAGAAATACACACTTCATTGGAGGAATTACTTTATAAATCGGATACTGGCTATACTACAAGTTCTGGACAGGCTAGAATCAAGTGACAAAGACATTGGGATCTGAAGTGATGGCACATAATCTAGAACAATGGTTTTTAGAGAATTTAAGGGAAAATATCTTAGTACGTAACTGTGCGTTTAAAATTGTACTAGATAGGGTGTTCTTAAATTAAAATTGTTGGTAATACCATAAAAGATGTAATACCCTATATCCATGTAGTGCTTTTAAACATTTTAAATGCTTTGGCATATGTAATTTTAGAGTAATAATGTATAATTGTGAACTTTTTGTTTTCAGAACATCATAGGATCAAGTCCTGTTGCAGATTTTTCTGCTATTAAGGAGCTAGATACCCTTAACAATGAGCTAGTTGACCTACAGAGGTATGTAAAATAAAATTATTACAGCTGACTGTATAAATACTTCTCTCTCTCTCTTTCTTCTCTTTCTTAGTAAATACTACTTTATTTGGTTAAGTACCATGGTTCTTCCATTGGGAATTGATATACCTTATTTCATCAAATCTCGGGCAACCTTTAATTGCAGGAGGCACTGTTTTCCTCTGTACCATTAAAAAAAAGAAAATTTACTAAAAAAAGCCAAATAAACAATGGCTTGCCATCAACTGTTAGATACTATTTGATTTCAGACAGTGAAAAATTTGTATCTTGGAATGAATGAAATATAGTGTTCTTCTAACTTTAGATATTTGAATAACATACTAGAAAAACGTTGTTTAAGAGCACAATCTGTTAAGGAATTGAATTATAAGACTAGCTTGCGTTCCACTTTGTGGAAGGAATATTAAATGCAGAGACCATGCCAAGAGCTTTCATAGCTGCTCTCCCATTTGATCATCTCAAAAACCTTATGATTTGAGAAAGATATTTATTGCTTCTGTTTCATAGGTTAGGAGTTTAGATGCTTAGAGAGGTTATTTTGGTGAAAGTCATACAAATCTGTCAACTGTTGAACCAATACCGAATCTCAGGACTACTTGATTTGGAGTAAAATCTCCTTTCTTTGCATAGGTACCGTGTAGAACAGTCTTGAATACAATTAAATTTGATTCTAATTACAGCAGGTACTATTGATATTTCCTTAATTTCCTTTTTCCTTGGAAACTTGATGGGTAAAACTCATTGTAAAAATAACCTCCTAAAATTACTTTTGTTTAAATCCTCACCCGAGGACATGCTTATTAATTTTTTTAGAGAGGATGGGAATTGGGGAGAGAGAAAGAGAGAAACATCCATGTGAGAGAGAAAGGTCAGTTGGTTGCTTCCTGTACACACCCCAGCCCAGGAACAAACCTGCAACTTAGGCTGTGCCCTGAATGGGAATCAAAACGTGCGACCTTTCGGTTTATGGGACATTGCTCCAACCAATGGATCCACACTGTCCGAGGCTAAAATTACTTTTTTAAAAGTGAAACTTTTTCCATCTACAAGGCATTGTATTTAAATATCACTGCATTTACACAAACCCCCTTCTTCTTTACCTTGACAACACTTTGATGCAGATAATGACTGATACTTTATTTTATTGATGGTATTTAGACATAAGGGAATTAAAGAGTTTATCTGGACTGTATGGCAAGAACTTGGTAATGATCTTTCCTCATCCATGAGACTATTGGGATTGCTGCAGAGAAACTTGGTTGTGGTTTTTTCCCCATTGCAAGAGGGAACTCAACCCAGGCAAACTTTTAAGTAGGAGTGAATTTGTCGACTTGTGAAACTAAGACCTCTTAGAGGTAGTGGTGGCTTATAACATAGCTTTATACTGGGGCTCAAACCATATAATCAGTTCTCTTGCTCTCTCCATTTCTGGTTTCCACTTCTACTGGGTTGATCCATTTTCAGATGGATTTTCTGATTATGTTGTCAAGGTGGCTATAGCACTCCCAGCCTCATGTACTTACAATTTCCAATCTAGCAGAGTGCCTCTTTTTTGGCAGTTCCTGCACAAGTCCTAAGATTCAGCCTGATTGGGCTGGCTTAGCGTCCTACCTACCCTGAAACAATCAGTGGCCAGGGGTGTATATAATTTGATTTTTCACAAACTCTGTTCTGAGAGTGGTGGGTGGTAGTTTGCCATCCACATCACATGAGTTGGAGAGGGAATTCCCATGTGAAAAGTCAGCAAGAGAGAAATGAATTCTGGAGAGGTAAATGTCTGTTGAAGACAGTATGGCTTTAAGTCACCAGTAATTTCAGTGATCAGCATCTTTGAATAATATGACTTGATATTCTATAAACTTACTCCGGGTACCTTTTTAAATGTCATTGCTTAGTTTTAAGCATACCTACCAAATTCTTATTTTCTGTTCAAAAATTGGCCTTTGCCTATTACATAAAGCCTCGAATACTGGAATCCTAGAGAGTAAAAACAAAACAAAACCCCTTGAATATCATATAGTCCCACTTTCTTAATTGTGGGAAAAAAATCAAACCCAAAGGCACACATCAAGTTAGCAATTTTGTTGGCTGGCACTCAAACCAGGTTGTGTAAGTTCTATGTCTGTTTTCTTTCTATTATATATTACATAAGTGTGACTCTAATTAAGATTTAAAAACATTTACTTTGGTTCAGAACAGGAGAAGTAAACATTTGATTAGTGAGTCTGTAATGGTGTGTAGACTTTTCATTTTCATATGGTCCATAAGTGGTCCATTAACACTTTTTGTCTTTTATGTAATGTACACTAAATAGTTGTTAGGTTTGAAAATACTCGCCTTCTATGTCTCTCAGGCCTGTGAAAATGGATACATACCCCAGTGTTCCAGGATGTGCTTGAGTTCATCAGTCGTTATTTAACATGTGAAATGTTCTGTTGTGAGTTTTAATAGGAAGTAGAGCATCATACATAAAATGTTCTTGGCAGTGCAGACATTTGCAATTCTTAGTTATTTTGGTCAATTGAGGTTTCATTAACTTCTAGAAACCCTAATGTTAAATTGTACTAGAGGATGTCTTGTTTAGTGAATCACAGCTAACATAAAAAGAACATATCTAACATTTTGTGATTGTTTTAGTTAAGAAAATGATAGACCTCCAAAGCCTTGTTAGGTTTTTGGTTGTAGTCGTATTTTATAAATGTGCAATACATTTATATGTGATTTGACATTTGTGAAAATACTTTCCCTCGGCTTTTATTTATGTGAGATGTACAGTGCAGGCAAACTTCCATCATCTGTCAACTCCATTAACGTCATGATGAGACTCATGTACCCATGCTAAAATTGATTGTTAAAATTCAATTTTATAAATGTTTGTATTAGGTCACTAATTCCTTTAACTTCTGCTACATAGGGATTTAAATACGTCAGTCAGAGTAAATTAGTATGATATTTTTAACTTAAAGAAGGAAAAGCAATGATTGTATTATAATAATCCTCGCAAATACCTGCATCTCTCACCTGAGCTCAAGACCTATATTTTTTATTGCCCAGTGGTGTTTTCATCTGAATCTCCAGTAGGACAGGCTTTCTAGTCTTTCCCTGCCCATTGTCTGTCTCTTTCGTTCCCTTTTCTCAGTGGTGTCACTGTTCATCTAATCACTCAGGCTGCAAACCTGAGACTGTTTCTTCCTTTCATCATTATTCTCCTATCGTTGAAATGTTTCTTGAAATCATTCCTACTGTCTCATCTTCTTTGCCTAATTAACTCCTCATCCTTCAGATTTCACCTTGGATACCATTTCCTCCAGAAGGGGAAGCCTTCTCTGACTACTGTATGTCCCAACCCTGTACCTGTCAAGTCTTATGTAGTAGCTTGTTGTACATTGTTTTTATATTTACACTTGTCATAATATTTACTGTACTTTATTCTAATTGTCTATTTTGTTTGGCAAAATAAAACTAGACTATGTACTTTTTTAAGCATAGGAACTATTTGCTTGTTCACTGTTGTAACCCTAATGCTTAGCTTATATAATGAGAAAATAATTGGCTCATTGTTGAAATCTGTCCCTTTTTTCTTATGTTTCCATCTTCATTTTAGCATTTATCTCTTATCTGTATCACTGTTATAACCTAATTAACTCTCTGCTTTGAGCTTCTTGACCATCCTACCTCCACTTGATGTATGAAAAACAAACTTGAATCCCTTAGTGAGTCCCCATTCCCAACTAGATCCAGTTCACTTTTCTGAGTATGGCATAAAGGCTCATCCCTTGTGGTGTTCCCTTGGCATCCTGATCATTCTTCTGTCTTCGCCACCTCCCACAATAAAGTAGAATCATCTCCTGATAGCACCGTAAACTTTCTTGAGAGTAGACACAGTATGTTTGGTCTTGTACTCTCAGGGTTCAGATAGTGCTCTAATCTATTTCCGTTTTATCTCTATTCTCCAGTCACCTGGTGGGTAGGCTTATTACCTCTCACTTCAATATGCCACTGCTTTTTAATTCTTCTTTGCCTCTGATCCTACCGTTCCCCCTTGCCTGAGGCACCTTTTGCCTTACAAACTTTCACTCCTTCCTCAAGGTTCAGCTTAAACACCGTCTCCTTCGTCAAACCTCTGAAAGGTTGATTTCTTGTTGCTCTTTTCTTTCTACTTCTAGAGACTTAAGTGTTTTATAATACTACTCACCACATTTTATTGTGGTCTTTTTAAAAATATACATTAAAAAAATCTGAACTCTTTCAGATCAAGAGCTGTGTCATATTCATTTGGATAGGTTAACAAATCAACACACATGTTGCCTGAAACCATCTCATCTCAGTATCTCAATATCTCAGAATCTCAGTATCGGTTGGTTAGTTGGTTGAATGAAGAAGTCAGAGTATGTTATAAATATTAGAATATTTCCCATATTTAATTCCTACAGTTTGTGGGACTCCAGAGACCATATGTTAAATGATGAAATAAAGCAAAACAACTCAATAATAGCTTATTTTTGAAGATATAGTAGAGGATTTTGTTGACAAAATGATTTTTTAATCTTCACAGAGAATGAGGTTAGTGGGCTGATTTTTCATTTTTTGACAAACTGTTTTTGTGTCAAGGAGCTCCTTTGAAAATCTGATGAAGACTGTTAGACTTCACCCAGGAAAAAAATGTGTATCTGTGTACACCATTTTGCATTTATTTCAGTTCTCAGGCCCTTAAAAACTATCCAGGAAACCAGTTTCAAGAACCCTTGCTCTGAAAGTTAAGTGGCTCACTTGGCAGTGATAAGCCGAAGTGTACTGAGAAATTGCTTCACTCACTCAGTGTGGTGGTGGTGAATTATGCTGAGCAGCAGTTAACATTTGTTTGTCTTCTACCAGCTTCTTCTTCCTTCCTGTCTCTGTCCTTTTAGCAAGAATATCAGGAAGTAAAAGCTACATCCTGTTAGGCCCGTTGTTATCTTGGTCTGGAGCCAGTAAATGGAATAGATAATTACAATAATGATTGTTAGGCATTGTGCTCTGCCTGCTTTATATAAATTCTTTTACTCAGTTCTTGCAGTGTTGCTAAAGGGTAAGTAGTTTTATCTGTTTTTCAGATGAGGAATGGACAAGTCTTCTTTTCTAAGAAGCCTTCCCTGATATTTATCTTAGCTCAGAGAGCACTCAATTTCCTTCTGTCAGGACTCTTAACAATACTGGGTTATATTTCTTACCACAATAGACTCTGAGCTCTGTGTGATAACACAGAATGTCTCTAATTTGTAATAAAGCAAATATAGTGTAATATTTCAGAGCCTGGGCTTTCTAACCAGATTGCCCAGTTTGACCCTTGAAGTGACTTAGACAAGTGACTTAGTTATTTGCACTTGAGTTTCTTCATTGTAAAGTGCAAATGTGAATGATACCATGTAAAATATCGGGTCAGTTCTTGGAACATGGTACATTCTCAGTACATGTTAGTAATCGTCATCACCTTCATCATCATCATCCCTAATACCAGCTCAGCACTTAGAGCACAGCACTGACTGAGTGGGTGCTCAGCAAACATTGGCTGGAGTAGCTGAATGAGCACTCTTTCCCTAGTTGAAGAGAAACAGGAACTATGTATCCAGGGTCTATATTCCTAAATAAATAGATCTCTACTTCAATTATATTTGAGAGCTGATTTAAAAATATAAATATACACATATACGTAGACATATATATGTATATGTATTTAAGGCAGTGTTAGCATATGGTTTGAATTTGTTTTAATTATGTTTTTAGTTTAGTTTAGTTTAATTCAGATATCTTTAGAAGGTATTAGCTCTGGGGAAAGCATTGCTTATATTGTTGAATCTGGAGCTCTTTTGTTTCTATAATCCAACCTAATCTGTTTCTGGCCCTGTAGAGATCTGTGGTTCTGATACAGAAGGTCTCGGTTATGACTGCCTCAAGAATGGTGTTACTGATTGAGTTATGGAAGCATAAGGTTGTAGTGTGCATTTGGTAATAAGGAAGCAATTTAATACAGTTTCACGTAAAGTGATGCAACATTTAAAACCTCTGAGATCTTTATATCTTCATGTGGCTTTGAGTTACTGTCTAGTAGCATCCTTTTATTTCAACCTGAAAGACTTCCTTTAGCATTTGTGGTAGCACAGGTTTAATGGTAATGAAGTCACTCACTTTTATCTTTGTCATCATCATCCCTAATGCCATCATCCCTAATCCCAGAAATTAAAATATCTGGGAATATCTTAATTTCATTTAAATTTTTTTATTTTTCAATTACAGTTTACATTCACTATTATTTTGTGTTAGTTTCAGGCATACAGCATAGTGGTTAGATAATCATATGCCTCATAGAGTATTCCCCCAATATTTCTAGGACTCACCTGGCACCATACCTAGTTATTACAGTACTATTGACTGTATTCCCTATGTTGTACTTTACATCCCCATGGCCATTTCGTAACTACCAATTTGTACTTTTTAATCTAACCTTCAACTTTTTCATTCAGTCTCCTCTGGGAACCATCAGTCTGTTCTCTGTCTCTGAGTCTGTTTCAATTTTGTTTGTTTACTCTATTCTTTAGATTCCTAGTATAAGTGAAATCATATGGTATTTGTCTTTGACTGACTTATCTCACTTTGCGTAATATCCTCTAGGTCTATCCATGCTGTCACAAATGGTAAGATTTCATTCTTTTTTATGGCTGTCATACGTGTGTATATATGTACTACAATTCTTTTATCCACCTGATGGGTATTTGGATTGCTTCCATATCTTGGCTATTATAAATAATGCTGCAATGAACATAGGGGTGCACGTATTCTTTCAAATTACTGTTTTGAGTTTATTTGGGTATATACCCAGAAGTGAAACTGCTGGGTCATGAGACAGTTCCATTTTTAATTGTTGGAGGACCATCCATAGTGTTTTTCATAGTGGCTGCACCAATCTGCATTTCACCAATTCTGCATGAGGGTTCTCTTCATATCCTCACCATCACATGTTTGTGGATTTATTGATGATAGCCATTCTGACAGGTGTGAAGTGATAATCTTTTTGTGGTTTTAATTTGCATTTCTCTGATGATAGTGACTTTGAGCATCTCTTCGTATGTCTATTGGTTTCTGTATGCCCTCTTTGGAGAATTGTCTATTTAGGTCCTCTGACCACTTTTTAATTGGATTGTTTGTTTTTTTGGTGACTCATCCCAAAGGCATGAGTTAGGCAGGGCTGATGACAGGGAGTTGGGAGGACAGGGCTGTTGTATTTCTCCAGGCTGATGCAGTTTGGAGGGGAGTGCTTGATCCAGGGAAGATGGCATCTGTTGGAGGTGTGGGAGAGGGACTCGGCAGAGGGACCCTGGTGGCCATCCCTTCAGCTCTCTACCTGGAGCTGTGCAATGCAGTCTGTCCTTGCAGGACTTTAGTTGGTTGCAATCTGCCCTCCCTGCACCAGAGTCCAGGGTGTGCTGGCCATTTAAGAGGACACCTGGGTATCTAGTGGACTCCCATCTCTCCCGGGTGGACAGAATCCCTGATGGTTTTTACAGCGAGGTACTGTGTCCTGTGATGGAGCCAGCATTTGAATTCTGGACTATTTTACTCCAAGTCTTATGCTTTGCAAACCATATAATAAAAAAAATTATAAAAGAAAAGGAAAAGAAAACCATATAATGAATTTCTAATAGTAGAGAGTTGGATTATTGTTAATATGTAGACAAGATTTTGGGGGTAGAGATTTCAGTGATTACATAGCCCCTGTGTATTAGATCATTTTTGAAAGTTTTTTTGTAACTCATAATTCCTTTTAACAAGTTTAAAAATTATTCCATCAATGTTATTTAAAATGATAAATAATGTTAGTATAAGTTAAAAGCAACCAAGGCATAGGCTGGAAGACAACCTTTTTCCCTAATTATGTGCCATCTTGTACATTTTGCCTTGTATATCTTAGGATGGTAGAGATATTAGCATCTATATAATGAAAAATAGGAAAATGAAAGTTTATGTGACCTGATTTGAGTCAACAGAACTATTTCGTGGCAGATTAAGTTTCCAGTTCTCCAGTTTTAGTCCCATTTTTCTTACTTTGCATCAAACCCACATGCCTTACTGAAGACAGCATAATGAGAATAGCGTGCTTTTTTGTGTGTTTGCTTGTTAGATTCATTGGCACTTAAGCTACTTAATAATAAGAGCATCTTTAGTGTTATATAATAAGTCTTAGGATGGAAAAATGTAACTTCATGTTTTTCACAACTTTCTAGTTTTCATTTGGTTTCTAGTTTTTATTGTTTTCCAGTTGGAAAATAATAGATGCTTCTGTTTAGGAAAAAAGACAAAACTGCATCTGAAAGGACTTTAAAGGTGATTTAATCCTGTTTTTCTGGAAAGGTTGGTACTATGTAAAAATTAAGACAGATGGCTCATTCCCTCCTCCCCATAAACAGAGCCTGGGTAAATGGAAGTGAATTGCAAGAACTCGAGGTCCTCAGGCTGACTGTCCTTGTGAATAGTTTTTAACTACTTGATAGTAGGTTTATATAGTTATCACCTTCAGACTTCGAAAGCCTAGCTTGGGCTTTACTTTCTTTGCTGGTTCAGACACTAGTTTCCACAGAATCAGAACAGTCAGCCTTTGGAACACCAGGGAGCTCTATCCCTGGCCTTTCTGTGTGGCTTTTGTATTCTCGGATCTCTCAGGTTATACCAGTGTCTTGGAGTGCATAGTCTGAGATAGAGGGTGTGTAGGATCATTTCATTTCCCTTTTCTGGGATTTACTAAGGTAAAGGCAATAGCTTTCCTGTTAGGACATCCAAGATGAGTACTACTACTCTGGGAAAAACGCTCATACACCTACATTTGAAATATATCGTATGTCTGTCTTTTCCACATATATCGATAGACTTCTTAGGAAACTGCATGTAAATATTATTTTTTTATTCAGAATCTTGAAAATAACTAAAAATTTAAATCACTAATATTAAACAGAATGCTTTGCATTAGTTATGCATTCATCACCTTTAGAAAAATATGTGCTAATTTGAGCCCTGACTGGTGTGGCTCAATGGATTGAGCACCAGCCTGTGAACTGAAATGTCATGGTTTGATTTCTAGTCAGGGCACATGCCTGGGTTGCGGGCCAGGTCCCCAGTTGGGTGCATGCAAGAGGCAACCAGTCAATGTATCTCTCACACATTGATGTTTCTCTCCCTCCCTTCCTCTTCCTCTAAAAATAAATAAAGTCTCTTTTAAAAGAAAAGAAAAATGTGTTAATTTGAAAGAGAGAAAAATGTAAGAAATATGGCCAAGCATCTTCAGTGCATCTAAATGTGTTTAGATATTTTTACTTGTCCAGAATGAGAAGGACAGTTAGCAGGGGTATCCAGCCCGTGACCTGTGGGCCGCATGAAGCACAGGATGGCTGTGAATGCAGCCCAACACAAATTTGTAAATTTACTTGAAACGTTATGAGATTGTTTTTTGAGTATGTGTGACAATATATTTAATATGTGGCCCAAGACAACTCTTTTTCTTCTGGTGTGGCGCAAGGTTGGACACCCTGCTAGAGGTTAAGAGTCTGTGGAATACTACAGAATAACAATTTGACATCTCTGTAATTATAATATAAGTCAATGAGGAAATTTTTTGATTGTCAGTCTGATTTTTCAGGACAGAATTACAGTTATATTTTTTATAGAAAGCAATATAACTGGCAATTTTTTTAAGTTTTCTCTTTAGGAATATATGTTATACTACTTAATTTAAATAATAAAAGGAATTATGAAACCAGAATTTTACTAGATAAAAATAGATCAAAAGTTAAATTTGATTTCAGTACTAAGAGAAATTAATGCCTCAAGATTCCTATATTTTATTTAGTTGGGAGTTGTTTTCAAGATATGTTTATAGACATTACCACTATTCCCACTCTTTCCACACCCAAAACTTGTAAAGAGAAATTTGTACTTTCTAAGCATCCTTCATTTTATCCAAACATAGTCTGTGTTTGCTTGTTAGAGCTGAGAGTCCTTTGTAATGTTTTCCTTTTTCACCAAGTGAGCTTCTTTCTTTTGCTCTCCCATTGGTGTGTCAGCTTACTGCCTTCCTGCAGCCCTGTTTTTATGCACGTACGCTTGATCTTCTCAGCAGACACAGCCAGCAAAGCAGTTAACTGTGAGCAGAAGGGGTTGAGTACAAACACACATTAGTGTTTGTAATGCTGATCTGTGATGCCATGTAATGTTTTCTATTGTTGTTATGTACTATCAGAAACCAGGAGCTGAATTGATACTGACTTTGTGTGGATTACCTCTGAGGGTCTGGGGTGGGGGGTGGGGCTAGTTTCTCATGTGACTTATCTCTGACATGCTGCAGTCAGACGAGAACACTCTTCTGCTCATATATGGGGGAAAGAAAAAATTTCTAAGATTGAGCTGGCAGAATTTGTAGGGCATATTTAGATTTTTCTTCCTGTGTTTTTCTATTTTTCAACTTTACATAATTTTATAAGGATTGGTTGTGAGGTTGACCTTTGCATAATGAGTAGATGGAGGTATGGGAGGAACAGGCTGCCACAATGATTCATATGGTAAGAAACTGTTGAAAATCTCAGCAACATCATGACCCACATTGCGACCCATCTGAGAAACAGTTACTGAGCTCCTTGGCTGTCTCCAGTGTTTAAAAGTAACAGTGCACATATAGCTTTATTCTTGTGCTTTTTTCCTCCCATGCAGATCTTAAAAACATTGTACCTACATATCTAAAACAGTTGAGTTTTATCTGCATTTAAAATCTCACCTCAAAAAGGTGAGAAATATAAATGTAGAATGTAGTTGCCCCTTAAAGGTCTCCTTTTCTCACTTTCCTGTATGCTACAGTTTAATGGAGTCTGACCTCCTGTCGGAGATGAAACTGAAACACGGTCATGAAGCTCCATGGGCAGCTCTGCAGTACCAGTCTGGAGGACTTCTTGAATGCCTTCCCCTCTTCTTCGTGTTGCCTTTTTAACCTTTCGCCCCACCCCAAAAATGTAGTACTGCAGAATTCTCTGGTTTTTTCTCTCATTTTGTAGAAAAGAAAGTGAAGGGAGCAGTGTGTGTGATTTTAGTACAGACAGCAGTTAAATTTATTGTATCAAAAGAAATAGCTTCATTTTGTAATTCTGAATCTAAGATTACTTAGGATTCATGTATTAGGAATCCCACTCTTATGGATAATGTATGAATTTAAATAATGATGTTTCAAAGTAAAAGGGGATCCCAGCATGTTTCATCTGAAGAGTAGAAAGATAAATGCTAATGCTACGTTGTTTTTTATATTTGATCAGTTGGGATTGATCAGTGATCTAAAATAGCTTTTTTTAGCAGGTGTACTTGCTAGAGCAAATGGCCTGTGTATTGGCAGTCCTTTCCATTTTCTCTATATTTCATTCTCAAATTGGTACACACCAGTGATTTAAGGGGACATTACCACTTCAGTAAATGTTAATATTTGACTGTTTCTATTAGCCATTTTCATTTAATTCATTTAAGGGTTAAGGTTACAGAGCTGATGCAACCCCTCCTTTTTTTCAGCAGCAATTTTCATTGGACAGCATTTCCATAGCAACAGTGAGATCAGTGAAACCTGAATGTTTCATTGATTATTTTTCTCCTTTTCCTTTTTTAATCTATTCTCTTTTCACCACATTTTAGTGGGAAAGAGATTTGATATTTTTTTAACAGTCAGAGCTTTATATTGATTTCTGTTCCATAAATAATTAAAAGAGGGTAGAAAAATCTGCCCTTCATTTAAAAATTGAATGTTTCACTATGTATTTAAAAAGCGATTCAGGATTAGGAGGATGGATAACCATACCGGCTGTAGCTGATGTTCTCAAATATTCTTGCATTGTTTGCTGGTCTTCTAGGGAAAAGAATAATGTGGAACAGGACCTTAAGGAGAAAGAAGATATTCTTAAACAGAGAACAAGCGAGGTTCAGGTACGTGAGCTGTGAAATTCAGTATTCCATTTCTGACTTAGGAGAATTTATTTTAAAGGTATAGGGTCATTTACTATGTAATGAATGTGGTGTTGGTGAATAGATCAAGGAATACCTATTACATATGTGATATAAATAGTTGTCTTTTGTAAAATGACTGTTTTTCTCTGAATTCTGGCCTGCAGAGATCATGCTGCAATGAGAAAGCAGTATTTTTCATCATAAATTTCTAGTTTTGAAAGTATTTTAAAGATAATATTTACCTGCATGTTATATCATTAAAAGTAAGTTTGAATGACTTGTGATATAAATAGTATTACACAAGTAAAATTAAATGAGTGAACTTGTCATCATCATCATCAACATCATGAAAATGCAAATTGCTTTTTCATAGGCGTGAGATTTTTATTAGCTAGGAGACCTAGTAGTTTAAAGGACTATTTCTCATGATACTGGTAGGGGAAAATGATAGGGAATAATTTAAAATAGTGTTTTATAAGTTGCTTAGTAGACAGGATATCTTAAACTTTGGCATAAAGAGGTTTGATTCATTTTCACTAGGTGCTGTGTTAAGTAGCTTCATTTTACAAAACAAAATAGAAAAGACAATAAAACCTCAGTTTCTGATTGGGAAATGACACAAAAAGGGTTATTTCAAACATTAAAAATACAGAAGATCAGGCAGTGTTGCAGTTAGAACCGTAAGCATTGCATGTGACTATTCCTGGGGCATGTTTCCTGAACGCTGCACCAGTGCCTACAGGAGGCTGGGTGTGAAAGCACTGGGAGCTGCTGCCAGCAGGAGCTTATGGATGGGCATTTCTTAACATGTTACTTGTATGTTTGACTTCCCTGCTTTTCACAGTTTTAAATGGGTGAAAACTCTAAATTGTTAGATGCAATGTTTTGTTTTGATGTGGGACATTGACCAGATTCTCTACCAGGTGGACTGTGCCAGCGTGGGGAGAATGATTTACTGAGGGATTGAGGAAGGCAGAGAGACTTCTTGTTGGAAGTTGGTGCTCAGATTGGAAGACTGCATTTATTACATGCACTGCAATTTTTTAAAGGTGGTGCAGAAATCGAGTTCATCCCTAATGTTTTTCTCTTTGTGGTAGTGAGATGGGGCGTTTCTTCAGTTACATTATTTTTGTGCAATTTTTGAGGTTCTTAAATGCTGAAAACAGTTTAAGAATGGAAGACAAAATAATCTGTAAAGTTTTATCAATCTGAAGAAATAGATACAGTTATTGATATAATCTTGGACAGCTTCTGAATTTAACCAGATAATGTTTCAAAGTACAAATTTTTTTTACGATGGACAATGTTTTATTTGTGTACATCTGTCTGTTGGTTTTCCCTACTGCAGTCTTTTGAGGATGTGAATTTAAATAGCCTCAAATAATAAAATTCAACTTTATTGAATTTTAGCCTATAGGAACTTTGTTCCTTTTAGGCTAAATGGGCTATCCTTGAATATTTGATTTTTTTTTTATTATAGTTTTGTTGTCAGTCAAAATTGCTTCTTGATATGCTTATCTTTCTTTTTATTTTTTAAAGATCTTATTTACTTATTTTAGAGAGAGGAGAAAGGAGGGAGAAAGAGAGGGAGAGAAACATGATGTGCAAGAGTAAAAGGGATCACTTACCCCTCTTGTGCCCCCCAACTGGGGACTTGGCCCACAGCCCAGGCATGTGCCCTAACCAGGAATCGAACTGGCAACCTTTTGGTCCACAGGCCGGTGCTCAATCCATTGAGCCACACCGGCCAAAGCTATCTTTCTTTACTTAGTGGTGACAGTGAGGTATATGTTAAACCTAAGCTTTGCTAAGTCCCAGTGTGTGATTGGCATAGGAAATCTAAATTGTTGCATTTTTGCATTGGGTGCTGTAAATAAAAGGCATCTTGGAGCACGGTTGGCACAAACCAAATTGTAGTGGTCAAACAGAAGTTCATTGAAAAGAATACTGGATTAAAACTTTGTATTAGTGCATTCATTACTTATTCCATTCCAGTACAGGTGTCTCTGTATTATCCATAGTAATGAGACACTAGACTATGATGATATGGATAATTGACATCTACAAATAATTAAAACTATTCATTTTAGTAATCATTTTCAGTTTTTTGAAGCACAGGACTATCAGAAGTGGTAATATGTAGACTTCATTACCTATTGAATTAACTCTGATTTACCCATTGGTAATGAAGCACAGACTAGTAATAACATGGATAATTAAAATCTGTTAAGTAATTGCAACTCCTAGTACTTATTTTCCAATTTCTCTGTCAAAAGGCAGTTTACTGGAGCTGTTAATAAATAGCAGAATGGCAGGATGTGTACTTCACTGCTTCTTTCTGACCCCGCTTTCCTAATGTAGATGCTAATGAGAAATGCCAACACGAAGGCATGAGGGGAGAAGGGAATTTTGACCTCACAGTGAGTGTCTGCCTAATCCAAAGTTGGCTTTTCTGAGTGCTCTTGCTTTTCTCTATATTTATAAAGTCACAGAAAGTTATCGTATGAGCCTGTACCTCAAGCCAGTAACCAAACTTTCAAAGCCTCTTTATGTGTGAACCAAAGTGCCAAAAGACTAGTTATTTTTTGTTTGTTTTTGCATTTATATAGTCTTCCTAATTCAGTAAATTAGAAAATCTGCTACATAATTAAATTCTAAATGTTTGTTTCCCATCTGTAGTCCCATGAACTACATATTGAAAATTTTCAGTTCAAGATTTTTTCCTTGAAAGCCAAACCAGTGATTAAGTTCAAATTTAATTTTATGAGATGACCACCCCTAACTCACATGAGGCGCACTGGCAGTGTGGAGGAATCAGGCCCAAAGTGATCCGAGGGTAACAGGCGCTCCAGCATTATTCTGTCACAGACGTTTATGATTCGGGCTTCGTTGTCGTTGTTAAAAGAAGAGGGACCTACATTTTTTCCTGCCATAAACTGCCTATGTACAATTGCCTATGTACAATTTCATTAAAATTTTTCTTCTGAGTAGTTAACAAATATTTAGAAATTCACCTTCATTGTATGTTTTCTTCAGTTTTACCTAGAAGTTTATAGGAACAACTTGGTATCGGACAAACTTGAATTTAGTTCCTGATTCTGGCTCTTCTAGGTTTTTGGTCCTAAATAAGTAACTTAACAACTCTACACATTAGTTTTATCTTCTGTAACATGGCGTAATAAAAATCCCTAGTGAGGCGGACGGGTCTGTGGCGTTATGGGTGAGACACGAGACAAATTCACATGGACTGCTAAGGCCTGTGGAGGAAAAGGGACGGCACGGCCACTCTCTTAAGGGAAGAGTGCCTCGACCCTTGCCTTGACAAGCTTTTATTGCTTTTCTGGGCACATTACATGATGGTCCTCATTTACTGTGCACAGGTTCATTTTAGGTGGTTACCTTTTACAGAAAACAAAGGAGAGGATGTGGCTAATGACATCACAGAAGGATATTTGCAAATGCAAAGGCAAAAGTGGTTAAACTGGTTACACTTGTCCTTGGAAGGTTTAGCATGGATTTTAGGAAGTTACTTTAAAGATATGCAGTAAATGTTTGCTCCCTCAATTAAGGGTGAGGGATTTTTAGCAAAAAGCAAGTCTCAAAGTGGCCTAGATACAACGCAGGTCTGATTCCCCATGGGAGAACCCATCCGTGGACGTGGGTCCTGTGCATCGGACCTCACTTTCCACTGGTCTTTCCCAGTGTGAGCTGGGCCCACGCCATGCAAGAATGGTCTCCTATACGTGGCACTTAGAGTTGCTTTAAGACTAAGATGCGATAATGCAGGTAAAGGCTCACAGAGTGACCAGCACTGAATCAGAGTTCAGTAGATGCACTGATTAGTAGTGGGATTCTGCGCCCTACTCTCATTTCCTCCTTCCCTCCCTTCATTTTTGAGCTCCACATTGGGCTGTCTGTGTATAGGACTGACCAATTGGAAAATACATTTATTTATTTATTTATTTACTTACTTACTTACTTACTTACTTATTTATTTTCACTATTGTTGTCACTTTAGCTACCAGCCTGTTTTTCTCTGTTTTTGTTGCTTTGTGTGGCCATTTTTTCCCTTCCTGTCCTTTCATTAACCTTATTTAGTCTATTGTACTTTAATCACCACTGTGTTTAATTTTTCTCCTTAGGACCAGCAGTAATCTTAAGGCCAGATCCGCTGGTTACTGCTTTCTGGGATTGCACTCTCCTAGATGTTCTTCTGCCTCTCTGACCCTTTGCTTTGGTTTCCTTTGCCAGGGACTGACTGACATACTCTCTCCTCCCCAACTTCCTCCTTTTACATACCCCTGTCATCCAGATGCTGATGACTCCCAAGTATTTATCCAGCCCTCTCTTCTCCTGAATACCAGTCTCATCTCTCCACTTGGGCATTTTGGTGTTTATCATTTCAAAGTTGATATGTCTAAAATGAGTCTCATTGTATTGGGGGAAAAAGGCTTCAATTTTGGACTTCCCTATTTTTACCAGTGTTTTTTTTCTTTCTCACTGGTTGCCACCCTTGTCACCTAACATCTAAAAATGTAAAGGCAGAGCATAAGTGTTCACCCCATTCTCTTCTTGCCTTTCTTCCTAAGCTAATTTCAGTATCATGACTGTCATAGGTGAAAATGCTTACTGCTGGCCACTGCCACTGTTAATGATGGGAGGTGTCATAACTCATGGTTATGTTGGGGGTAGAAAAAAGATGAGATACATCCCCTTTTTTATTACTACTTATTGTTTTATCTTATGCCTCTGAACGGTGTGCCAGGCATTCTCTTCCTTATTCCCCACTCTTATACCTTTTGTTGTTGAAATCTAAAATTTCCTACCTCCCTGCTTATGTGAATTTCACTCATGCCTGAAAGCCCAACTCAAATCCCACCACTTCTGTTAAACTTCTCCTGTCCTTTCAGTCCACACCAGTTTTTTTCGGTGTTGGAAATTCCACTGGAGTGTGTATCCACTTATGTGGCATGTCCAGTACATTACCATATTGTGCTAGTTAAGTGCATATGTATGTGTGTAGATTTCAGTATCTTTCAGCCTGTATTATGAGCTCTTTAAGCATAGAATTTGTACCTTGGAGCATATCTTTTACTGTATTGGGTTAAAATATTGTTAAATGGAGGTAAATTTAAGGAAGCAGTTGACAACAGAAATGAATAAACTTCAATTTTGTGCATGAAATTAAAAATAGGACAAGACACACCCAGAAACCACAGACAAAAATGATTGGGAGCACAGTGAAGGGTCAGACTTATTTGTATTATTTGTACTATCCTCATGCAAAAGAAGCTCCAAATTGTTTATGCTTTATCAGTAAAGGTTTAGTCATGCATAGTAATTGTCCATGTGTTTTTAAAATTTTAACTCAATTAGGTTTTTTTTTTCCTTTAGATGAAGAGGGATGGCTTATTTTGGGTGGAAATAAAATTAGCTACATGAGCTCAGCATTCTTTTCCTGGTGATAATGCTCTTAGAACATATGCTGGGAAACATATGATTGGGAAGTAAAGGCAGGCTGTTCGTGAGGTTTTCTAACGCCCGCCCTACTTTAGTAAATTCCCTTTTTGTTCCTTGACTTAAACATCTTGCTGTACAATTGGTACTTTTTTTATATTAAGAATACTTCCGTATCTTCTATTTTGAGAATTAGGCCAACATAATGGATGTATCTAATTATTTCTAGTTTTGGTTTAGTATAAAGAGTTTTTGTAAATCAATTAAATGTAAGTGTTTTATTCATAAATTAGTGTATTTTATATTTAATTTTTACTCTGTATGAAACCAATATAAACATTTGTGTTTCTAATATTTCATAGTTTAGTATTTAAGTTACTTTTTCAGTTATACAACTAACTTGGATTGCTAAAATGAATTATTTTACTCTTTAGTAGGTGAGAGTTTTTATATATTTGTTTAAATTTTATTTTCACTATCCCTGTAGTACTTCATGGAGTGTGGAGGGTTGGGAATGAGTTTATCATTTTCAGTACTTGTGTGATTTCTAGAAAACAGGATATTTTCCTTAAAATTTCTTTTTATTTTTTTCTTTTCTTTTTTTAATTGTATTTTTCCATTACCATTAAGCCCCCTTATACTTCTCTCCCCCCATAATCACCACTCTGTTGTCCATGTCCATGAGTCCTTTTACCTTTTTGCTCGATCCCTCCACCCTCTACTCTCCCTGCCCCTCCCCACACTAGCTGTCATCTGTTCTCCATCTATGAGTGTGTCTCTGTTTTCCTTGTTAGTTCAGTCTGTTCATTAGATTCCATTTATGAGTGAAATCATATGGTATTTGTCTTTCTCTGACTGACTTATTTCACTTAGTAGCATAATGTTCTTCAGGTTTATCCATACTGTTGCAGAGGGTGAATTTTCTTCTTTTTTTCTGGCCAAGTAGTATTCCAGTGTGTAAATGTTCCATAGTTGTTTTATCCACTCATCTACTGATAGACACTTGGGCTGCCTCCACATCTTGGCGGTTGTAAATAATGCTGCAGAGAACACAAGGGTGCTTATGTTCTTTCAAATTAGTGTTTTAAGTTTCTTCAGGTATATTCCCTGAAGTGGGATTGCTGGGTCAAAAGGCAGATCTATTTTAAATTTTTTGCATTATCTCCATACCGCTTTCACCAATCTGCATTCCCACCAACAGTGCAAAAATGTACTCCTTTCTCCACATCCTGGCCAGCACTTGTTTGTTGATTTATTGATGATGGCCATTCTGACTGGTGTGAGGTGATATCTCGTTGTGGTTTTAATTTGCATTTCTCTGATGATTAGTGATGTTGAGCATCCTATCATATGTCTATTGGCCATCTGTATGTCCTCTTTGGAGGACTGTCTATTCAGGTTCTTTGTTGATTTTTTAATTGGATTTTTTTTGGTGTTGAGTTTTATAAGTTCTTTATAAATTTTAAATAATAATACCATGTCAGATATATCATTGGTGAATATGTTCTCCCATTCAGTGGATTGTCTTTTTACTTTGTTGATGATTTCCTTTGCTGTGCAAAAACTTTTTAGTTTGATGTATCCTATTTGTTTATTTATTTATTTATTTTTGTTTCCCTTACCTGGGGAGATATATCAGATAAAAAAAATTGCTACAAGCAATGTCCAAGATTTTACTGCCTGTGTTTTCTTCTATGATATTTATGGTTTGGGGCCTAACATTCAAGTCTTCGATCCATTTTGAATTTATCTTGTATGTAGTGTAAGAAGGTGGTCAAGTTTCATTTTTGTGCACATGTCTGTCCAGTTTTCCCAACACCATTTATTGAATAAACTATTGTTAGCCCATTTTATGTGCTTGCTTCCTCTATCAGATATTAATTGACTGTAAAAGTGCGAGGAAATTTCTTTTTAAATAAAGCCAACATCCCTCTCAAGTAGCCCTTCATTCCTGGATGAGGAACCTTGGATGTGGCTAGCTTTGGTATTTTTCTAAAACAAACCTGGCACTGCATTTCAGTAGTCTTGTTCACTTCATCCTCACCATTCTCTGATTCCTGTGTTCTCCTTTCTTTTGCTGGTGCTGGTACAGGCTGGCAAGTAGAGCATGATCGTGGAAAATAGAGCATGACTGCCGGCCAGTGTGTTGCTTTAGGAAAGGGAGTAGGATAGGAGGAATGATCAAGGGAACATTCAATGAATTGTACTGTTATTTTTTTTTGTACAGCAAGAGAGTATCACATAAAATCTGTGTAATAGAAAAAAGAAAGTTATCTATGTGAATGATCATTTTAGATTATATAGAATTCTTCTCTTATAGACAAAATTTTCAGGAACTGTCAATTTAACTTGTAAAATAATTTTTGCTGAGGCAAGTTTTTATTGATGAAACTAACTTCTTTTCATTTATAACCTGGGGGTGGGGGTGGAGAGTAAGGCATTAGATGAATTTCATTAATGTCTTTAGTTACATCATTTCACTTTTCAAAATTATCAGAATAGCAAAACAGCTAAAGTAGAAAGGGCAGGAAACTTAAATGAGGCCCATTTTTACAAAACCTATTTAATGTTTAAGAATTGCAATAATATTGTCTGAAAAATAAGTCTTCAAAGCTCTTAGATTTATCAGTGTCCACATATTCTAAACTTCTGTGTCTTGGATTCACCTTAAACACAAGGGTCTCTTTTGTTTTTAATCCTCACCTGAGGACATGCTTATTGATTTTGGAGAGAGGGGAAGGGAGGGAGAAAGAGAGGAAGAGAATTTTTGCGCACATTGCTGTGAAAGAGAAACATAGACCTGTGGGAGACCGTGTCTGCAGCCCAGGTATGTGCCTTTTGGTTTACTGGACATCACTCCAACCAACAGAGCCACATCGGCCAGGGCAACACAAAGGTCTTTTTTAAGAGAAAAATTCATCAGTTTCATTAATGGTGCAAGATAGGAACCTAAATATAAACTACAAAAGAATGAAATAAATGTTACGTGAAGAAAGTACAAAGTAAAAAATGTGTAGCTTCTGTCTCTTGGATATACTGTTAATAAAGAAATGTTTTGGAGAAAAAAGAAGGAATAAAATAGAGCAGAGCCTGACTACAAAGGCATCTGCAAATGTCTTCAGTCCCCCACTCGATGGGATGACATTTGGTAGTGCTGAGATCGTGCGCTGATTCAGGAGAGGATTTTACCAAAGGCTATCAAAACATAAAGAGAAAACTGTCCTAGTTTACTCAAAGATCCTGTTCACTAGGACTACCTGCCACGGCCCTAGTTAAGGGGAAGTTGGGAGGGAGATAGGCGTTGTTGCCTTCACTTAGTCTCAGGATTAGTAAATCTGTACCAAAATCAAATAGCCAAGTGTATCTGCATACTTATACTGATGTGGAAATTGTCATTTTTTGACATTTCCTGATAATAGAAGTAGTATGGGTCCATAGTAATCTTGTAAAATGTAGAAAGATATAAGAAGGGAAAAACTCCACAATTTCACATTCTAGAGAGAACAATTTAACATTTTTGCTGTATTTCCTATGAGTATACACAGATGGCTTTATATTTGTGATCCAGTCTTTGTAGTCATCTTTTAAATTTAGCATTATATCCTAGACATTTTTTATATTATGTGACCCTTTTAAGATAAATTTTTTTCTTCATTAGATTTATAATAAAAATAGAAACATCAAACTACATCTAACTATAAACACTACATATTATTAGAGATGTAAAGTCCAGTGTTTTTCTTTGGGGTTTGGGAGAGGGTGGGAAATTAGAATATTTGAGGATACAGATGGGTAACAGATATTCTTCCTATTCCCACCTCTGAACATTTTTAATTAAAGGAAAAGAAAAATCCCCCCCCCCAATATTCTTAAAAACTGCATTTTGGGTCAGCTTACATATAAACTATATACTAATTTTATATACATTACTATATATCTATAATATATATAATACAATAAGGTATTCACAATGAATTATATTCCCAAAACAATAAAATTACTTTAGATCTGCAGGTACATTTAAAACATGCTTTGTAAGAATTTTTCAAACCACTGTATTTACTCAAGCCACTGTGTTAAAGTGAAGCAGTTATTCTGCCTTCCTGAAGAGTAAGAATGGCTGATGATACAATGTATAGAACAAAAAAAATAAACTTAAAAACACACAAAAAGTATGTGCCATAGCGACATGCTAAAGCAGTAAAGATTATTTTCATAAAATGGAAATTTTAAATGTCAGGTCAGCCTTGGTCTACATGCTACAAAAATCATGTATAGAAATTTAGGTATTTTAATTTAATAAATGGCATTTTATCATAGATCAGTTTGAGGCTAGTATTAATATTTAGCTGTAATTTGAACAGAGAGAGAAACTCTTCACACTCTGTTAAAAGAACATCAAGTCTTTTCTTCCTGTCAACCCCAGGCACATTTGCTGGTAGTTTCTCCCAGATACTAGAATCCTTGTGATAGTATTAGTCATTGCTTAATTATTGTTTGGAATGTGTTAAGCTTTGTACCAGGTTGTGGAACCTCAAAGAAAGATGAGGGATTGGCTCTGTCCTTCAGCAATTTATCATGTGTACTAATTGTGATAATAGAAGTTAGTACACACTGCTATAAGAGCACAGGTAAAAGAAACTCAAGGTGTGTGACCCATGGACATGTACTAAAGGGGGGGGAATGTGGGTGGGAGGGGGTGTGCATGGTGGAGGGGAATAAAGGGGGGAATTGAACAACTATAATAGCATAATCGATGAACTATATTTTTAAAAAGAAAAGAAAATTAAAAAATCAAAGGCAAAAAACCCAAACAAACTCAAGATGAGCAGAAGAGATTAAATTTGGCTGGGTCTTTAAGAATGATTAGTGCATTTCCAGATAGCAGTGGTGGGGAAAGGCCTTTAAGGCAGAGGAAATGGCTTAGAAAAGGAAGAGAGTCTTTTGAGGTGAATGTGAGGAAACGAAAGTAGTAGAAGGGTAACTTGGAGCCCAGGTTTGAAGGTTCTGATATGTCTTGTAGCCAGTTTTACTTTATTCTGCAGATGAGAGGGACCCATCATATATTTTTGAAACACCATAATGATTAAAAAACGCTCCTATCTGATGAGTTATTTTGGAAGAGAGTTAGGCCCTGACTAGTGTGGCTCAGTGGATTGGGCGCCAGCCTCAGAACCAATGGGTGGCCTGCTTCGATTCTCAGTCAGGGCACATGCCTGGGTTGTGGGCCAGGTCCCCAGTAGGGGGAGCTCAAGAGACAACTGCACATTATGTATCTTTCCCTTTCTCTCTCCCTCCCTTCACCTCTCTCTAAAAATAAATAAATAAAATCTCCTTTTTTAAAAAAAAGAAAGGCATGTGGAATAGGAAGAAACAAACACAGAATTATGAATCAAGGAAGGGACAATGAAAGCTGCCATGTATTTATTGAAAGCCAATGCCAGTTGCCTATCTAAAGCAATAGCTCTGTATTTGACGATGGATCAGTTAACAGTGTAGGTAAGTTAAAAAATTTAGGCATGAAAAAACATTTAGGCAGTGCTGGCAAATTAATGACAAAATACAAGTGGAGCTCACCATTATGAATCTGTAATCACATAGAGTCATGAAAGGTCAGCACTAGACAAGTCTTTCATGATGATCATCTGTTGTGCTGGCCCTCTTAAAGAAAAGTTTTAAAGAAAGCAGCGTGTAGTTACATTTTTAGATTTAATCAGTTCATTGAGAAAATATAAGATGAAAAGCAATCATAAAAAGCATTGTTCAATGCTTTAATCACAGAAGCATCTACATATACAAGCATACCTCCTTTTGTTGTGTTTTGTACAGATAATGAATTTTTTTTTACAATTTGAAGGTTTGTAGCAATGCTACATTGAGCAAGTCTGTTGGCACCATTTTTCCAACAGGCTTACATGATGGTTAGCATTTTTTAGAAAGAAGTATTTTTTTAAAATCTCACCTGAGGATATTTTTATTAATTTGTTTTTTATTGTTGAGACTATTACAGATGTCCCCCATTTTCCCTCCTTTGCCACCTCCACCCAGCCCCTGCCCCTTCCTACTAGCCTTCACCACATCATTGTGTCCTTCGGCCATGCATATATGCACATATGTTCTTTGGCTAATCTCTTTCAGTCCCACTAACCCCTCCCATCTGAGATCTGTCAGTGTGTTCCATGAATTCATGCCTCTGGTCCTGTTTTGTTCTTCAGTTTTTATGGTTTATTAGATTTCACAAATAAGTAAGATCATATGGTATTTGTCTTTCTCTGACTGGCTTATTTCATTTAGGATATTATTCTCCAGGTCAGTCCATGCTGTTGCAAAGGGTAATAGTTCCTTTTTCACAGCTGTGTAGCATTCCATTGTGTAAATGTACCACAGCTTTTTTTTTTAATTCCTCACCCAAGGACAAGTGTATTGATTTTAGAGATAACAGGGGAGAGAGAGAGAGGTGGATGAAAGAGAAAAACATCTGTTGGTTGCCTCCTATACTCTCCCTGACAGGGGATTGAACACCCAACCTAGGTATGTGCCTTGACCAGGAATCGAACTCATAGTCTTTCAGTATATGGGAGAATGCTCCAACCAAGTGAGCCACCTGGCCAGAGCACAAATAATTTTTTAGTATAAGTATGTCCCATGCAAGAGTCATCGTATTTTGTTTGTTTGTTTGTTCTATTTCAGTTGTCCCAGTTTTTCTCCCTTCGCCCCCCTCCACCCAGCACCACCTGTTCCCTCAGGCAGTTCCCACATCATTGTACATGTCCATGGGTCATGCCTATAAATTCGTCGGCTCTTCCATTTCCTATACTGTACTTTATATCCCCATGGCTATTCTTTAACTACCTATTTGTACTTTTCAATCACCTCCCCTCTTCATCCACTCTCCCCGACACAGCCCTCCCATTTGGCAATCATCAAAGCACTCTGTATTCATGATTCTGTCTCTATTCTTCTTGTTTGCTTAGTTTGTTTTTTAGATTCAGTTGTTGATAGATATGTATTTATTGCCATTTTATTGTTCATAGTTTTGGTTCTTTTTCTTACATAAGTCCCTTTAACATTTCATATAATGGTTTGGTGATGATAAACTCCTATAATTTTTTTCTTGTTGGGGGAGCTCTTTATCTACCCTTCAGTTCTAAATGATAGCTTTCTGGATAGAGCAGTATTGGCTGTGGGTTCCTGCTTTTCATGACTTTGAATATTTGTCAATCCCTTGTAGCCTACACAGTTCCTTTCGAGAAATCAGCTGATAATCTTATGGGAACTCCCCTGTAGGTAACTAACTGCTTCTCTCTTGCTGCTTTCAAGATTCTCTCTTTATCTTTAACCTTTGGCATTTTAAGTATGATGTATTTTGGAGTGGGCCTCTTTGCATCCATCTTATTTGGGACACTCTGTGCTTCCCGGACTTGGTGTGTCTATTTCCTTCACCAAATTAGGGAAGTTTTCTTTCACTATTTTTTCAAATAGATTTCCAATTTTGTGTTCTTTCTCTTCTCCTTCCAGCACCCCTATGATGTGAATGTTGGAACACTTGCAGGTGTCCCAGAGGCTGCTTAAACTCTACTCAGTTTTTTTGGATTCTTTTTTCTTCTTGTTATTCAATTGGTTGTTTTTTGCTTCCTCATGTTCCAAATCATTAATTTGATTCTTGGCTTTATCTACCATACTGTTGTTTCGCTGTAAATTGTTTTTTATTTCAATTAGTGTATCTTTCATTTCTGACTGGATCTTTTTTATACTGTTGATGTCCTCACTAAGTTCCTTGAGTATCCTTATAACCATTGTTTTGAACTCTGCATCTGATACATTGCTTATCTCCATTTCTTTTAGTTCTTTTTCTGGATTTGTCTGTTCTTTCATTTGGGCCATGTTTCTTTGTCTCCTCGTTTTGGCAGCCTCCATGTGTTTGTTTCTGTGTATTAGATCTGCTTTGACTCCATGTCTTGGTAGCATGGCCTACTGTAGTAGGTGCCCTGTTGGGTCCAGTGGTGCGGCTTACCCTATTGCCTAAGCTGGGTACTCAAGGTGTGCACTTCAAGTGGGCTGAGTACACCCTCCACTTGTAGTTAAGCCTTGGTTGCTGTTGGCAGATCAATGGGAGGGATTTACCCAGGCCTGTCAGCTGCAAGGACTGGCTGTGACCGCTGACCACCAACCTCTACCTTATGCCATCTGTGGAGAATCAGCTATGCAGGGGCAGGGTAGTGGTGCTTCAGCGTGGTCTGTAGCTGTTCAACTATTCCAGAGGCCCTGTGGTTTTCAGGTGATACAAGCCAAGGACAGCCCCTATCTGTATTTTGCCCCGGGGCCACCCTGCCTGAGCTATAAAGCAATCTTAGATGGCTACTACTTGTGCTGGGCTTGGAGATTCCCAAGCAAAGCCAAGCTTTAAATCTAGACTGGCTGCTGCTAGTGCCAGGCATAGGGCCACTTAGCAAGAGGTAGGGGGCCTGTGGGAGGGTTCACTGAGGCCAGCTGTTGCTTGTTTTGTAAGATTTAGGAAGTTGTAAAGCATGAGACAAGACCAGCCATTCATAAGGCAAAGCCACTGTTACCAGCTTGGGTGGGCCCATAAGTTGGGTAGGACAGAGCCTCAGGGGTTCTCCAGGGCGGGGCAAGCAGTGTTAGCCAGGTTGATGAAGTCTCAGATATGGCACCAGCCTGCTGGATCTGTGTTGGAAGGTTTCAGAAAGGGCAACAACCTCTTCCCGCCTTTGTGTCTGGGAAAAAGCTGTCCCCAGCTCTTGCCTTGATGCCAGGCACTTCAGCTCCTCCCTGTATGCCACAGGTGCCTTTCAGCCTGCTACCCGGGTACTGGAGTTTAGAGGGAGTGAGTTTGAGTAAGTTTGTGTGCAAGTTCTTTAATAGGAACTGCTTGGGACTTCAGTAGTTTCTTCCACTGACTCAATACTGGCTGGTTTTTGCAGCCAGAAGTTATGGGGACTTACCTTCCTGGCACTGGAACCCTGGGCTGGGGGGCCTGGTGTGGGGCTGGGACTCCTTGCTCCCCAGGTATTTCTCCTGAATATTTATCCACCATATGTGAATGTGGGACCAGCCTGTTCCACATCTCTGTCCCTCCTACCAGTCTGGATGGATGTGGTTTCTTTAAGTTTGTAGTTGTCAAACTTTCACTCAACTCAATTTCTGACAGTTCTTAGTGATGGATGTCCTATATTGTAGTTGTAATTTTGATGTGGTTGTGCAGGGAGGTGAACTGTGTTTATCTATGCCACCATCTTGACCAGAAGTCCTCTTGTATTTTTAATAGACTTTATTTTTAGAAAAATTTTAGGCGTATAGCAAATGAAGTAGAAGGTACAGAGATTTCTTATTATATATTTTTAAAAATCTCTGTAGACTTTATCATGAAGCATAAGGCCTAGCACATAGATAAATGAATAAATCCAGCATTTTCAAAATGGGGTTTTTTGTTGTTCTAAGAAATTCTTTCCTACACTGAGATCTATATTAACTTCTATACATTTTAAAGTTTGTCTTTTATGTTTGGGTCTGTAATATGCTTGGAATTTATTTTCTGATAGGTATGATTTAGAGATTCAGTTGTTTTTTTTTTTTTTGCTAAATAGGTATGCCATATAGCAAAAAAAAAAAAAATACTGAGAGTTCTCTTCCAATCAATTTTAATACATGTCTTCTCATCATTTTTTTCTGTGTATGCCTATATTCGTATCTAAACTCTCTGTTTTGTTCCTTTAGTCTGTTTGACTGTCCCTGCATTAATACCAAACTGTCTTTATTATTTTAGCTTCCCAATAATTCATAATATCTGGCAGGGTAAACCATTTTACATTTTATAATGCTTTTTCTTTCATTGTTCTTCTACATATGTTTTATTTTTCTGTTTTTTAAAGATTGTATTTATTTACTTTTAGAGAGAGAGGAAGGGAGGGAGAAATAGAGGGAGAGAAGCATCAATGTGTGGTTGCCTCTCCCACACCCCCAACTGGGGACCTGGTCTGCAACCCAGGTGTGTGCCCTGACTGGGAATCAGATTAGTGACCCTTGGTTCTCAGGCCAGCACTCAATCCACTGAACTACACCAGCTAGGGCTCTTCCACATACGTTTTAGAGTCACCTTGTCAGGTTCCTTGAAAAACCTTGTTAGAATTTTCATGGGATGTATAGATGAATTAGGAGATAATTGACATCTTTGTGATACCATTCATTATTCACTAAATATTTATGGAGTACTTCTTGCATACTGGGAACTGGGAATACAGCAGTGAACAAAACTTAAAATTATCCCTGAACTCATGGAACTTACATTCTAATAGAAGGATTAAAACCATAAACAAGATCAATTATATTCTCTATTATTCATAACAGCCAAAAACTGGAACAGTCTAAATGTCCATCAAATGTATATTCATACAGTGGAGTATTACTCATCCATAAAAAGGACAAGCTACTTATACAAGCAACAACACAGATGAATCTCAAAAACATTATACTAGGTGTAAGAAGCCAGATATAGTAGAGTACATATGTGTAATCCCACTTAGGCGAAGTTTCTACAAAATCCAAAACTTTAGTGATAGAAAGTGATAGCAGATCCTTAGTTGCCTAGGTCTAGACATGGGAACAAGGAGTGACTGAAAACAGATGAGGGAAGGTTTTAGGTGTTGCAGGTATTCTAAAATTGGATTATGGTGATTCTTGCACAACTGTATAGATTTACTAATACAAATTATATACTTAAAGTAGGCAAATTTTATGGTATATAAATTATACTATAACAAAGTTTATAAAAATAGTTATTTTTTGCCCACAAAGATGAGCCTTTAAAACATGAGAAGCAACAAAAAAAGCCAGTCCCCCAAATCTGCGTGTTGCGTGGTTCCATTTGGAGTGATCTGGAGGGAAGCAGGGAGTGGCTTGCTAATGTGTGGGGTTTCTTTTGGGGGTGATGAAATGTTCTAAAATTGTTGTGATGGTGATGGTTGCACAACTCTGTAAATATACTAAAAGGTACACTTTGAATGGGTGAATTGTGTTATATCTGATTGTTTCAATACAGCTGTTACAGAAAGTAATTAAAACCATATGCTATAGCCCTGGCCAGTGTGGCTCAGCTGGTTGGATATTGTTCTGTAACCCAAAAGTTGTGGGCTTGATTCCAGGGCACATAGCTAGGTTGCGGGTTTGATCTCTGGTTCGGGTGTGTATGAGAGGCAACCAATCGATGTTTCTCTTTCACACTGATGTTTTTCTCTCCCTGCCTCTCTAAAAAACAGTGGGAAAAATCATATGCTATGTATGAGGGAGAATTAGAGGTGGGGAGGGCTGAGGTAGTGGTGGTGCTGAGGAAGGTCTCACTGAGAAAGTAACAGTTGAGCAAAAACTTGAAAGGGATGAGAAACTGAGCCATGTGGATACCTGGGGGAAGAACTTTCTAGGAAGAGGGGATAATCAATGGAAGATCCTGAAAAGAGCGTATCTGACATGTTTGAGGAGAAGTGGTGAGGCCTGTATGACTGAAATCGAACAAGCAAGGAAGAGAGCAGAAGGAAAAGAAGTTGGGAGATGGGATTGGGATCTTATAAGGCTCTTGTAAGGACTTAGATCTTACAGTGAGGGAGATGGGGAGTCAGTGCACAGTTTCGAGTTAGAGGAGTGACATCATTTGACATTGGTTTTTTATAGTGGCTGCTATACTGAATATAAAGTGACAAACTGAAACTGAGATATTAGAGAAAGTGAAGAGTCAGAGATGATGGTTTGGGGGAGATTTTTGTTGTTTTGTTTTGCCAGAGGAACCGAAAGTGGGAGGGTAGGTTGAGGTTCAGGCAGATTTGGGGCTGGGGAACTCCAGGAGTTCTGTTATTGACTTGTTAATGGAATGCATCAGACATCTAAGGACAGATTTAAGTAAATTGAATATCTAAATCTGGAGTCTGGGGAAGAGGTCCTCAAGTAAATATTGTATTTAAAGCTATGAGTCCTTCAGCCCACCAACACAATGTACTTAATATAATAAGATTTGATTTTCCCTCAAGATAGGCTCTTAAAAGTTGTTGACTTAACCTTCCCCTGCCTCCAAAGAGCATATGTTCATTTTCTTGTATTTCAGGATCTTCAAGATGAAGTTCAATGGGAGAATACTAATTTGCAGAAACTACAGGCCCAGAAACAGCAAGTCCAGGAGCTCCTTGATGGCCTGGACGAACAGAAAGCCCAGCTGGAGGAGCAGCTCAAGGAAGTCAGAAAGAAATGCGCTGAGGAGGCCCAGTTGGTAAAGACTGGCTGGTTACTGCTGCGTATCTATGCCTTAGCTGCTTTTCCTGGCTTGAAATGGAAATCTTCTCCATTTCTTGTTGTCGTTAGGTGGCAATCTAATCAACACTCTGGGCACATGAAGGAAATGAAACATGGTTCATCCAGAAATTACAGGCCCTCTTTAGGGAAAATAGGGTACTTAATGAACTATTTTCTGAATTTTATTTGGAAGTATGATACCTGTGCCTTTAGCACTCCTCTATTTGTTCTCTAATTGTTCTTTTCTATCAAAAATACCAAAATAGCAAACTAAACAAATAAACATATTACCTTGTGGAACATTTTAATGACATCTTTTTATATCCCCCTTTCTTCTCATTCACCTCCATGTTATAGATCTCTTCCCTGAAAGCTGAATTAACTAGTCAAGAATCTCAGATCTCCACTTACGAAGAAGAGCTGGCCAAAGCCAGAGAGGAGCTCAGTCGCCTACAGCAAGAAACAGCAGAACTAGAGGAGAGTGTGGAGTCAGGGAAGGCCCAGCTGGGACCTCTTCAGCAGCACCTGCAAGATTCACAGCAGGAAGTCAGTTCAGTAAGTCTTGTGGCAGCAAGAAATATGCTCAAATGGGCCCACACATATCCTTTCACTAAATAATAATTTCTCAACTTCTTCTCTCTCTGCCTAGTTTATTATCGATTTTTCAGTCATCTCATGCAAACAGGTTTCTCACCACCAGTCATAAATTACACTGTTGTTCATTTTTGTACATGTGGTAATAATCATTGGAGTCATGGTGAAGATGGTTCAGATTAAGTGCTGGCTCTGCCACTTACTGCCTGAATCACTTTAGCATCAGATTCACGTCCTTAAAACTGGAGAATTAATAATACCCCATCCGCTTAGGGCTGCTGTGAGGATTAAATGAAGCAAAACTTGTGAGACATTTTAGCATAGTGTTTGATCCATAAATGCTAAGTATTACTTATTTTTATAAATAATAACCCGGTATCTTCTTTCTTGTGAATCTAATTTTGAAATCAGTTTTGCTTATTGGCAACCTTTAATTTTTTAATTAGAAAATTGTTTCCATATAGATAAATGTGTAGTGTTGTGGTCTCTCCCTTCAGGGATGTCCAACCTTCTGGCGTCCCTGTGCCACACTGGAAAAAGAAGAATCATATTGGGCCACACATTAAATACATTGCGACACATAGTCATAAAATTATCTCAGTGTTTTAGGTAAATGTACGATTTTTTGTCGGGCCACATTCACAGCCATCCTGGGCTGCAGGTTGGATACTCCTGATAGACCCTTTGCTTTGTTATTTCTGGGCCTTCCTAAATGGAGAATATTTTATAGAATGATAGAAAGCAAGAGGGTTAGATAGGAGCATAGAGATCATATAGCTGTTAACTAAAAAATAAAAGGGGCTTTCAAAGTGAGAGGCAGAAAATGTGTTTACCTGAGATCAGTAGAATTCGAACTGAGATCAGTTCGAGACAGACCGATTTAGGCGGAAGCCCTTAGAGTGTTCTTGGTAGGAGACAAATGGGCACTTCTGAGAAGGGAAAGGAGAGCAATTACATCAACAGAAGGCAGGCATTTCTATTGGTGCAGATAATAGCACTGTGATGTTAATCCTAAACATTGTTTTAAATTTTCAGCCCAGTAGTCACAGTATCTGCTTTCTTGTTATCTTTGAAAACAGTTCTTTGGAACACAGTGTTGTCTTAGGCCCAGTCCAAAGGTTATTTTGCCCAGAGGTTTAAGACACAAGATGTGCAAAGCAGTACCTCTGGCCTGGCAGCTCCAGCTCCATTTAAAGAAGCTCCATTTGTGGGGTTTTTTTTTTTTTTAGACATAGTCCATTCCTTTTGTTTTAAATTTGAACAAACTGAAGCTATAACCTTTTTGAGATTCATCCATGTTGTAGCATGTATCAACATTCTTTTGGCATTGAAAGTATATAGATATTTTGTTTATACATTCCCAGTTAATGGACATTTGGAGTCTTTCTATTTGGGGCCATTATTAATACTGTAATGAACATTTGCATATAATTCTTTGTGTAGACATATGTCTTCATTTCTCTTGGGTATGGAATAATTATATTGGAAAGTTATGCTCACCCCTTTTTTCAACCTTAAATGGCTAAACTGGTTTCCACAGTGGTTGTATCATTTTACATTCCCACCAGCAGTATCTGAGGGTTCCAGTTTCTCCATTGTCTTACCAATACTTTTATTGTCTGATTTTTAAATTATAATTTTTTTAGTAGGTGTAATGTGTTACCTCGTGGTGTTTTCTTAATTTGAATTTATTAATGACTAGTGGTGTTGAGTATCTTTTCATGTGCTTATTAGCCATTATACATCTCCTTGAATGAAATGTCCATTTTAGTCTTTCGCCAGTTTTTAAAATTGGATTTTATTCTTATTAAATACATGTTTTTTTATTTTTATTTTATTTTATTTTTATTATTTTTTAAGATTTTATTTATTTTTAGACAGAGGGGGAGGGAAGGAGAAAGAGAGGGAGAGAAACATCAATGTGTGGTTGCGTCTCATGTGCCCCCTAGTGGGGACCTGACCAGCAACCCAGGCACATGCCCTGACTGGGAATCAAACCAGTTGGTGATCCTTTGGTTCACAGCCCGGTGCTCAATCCACTGAGCTACACGAGCCAGGGCCAAATTACATGTTTTTTAAAAATATATTCTAGACATAAGTCCTTTATCTCAGATACTTGGTTTGCAGATAATTTCTCTCAATCTCTGCCTTGTCTTTTTGTTTTCTTTGACTTTTTGAAAGGGGACTTCTTTCAAAGGAAGGAGCATAAATAAGAAAAGTAGAAAGGACTCAGTATTATGAGCTATTATTCAGAAAATAAAGCAGTGTTTGTGAGCAAGGAAAATAACCTCAGTGAAGTGTACTTCCAAGTGTGCCAGAATATGTTTGGTATCTGTGGAAGAAATTATATCATTGTATCTGATCTCCAGATCTTGAGAATAAACATGCCTATTTCTTATATTTTATTCAGTGGCTTCTGTGCCTTGCCCAAAGAGGGCAGTATATTCCCATGGGTCTGTAAAAATGAAGATCTGGTTGTAAACTAGCCTGAGACGTTCACTGCTCTCTAAAGCTTAAATTATAACTTTCCTGGAAAAAAGGAATAACTGAAGAAAGTTTTTCTGACTTGCTGAATTTTCATCTTTTCTTCTTACCTAGTATTTGCAGCATGAAAAAACCAAAGAACCTCTGACCTTAAATCTATGTATTATACTTATAAGATACATACTGTTTTTATTCAGGTATTTTGAAGGTGTTATAATTGTTAATTGTGCTTTTCTTACACAACTTATAAAGAGTTTGTGTTGCGTGACTTATTTTTTTATACCAATTAAGTTTATTTAGAGACTCAAGAAGAACATAGGCTGAGAGAGCCAGGCACAGGAGTGCTTAATTCTGTTCAAGGTTCTACCGATTGTCTCAGAAATAATCATGAGAAGCAAACTATCCTTTTTTTTTTTTTTAAGAGTTTTAAAATTTATTTCTAGAGAGAGGGTGAAGGGAGGGAGAGAAGGAGAGAAACATCAGTATGTGTTTGCCTCTCACATGCGCCCCCAACTAGGGACCTGGCCTGCAACCCAGGCATGTGCCCTGACTGGGAATCGAACCCGCAACCCTTTGGTTTGCAGGCTGACCCTCAATCCATGGAGCCACACTATCAGGGCAGGAATAAACTGTCATAAATAGAATTATTTAATAAACTAGTGTATCCACTTACTACTTCATCTATATGAGAGGTATTATTTTAGTGTTAATGTTACAAATTTTTAATGGCAAGGTTGTAATGGGTATTAAAATTTTTATCAATAGTCATGATGAAAAAAATTTTAATGAAATAGGAGAGAATAGAAAACATCAGACTGCACTACATGTAGTAAGGATAAGTATTACTTTGTGAAACTTGTTTCACCACTGCATGTACAATATACATGTATGCATAAAATCATATATGATTACATGTCTATTATATATGTGTTTATATTTATGTATACATATACACACAGAGACAACCAAATATATGCATATATATTTACTGAGTTAGGATGTAAAATCTATTTCTTTGTATGGAGTAAAGTAAAAAACAACAGTTTATAGGCCACTGCTCTGTAGCACTAGGACTATACAAGGCACATGTATGCTGTGTGTTACAAATGTGTAGTATCCAGTTTGATAGATATGTTTCCTGATGCCCACTGTTTAAATTTATCGGTACAATACTTGTGTTCATTAAGTGAACATGTATTTACAGTATGCATCATTGTGCTAGATGTTGGAGATGCAAAGTTGATACCAAAAGTTGTGATCTCTACCCTCAAAGAGCCCAAAGTCTTTTAACTTTTTAAGAATGCGTGATTAGTAGAAAGTGAATGAAGGGAAAAAAGTTGCTATAGGAGTGGGAAATGTGGTGTGCTGTGCTGTCCATCATTTACATAGTCCTTTACATTTTACAGAGTTCTCTCAGATATGTCTTTGCTTCATAAAATAGATGGTTATTACTCCCTTTTGGGTTAAAAAATAGACCTGGAGAGGTTACTGTAAGACCATTTAACTCGGAGTGACAGAGCTGGATTTACATTTGTCTTCCGATCCAAAATGGTATTCTTTCCCCAGGTCAGGACTCTGAGTGATCTGTGATAAATTACAGATTTAAAATTGAGCAACTTAAAAACCTTATGGGAGAAAATAAGGCTAAGTGAACAGAGCCTTGATTTATGGAATATCAGTTGTTCGTTTTTATGTTTGCTAGAAACAAGCATAGCATGGTAATAAATAAAGGGAATTCCAATGTCATTTAAAAATATATATATATTTTTAAGATTTTATTTATTTATATTTAGAGGGGAAGGGAAGGAGAGAGGGAGAGAAATATCAATGTATGGTTGCTTCCTGTGCATTCCCTGCTGGGAACTGGCCTGCAACCCAGGCATGTGCCCTGACTGGGAATCGAACCGCGATCTCTTGGTTCAGAGGCCCGTGCTTAATCCACTAAGCTACACCAGCCAGGGCTAAAATATATATATATTTTATGAAAAATTAGATTATTTCTTTAGACTAAAATATTTTTTGATTCTACCTTCTCAGTTTTTAAAAGATATTTGTAAATTTATTTTTCTTTTTAGATGTTAGTATAAATAAGCATTTTTTTCTTGCCACTGGACCCCAACATGTGTGTATGTGTTAAAATTTATTGACTTCTACCCTCTGTCCCAAGAATATAAAGTCACTTGGATATTGGGATCAAGATAACTTTTGAGTGCCTTTTATTCAGCACTCAATGGCTTAGATTTAAAGACTACTTCCTAGAACCCTAGCCCATTAGTAAGAAATCCCAGAGCTCATTTGATTTGTCTTCACTCCTGTCGTTCACAGTAGGAGTGTGGATGGCTCCAAAGCCTTGTGTACTCTCCCTCACTTGATCTCTTCTACAGTTTTCACCACAAAATGTTTCTTGCTCTGTCACTTTGCTCTCTTTTTCCCAATACCCTGAGCCATCTTTTTTTAATTATACCCTATGAAGGACTGCTAATATGTAGATATTTGAATCAGAATTCTTAGAGCTTTCAAAAGGTATATAAAAGCAAATCCACATGTGCTGGAATTTCAAGAGGAGAACTTACTGGGATGAATTAGTGGAATCTGTGAGTCATGCTTCATTCTCAGTGTATTCTCCTTGTGGAAGCAAATTTATCCTTGACCAAGTCTAGGGGTGTAGCCAATTTTCCATTGCATGTCTTTTGGTAATAAGTTCTGTTTTATACTTCTACTTTGTATTGACAGATGCAAATGAAACTGATGGAAATGAAAGAGCTAGAAAACCATAATAATCAACTAAATTGGTGCAGTAGCCCACACAGCATTCTTGTAAATGGCGCTGCAGATTATTGCAGCCTCAGCACCAGCAGCAGTGAAACAGCCAACCTGAATGAGCATGCGGACGGCCAGAGCACGCTGGAGTCTGAGCCTATACACCAGGAGTCTCCAGTGAGTGTAATAGTTCCATAACCTTCATAGTCAACTTCAGGAAAAAAATCGATGTGGATCAAAGTTTTGTTGACATCATGCCTGATATAAATATGTGACCTTGCCTTACCTGAGGAAAAATGGGATTTTTTTCTTTTGAGAGTAGGCACTGATCTATCTAATAGTTCTAAGAGTTTTAACACTTTAAAAATATTATTTTAACTGGTCTATTTGTTATCTATCATGTTGTCAAAAACCATAGTTCTATAGATAATAACACTTTTAAAGTTTTTCAATACCCTCACCCAAAGCTGAAAGTAATTCTTTATTTGCTATTGTTGAGGGCACTTATTTACCAGTTATTCAGAGAACACTAACTAAGTGCAAGAGTGCTGCCGTGTTCTGTGTGAGAGCTACAGAGGCAGAAGACAAGCGAACTCTGACTTCAGCAGCACACAGTCAGGTAGTGTGACACTGTACGAAAGGGCTTCGACAGAGGAAACATGGGATATCCAGCTTGGAGGGGCTCAGAGAAGATGTTGTAGGGAAAACTGTACGAGTGACCTTCAAAGTGAGAAGGGGGTTATTAAGCAAAGTCGAAGGTGGTACCTTCCTGGCAGAGAAAACAGCATTAGCATCTGTATGAGATAGGAGAAAACACGCTGCCCAGGGTTGTGTGGTTTTCGGAGGTTATCTTGTGATGGTGGGGAGAGTGTTAGTAGGAGATGCAGCTCTCTCCTGTGGCACCTGCATTGCCTCTGGTACTTGATCAAACTGTAGATGATTGAGCCCGACTCCAAACTTGCTGAGCTAGAGTTTCTATGATGGAGCCAGGTACAGTATTTTAAAACAAATGCCCTGGGTGATTGTGATGTGTGCCTGTATTAAAATGACCACTTTTAGGTCAAAAAGGGCCAGGGAGTAAGAAATTTGGGTTTATATTGAAGCATTGGGGAATTTATCAAACTACAGTGAGGAGCCGTTTAGGAATTTAAGCAAGAAGGGACAGGATTAAATTTACCTTTGAGAAAGTGTGGGAAGTGGATTGGAGGGTGGGAGTGACCATATTAGGAAGACTGTTGGAATGGTCTTTGTGAGGGTTGTTTTAGCCTAAACTTAAGCAGTAACAGGTGGGTTGATGAGAATACAAATTTGAGAGGACAGACTTGATTTTATTTAGACAGCACAGTGTTGGACACATTATAGAATATTCTATTAAGCACAAAAGGTGAAAATTGCTAGGTTATTCTTCAAAGACAAAGGGTGGTATTAAATGGAGATTGCCCCTGCCACTTTTTTTTTAATTTATTGATATGAGAGGGAGAGAGAAACATTGATTTGTTGTTCCACTTATTTATGCATTCACTGGTTGCTTCTTGTATGTGCCCTGACCAGGAATTGAACCTGCAATCTTGGCATATTGGGATGATGCTCTAACCAACTGAGCTACCTGGCCAGGATGCCCCTGCCACTTCTTAAGCCTTATTATACACTGGTATAAATCCAGAAAGCAATGGAAAGCCACTGAAGGACTTTTAACCAGAAGGGTTAAGATTAGATTCACATTTTTGATCTATTACTTTGACTGTTATGAGGGGGATAGAATGGAAGGGCACAAAAGCAGTAAAAGGTTACTACAGTAATTTGGCCCAGAAATGATATAAATGGATGATAGTGAAAGTGAGCATGGAAAGGAAGGGAAGAATTTGAGAAAGAGGCAGGAGGTAGATGCAGTAAGACAGGGAGTATAGCTAAGGAATGACTAAAGGGAAGTGGTGAAGACCTGAGTGACTTTGATGATCAGTGATACCATTTTCCAAAGACATATAGGAGAAGTCACTCAGCATGTATGTTCTGCTTGTCTTTTCTAGTAATTTGTGGTTATTCTTTGTCAGTTTCTTCAGCCGAGTAGAAAATACATTGTTAGTCCATGTGGCATTAATATTTTGTAGACAAGAAGTAGTCCTGAAACACTGCCTTCTGGTGTGACTGATGAAAGCGAAGTGGTGACTGCAGCTGTTAATGAAAAAGTCTGTCCTGAATTCAACAGAGACAGTCATTCAAAAGAGGTAAAAGTGATTTTACATATAGATGTTCTTATTGCTGGTTTCCCAAGAAGGGTTATACACTACTTTAGACTAAGGGAAAAGAAGAATGTATTAAATGAACTTTATGCCATAGAAATATTTGTTATATTACCATTGGTTGATTTTCCAAAGCATGTTATTTTATTTTAAAATCTTACCTTTTAAAGTTTGGTTTGTAAAAATTTTTTTTCTTATTGAAAATTATTTTCAGGAAGATCCATTTACTGTAGAATCAAGTTCACTGACAGATCCAGTTGCAGAGACAAACTTGGATTTTTTCCAGTCTGATCCTTTTGTTGGTAGTAAGTACTCTTATTTTCTAATAAAATTAATAGATTTACCAAAAAAGGCTTTTAAATATATAAACTGTATAAGAATTAAGGCTTCAATTTTCAGAGCGTACTTGATGTAACAAAAGTAGAGTGGAGAGTAAGGTTTTATGTGCTCGGATTTTGGTATTTGTCCTCTTTAGGCAGCTAAATCCTAGGACTAAGCCTTTGATTATGTCTCAGGAACCCATGAATAAGAGTATGTTTCTTCTTCAGAATAGGGATCAAAAGGAGAGGAGATTGAGCACTTTTAAGTCAGCCAGCAATTATTTACTGAAAGTGCCAGCACCACGCTTTTAAAACAGTGGAAGCTGTAGTGGGTCGTAGCCTGACCCCTGCCCTTAAGATACCTGCATTCTTAGTGAAGAAACATAAGTTTAATAAATTAAAATACCTGATTGCTAGGGGGTGGGAGGTATAAGGAGGCTAAAACGTAATGCAAAAAAATACAATAAAATACAACCAGAGACATTGAAATAAAGAACAAACTGACAGTAACCAGAGGGGAGAGGGATAATGGGGAAATAGGGGAGGGGCCATCAAGGAACATGTATAAAGGACACATGGACAAAGCCAAAGGGGGTGGGTTCGAGGGTGGGAGGTGGGAATGGATGGGGCGGGGGATGTGGTGCGGTGAAAATGGAGACAACTGTACTTGAACAACAATAAAAAATATAAACTTAAAAAAATTTTAACAAAAAATAAAATATCTGATGTCACTGTAAATTATGTTAAATACTACATGTGCTGAAACTCTTTTTGCATTTTATTTATTTCTGAATCACCTCGATAGGTCAGTTTATATCAATTTTGAGGATGGGAAATTGAGGCACGTATAATGACTTGCTTAGAGTCATGGCAGTAATGAGCCTGGATATTAGAACACTTTTTTAAAAAAAAATCTTGAGATATGTAAAAGTGTTAAAAAATACATAAATTGAACCTTTAAAATATACAATTAAATCAATTAAATGGTTTTAGTATATTTACAGAATTGTATGATCATCACCAAAATCTAATTTTGGAACATTTTTTATCACCCCATAAAGCAGTTCTATACCATTAGAAGTCACTTTCTATCCCCTTAAACTCCAGCTCTAGGTAACGACTAACCTACTTTCTGTCTCTGTAGAATTGCATATTTATGTAATTATATTCATAACACTTCTTTCATTTAGCACATTTTTAAGGTTCGCTCATCTTGTATTGTGCAGTATCTCATTGTGGTTTGATTTGTAGTTTCCTAACAACTAGTGTTTTCGAGCATCTTTCTGTGAGCTTATTGGCTATTTGTATGTCTTGTTACTGTTGACTTGTAAGAGTTCTTTACAGTTCTTTACTTGTTTTGAATACAAGTCCTGAATCATAGATTGTATATGATTTGCAAATATTTTCTTGAATTCTTTGTTGTCTTAATTTTGATGAAGTCTAATTTATTCATTTTTTTTGTCACTTATGCTTTTGATGTCATATCTAAGATCCAAAGTCTTAAAGATTGCTCTTATGTTTTCTTATAAGAATTTTATAGTTTTAGTTGTTACATTTAGGTCTTCGATCAATTTTCAATTAATTTTAGTGTATGGTGTGCGTAGGGGTCCAACCTCATTCTTTTGCATGTGGATGTCCAGTTGTCCCAGCATCATTTGTTGAAAAAACTATCCTTTCCCCATTTAATGTCTTGGTGCTCTTGTCAAGAATCAAATGATCATAAATGTAAGGGTTTATTTCTGGGCTTAATTCTACAAGAAATTTTTTTTTTTTACCTCAGTGTCTATTTTTGAAGTAGTGATGGTAATACCCCTTCCATACTGTTGTGAAGGGTAGAGATTTTGTTAGTAAAATTCTTGCTCTCATGCCTGCCTTATGAAGTAAGTATAGCTGGCTATAATTCAGATTTGCCTCGTTTATGAGGTGTGTTGCTGCTCTGTCTTTACTCTTTATTATTTTAAAATTTCCTAAAGGTGAATGACATTTACTGTTAGCTACTTTGAGCAGAGTTAGTGAAACAAGTTTTGCTTTAAGAACCTTTGCTTTTGTTTTAAAGTTACCTTTAAGTAATGGCGCCACAGTAGTAAATATTATTATTTTGATTTCTGCTTATTTATTTTATCACAGGTGATCCTTTCAAGGATGATCCTTTTGGGAAAATTGGTCAGTATATTACTGAGGTCCATCTTAGCTTTAATTTGATTCTATTTAATTATAAATTAATGTTGTATTTAGGAATGAGAGATCACAGTTGGGTAGTTACAGTAAATGGACTTGTTATAGGAAATAGACTTTTTTTATTTAGTTTTGAAACAGATCTGAGGTCCTTCTAAGATGTTGTATGTGCCCGGCATTATCAGAGAGAAAAGTGGTAGATTTTTGTGAATTTACTTAACTGTTAGGCTTACTTTTTCAAAAATTACATTAGTGTTTATACCTAGATGCTTTTAGTAATAGTTACATTGATTTGTCCTTACTAGTCAAGGATTAGTTGAGTATACGAAGTTACACTACTACAGGGTTTAGAACGTTTGTTTTTCTAAGATTGCAGTCTATTGCAGTGAATGGAGGAAAAGGAAACATTGAAAGAATTACTAAAAGTCGGGCTTTCTAAGATTTTTGCAGTGGAATAAAGCAAATCTTTTGTACCATTTAGTTATGCTTTGCAAAGCTGTTCAAACTATTGGCTCTTACCTTTGAGCTCAGAGGAAGAAGTACATTTAAAAGTTTTTGTTGTTGTTTCTTTAGTTAACAATAGCGTAGAATAAGGGTCTTAAAATGAGATCCTTTGCAGTTATATGCTAATTTTAAAAAATAAGTGTTTTAGATGAAAGCCTCTTTTATATTAAAACCATAACAAAATTTGTGGTACCCCCTCCCCAGTTAGAACCTGCTTAGAGGTATTATGAAACCTAGCATGCAGGAAACGTTTGTTAAGTGTCGGAACTTGGTGTCCTTTGTGTGAATGGTGAACTAGTAGGAAAGAATGTTAATTAAAGCTGTTTAACTAGATGGAACTGTTGACACTTTTTAAAAGATCAGTAGAAATAATAGAAAGTACCTAACTTAGATTCTTCAGGAACTCAGAATGTCTTTTTATCACTGCAATCGCCATGCCTTCAGGTGACAGGAACTCGTGTAACAGATTTTAATCTCTCTTGTTTGTGCTGTATTTTCTTAGATCCATTTGGAGGTGATCCTTTCAAAGGCTCAGATCCATTTGCATCTGACTGTTTCTTCAAGCAGTCTTCTGTGGATCCTTTTGCCACCTCCAGCACCGACCCTTTCAGTGCAGCCAGCAATAGCAGTAACACATCGGTAAGTGAGGAGATAAAACTGTTAAATGGGTAACAAGTGTTCTAAGTGAGTTTCTGGAAATAAACAGTGACAAAAGAATCCTGTTTTAGGTTACTTCTGATGGGCCATATAAAATTTTTAGTCTCTTTTAACCCATTTAGTTTTTGGTTCAGGGCAGTATTTCACTGCTTGATCACCTACAGGAATTAACTAGAATAACTTTATGCCATCCAGAAATCAAGTCTACTTTTCAAAAGACCAAATATTGTCCCATTGGGGACATTAAAATAAATTATTAGAAATACGTATACCAATTTTGAGTAAAGGTTTTCAGAAATATTCGATATGCATTATTGAAATAATGAAAATCAATTTAAAGGGAAAAACATTGATGTTTTAGAAAAATAAAATCATTTATGTTATTATATAGACACATCTGGAATGTTAATCTTGTAAAGAAGTTCAGATTCCCACCGAATGTTAAGACTCTTGAGAACATGCATAGTACAACAATCACCATTTAATAACCACACACTGTATGATCAGCTACTTCTCATGTGCTTTACCTTCATTGTTCCGAATCTTCACATCAACCTTGCAAAGCAGGCGTTGGTGTTCCTATTTTAACAGTGGGAACACTGGGACCCAGAAAATGAACATAACCAAGCTTTATCATCTGGGGATTTTAAAAACAAAATCTTTATATCATGGATATTTAAACATATTCCAAAGAGTAATACAAGGAAATATTCTAACACACTTTCATGTGTCTGACATCCAGTTTTAATAATTATGAATTTTAGATTCTTTTAAAATTTTTGTTTGGAGGCTTATTTTTTGAGGCAGGAGTTTCATGTTTATAAGTAAACCAGACACAGAAAGGATCAGTTGATGAAGGCATTTGAAACAAAAATTTTGTTTTTAATACTCTTAGATTAAGAATACTTCCTTTGCCCTGGCTGGTGTGGCTCCATGGATTGAGTGCTGGCCTGTGAACCAATAGGGTGCTGGTTCGATTCCCGGTCAGGGCACATGCCTGTGTTGTGGGCCTGGTCCCCAGTTGGGGGCATGCGAAAAACAACCACTTGATGTTTCTCTCCCTGTCTTTCTCCTTACCCCACCCTCTCTCTAAAAATAAATTAATTGAGTTTTAAGAAAAGAATACTTCCTTAAGGAAAAAAAAGTCAACCTTATAGATACAGACTATAGTATGGTGATAACCAAAGGGAAGGTGGGGGAGGCAGGGGTAAAGGGGAGACTTTACTTTGGGTGGTGAACACATAGTACAGTATTCAGGTGGTGTATTATAGAATTGTACACTTGAAAGCTTTATAATTTTATTAACCAATGTCTCCCCAATAAATTCAATAAAAATTTTTTAAATGAATACTTTTTTAAAAAGATAATAGATTTTGGTATTCTTGAATATCTTCCTTACTGTCTGTGGTAAGGAGCTACTTGGCCAGGAACTGGTATTTTCCATTGATGTAAAACTGAGCAAATGCTTCCGTAACTGAATATTTGTGGTTTCCACGGGCTACTGGATACTGTGTTTTCCTACAGTGCATAGTTCGCAGTGTAGACCCATGTGCCAAATTCTTCTTAAATTGGCTGCAACCTGAATTCTTTTCGCTCACCTTATTCTACCCTCTCATTCTTCAGTTGTATCATTTAAAGAGCAAGAAAGCCAAAGCAGCTCTTTCTAATTTAAAAAGAAAAAAAGTCTCCTGTTCCTCTACACTGGTGAAATTTTTATGCCATTTGTTCTACTTACTTTTTCTTTTTTCTCCCCAGTTTTCGAAAGCAACTTGCCCTTGCTGACAACTCTTAATTTCTCCATTAAAAGCAAAACAAAACAACAAATTGGCAATATAAGAGTAGCTGTTTATCTAATCTTTTGTATGTGCCAGACGTGGTGCTAAGTAAGCTCTTTTCATGGCACTTCATTTAATCTTCACAATAATCCTAAGAACCTAGTGTTATTTATTATCTTCATGTTTAAGATAAAGTAAATGAGCCCTGGCTGGTGTGGCTCAGTGGATTGAGTGCTGGCCTACAAACAGAAGTGTGTCTGGTTCAATTCCCAGTCAGAGCACATGCCTGGGTTGTGGGCCAGGTCCCCAGTAGGGGGCACATGAGAGGCAACCACACATTGATGTTTCTCTCCTTTCCTTTCTTCCTCCCTTCTCTAAAAATAAATAAATAAAATCTTTAAAAATAAAAAAGATAAAGTAAATGAGGCTTAGAGAGAGGTTGAGTGGTAATAACTTAGTAAATGATAGAACGAATTCAAACCTTGATCAAAAATCTTTAAGGTCTTCTCCATTATAGTCTAAAATTGAACTTCATTTCTTTGTAGCTCCAAAACTCTTGATTTTGTAATCTTACTTAAAAACAAACAAACAAACAAAAAACAGGCCTCTGATTATGCCTCCAGTCCTGAGTCTCTCCCCAAAAGTCTTTCCTATTCCCTCAAGGATGGTCTGTTTTCAAAGGGACATAATTTTAAAACCAAACCAGAACAAACAACTGCCATTTCCTACCGCCCTAGCTGGTGTGCGGTAGCATCGTGTAGGTGCTGAGTCCTACTGCCAAAGTGGGAAGTGAACAGCTGATACAGGAGAGACAGTTTCAGTAAGTTAGGTGACCTTCTTTGAGGATTTTGGAGCATGAATTTTAGTTATGAAAATTTTTTGTACTAAATTGCCTAATGATCAAACTGAGCATAACATGAAGAGTTTTGTGGCCACTTACTCCTGGGCTACACATCCATTTTCTTCCCTCGCTGTCTCAGTGGCATTTTCAAGTGGCCGCACAGTGTATGACAAAGGACTAGAACGTCAACCTGACGTGCATGCAGCATGTTTTTTCTATTTCTTTCTGTAATTGTACACAAAACTTGTAAGCTATTGTTAAAAACCTGACCTGCTTGTTTTTCCTTCCCTCAAAGTCAAGAGAAGAAGCAATTAATAGTTGGTGACTTAAGTTATCATGTGAGTAACTGTCTCTCACACCGATGTTAGGAACCTTGGAAAGTCATTTACTACACAGACCAGGTTTTTTTCTTCAATTGCTGTTTATTCATTCAGCAGATATAATCAGAGTATAAGCTAGTGTGCTAGTTTTTAAATAATATCATTGGCATCAGTTAAAATAAGAACTATCATTTTCAGTTCCAAAACTTCATTAGTATTAATTCTTTCTGCTCAGAGTTTTAATGGATCCTCTTTTTTAAAGAGAGAATATAATTCTCAGCGTTACTTTTCTCTTTTCAAATTCATTTGTTTTACTTGGGAATTTATAAATTGAGTTCTGCATTGTTCTTTGACATTCAATTATAATATCCAATTTCTTTTTTAAAAGAGATTTTACTTATTTATTTTAGAGGGGAAGGGAGGAAGAGAGGGAGAGAAGCATCAGTGTTTGGTTGCCTCTGGAGCACCCCCTACCGGGGGCCTGGCCTGCAACCCAGGCATGTGCCCTGACTGGGAATTGAACTGGCGGTCCTTTGGTTCGCAGGCTGGTGCTCAATCCACTGAGCCACACCAGCAAGGGCTCCAGTTTCTTGATGATTGGAAATAGATGAGTCAGAGTAGGAGATAAGTATTGCAAAACTTTCCATGCCCCTCTCACTTGTTTGCCAAGGCTTTTGGATGGCCTCTTACAGATATGCCAGAAAGAAAAAGTTCAGTTGACTCCCTAAAGGGACAATCTGTTCAACTGTGATTGAAAACTAAAGGAGACAACTGGCTTCTGGTAAAGTTCTCACTCTTTGCAGCTACTCACCCTTAAAACTTGATCCAGAGTTTTAAATACATGGCTTATTTGAAAGTGGCAGGATCTTTTTAGCAGGAATCAGTCTGTCTGTCTGTCTGTCTGTCGGTCTCTCTGCCCACCCCCCTCCTTTCCTCCACCCAGTGCACAAGTGCATGTTTTCTTTAAGGAGAAGAATGCTAAATTGTTTTTAGATAACAAATAGAAAATAGAAATGTAGCATTTTCTGATGTTAAGTACTACGATATGTAGGAGTTAAAATAGTATGTATCCTAAATGCAACATGTCATCCTGGACTAGGAAAAGCACATTAATGGAAAAACTGGTGAAATCCAAATTAAGTCTATAGTTTTGTACCAGTATTAATTCTGCAGTTTTAATAGCTGTACCATGATTATATAAGATACTAATGTTAGAGAAAGCTGGGTGGAGGGTATATGGGAAATCTCTGTATTATCTTTATAGCTGTTCTAGAAATCTAAAATTAGTTTCAAAATAAAAAGTTAAAATAGTGTACATCTATGTAAGTAGCAAAATTATGAAGAAAAAAGAAATGAATACTATGAAAGTCAAAATGATAATTACCTCTGCATAGGAGGGATGGGGTGGTGATCAGAGAGAAGCACATGAGGACTTCTGAGGTGTTGGCAATTTCGTGGGAGGTGATTATGTGTGTGTTCACTTGATACCTATTTGTTAAACTGTACATAATCTTTCATGAAGTTTTATGTATGATTTTGATTTAATAAGATTGCAAATTAGTAGGGGAAACATTGTTTCTAATGACTTGTATTCCTTAATGAATCAGAGTCTGTAAAGAATATTTTCTTTGTTACGGCAGTGAGGTTTCAGCTATGAAATGTTGCCTCACTCAGTCATGGTTTTGTGTAATTTGTTTAGGTAGAAACACTGAAATACAATGATCCTTTTGCTCCTGGTGGAACAGTTGTTGTTGCGGCTAGTGACTCAGGTAAACCAACTTCTTTGAACAGTAATCATTACCCTTTTCTTTTAAGTTTGTTTTCTTCAGCCTCTAAATGTATTTGTCCTATTTACATATATGTGGCTTTAAAATTATTGCATAGTTACATCTCGTTGTAATTTACTACTACTAATAACAATGATGACAAATGTATAAGTATCACTTTCTACTTTTCTTATTTATTATTTCATTTATTGTTCATGTTGAAGATCTTACTAGAATATGTACTGTAGCCAATATCAGTAAAAACCAGTAATTTTTTTTTTCATATAAAACGAGTGTCACTTTGCAGTTTCAAAGTCAGCATTGACTCTTACAGATCTTGGCCTAAATTTAAAAATTAGTGGTTTCCAGTAAGTTACGGTAATAGCTTTCCAAATAGTGGATGGGTCCTGTAATAATATAGAGAAAAGCTAAATGTTATTTTAGCATCCAGTTCTTATTCTTTTTTATCATATCTAATTTTCCATTTATCCTTTTAATAACCTGTAAGTAATATTCCTATTTAAAGATCAGGAAACTGAGGACCAGAAGATCAAGTAACTTAATCAAGGTTCTACAGCTTACTGGAGTTGAGCCAAGTGAAGCCTAGATTTAAATCTAGGTCTGACAGAATCTAAAAGCTTTCTTAACTAACTCTGCTTCTTTCTCACTACTCATTTAAAAATAAGACAGACCAGCTATTATGTAGGAGAGTTGGGAATTAGAGGGAAGTACACTGAAACAAGTAAATATTTCAATATCATGCTGAAAATAGAATGCCTTATTTTTCAGATGGAAATAGGGTAAGTTATTCAGTAGACAAATTTCTTGATTGTGACAAATTGAGTATTGTGAGCATAGAGAAAGAAAGTAGAATTTCCTTCACAATTGGGATTTCTTGTACTTTACAAATTGTAACAAGATGGGATTTATTAACACTGTGCTGTTTATTTATAGGTTGAAATTTGACTTACAGCCTGAGTATCAAGAAGAGGAATGTAAAAAGCAGATGTGTAGAAAACAAGATTTAATGTAGTACAGAGTATTGATTTAACCCAAAATTTAGAATGACAGCAAATACGATTTCTAAAAGGCTTATTGTAGTAACAGTGGTTAAATTACGTATTTTTGTAAATACGTGTACTCTTTTAGACTGTCCTTATTGAACTGGTGAATTAATATAGTGCCAGGGATATTATATAATTAGAAAGGATAACATAAGAAAATAAAGTGAAAGGTTAGTACATTAATAATTAACTCTCAGTTGCCCCCATTAAGGAATGGGAGGTGCCATGAGAGTTCATTAAAACTGCAAAAATTTAAAGGAAAGAGCTTACCTCCAGTTAGGCTAAATCATGAATGATTTTTAAAGCAGAAGGTGGCTTTTATGGTATGCCTTGAAAGAATGGGCTAGGATTTTGAATAAGTAGTTACGGAAAGAGACTGTAAAGCAAAGAGAGTACCCTGAGCAAGGAGCGAAGGCAGGATACACAGGGCATGTTCAAGGAGAAAACAGACATTTTGATAAAGCTTATGTAGAGAGGAATAGTCAGGTTAAGTCTCTAAGTGGTAGATTGCAGTCTTGCTGTAGAAGGTTTCTATTGCCTTTGTTCGTCGTCTTCAATTCCAGTTTCTGGCTCATTTCCGGTAAAGTGGTAGAATAAATACCACTGGGAGGGAGCTAAGATTTATTCTCGTTAATCATAATGACACCATTTATTGAGCACTTGCATAAGTCTAGCATTCCATGTGCTGTTTTTTCATAAGTGGTCTCATTTAATTTTCATACATGGAGCTGTTTCGCAGGGTTAAAGAAGGTTAAAGAAGGACCCCACTGGGTCCATCTGAGGTCTCTGGTTTCCCACTGACCTGTTTGGTCATTCCTTATGTCTCCGTTGCTGATTCTCTCTATCAATATGCTGATTTATAGCTCTAGCCACATCTTTTTCCCTGAACTCTGGACTCATATACCCAACTACCTGTTGACATCTTCACTTAAATGATCTGCTAGATATATCGAACACAACATGTCTAATAACACCAAACTCCTGATCTTCCTTCCCAGACCTGCTTCTCTTAAAGCTTTCTCCATCTTAATTCATGGTTATTTCATCTTTAATATTGCTAAGGCCTGAAATATCAAAGTCATCCGTGGTTCTTTTTTATCACTCTATCCCTAGCTGTAAGGAAATGTGTCTCTGTCTTCAAGTTATATCCAGTAAAAGCCTTACAGTGGCCTGTAACTTTTTAATAATCTCTCTAATGAGCACGCCCTTTACTTTCTCTGCTCCAGCCACAGTGTCCTCTGTGCTGTTGCTCAAACAACGGGCTGGTGTTCCTTAGGTTCTTTGCCCTTACCTGTTCCCCTCTTCCTGGGCTGATCTTCCTTCATCTCTCCACACGATGTGCTCCATTACTTCTAACAAATCTTCACCAAACTGTCACTCCAGTGAGGCTTACTCACCCTATTTAACATTTACAACTACCACCACCCATCCCAGCAATCCTACCTTACAATTACTCTGTACTCTTTCTTCGTTTATTACAGCTAATTACTTTACAGCATACGGTACAAATTACTTGGTTTTTCTTTTATCTGTCTTCTTCTCCCGCTAGATTTTAAGTTCATTAGGAATCTGGATCTTTGTATTCACTGATGTAATCCAAGAACATTAAACCATGCGTGGGCACATAATATTACTTAATGAATGGATGAATAAATTACTCTCCTCACAGAGCATATGATAGTAGCCCAGTGGGTGAAAATCTTGAGGGTGGGGTGTATTGTTTATGTTGTTCTGATAAGTGGGTTTTAAAAAATATTGTGGTAAAATATATATAACATAACATTTACCATTTTAAACATTTTTAAGTATACGGTTCAGTGGTGTTACGTACATTCACGTTGTTGCACAGCCATCACACCCACCCATCTCAAGAACTTGTTTTATCTTCATAACCTGAAACTCTACACTCATTAAAGAAAAGTTCCCCGTTATTCCTCTTGCCAGGCTCTGGCAACTACCATTTATTTAATTTCTGTATTTACTTACTTCACATTTATTTATGAATTTGACTACTCTAGGTACCTCATATAAGTGGAATCATACAGTATTTATCTTTTTTTTATTTTACTAAGTATGATGTCTTCAAGGTTCATCTGTGTTGTAGCATGTGTCAGTATTTCTTTTCTTTTTAAGACCAAATGATATTTTATTGTATGTCCATACCACATTTTGTTTACCCATTTGTACTTCCATAGACACTTGGGTTGCTTCCACATTTTGGCTGTTATGAATAATGCTGCCCTTCATATCAGTATACAAATATCTATTTAAGTTTCAATTCTTTTGGGTATATACCCAAAAGTGAAATTGCTGGATCATATGGTAATTCTATTTTTTCATTTTTTGAGAGACTATTATACTGTTATTCATAGTAGCTATACCATTTTAATTTTTTAAAAAATTAATTTTAGAGAAAAGGGAAGGGAGGGAGAAAGAGAGGAAGACAGACATCGATGTGAGAGAGAAACATCAATCAGTTGTTTCTCATAAGCACCCTGACTGGGAATGAACCCATGACCTTTCGCTTCACGGGATGACACCTATGCATCTGAAGCCACACCGGTCAGGGCAGCAGCTGTACCATTTTACATTCCAAGGGTTCCAATTTTTCTACATCCTCACCAATACTTACTACTTTCTGGTTTTGGGGTAATAGCCATCCTGAAGGGTATCAAGTATCATCTCATTGATTTGATTTACATTTGCCTAATGATTAGTGATGTTGAGAGCATCTTTTCATGTGCTTGCTTATTGGCCATTTAGATATCTTCTTTGAAGAAATGTCTGTTCAAGTACTTTGTCCATTTTTCATATTGGTTGTTTGCTTTTTTGTCGCTGAGTTGTAGGAATTCTTTATATACTCTGGGTTTAACTCCTTGAGACATATGATTTGCAGATATTTTCTCCATTCCACTGGTTGCCTTTTCATTGTGTTGATACTGTCCATTGGTGCACAAAACTTTTAAATTTTGATGTAGTTCACAGTGTCTACTCTGTTGCCTGTGCTTTTAATGTCACATGCAAGAAAGTATAGATGTGTATATCATGTAGCTTTCCCCTGTGTGTTCTTCCAAGAGTATTATAGTTTTAAGTCTTACATTCAAGCCCTTGATCCATTTTTTGATAGTTTATTTTTTATTGTACTTTTTTTATTACTCTTTATTCCCCTTATACCCTGTTCCACCTCTACCCCCCACCATGATCCATTTTGAGTTAAATTTTGTATGTGTATTAAGGTAAGGTTCCAACTTCATTCCTTTTTCATGTGACTATCCCGTTTTCCCAACACCATATACTGAAAGGACTTGCTCTTTCTGCACTGAGTGGTTTGGCATCCTTGCAGAACATAATTTAACCATATATGCAAGGATTTGTTTCTGGGCTTTCTAGCTTGTGTCGGTGGTCTAAATGTCTAATGCCAGTACCACACTGTTTTGATTACTGTAATTTTGTAATATGTTTTGAAAAAAGGAAGTTTGAGGCCTTTATTATTTTTCAAAATTGTTTTGGTTATTCAGGGTTCCTGGAGATTCCATATGAATTTTAGAATGAGTTTTCTATTTCTGCAAAAAATGTTATTGGAATTTTCATAGAGAATGTATTCACTCTGTAGATTGCTTTGGATAGTATTAAAAATCTTATCAATACTAAGTCTTCTAATCCATGGACATGGGCTGTCTTTCCATTTATTTGTTCTTTACTTACAGAACGTTTTATAATTGTCAGTGCTTAAGTCTGCTTTGGTTAAGTTAATTCCTAAGTATTTTATTCTTTTTGATGCTATTTCAAATGAAATTATTTTCTTTCTTTTTTCTTTTTAATTCCCACCCAAGGATATGCTTCTTGATTTTAGAGCTGGGGGAGAGAGAAAGAAACATTGATGTGTGAGAAAAACATCAAATCAGTTGCCTTTCCATGGGAATTGAACCCACAACCTTATGGCATATTGTTCAATGCTATAGTGAACTGAGCCACCTGGCCAGGGCTGAAATTATTTTCTTAATTTCCTTTTCAGATTGTTTATTATTAGTATATAGAAATCTTACTGGTTTTTGTGTATTGATTTTTATGTCTTACTACTTGCTGAATTCATTTGTTCTAAATAGTTTTTTTTGTGGAATCTTTAGTTTTCTACATCTAAGATCATGTCTTCTGCAAACACATATAATTTTACTTGATCTTTTATAATTGGGTGCTCTTTTTCACCTTGCCTAATTATTCTAGTTAGGACTTCTATATTGACATACAAGTCTAGGAAGCACAGAGTCACAAACAAGATGAACTCAAAGAGGCCCACATCAAAACACATAATTAGAATACAGAAGGTTAAGGACAAAGATGAATCTGAAAAGCATCAGGAGAAAAACAGTTAATTACCTACACGGGAGCTGCCATAAGACCATCAGCTGATTTCTCAAAAGAAACTTTGCAGGCCAGAAAGGATTGGCAAGAAATATTCAAAGTGATGAAAAGCAAGGACCTACAACTAAGATTACTTTATCCAGCAAAGCTTCATTTAGAATCAAAGGACAGATAAAGAGCTTCCCAGAAAAGAAAAAGTTAAAGTTCATCACTACCAAACAGTATTACATAAATTATGAAAAGGTCTTCTTTAAGAAGAAGGAAAAAAAGATAGAAAATATGAACAATAAAATGGCAATAAATACATATCTTTCAACAATTGAATCTGAAAAACAAAATAAAGAAGCAGAACAGAAACAGACTCACAGACACAGAGAACATATTGAGGGTTGCTAGATGGGAGACAGGTTGGGGGAATGGGTGAAAAAGGTGAAAAGATTAAGTACAGATTGGTTGTTACAGAATAGCCAATGGGGTTGTGAAGTACATCATAGGATATATGTAGTTAATAGTATTCTAATAACTGTCTATGGTGTCAGATAGGTATGAGATTTATTGGGATGTTCACTTAGTAAGTTATACAATATCTAACCACTGGGGTGTACATCTGAAACTAATATAATATTGTATGTCAGCTGTAATTGAAAAATAAAAAATGATTTAAATAAATTTTAAAAAAGAAAAGAACTATAAGCTTTCAAAGTAAAAACATAAGCATAAATTTTTGTTCTTAAAAATTAAATGCTGGCCCTGGCTAGTATGGCCCAGTGGATTCAGCACCAGCATGCAAACCAAAGGGTCACTGGTTCGATTCCCAATCAGGGCACATGCCTGGTTGTGGGCCAGGTCCCCAGTGTGGAGCACATGAGAGGCAACCACACATTGATGTTTCTCTCCCTCTTTTCTCCTTCTCTTCCCCTCTCTCTAAAAATAAAAAAAAAAAATTTAAATTAAATGATAAATTACTGCACTCTACCTCTAACGTATAGTAGGCATGACACATAGAAGGACATTAAAAATTTTAATATTTTGCCTCACATTAGGGTCTTTTTAGCATTTTCTACTGATGGGTAGACACATTACAGAACTAAGAAAGAAAACAGAAGCAAGAAAATTCAGGTTACTTAGTTTCTACCTATACTTTATTTCAATTTGTAAAAGTTCTTTTGCCACTTCATTATAAATGAGGTTAGTTCTGTTGTCAGAAAATTTTTTGCATGGGATATTTTACTAACCCCTGACTGAGAAAATGCAGAGTCTTTCCAACTCTTTTTTTTTTTTTTTAAGATTTTATTTATGTTAGACAGAGGGGAAGGGAGGGAGAAAGAGAGAGAGAGAAACATCAATGTGTGGTTGCTTCTTGCTTGCCACCTACTGGGGACCTGACCTGGCGTGCCACCTAGGCATATGTCCTGACTGGGAATCGAACTGGTGATCCTTTGGTTTGCATGCTAGTGCTCAATCCACTGAGCCACACCAGCCAGGGCCCAGCTCTTAATTAAAGCTTTACAACATCCTGAAGAGTGAGTAGAAGGGAACTCGTGGCATCCCCAGAGCATCTTTGGCTCCAGCAGTAATAAAATTCAGGGTAGGTAGGTCTTTGTTTTTACAGGCAATGACTCAGGCTAAGCACACAGATGTTCATATATTTTATGATTCTTAGCTTCTGCTTTCTTTCATGTTCTTTAATTTTCTTCTTTTCCACAAGCCACAGTCCATGACTTTCTCCTCCAAGGCCACTTAACTTTTGAATGGAAAAATGTGCATGTATGCCCTGACTAATGTGTCTTGGTTGGGCATTGTCCCACAAAGTGAAAGGTTGCTTGTTCGATTCCTGGTCAGGGTACATGCCTGATTTGCAGGTTCAGTCCCATTTTGCCATTTGTGTGGGAGGCAACCGATCGGTATTTCTCTCTACCATTGGATATTCACTCCCCTCTCTAAAAATAAATAAATAAATAAATAAATAAATAAATCTGAGAGAGAATGAGAGAGAGAGAGAGAAGAAAGAAAGAAAAGAAAGAAAAGCTCTGACTGATGTGTCTCAGTATATATCCAACAAGGTTGGGTGTTGCTCTGAGGACTGAGAGGTCGTCGGTTTGATTCCCACTCAGGGCACATGGCTGGGTTGTGAGCTTGGTCCCTGGTCGGGGACAGGCAACCAAGAGATGTTTCTCTCTCTTTCTCCCTACCTTCCCTTCTCTCTAAAAATAAATAAATCTCTAAAAAATTGTTTTAAAAAACAAAAAAAAGAAATGTGTGCACATGAGCAGGTGTGTGTGGTGTGTGTATGTCTCTCTTCTCCCATCTCCTTTCCATCCACCAGTAAAAGGAAGTGAAATCTTTCTCATGAAGTCTTCCTTGCCTCTTTCTCATAAACGTAGATGTTGCCTCTCCTTTGCTGTCTCTGAATTTTAACACTTACTGTGTAGCAGTTGTGTGTGTGTATATCACTTAGTTAGATCTTGAGTTCCTTGAAGGCAGGTGTCATGCCTTATTCCGCTCTGAATCCTTAGTACCAAGCCTTGAACATAATAGATGCTTAGTAAATGTGAGTGGATGAGTGGGTCAGGGAGTGTGTGAATGAATTGGAGACCAGCTTGAGAAAATGGATCCTTTATTAATGACCAGTATCTGCACCTCAGGTTATTCATAAGGATCTGTTGAAGGTTTTCAGTGAGCTTGAGCTTGATTATCTTGTGGGTCATAAATGGGTCATAGAGGCGGGGAGGATTTCGTGTTCCTCCCAGGATTCTCTGGTAGACAGCTGTTCTATGGGATTTATTTGTGAGCCTTAAAACTGGTTTCCCTTTTTCCTTGTTGGTCATCTGGTTAAATAGGTGGTTTCTGTCCTCCTTTCTCAATTTTTTAAAGTATTTTCAACAATATGAGTTCCGTCTTATTTACCTTGTTCTTGGCCTTGAAGATCCAGAGGTCAACAAAACAGAGTTCCTCTCTTTAATAGAGCTTATATGTGATAAGTTAGGTACTGGTGAATGCTATAAATTAAATCAGGGTAACGGGATAAAATGTGATATGCCTAAAGTGTAGCTTTATCCATCACACATTACAAAAAAGCATGTCAGCATAGTATGATCTCAAATATGTAATGAAAAAATACGAGGATAAAAAGCTGTTGCAGAAGTATGCTAAAATACTGGTACAGGTTATTTCTGGAAATGACATTATAGATGACATTTTTTATTATGCTTTTATGTATTTTTCCAGAGTGTTCATTACCTTTATTCTTACAGAGGAGACAGTGTTAGTGAAGCCACATTTGCATTTAAAGCCTGATTCTGCTGGCCCGCAGACCCTGGGTGCATCAGTAGGTAGTAGGCCACCTGCCAGGTTCCTCACTGCGTTATTTTTGGGACTCCTCAGCAGGTGTCTCACACATGCTCTAAACAAGTCCACACTCAGTGACTCCTTCCAGTGTCTGAGCAGGCCTCTGCTTCATATCCGTCATGATCAGTATCAGAAAGTGGTATCCAAAGTCTTACTAATTCCCCACTTTGGGGAAAATACATTGTCATTCTTTCAGGATACATTTCCCTGTGTTTTTGGCCAGTGCTGAATAATTACATCAATGAAGAAATTGTAGAAAAACTCTAGTTCGCTACAGCAGCATATGCTTCCTACATAAATGTCATGTTTTTTATTCATTTATTTCACAGTGTACACTTTTTGTCAAAATTTCAGGCAGACCTGACCTAACTCAGCACTGTTGCCGCACATGCATTAGGACTTCTTGTGAAAGCTCTGGGGCGGTGGCAGAGAAAAAGCAGGAAGCAGATTTCTCGGTCCCTCCAGTGAAGTGAGCCCAACTCCTTTGCCCTCGCCACCCGTCTTCCAGTCAGGAGCGCATCTGCACCCTGATGGTACCTCAGCTGCCCTGGTGTCAGGAATAACAGGAAGGGGAGGAGAAAGCAGGAAAGGCCTGAAACAGCACCCATGACTAGGCTGGGCCCCAGGCCCTCGGACTCAGCAGATGTGTAATAATAGTTAAGCATCTTTCATAGCCGAAGCTGTAGGGTTTCCTGTAACTCTGGACTTTCCACATCCTCTTCAGGCTCTGAGTTGTTACATGCCCCTGGAGGACTAATTCTGTCTATGCTTCTACGCACCTCTCTGTACTTCCTCCACCCCATGACTGTCTGGGTGACAAGCAAACAACAAATAATATACAGGGTGGGCAAAAGGAGGTTTACAGTTGTAATACAAATAAATAATATAATAGTACATGAATAAACTGTTTCATGTACTCCCACTGTAAATCTACTTTGCCTACCCCTGTATACCTCCCTTGCCTCCCTTCTGTTTGTGTCCATGGTATACTCATTTTTAGGGTAAGGGCACACTTTACACATTTAAATGGTGAGTGGGCACTGTTGTTCTAAAACTGATTTGATGTAGAGATGAAGAGTTGAGGAAGGACAAGGAGACTTTTTCTGCACCTCTTAGCTTGCTCTGTCTTAACCTCTCTTTTGAAGGTCTCTTCCTCCGCACTTACCTTTCTTTCTTTGTACTTGCCTATATCAAGCAGCAATTCCTATAAACATTCTTTGACTTTATTGGTAGAACTTATGCCTGAACAGGTGAAACCTATCTCAAAGCAGATCAGTTCGTTCCTACCAGAAATGTTAGTCCATGTGATCGGTGCACTGGGATGGAACAGGTAGTCTCTCATGTCTGTGGAGCATGGGTTAAACCATTGCTTTTGCAATTACTGCGCCTTCTGCCTGGAATAGTTTTCTCTCTCCCATCTTCCTCTATTTGGCAGGTCCCATCCCTTATTTAAAAGGCTTAGCTCAAATGTAGTGGCTTCTTTGTTACTTTTCCTAATTCTCTCACTACAGGTTGTAGTGACTCCTACAACAGGTTTTTCATAACCTCAAATAGCTCATTTAAGATTGTTTTATTATGGTTTGCTTACATGTTTCTCACTAGACAGTTCTAGTGAAGTTCTTTGGCTTCTCCATTTCCTATACTATTCTTAACCTCCCCCTGTCTAGTTTGTACCTACCATTTATGCTTCTTATTCCCTATGCCTGGTCCCCCATTCTCCCCTCTCCCCCTCCCCACTGATAACCCTCCATGTGATCTCTATTTCTGTGATTCTGTTCCTATTCTAGTTGTTTGCTTAGTTTGTTTTTATTTTATGTTCAGTTACTGATAGTTGTGAGTGTGTTGTCATTTTACTGTTTATAGTTTTGATCTTCTTTTTCTTAGTTAAGTCCCTTTAACATTTCATATAATAAAGACTTGGTGATGATGAACTCCTTTAACTTGACCTTATCTGGGAAGCATTTTATCTGCCCTCCACTCTAAATGAAAGCTTTGCTGGATAGAGCAATCTGGGATGTACGTCCTTGCCTTTCATAATGACTTCAAATACCTCTTTCCAGCCTCTTCTTGCCTGTAAGGTCTGTTTTGAGAAATTAGCTGCTAGTCTTATGGGAACTCCTTTGTAGGTAACTCTCTCCTTTTCTCTTGCTGCTTTTAAAATTCTCTGCTTTAATCTTGGGTAATATAATTATGATGTACCTTGGTGTGTGCTTCCTTGGGTCCAACCTCTTTGGGACTCTGAGCTTCCTCACTTCCTGGAAGTCTATTTCCTTTGCCAGATTGGGGACATTCTCCTTCATTATTTTTCAAATAAGTTTTCAATTTCTTGCTCTTCCTCTTCTCCTTCTACACTACTATGATTTGGATGTTGAAATGTTTAAAGTTGTCCTGAAGGTTCCTAAGCCTTTCCTCATTTTTTAAAAATTCTTGTTTCTTCATTCCGTTCTGCTTGAATATTTATTTCTTTCTTCTGATCCAAATTGTTGATTTGAGTCCCAGTTTCCTTCCCTTCATTGTTGGTTCCCTGTATATTTTTCTTTATTTCACTTTTCATAGCCTTCACTTTTTCCTCTGTTTTGCGACCATGCTCAACCATTTCTGTGAGCATCCTGATTACCAATGTTTTGAACTCCGCATCTGATAGGTTGGCTGTCTCTTTGTTGCTTTGTTGTTTTTCTGGAGTTTTGATCTGTTCTTTCATTTGGGCCATATTTCTTTGTCTCTGTGCACCTGTTACGTTGTAAGGGGTGGAGCCATAGGTATTTACCAGGGCAGGGTAACCCATGTTGCTGGGTTGTGGTGCTATATGTAGGGGAGGGGTCTGAACGGGAACAATACCGCTTGCTTTGCTTTTGGCTGGCTTTCAGTCACTTCCCCCACTACCCACAAACAAACTGGGCCCTTCTAGGTTAGTACCCAGGTAGGTGGACTTGTGTATGTTCTAGGACCCTTTGAGTCTCTCCAACAAATTCCTGTGAGGCTGGGAGTTTCTCCTGCCACCACAACCCTCACAGATTTTTACAGCCAGAGGTTTTGAGGTTTTCTTTTCCCGTACTTGAACCCTGGATTGGGCAGTCTGTCTTGCTCCCCAGTTATTCCAAAGTGTTAAATGCTTTCCCTGGAGTTAGTTTACTTGTTTTTATTTTATACTTAATCATTTATCAGTTGATTTATACAGAGGAATATATTTATCTTGTAGGGATATCAATGTGTTCACTGTCTTTGTGGACTTAAGTCAGAAATTCAGAACTATTATTTGGAATTAGATATTTTTCATCTGTCTTAATGTTACCAAACAAAAGAGGACATGAAATTTGATGTCTTTCTGTCCTATTGTATTGATTTTCTTTATTCATTTTAGCCACAGACCCCTTTGCTTCTGTTTTTGGAAATGAATCATTTGAAGACGGATTTGCTGACTTCAGCACATTGTCAAAGGTAATCTAAATTGACTGGTGGGAAAGTGAAATGCACTATGTCTCCACCAAAAGAGCAGCCCTTCCTTTCTATTATTTAAGCCTCTCATAGACATTGTGACTTGATTTCAATAAATCGCAGCAAATGTTGATTTCATATAGAAATGGAAGGTAAGATATAATTAAAGTAGATGTATTTCTATTAATAAAGACAGTGACGAGTGTACAGGTAATTGTAGTGTTCTACTGGCAAGTTTGCTCAACAACTTCATTTTTAAGAGTCTTCTGTCTTTTTAAACATGTTTCTTCCAATTGAACTACATTTTTCTCCTCTCGATTATCTGGGTCAATGTATGATCTGGGCATTCCATTCCATCCTCTCTGCATTGGTTAATCTATTTTTTGTTGTTGTTGTTCTAAGGCTGTTAGGTTTATATTAAGACCATTAATACATGTAGTCCAGCACTTAAATGTCTACTACCTACTTTCCAGGACAGCTCTAGGACTGATTGAAGCCAAAACAGTAAAATTAGAGTCAAATTGCCTATGCCATTGTTTCTCAGCTGGGTGTTACTTTTCCCCCTCTCCCCACCCCCAGAAAACATTTGGCAATGTCTAAAGATATTTTTGGTTGTCACAGCTGGAGCGGGGGACTGCCCATATTTAGCGGATAGAGAGCAGGGATGCTGTTAAACACCCTGCAAATGCCCTGTCCAGCCCCGCAACCCCCAACATAGAATTATGGCCAGCCCAAAATGTCAGTAGTGCTCCTGTAGAGAAATACTGGCCTAAATAGATCTAAAATCATAACATCTGATTCATTAGAGAAAAGTCAATCTTTTATTACTCCACGTATTAGAAAGACAGGGTCTTCAGACTCACATAAAGACTCAAATTATGGTTCCATGGCTCACTTTGCTTTAAAACACTATTTCAAAATGCCTTTTTTTTTTTTGCCATTTGCTAATCTTGCCTGTATTTAAGTATACACTGGGAAGTGTGAAATCTTTTTTTTTTTTTTTTAATCATTCAGATCAGATACTCATTTGAGGGAAGATACGTATTCCCTTTAAAATGGCCTCAGGTGGTTTTGTATTATATTGCCTGAGGCTTGACAAACTGTTGATCCAGAGTTGGCTTGGTCTGGTATGGCCTGTTGCTCTTAAACAGTGATGTTGCCCTGGCTGGTGTGGCTCAGTGGAGTGAGAGCTGGCCTGCATACGAAAGGGTCGCCGATTTGATTCCCAGTCAGGGCATATGCCCGGGTTGCTGGCCAGGTCCCCAGTGAGGGGCGTGCAAGAGGCACCCACATACTAATGTTTTTCTCCCTCTATTTCTCCTTCCCTTCCCTTCTCTAAAAATAAATAAATAAAATCTTGGAAGGAAGGAAAGGAGGAAAGAAGGAGCAAATGAAGGAAAGAATAAGATATTATACTTACTACTCATATAGAACAATTTAATAAAATTCTTCCTTTGGGCCTGAATACAAAGGTTAAAATGTCTTTGCTTCAGAATTGAAATAAATAAAGCTGCATAATACTGAAGACCATTCTTCAAATGCTACATGATCATATACAGTTTGGTTGGTATAATAGATGTAACCGTGTATAAACATTTCTTTTGAAACAAAGGTCAACAATGAAGATCCTTTTAGTTCAGCCACATCGAGCTCTGCCAGCAATGTGGTCGTTACAAAAAATACACTGGAGGAAGCACCAGTCAGAAGTGAAGATGTACCCCCTGCACTGCCCCCAAAGATCGGAACTCCAACAAGACCCTGCCCACCGCCACCTGGTATGAGAGTTAGTACCTTTCCTAAATCAACAAGACCTTTTCCTTTCCTTAAAGTATTGTGTGGGCCTTATTTATAGATGTACCTAAAGGGCCTTAAAACAAGTCAGAAAACATGGCAGGAGCCTGCTGCTGTCTTCTCTGCTGACCCCAACACAGAACGACAGACATTAACCAAGGGGCCAGCCAGTGAAACTGTCAGAAACTACTTTTCTGGCATAAGCGAATTTCTTTTTAAATCATTTTAGAGAGGCAGTAAATGGAAAAAAGACAGTACTAATGAAGTCTCTTGCTTTTTTGGAAGCTCATCGATTACCGTTTGAACGATAGTTTCCTACACTTGAGTGTTTTAATTAATTGCTATAAGAGAAGATTAGCTGGAGTCTTTTCTTGACAAATGTGAAGTCTTAAATTCTTCAATGTGAGAGTATATGGCTTCTTCTATCCAGAATTTAGCAATATAGTGATTTGAAAAGGAAGTTGGTTGTTTTTTTGGGTTTTTTTAAAGTATTTTACTTCATTAATAAGACTCCTTTATCTTATAAAATGATTTTTTGGGGGTCCAGGAACAAATTCTTAAAGTTTTTTTTCTTTTAATTTGTGGTACTATACAAAGAAAAGGGGTTGGAAGGGGTTGTTTTTTTTCTCTGACACGTGGTCGGGGGTGTTTTTTAATGAAGATGATGAAGTTCATGGGAAGTGGCAGAGAAGGCCAGCCCCCGAGTCGTCGTGGCGCTGCTGGGTCGTCGTAGGAGACACATCTGGACATTGCTCTTACATCGTCCGCCATTCCTGGGGAGGTTTTCTGCCACAGCTGCTGTAGATTACTGTTCTTTCCTTTTCATAATAACCTCCCTGTGGTATTTCTTGGGAAGATTAATTTTGCTTCCTTGATTTAAAGGAATTGCATACATAATTGTTAATAATCAATTATCTGTTGAAAAAGCAGGTAAACAAGTTAAGTGATTTCTACTTTGTAAGGAAAGTAGCCTATATCATATATTGCTAGAGGGTAAGGTTGTCAGACTATATTAAACAAATGAGAGTCAATTTGCTCATTTAATTTTTTGGCCTTGTATGATCCAAAAGTGAAGGTATTTTTTAAGTCCTAAGTAAAATAACATATCAGTGCTTTAACTAGATCTGCAGCATAGTGAGCGTCTGTCACTGTAGAAAGATCAAAGAAAGGAGGGTTTGCTGGAGAGCGTACTGGGCTGGAAGCTGAGAGTTTTGGGTTCTGATTCTGGGTATGCTCCGACTGGCTCTGTGATCTCGAGTGTGCGGTTTCGGGGACTCCCCGTCTGAGATGTTAGGCGGTGGCAGTGACTCCAACTCTGCCCTCCTGCGAGGACTGTCGGGAGGATCCACTGAGATGTGAAACAGGAACATCTTCCGTGAGCTCTCACAGCATTGGAAAGAATCTGTTGATGTGATTGCTATCACCAGTTTAACACATTTTAGGAAAATATATATTTTTGGAGATATTTTAACACCTATTCTTATTTTCTTCAAGAAGTACTAAGTTTAAGACTTTAAAATTTGAGGACTTGTTTGAAAATGATGATGAGTTAGTGAGCACCAGTATGCTGCTGTTCGGTCAGGGAGCACCAGCAAACAAAGATTTAGGCCCTGTGCGTCATGATACTCTCTGTCCTTCAGTGACACATTGTACATGGCAAGAAGTAGGTGGGGTTTGCCAAAGTAAATTTTAATTTCATGTTCCCAGGTGTTGTATTTAGATCTAGAGAAAAAATCAGAAGAATATTAGCATTTTTCAAAGGTCATTTGCCCTTACTGCCACCAGTGGATAACTGTATTAGGCTGAGGTTTTAATAGCAGACGCATTGCTGTCTTTATTCTTCGCATTCTCCAATTACATCCTTGTTTTCTGTCTTTTCGTGGAGACATGCTATTTTGGGGAGGAAGAGGTTTATTCTCTTGGCAAAAGCGGGGTTTCTGGCCCACCCCTTTCCCCTTCGCTATTTTTTGATTTGCCTACGTGGAGATGGACTGTAGTTGAGAGGGTGCGTGTGGAAGTTGAGGTCAGACTGCTGGCGTGGCCGTGGGAGACCATATTGGGAGTGTGTTTTAAGCACTCACCCCCCCCCCCAGTTCGTTAATGCTCCCTGCGTTCGTGTGCTTGTGTGTTTGTGTTTGCCATGTTTGCTGGTTGAGTTAATTGTAATGATTTTGATCCAGGAAAAAGACCCATCAACAAATTGGATTCTTCCGATCCCTTTAAACTGAATGATCCATTTCAGCCTTTCCCAGTCAATGATAGCCCCAAAGAAAAAGATCCTGATATGTTTTGCGACCCATTTACTTCTACTACTACTACCACTACCAATAAAGAGGCTGACCCAAGCAATTTTGCTAACTTCAGTGCTGTAAGTACTGTGAATGGGCTGTTTGGGGGAGAATCTTTCCATTTGCAGTTTGAAGGGTTTTCAAAGATTACTTTGGAGTCTGCCAAATACACATCATTCCAACTAAATTTACCAACGTATATACTAAAAATGATCTTTATTCTTCCCCAACCAAAACCTCTGTTTGCTTGTTTTGATGGTTCTAAAATTATTCCATTGCACAAATGATTTTAGTAGTCTTATTTCTTGTGGTATATACCAGTTGTTTTGTAAACCTTTCTCTTCGTCTTGGTAAACAACTTAAGTAAAATCCTTATGGTTACTATTTTGCAAATTGTTGTGGATGATGGACCATTAGACAGTCATTTGCTGTCTGCCCACTGAATGAATAATGCCAATAATGATGTTGTGTATTTGTTACTGTGTATGTGTGTTTGTGTATAAAGCTTTGTAGATTTCTGGAGACTAGTCAACAACTATTGCATGACAGGATGGGGCCAGGAATTCTGAATAGCAAGTAAAACTCTGGTTTTACATAGTAGTGTTTGTTAATGTAAATGTCAGTTTTATGAAATACAGTCGTTAAGAGTTAAACAAATCTTTAATTATTTGGAGGACTCGACTTCACGAGCCTTGCATATGTACTTTGACCTCTCCCAGAGCTGAATGAACCAGGTAGGCCAGTAAAAACACGTGGAGGGCACTGTGATAATGACAGAGGCGGGACCTGTGACACCACACAGATGAGAAAACCAGCCATGGAGGTGTCACTGTGGAGGGACATAAAGCAATGACACGTGCCACTATTTTTTTGATAAAAAGCAAGGCTTTTTTAAAAATAAAATTCTTAGAGTAGCTAACAGTTTGATTTCCCAGATTTTTTTCCGTGATAATGGCTCTCATTATCACTGCTTATTCTATAACAAAGGAATTTTCCTTTACGTATCACCTAAAGCCCTTGATGATTTGGGCAGTAGGAGATCTAGTGGCCAGGTGACCTGGCCACACTCCGCTTTGTGCCTCCCTCAGGGTAGCCTGGTGTCGCCCAGCCAGGCACTTCATCCCAGCAGCCGTTTCGAGTTAGAAAGAACTAGGCAGCAGTCAGCATACACCAAGTCAGACGAATTAAACTGAGCTACCCAGATTTTGAATCTGTACTCTCAGCACCAGCGGCTTCTTCTGAAAGTGAAGAAGCAGATTAGGAATCAGTGTCTTGATTATTGGAAAATGGAATGTCAGAATTACACTTTTTACTTTTGTTACATGGAATTTGAGTTGTTTCAAGCATAGAATCCAGCATTGCTCCTTAAGAGATTTTAATCCTCTTAATATAAAGTAACCTTCTGGCAGTTCATGGCATTTAATACATTAAATATTATTTCAGCAAGTTGAAACCTGTTTGGAATGAGTCTTGAACAATAACTGAAGCATTTTGCTTATTTTACTCCAGAATCTCAGTATAGTATAATACAAAGCAGCTCATAATAAAAATGTCTTCCACCTTGGCTGGTGTGGCTGAGTGGTTCAGTGCTGGCCTATGAACCAAAGTGTCGCCAGTTGGATCCCAGTCAGGGCACACGCCTGGGTTGCGGGCCAGGTCCCCAGTAGGGGGCCCACGAGAGGCCACCACACATTGATGTTTCCCTCCCTTCCTCTCTCTAAAAATAAATAAATAGAATCTTAAAAACATCTTTTTTTTCATTATGAAAGATTTGTTAAGTATTAAAAATTTAAAAGTCCCTCCAATTCGTTAGGGAAAAGCTATCATTTTTTAAAAACCTGACAAATTCTTTCATTTCATCCTATTATGATATTCATCTTATTATGGTATTCCTGAATATGACAGGACTTGAAAGCAAGTAGAATTTTTTTTATTTAGTATCTGCCAAGATTGCTGTTTTGGGATAAAAATATATCCCTGACCTAATTACCAGTGTTAAGGTCTTATCTAGACTGGGTCAAAAAGTTCTCAGTGACTGCCAAAATCTTTATAATGCATTAAAAAAAAATTTCATCCACACCTTGTTTACTGTACCTAGTACTCATCGTATGTACAGCAAAATCGTCATATTCTTTGCTTTGTAGTGTTTCTGTGCAGGAAGGTTAGGGTGTGGGAGGGAATGACCAGTGGGATTAAGCTGAAAATGGTTTGCCATGTGGAGATGCTCATTGAAGTGGGAGTGGTAGGTGTTTTGTATCAGATAAAAAGGCCGGCCCCCTCCTGTTTTTAATTCTGCTAACTCACCTTAAGCATATACTTTTTAAAATGATGTTTTAATGTTTAGTTTTATAAACTGGCTGTAAACTGCATTAATTTTTAAAATAAAACCATATTTAGTAACTGGTTAAACTAAAGGTGTTTTCAGAAAAAAAATTTAACACGTAAGAAGACTATTTCCAGCATCCTTCAGGTGAAACAAGTAGTTAATGCCCTTTGTAAAAACTGTTTTTTCTTCTTTTTGTTTTATTTGTTTTGCTCATTAATCTATTCATGTGTTTATTCATTTGCCTTTTACATGGCAGTATCCCTCTGAAGAAGATATGATTGAATGGGCCAAGAGGGAAAGTGAGAGAGAGGAAGAGCAGAGGCTTGCCCGCCTGACCCAGCAAGAGCAGGAAGACTTAGAACTGGCCATTGCACTCAGCAAGTCTGAGATTTCAGAAGCATGAAGACTCCTCTCCTTTGTCAACCACATAACACTCTTCTTCCTGAATGCTGAAGCTCTTTACAGTGTATATCAAAACTACCATAAGCATGGGCATATAAAAGGTTTGAGATTCCTGTAAATGTGACAAAAGTTTTGTTTTTTTTTAATTCATTTTAGATTTGTCTCCCCCCTCTCCCCGTAAAAGCAGTAACCAAGTCAGACAACTTCACCTAGGTCCCCATTCTGGTGTGCGTTTACTGTGAGCTTTTGCCTGCCTCTGCTACTTCTACGTGTTAAACTAGAGCACCCAAGCTTCTGCCTTCTGGAATATAGAGAAATAAGTTCACCCCGTGCTACCCTTGTTTTGTAGTGACTCTGATGATAGCAGTGGGGTTCTTTCTTAAAAGTTGCAGTATTCTCTCCTGATTTGAGTGGATGAGGGAGGAGAAGGGATAGGACATCCTATTTCTTTTATGATAGTACAGATTGACTAATTTAAAGTGCATGTTTGTATTTCCATAGAATCAAAAAACTTTTTTTATAGACAAGGAAAAGTATTTTGCATAAGTTGACTCCATTACTGAAAAAGGGATGCTTTAGACTGAACCATTACAGCTTCGGACTAAATTTAAAGAATTTTAGATAAACAGATACCTCTCCATAATTTGAAGTGCTAGACAGTGGAGGAGATTCTAAAATACACCCATCAGTGTAAGGTGAGCAAACATCAGGGCGTGGCAGCTGTTCTGCCATTGCTACAGCACTGTCCTTGTTAGTTCACGGTAGGTTTATTTTTGTACTTTTGCAGAAGAAACTTTAGCAAGCTAGAACTGGAAGGTACTTTAATTTTTTGTATATATATTTTTTGTTTAATGAAGGCTCAGTACTTGAAATGTAAAAACTTTCACTGAATACAAATGAAAAAGTAACATGTATTAAATCACATTGCTTTTTGTCCATTTTGTGGTTTAAAATGTTTATTCTTTTCATGTTTTTTGCCTATGAAAGTGGCAGGCTGGCAAAAAAAATCTTTTTTTTTTAATTGGGAGAGAAGAGACCTGCCAAATTATTAGAACTCTTCATGTGTTAAAAGCCTATCTTCTGTAAAACTGACCTAGCAGACAAGCTGAATTTGAAATAGGCCTTAAGTTGTGATCTTAATTTTTTTTAACATCGGTTACTGACTTAGGTAATGTATTGAATACTTATTTACCAAGATAAAGAAAAATGCACTTAAAACTAATTAAAAGTCTCTCTGGTCATCAAGTCAAAGTGGTATTGATCTGTGTTTATCAGTAACTTACTGCCTAGCGTATGAATAATTCCAAAACATCCAGTTCATTTCGTCTTGGAATGGTGCTTTGTTTCTCTCCACAAACAATTGGACTGCTATAGCTTAAAACAAACTTAAACCACTTTCTTACACTGCTAACTTTTTTCTACTTTTGTAAGTTGAAACAGTTCAGCATAAAAGTCATACATACGAAGCAAGGGCTGAATCGTAATCACAAGGCTTAAATTTTGATGAACTGATCCAGTGACTGAGGATATACGCAAAAGTTGACTGAGAAGGCAGTGTTGGGAGTTGTGATAGGTAGTGGTTTTGGGTTTCTTCTTCCCCTTACACTTCAGGAAAAAGGTAAGTTGACTTGAACAACCTTCTTTTGCACTGGGAAAATGAACAGATGTTTGAAATGCTTTTAAAATATTTTTTTTAATTAAAAACTCTGGAAAAGATGAATTATCTGTAACTTATGAACACCAACTTTCGATGTAGTGTGTACCCTGATCTTATGTATGTTTAACCGGATTACATAGATTCTTATCTTTTGTTAAAATATGTATACTCAGTGGACCAATATAATGTTAAAATATGTATATATTATATAAATATAAGTATATATATCTCTATCTTTATGCTCACTTGTGTAGGACGAGTGTCTTAGAGTTGTTTGTGATTACATTTTACGTTGTTGACTCTGGCTCCAGAGCCTGTGCTTGAAAAGGACGGATAAGTCTCCCTGAGAGCCAGGTGGCAATATTTACAAAGTGTTAACCATCTTCTACATCTTTGGTCAGGTTTCTCTCTTTATAGAAAATTCTATATGTTTCAAACTACTAAATTGTAGCCTGTAACTATGAGAACAATAAACTGAAAGTAATAATAAAACACACTATCCATACATCCTATTTGAAATGGAGTGTTGCATGGTTCTCTGTTGTGTGCATGCTGTGTCCGAGGTAGGTATACAGCCAGGTGTAAGTGTAAAGTGCTTGCGACACTAACTGGTGTAGAATATATGATAAATGTTAGCTATTATTTTTAGTTACCAAGTTCTGGGGGTGGAGGGTGGTTTCCATCCTCACCTGAGGACACTTTCTTTTCACTGCTTTCAGAGAGAGAGGAAGGGAGAGAGAGAAGCATCCATTGGTTGCCTCCTGCACACGCCCGGACCGGGGGTTATGTGCTCCCGGACCAGGGATCGAGGATGGGGGATCGAACTCACAACCTAGGAGTGTGCCCTGCCCGGGAATCAAACCTGTAACCTTTTGGTCCCGGGATGATGCTCCAGCCAGCTGAGCCACACCGGCCAGGGCAAATTCTGTTTTTGAAAGATAGGAAATGTGTATGTGCAGGGACAGTGCCTCAAATGTGTGTGCACAGGTGGCTTTGCATATATTTGTTGAATGAGGATTTATGACATGGATTCTAGAAGGGCAGTGTGGTGTAAAAAGTTCATACAATCCTGGGGTTGAATCCCTGGTCTCCTTTTTGAGAAAGATAACAAAGTTGTTCAGCCTCCTTGAGCATTACTTTCCTCATCTGATGAACAACATAATATCTCACTCACAGAATTCTTCTGAAGGATTTGATTTTGATGGCTTTTTAATAATACGAGTGGACACATGCAGTTTGAGTCTTTCTGTTCAAGGGTCGACTCTGTTTTCAGTCTGCAGTGAGGAGCTGCACGTAAGGACGGCTGATCTAAGTTGTACACAGATTTTCAACTGTGTGTGGTGAGGGGGTTGGTGTCTCTAACCACCCCCATGTTGCTCAGGGGTCCTCTGTATTTTAATTTTAAAAATTAAGCCATGTTATTATTGAAAATAATTAAAATAACTATTGGTTGTTGAATGCACATTATGTACTAAGCACTTTATCTGTGTTTTTGTTGTTGTTTAATCTTCACAAGAGCCCTAAACAGTACTATTATTATTCTCTATTTTAGAAATAGGGAAACAAGCTCTAAAAAAAGTTAAAATAATGTGATTTACATTGTACAGTTACTAAGTTGAGGAGCCAGGACTTGAACTCCGATCTCTCTGATTCTAAAATGTGATACTTTTTCCACTTTACCATGCTTTGTCTCATTTTGTGTGAAAAAAATTTGCTTATAGGAAATTCGAGGAACAGAACATGATAAGTAATAACGAGTGACAGGTACTAAGTTCCAGTCAGGATCCTTAATGCTTTGCGTATATTAGTTCCTCTAACCCTCACAGCGACAGTGACCGTGTCACGTGTAGATACTGTTACTGTCCCCACTGTACAGGAGAGGTGCCCTGACGAGGCCAGTTATTCAGCTGGTGCGTGGCAGAGCTGGGATTTGAACCCAGGATGCTGGCTCCAGAATTTTAATCGCTACTTACATTGCACCACAGCCAAAGGAGAAATATAAATAGAATAATCCATGTAATCCCTGTTTTGAGGATTAATGAAATAGACCTATTACACATAGCACATAGGCATCTTACAAAACATTTTCCTGTTCATTCTTCTATTCAGTCCTTACCAGGATTTGGAATAGTTTCTGACACATGAAAGCACTCAACCATTGTTAGTTATTACTATTCCCATAAATGATAAATAAGTGTATAGGGGAGATAGCCAACATTGCTTCTATTAAAGAAATATTTTAAAATCCTGAGGCTAGCAAAAATGAAAATAATTTTTCATTGTTGGCAAAGCTCTGGATGGAATACATAAAAAGGCAGGGGGAAGGCTTTCGTTCTGCGTTTGTGTGGTTTGCCTTCCATCAAGATTCCAAATAACTTGATTTGAGGAGAGAAGAGGAGCCTCACCTGACATTTTGGCAGTTGACAATGCTTTGGGGCCCTTTCCCTGACAGAGAGAGTTGGTAAAGTGATGATACTATTTCTTGGAAGATAATAACTGCCCTTCAGAGTAAAAAAGGGAACAGGAGGACAGAAATGCAAATTTTCGAGCACAGCCCCAAATCTGTATTAAGAACTGGTAGAGTACTAGAACATTCCATTGGCCAGATGGCCCATTAAAATCTATGAGAAATTACAGAAGGCACTGAGTATGGGCAGGTCTATTAAAACAGTATGGATCTAAGCCCTGGCTGTTGTGGCTCAGTGGATTGAGTGTGGACCTGCAAACGTAAGGATCATCGGTTTGATTCTCAGTCAGGACACATTCCTGGGTCATGGGCCAGGCCCCCAGTAGGGGGTGCGTGAGAGGCAACCACACACTGATGTTTGTCTCTTTCTCCCTCCCCCCTCTCTAAAAATAAATAAATAAAAGCTTTAAAAAAAAAAGAAAGACAGACCTGGGAGGCCCAGGAACCCTTTTAGAATACCTAAGGTAAAAAATTGGAACTAAGGTATTATTGGCCTTTTTCATCCTCAAAGTTGGTTTTCTAACTATATAGCTAAATGAACAGAAGTGAACAGAAGCAGAAGCCCATGAGAACCTAGATGCCTTTTATTAAAGTTTCATTTCTAATGTATTCATGAATTACAATAAAGATGACTCTACAAAAAAATACATGAGAAGGTAGGCACAGAGTAGATTTTGAAGAGTTTGCCTCACAGATGAAGGGACAGGGCATTCTAGGCAGAGGGCGTGGTTATGTATCAAGACAAGTGGGTAGGACAGGGATTGTGTGCTAGCAAGCAGCAAGAATTTAAATAGTGTGTGGGCAAAAGATCTCATTGGAAGTGATCTGGAGGATTGCTGTAGGAGGAAACCGGGTAAGGCAGAGAGAGCAGATGAAGGCTGTGCATTCATTCAGGCGAGATAGTGAGGACCTAAGTGTGGCTGTGGCTGAGGCCTGGGAGAGTGGGGTGGATTTAGGAGAATTACCAGCCCTTGGAGTCTGGTTAGACGTAATACGTCGTAGGTGGTGAGGGGAAAGAAGTGGTTTGCAAACGTTAGCGAACATCAGGATCACCTGGAGAGCTTGTTACTACAGATTGTGAGTCCCAACCCCCGAGTTTCTGATTTCAGTAGGTATAGAGTGGGACAGAAAAATACGAATTTCTAACCAGTTCTCAGATGATGCTACAGTTGTTATCCCAGGGATCTCACTTTGAGAACCGCTGGAATAAAAGCTAACTTCCAAGTCTCTTTGTTCTCCTGTGAGCTTTATTGAATCTACTCCTTTAGTTTTCGGTGCTGTTGAACCTGGTCATTCTGTACTTGACCTGTGGTTTCTGTCTCATAGTGTAAAGAACCTCTAATCTTTTTTGTGAATAGAGTTTTAAAAAATAATAACTGAAATACATATGTACTATTCATTTTAATCTCCATAACAATCCTTTAAGTTAGGTATTGTTATTTTCAGTTTACAAATGAGAAAGCTGAGGTACAAAAAGGTTAAATAATTTCCCCAAGATCATAGAGCTAAAAAGTGCCAGAGGTAGGATTCAAACCCAGGCAGCTGGCTCCAGAGCCTATGCTCAGTCACTGTGCTTGGCTGGAAAAAAACAAAAACAAAATGTACATTAAAATACTTCTGATGCATGGATCTACAGTGCACCTGTTACTCTCAGACAGCTGTGTATTGTGAGCACAGAGTGAGAAAATTGTTATTCCCATTCACCTTTGCTAAGGGCACTGTGTTCTGGGCACTGCGCTGGGCCGGGCACAGGAGAAGACTGAATGGCCCTGCCAACAGTGGTGTGGTCGGGGGGCTAGACATCTGCTTACAGTGAATTACACGGCATTGCTTATGAGGCTTGTGATGGGGATGCTGGGACACTCGGAGGAAGGAGAGAGTAGTTCTTGCCTAGAGGATTGGGGAAGGCTTCCCAGAGAGCGTGTTTCCAGGACACATTATTCTGCCCCAGGCATTAGGAAAGGCACAGATCATAACTGCTGAAAGAAAAAAAAAGCACAGTTCTCACAGGCCACTCCTGGATGTCAGGGCCCTGTTACTGCAAAAGGCAGGCGAACTCCCAGGAGGCCTCATTTAGGTTTTCAGTCCTTCGGTGAATCCAGCCAGGTCCAAGGCCTGACACTCAAGTTTCGAAACTGATTTTCATCAGTAAAGAAAAGGTCCCATGAAGTGATTTCACAGGAACTGGTGTAGCGAACAGAAAGTCAGTTTCCAGTAAAAGTTGTTGCCACAGGGCCTGGAGCGCCCACAGTTGACTGAACAAGACAGACACCTTGTCTCCGGCCAGTGCCTGGGTGCCCCCTGCCTCTGAGGCTCCTCGCTCTCTGCGGCCAGCAGCGCTGCATCCCTCTGGTGAACACAGTTTTTAGATTGATGCGTTTAATCAGGTGGTAGTCTGGTTGGGCTGGGTGGGTAGCTGTAATGTCTCTTTGGAGTGATTTTGCTTATCTTTGCCTGTGGACTCCACAGTTTAACTCCTTCTAAGGCAGACTTTCCCCAGTTTCTGAGTTCTTGGTGAAGCATCTCACCGGCTGGGCTCTGATTCCACCCTTTGATTGATTATATTATTTACCGAGAGTGTATATGCCAGGCCTTTTCTCTGACACCCCCCCCCCCCCCCCCCCCCGCCCCAAACTGCCGGTGTCCTAAGACGACACTGCCTGTCCTGTTAGGGACACTGCCTTAAATCTCTCTCAGATCCACCTCTTCTCCAGTCAGCACCACCACCCCAGTTTAAGTCTTCATCGTCTTTTTCTTTTTTTTTTTCAGGCTTTTGCCAAAGCTTTCTAATCTCCTCGCCATAATCTGTTTCTCTTTCTGTTTCCAAACTATCATCCATGCTGCAGTCAGATTCTTCTAGAATCAAAATCTGCCCCTATCACTCCTACAATAGAAGATGTCCTTGATACCCATCACACTCAGGTTAAAACCCTAACCCCTTAGAAGGCTTTTCCTTTATAACCTTAATTTCTGATTGGTGTTTAATCAGTAATGGCTTGAACATGCAAGTCGCTTTTTTCCCCCCTTTAAACAAATCTTGAGAGCCCTGGCTGGTGTGGCTCAGTGCATTCATTGCCGGCCTAAGAACCAGAAGGTCACCAGTTCGATTCCCAGTCAGGGCACATGTCTGGGTTTCCCCAGTAGGGGGCATGTGAGAGCCAATTGATCGACGTATTTCTCGCACATTGATGTTCTCTCCCTCCCTTCCCCTTTCTCTAAAAATAAATAAATAAAATCTTTTCTAAAAAATCTTCAGAAAATGCTACTTGAAGGAAATAAAGGTAACCCTGATCTGATTGTAGAGTATGAAATCCTTCTAAAATGTCCAAAACTTTACTCTCTGACTTGGTATTTTTCAAACTACAGGTTGTAACACATTAGTTGGGTCATGAAATCAGTTTAGAGAGTCAGGCAGCATGAAAAAAATATAAACAGTGCAGTAGAACTCGTGTATACCAATAATCATCTTCAGTAATTACCAATCTATATTCAATATTATATAATATGAAGTCCTTCTCACTTAACTTTTTCAGTATTTTAATAAGTAGCTTTTTCAAAATCATGAAATAGAATTTGTTATTAAACATGTTTAGGGAGGAGGGGAGGGGCAGGGGGAAAACATCTTTGGGGCTACAAGATAAAATGTTTGAAAGCCACTGATTTCTTAAACATCGCTTTTCAAGTAAGAAATGTAGGTAGGGCCTGCTCTGATTGGTGTGGCTCAGTGGATTGAGCATGGGCCTTAGAACCAGAGGGTCTCCTGTTCGATTCCCAGTCACGGCACATGCCTATGTTGCCGGCCAGGTCTCCAGTAGGGGGCATGTGAGAGGCAATCACACACTGGTGTTTCTCTCCCTCTCTCCTTCCCTTCCCCCCCTCTAAAAATAAATAAATAAATTCTAAAAGAAGAAAAAGAAATATAGGGCCTAATGTTATATATCCGTATTTTACCTTGTATAATGCTCACTCTTATTTATTCCCTCAAAAATTTGGGCAAAGAAGTATGCATTATACACAGCAAAATACAGTATCCAGGTTAATATCATGAAAAATTATCTCATGCGGGGGAAGGTGTGTCTTTGCCAAAAGACTCACCCATATTTCTTTCCCACCTCAGTAAGTGTATGGAATGTGTTCAGCTGCCCAAGACTTAGGGGCTTGGTTTCAGCCTCTCCTTTCTGGTTTCTCTGGAGTCAGAACTTGGAAGGACTGTGTTACAGTCATATGTCACTTAACAGTGGGGATACATTCTAAGAAATACGTCATTGGGTGATCTCGTCATCATGCAAACGTTGTGGAGTGCACTTACCCAAACCTAGATGGGACAGCCTACTACTACACAGTGAGGCTCTACGGTACAGCTTATTGATCCTAAGCTACAAACCTGAACTGTACACTGTAGGCAACTGTACCAAAATGGTAAGTATTTAAGTGTATTTAAACATAGAAAAGGTACAGTAAAACTATGGTATAAAAGATTAAAAATGGTGCACTGTGTAGGGCACTTACCATGAGTGGAGCTCGAAGGACCGGAAGTTGCTGTGGGTGAGTCAGTGAGTGTTGCTTGAGTGTGCAGGCCTAGGGCGTCACTGGACCCTGCCGCAGACTTTATGAACACTGCCCCGCAGCCCTCCCCACTGCTCCTTTCCAGCAGGGTCAGAAATAGAGCTGTCAGTGCTGCTCCGTGAATAGGGACGTGGGCAGGGCTGATTGGAAATAATGAGAAGTGGGCTGGGTGAAGCAGAGATCACCATAGTAGTGACTGTCGGGAGGGAGTGAACGGAGGCCTGGGGACCGGTAGGAATAAGAAGTTGGGATGGAAAGATGAAGGATCACGGGATTGTCATGCAATACGGTTTTAGCTATTGCATGTTGGAACAGTCACGAGATTAAGGAAATTTGTTGTATCCGTAAAGAAAAGAGGGTGTTGAACATGAGGGTATGGAGCTGATGACTCAATATTTTGACACTGGAAATTTGTTTTTGGTTCCATTGACCCTGTGTAGCACAAAAGGCTCTCTCTGGCACTGAACTGATGGAAGAAAAACAATATATCTGTGCTTTACCTCATTACAACCTGAAAATATTTCCAAAGTACAGAGACAGGCTGGGTCCACAGGACCACAGACAGCTTTAACTAAAGTGGCAGCGGCACCTACTACCTGTCATGGTAATTCCTTGGACCTGTGTCCCTGTACAGGACCTTAGGTCCTCCACAAAGAATGCACGGCAACGTACTCAGGAGACCATCAAGCTAGATCTGCGAGGGCTGTCGCTCCCTCTGAACATGCAGTGCTGGGGGACAGGCTCCTCTGTGCTGGGAGGCCAGTGACTGGCTGACTGGGGCACAGTGTGTGCACTCAAAGTTGAGGCGCCGAGAGTGAGAGGGAATCTACTGCCACGCCCCACAGGTATTGCTCCTGTCAGAGAAAAAACTCCTCCTGAACTACATATCCTTCCGTTTCTTACAGGAAATTCAGCTTCCTTATTATCTTATGGGACCATCGTCATCTATGCATCATTGACCAAAACATCATTGGGTAGTGCGTGACTGTATTTTGTGGAAAGGAAGAGAGAAGGAAAAGTAGCTGACACTGAGGAATTTCTCTGAGCCTGGTGCTGAGGCTGCCAGTATTTACTCCTCATACCAGTTAAAACAGAAAACACGGTGTATACAGACTTGGGAGGGACTTGACCAAGACCCCCTAACCTGTTAGAGATCAAGCCAGGTTCTGGCCCAGGTGCCTCAGCTCCGAGACCTGCTTGTCCCCCGCACCAGGCTGCCTTTCACACACCTTAAGAGACCACATAGCAACAGAGATCTAACGCGGCAACCCTGGGCCCTAAGCAAGAACTGACATTCTCAAAGAAATGCCCGATTCATCGCAGCTTCCTGAGAGGGTTTCCTGGCCTTGTAGAAAGAACCCAGACCTTGGACTCGGATAAACATGGGTCTAAATTCTGGCCTTACCATTTCCTAGCTATGTGACCGGTTAAATCTCTTAACCCCTTTGGTCCTCAGTGGGGATAACAGTTACTTCACAGGATTGTGAAGATGGAAGATGATGGATATAAAGTCTTTGTTCCTGTTACGTGGCAGATAGTCACAAAGAGCTGTCAAGTCCATTTTTAAGAAGACAGAAAAGCTAATAATACATTTTAGGAAAATGCCTATGATTAAAGGGAGTAAACATTGATCATCTTGAAAGTTTATTGATCCAGAATATTCCCTCTGATTATGAATAAAACTAACACATAGTAGAAGGCGCACATAACATACACTGTGTGTCCAGCACTGTTCTGTAATGTTTGCATTAACTCGTTTGCGAGGCGTTGATATTATTCCCATTTTAAAGATGAGAAAGCAGAGGTTAACTTGCCTGAAGTCACATGCAGCTCTCAAGTGCTGAGGCCAAGATTCCAACCCCGGCAGTCTGACTCGAGAGCAAGGGCAAGAATAAAACCTTGGTGTTCTTACGAGAGTCAAAATAAGCTTTGGGAAAGTGGTTCGTAAATGCCGTATGCGTTCTAAGAGCTTGTGTGGCAGACAGACTGGGGCTGGGGTTAAGCTACAGACTCAAGTCTGGCTGCCTGGGTGGAGTCCCAGCTCTGTCACTTGCCTGGCCTCCGAGGTCTTGAGCAAATCACTTATTCCTCTGCCTCACTTTCTCAGCTATAGAAATTGGGATTGTAAAAGGAAACACCTGAGAGAGTTGTTTTGTGGATGAAACACAGGTAAAGGGTTCCTATAATGCCTAAGATCGTTTTAAACAATCGATGGTGATAATGAAGACACTGATGAAGAAGATGGAGGAAAAAAGGCGGGAAGAAGAACAGGAAACAAGCTTTGAAGTTTGAGAAACCTGGAACCAAATCCCAGCTCCTAATCTGATCTGAGGAACATTTCTAAACTTCTGACTCAAATATTCTCAAAACACAGTTGTCCGCATTAGAGGCAGTGTGAATAAAGGCCCTCGGCGCAGCGCCTGCCACTGAGTAGAGACCATATGTCTTAGTTCCCTCCTCACTTACTCTATGCCGAGCACCTGCCGTCTGCAGCAGTGGTGCTCGGGTCCATGGAGGACCACAGATGTGAGAGAGAAATCTGAAGAGTGAGACCAATGCGGTCATTAATAACTAATACAAGGTAGTGATAAATGCCAGGAGAAAGATAAAAATTGCATCTCCAAAGAGGAAGTGATTCCTCCATTGGGGAGATACAGGAGGGCTTCCTGGAGGAAGTGGTGTTGGCTGTGGGCTCACAGGCTAGTTGGGACTTTACTCCCACCTGGGTAAGACTGGGCTCTGGGTCTTTAAGAGACCAGGCTTCGGAGGCCCTGTGGTATTCGTGCCTGTGATCTGGCTGTCCACAGTGCCCAATGCTGCCAAGCTGGACAAGGCTCTGTGGACTGAGGGGCCCATGGGTGCACTGTAACTGGAATTTCCAGATCCGGAAACTCAAGCTTTGTGGTCAGACAGGTGGCATTCTCAGGCCCTTGTTGATCCAAGACTGACATGAGGGCTCAGAGAAAGGGGGAAGGCTGCATTTTCTCTGCTGCCTCCCTGGGAAAAGTGGGAGATGCTGCCCAGGTGAGCCTTGAGGCTTCTGCCCTCTGCCGTGCCCAGGCCTCCCACTCTGACGCTCAGCCTGGCTGTGGGCCACGGGCAGGGTCTGGGGAAGAACCAGATGGCGCACACTGGCCTGGCTGTAAGACCTGCAGAGCTCAGTCTCCAGGGAGTCAGTTGACCCCTCTGAACCTGTTTCATCAGCTGTAAAAGTGGGGGTGTTTCATAAGATGAAATGAAGTAAGAACTTGGGCAAAACATCTGGCTTCAAGCTTGGCACAGAAAATGTCTGTCAGGATCAGTCACCATTTATTAGACACACGATTTGTCACTAGGATACAAACCCAGCAAGGAGACAGAAATGGTCCCTGCTGCTGCATGGTGCTCAAACCCGCCCCCCACCGCGCCCCCGTCTGCTCTCACTGAGGGAAGTCTCCAGGGGTCCCTCAATCCATCCTTTATACGAGATGGGAGTGATCCTTCTCACATCCCTCCTCCAGGCGCTGTCCTGCCCCTTGTCCTTAATGGAGCCTCCCGCAGAAGCCTGCTGGACTGTGCTGCTAGGGGCTCCTTTCGCTCCAGAGCTGATTCTGCTACTTGTTAACATAACAGTTACTTAAAACTTTTAAATGCATATAACCTAAAACAAAATAGGGGATTTCAAAAAAGTTGGTACTGGAGACGGCTTGTGGCTGGTTCTCCTCTGACCACCACCTCCCACGGGAGTCTCTGAACAGGGTCATGACCCAGTGCCTGGGCAGCCGCCTCCACTCTGAGCCCAGCCTGCCCCTGACGCTCCAGCCCTGTTCCCGGCCCCTGCAGCAGCCGCAAGACCCTAACTCCATGTAGGTGCAGCCCTGGCAAGGCAGGTTCCGTACTTCGGCAGAAGGGAAAGGCATTGGTGACAGCAGCGGTCATCTGTATGAGGGACGAGCTCTAGCCTGGAAGCGGAGAGGCCTGGGGTGGTCCTAGCGCTTCCACCAGTGACCCTCTCTGTGACTTTGAGCAAATCCCTGGCCGTCCTGGACCTCAGTGTCTTCCTGGGACTAATGATGGGTCTTGATGGCGCTGGACGAAAGTGGTCTTACCCTGGGACCCCAGGTCTGCTCGTGGGAGGCAACACTGACTCCCTTGCCTTCAGGAAGGCGCTGACCAGGCCAGGGCGGAGCCTCCGGTCCGACCCCGCCCACCCCGTCCAGGTGCTGCTGCTTCAGCGCCGCTACCACCTCCGCTGCCACGGGGGGGGGGCCGCCCACGCCGCCCGCGGAGTCCAGCCACCGTCCATGGCCTTTCTGACCGCCTGGAAAGGGGTGGCCTCTAGGAAAAACGACCGCAGGTACCAGGCGGGGCGGGGACTCGGAGAGAAGCATGGAAGGGACCGAGGGGCCGCCGGGGAACAACGGACGGGAAGGACAACTGAGGGGGTTATAGCCGGAGACGGGTGTGCGCGGCTCAGCTAATGGCCGGAGGGCCAGGGGAGGGGCAGCCTAGCCCCTTTCACACCTCCACATGCCCCCTGCTTGTGTGTTATGGCCCCCATTCCGATCCTGCTCCAGCCCGGATTCCCCTGATGCAACCTGCGGGCCACCTGCAAGGGCAACTCCAGTGAGCTGGACCTCCCTCCCGCTGGGGATCAGGTTCAGCCAGATGGCTCCTCTCAGGGGTGCCCCTCACGCACCTGGTCCTCCCCAGGGAAGCATGAGTGGAGGGGTGACAGGTGAGAGCAAGCACACTACCCCCTGCGGGGCTGTCCACATCTCAGACAGCAGTGTGGGGGGAAACCCCAGGTCCCAGGTCTGGTCCAGGGTGGAATTGTATGCACCACAGGTCCCCCCAGGTACCCCCGTCAGAGATGTGTCGACGACTCCTGTGTGTCACCACCTCCCCAGTTGTCCCCACCTCCTGGATGAGCTGGTGTCTCTAGATGTGTTCCCATGAAAGAGAGAAGAGGAGACAGCCCCCATCTCTCCTCTGAGTTATCTTGACCCCCAATTCTTTTCCTATTTAAAGTCTGCTTTGAGAAGGACCGTGCCTGCCCCCCACCAAGGCCTTCATCTGCCTATCCTATGAGCGCCTCAGACTTGGCAAGCCCTGCATCAGACTTTGCATCTTCACCCCCAAACCTGTTCCTCTTCCTGTTTTTCCATCTCAGAAAATGGCAGTCATCCACCCAGTTGCTCAAGCCCGGAATCTGGGAGCTATCCCTCTCCTCCCTTGCCACCACCCCAGTCTCCAGGTTCTGCTGGTTTTTCTCCTGCATGTCTCCCAAAGCTGTTCATTTCCTGTGGAATATGCAACAGCCCCTAACTTTCCCAGTTCCCCAGACTCCTCCTTTCCATGCATTCTTCCGAGTGGTCTCTTCTAAAACGCACACCAGACCGTGTCATTTTTCTGCTTTGAAACCTTTCCATGGCTCTCTGTCACCTGGAGGTTAAAGTTCAAGACTCTCAAAGCGGGAGGCTGTGGCCTGCCCAGGCCTGTTTTCCATCACTCCCGGACCCTCACGTTGTCCACCAACGCCAGCTGGCCTTGTAGCGCTCTCGCAGCTGGGCCAGGCTGCCGGGGCTGCCTCTGCCTGGAATGCCGTCCTCCACTCCTGACCTTCACCCCACAAGACTCACCTTAGGTAACCTGTCGTAGAGGGGCTCTCTCACTCGGCCCCTGGGTCAGGCTCAGCGGCTTTCAGGGCCCCAGCATCTTTGCTTCCCTCTCACGGCTCTCATTCAGTCTTTCAACAAACACTGTGGAGCATGTACCATGTTCCAGGCGATTGTACTGGGCACTGCAGATATGCTATCACTTCACACATACAAGTCCCTGCTCTCAGGAGACAATGTTCTAGTGGGAAAGACAGACTAAACTAGTAGGCAAATAAATAAGTAAACACCAGATAGATGATGTGTAAGGCTTAACATGGGGTGATGTGGTAAACGGTAAAATCGACCATGCCCAGAGCATTCCTGGCAGAGAGGACAGCTCTTTTCAAAGCCTGAGGTGCACCTGAGGAGCAGAAAAAGGGGGTGGGTTGTTGAGAATCAGTGCCAATGGGATCCTGGAGGCAGGATGCTCAGAACAGGGATTTCATGGTGTGTTGGGAACCACCAGAGGGCGCTATGGAGGGGGGATTTACATATTTGAGGATGACCCTGCTGCACCATGAAGGAAGGATTTGTGCACCATTTCTACACTGGGTCACAGTCACCCTTTTCTGTCTATCCACTTCATATGGAGAGACGACAGTGTTCCTCTGCCCCTCCATGTCACAGGGGCCCAGCACAGAATGGGGCTTAGGGTGTGCTTCAGCTTTGTGAAGCACATGGGGGGATGATTTTTGAGAAGGGTGATTTCCCCTGGCTAGGGTGGTGAGGAGTGGCTGTGTCCCCAGGGGTTTTTTGCCCGGGGTCTGTCTTGCCTGTAAGAATCTAGTTGTGCTGGGTCCTGTAGGCACCAGGGAGCCTGGTGGGTTTCCAATGTGTATACACTGCTGATGTTACAGCGTGGCTGGAGGCAGGGAGCCTGGACGGGAGGCTGGTGTGATGGTCTGGGACAGATGCTGGGGTGTGGATTAGTAGGACACAGGGAATGTGGGGGGGAGGAAACTAAGAAGGAAGAACTGAGAAGTGGCAAATGGACAAGCTGGGAAGTGAGATCCAGAATCCCTAGTGACGGGAGGGAGGTGAGAAGGAGTGAGGAGGAGAGATGGGGAGACTCTGGCCAAGCAGAGTCTGAGACAACTCTCCAAGGGCCTGTGTAAGGGAGTAGGCACGAGGGCCTGAACACACGTGCCTTTACACTTCAGGGAACTTGCTGGAACTTGCTGGACTCAAATACCTAGGAAATTAATTGCTCCCAGTTACCCCCACCAGGACTCACATCTGAAGCAAAAACCCAAGTCTCCATTCTCCCAGCTTGGGACCTGGGACTTCTCCACCTCACTCCTCACCCACCATGCTCCCTGGTCGCCCACAGCCTGGCCCAAGGGTGGAGAACTTGGAAGAGCATTCAGACCCTCCTCTGCCACTTACTTATTGGCTCTCTGACCTTGATTCAGTTACCTGGCCTGTGAGAACCTTGGTTTACTCAGCTGAAAAATCATAGCTGCTCACTGAGTAGTGGGAAGACCTGGTGAAGTCCCATTGGTAAAGGACCTGATAGACCACCACTGGGACATAGTCAGTGTTCTGTAAGTGCAAGTTCACTTCCTTCTTGCACGAGTATGAGGTAACCTTCCTGCAGAGGTATTTGCATTGAGCAGGGGATTCTGAGAGGTTTGGGAGCCAACTGTGGGATTCCTGGCACCAGGATTAGGTAGTGTGAACTGAAGGTTGTTGGTGTCAATTTGACACCAACAGGAATCCCAAATGGGGGTGCAGTGAAAAAGGAAACTTTATTCAGTGTGAACAGCTCAGTTGTGATACAGCACCACCCTGAAAACAGCCTGATTCTTAGGCAAACCTTTGACCAGGCAGGTCTGGGGCCAGGCCCCTCTCTGGCCAGACAGCTCTGCTCCGCTCCTGCATTGGCCTGCTCTGTGCCAGTCTGCTGCGCCCTGCTCCTGTCTGCCCCACTCTGCTCTGGTGAGACTCCAGCCAGGAGAAAAGCAGTCTTCAACCTTTGGTGGAAAGGAAAAGTGTGCTCTCAGAGCCAGGGGTGAGCTGGCTTATTTAGACAAATCCCCGCTCCCTGGACCATGATTGGTTCCTCCTCATGCACCAGAGGGCTCCAAATTATTACAGTTTGATTGGTCAAAAAGGCACAGTCCAGTTTGGTCAGAATGGAGCCACTCTGGTTGGCTGGTGAAGAAGCTGATGGGGATAGAACTGTGATAGCTGCACAGCTTTGATTGGATGGGAAAAGCCTCAGTCCTGCTGCTTGACATGGGATTCCAGAAACCCCTCTATAAGGGCTGGCTCAGCTGGCTGGACACAGTGCAGGCTGGCAGTTCAGTGCAGGCTTCTCCCTGCAGTGCAGATTGTGTGCAAGTTCCCTGTGTAGAAATGGCTGCTAGGCTCTGTTTCTAAAATCTGAGCCCAGTTGGCCACAGGGAGCCATTCTAAGTAGGTATTTTCTTTCTCAGGTCCTCAGTAGCTGGGAACTGAAACAAGAAGGAAATGACAACCATGCATCGTACACAATGTGGACCACCACCTACGTGGCCTACAAATAGGGCCCCTTCCCAGCCATACCAGACCCGTGCCCCCCACTTATGGCTGCTCCTGTAGGAGTCAGCACCAGGAACAAAGGGGGAAGTGTGGGCAGGCAGATTGCTTTAAGTGGCTGAGCTGCCCTGGGAGGGAGGGCCCTCTCCCAGAATGGCGGACTGCTGGGGCTGCTGCGGACAGAATTGCTGCCCTTGGTTTGAGTCTGAGCCCAAGGCACTCTCCGATCGCTCCATGTAGGGAGTTTCTGTTGTAGTTTGGTGACCGGAATCCTTGGGCAGCTTTGGTGTCTCTTCCTTGAGACTGGATCTAAGTCTCAGATTCAGAATTGATTACCAGACTTACTGTTTTCATTCCAAAATTCTATGATGTTGAAGCTTCTGATCCCAGGATTCTAATAACCCCCATTGCCTCTTAAGAGTGCCTTAGGAAGCAGGGAAGAGTAATAGAAGATTTTTATGATTCTGTGGCCCTTCTCCAAGCCCCTCAGCCATCCTGGAAGGAGCTTCCTTGAAGAACTTCCACTTCTGGGAGGGCCGAATGTATGTCTTCCACCATCTTCCTTCCCAGAAGAGAGGAGAAAATTTCTTGTAACTCAAGACTCCTAAGCTTTGCTTTCCTTTTCTAAGACCAGCCCTTCTTGGGTGAACAGCAGTGCAGAAATCTATGCCTTTTAGGTAAAATCATTCCTCCACCCTCTAAATGGCCCACGTCCCTCAACAGGACAATTATATTAGGATTTAGGATACTGGGTGGGCCATCAGGTGCCCTGGCCAGGTAGACTTGTGCAGATGCTTCACTCCTTTGGATTCCCATCTTTTCCCATGTGATAAAGTTTGTCCCTGCCTGTCCCTTCCACAGCCTCAGGCTTTCCTCTTACCCCCTGGAACGGTGGGCTCTGGCAAGCACCCACCCACTGTAAGAATTCATGAACAGCCTCCCCCAGATAGAGCATCTAAGTCTCAGATTGAAGGTGACTCTGCTGTCTTACCAAGAAAATGGTTGGGTGGGTACTTCCTGTACACCTAGCTGACTGAAGGGCACACCCACGCACTGGCCCTGGGCACAGGCCAGTCAAAGGGGGATGGCATGTCCACAGGCTCAGCACACAGCACTGTGCTCGCACCATAACCCTTCTTGCTTGCCACTGCTCCCTCAGCCCCAGCTTCCCTCCCAGACACCCTCTGAACTAGGCCCCTGCCTCTAGAAGCCCCCCATCCTAGGCCACCCCGCTGCCTCAGTGGTCTGTAATAGCATGGAGGTCTGCCCTTGACGGTGCCCTGACTTGACCTGCATCGGCCCCTTCGACCCACTGCCACTTGGCCTCGGGAGGTCGGTTCCCACTCTAGAGGATAAGGAAATTGAGGCCTCCTCATGCTTTCTCAAATGCACAGACAATGAGGGCTTTTTAAGCATTAATTTTGAATTCTGCTTTTAAAAAATATTTTCCCACCTTTTAGAAAAGTCATTCATATAGCAAACACTCACTGAGCACCTCTGTGCCAGGCACTGTTCTGGGCACTAGAAACAGAGAACAAAAATTTAAAAAAAATCCCTGTCCATGTGGAGTGTAGCATTTAATGGGGGAGAGACAGAGAATAAACGAATCAGCAAAATATACAGGATGTCAGATATTAGGTGCTATGGAAAAACTAACGCAGGAATTTGAAGTAGGAGGGCAGGAATTCCATTTAAAATAGATGGTCAGGGAAGGTCATGCGGGTCCTGTGGCCACGGGAAGACTTTAGCTTTTGTACCAGGAAACTCAGGGCATGGCGTTTGGAACAGGACAGCCGCGTGATCCGATCGAATGGGTCTGGTCTGTGTGGAGAAAGGACAACAAGCGGACAGAGGCAGGAGCAGAGAAACTAGTCAGGAGACGGTGCAGTCATCCCGGCACATGAATGAAAGAATCTGCAAACACAGTGTAAGTATCTGCAGGCAGATCACCTACAAATTCACGAGGATCCACTGAACTAGTTCCTTGTCGATGGGCATTTCGGTTATTTCCAACTGAGTCTCTATTACAGAAAACACTCTGATGAACACCTTTGTGCCATAGATCTTCGTGTCAGACACGTTTGCTGTCTAGGTGTTACTGGGTCATCTTTCTAAGGCTTTCTGTCCATAATTCCGGTCGCCCTGAGAGAGAGGGTGCCCCTTCCTATGGCCACCGGCAGTGTGCGACCTGCCCTGAATGTATGTAATGTGTGTCCTAAGGGTGTGGTTCCATCCTCGTGGTCCTGGCTGGGCCTAAATGCACATCTTAGGGGACACCCCTCTTGTCCGGACGGCCTTGCGTGGTCCCAAAACTCTTTCGAGTCCATTTACTTATTTAATGCTCATGACAGTCCTGTCATCCCTGCTCTGTAGGTCAGGAAACTAAAGCTCACAGAGCAGCGGTAAAGGCCCTGTTCCAAGTGCTGTATGGATATTACCTCGTTTAATCCTTGCGACCACCCGGTGAGGTGGGTGCCGTCAACATCCCCATTTCAGAGATGAAGTCGCTGGTGCAGGGTGTCAGCAGGGGTGTAAGCCCTGGCTTCCAAACCTGCTCTGCAAGCCACTCCCGGCCCTGCCTCAGGCTAGTGGGGTGACTCGCTTGGGGCTGCACGGGTGGACGTGGTGGGCCCGGAACCTCCTGGCTCTGGAGCCCACGTCCTAGCCCCTGACAAGGTGCTACTCAATGCCAGATACCCCTCAGTAGAGTGCTGCCTCTTTCTTCCCATCAAAACTGGTCTTGGTCCCTTGTGTCTGATTGGCGCTTCTTCCTTAAACCCACCCGAGGCAGCTCCTGGAGACCAGACTTTGGTAGGAGAGCTCAGATCCCAGCATGGAGGACATCAGAGCCGAGAGGGCCCTTGAGCTCCTGGTCCATTCGTCTTTCCTCTTGAAGTTGAACAGGAAGAAGGAAACTAAGGGCCACAGTGGGGCAGTCACTTGCCCAAGGTCACACGTCTAGTGGGGGTCAGAGCCGGGGGGTGGGGTGGGAGGCCAGGTCCCCACCAAGGGCCCTTCTCCAGGGAACACTGAAGAGCTGTGACTGTCACAGCTGTCTCCAAGAGCCCTTTGTTGAGGAGCCTGCTTACTTGTGAATTATTAATGAGACCAAGCCTGTAACCTGCTGGGTGGGACCCACTCACTTGAAGACAACCCTGTTTTACAGTCACCAGCTCCCTGGAGTGGGCGGCCCTGGAGTCTGAGGGCCCTGGGGCTTCTGGGTGGGCACAGCCAGTGCGGGTGGGGCAGGGAGGTGGGGATGAGGGCGCTTCATACCAGGGAAAGCCCTGGAGGAAGGGACTGAGAGTGGGGAAGGGGATGAGAGGCCTCCCACATAATGCTCAGTAAGCCTCACAGTATCCCTGAGCGGGTGGGACATTCGTCCCAGGTTTACAGATGGGGTGCAGACAGGGAGAAGCAGGGCTGACTGAACAGCTCAAGCTCTTTCTACAACAATGGCACCCTTTTCACAAGTTCACACCCCCTTTTCCAGGAGCCCCATTTCCACACTTTCCCCACAGGATAGTCAAGTCCCAGGTTTATGCTAGGGCTAGGCCTGAGTCCAAGTCCCACTGGGCCAAACCTCCTATAGGATGGGAGACAAAGTTACTGCAGAGCTTTCTGGAGCCTTCTGAGGAGGGTTCACTAAGCAAACGTTTATTGAGGGCCTTTTTAGGCTGAGAGATGGTGCAGGTGAAAGCGGTCCATGCGAGGGTGTCAGGCCCAAAAAGTGAGGCAGGCCCCAAAAGTGCAGCGAGCCCAGTGGTGTGTGCTTGTGGGCCGGTGGGGAATGTGGGAGGAAAGCAGGCCTCGTGGTATGTCCCAGGCACAGAGGACCAGGAAACAGGTCCCTGGGCAGGGGAGGAAGGGCCTCAGGACGCTCTCCTGTCCCCAGGGCTTGTCTGCCAGCCCGAGTTGGGGAGTTGGGGAGTTGGGGATGCGCAGGTGGCCTGAGCAGGGTCACCTGGGTTGGGAGGTGGAAATCATGATGACTCACAGGCTCTTTCCTCAAGGCTGGGGCCCGGCCAGAGTTCCTGGGGGCTGGGAACCGCTGGGGCGGGGCCCTCCTGGGAGCTGGTGGGCCACTCTGACGCTCTGACTCACTGGTGAGCAGCTCTAGTATCACCGTCACTGTGGGGGTGTGGGGAGAGTCGCAGCTCCAAAGGCTGCTCATCTGGCGGAGCCTCAGCCGTCATCTGTAAAAGTGGGGGAGCGAAAGCATCTACCGTACCGCCACTGCCTCCGACATCAGGCCTCCGCACACTTCACATACGAGAGTCCTGATCCTCACCATGCCCCTTTGTCCTAAGCAGTGCTGTTATTTCCATTTTACTGAGGAGGTAACTGAGGCTCAGAGCGCTGGTTAAAGTGGGCATGAAATGAGGTAATCTTTGTTATACTCTTAACGCGTGTGACACATAGTAAGCCTTTGATGAATGTCAGTCGCTACTGTAATCAGTACCTCAGAGGGAAATGCTCAAGGGCTGGGCCCAGTATCAGTGCTGAGGGAGTCGTCAGGCACAGACGTGGGGGTGTCTCACCAGACCCGAGTCTCCAGAAGCTCCCAGTCTGATGGCAGAGGTGGTCACAGACAAACCTCATTCCACCACCACCACACACAGCCCAGGGTGAGTGGGGTAGGTCAGGGGGGATTAGGGCAGGGTGTGCCCAGGAAGCCTCTGAGCCAGCCAGGGAACGGGGGTCTCCTGAAAGAGGCAACTTCTGAACTAAAACCTCCAGGGTGAGTAGGAGTTTTGGAACATGACAGTTTCTTAATAGATGTTAATTGAATACAGTAGAGATTTACCTTGAAGTTAATATAGTGGAGAGGCCCTCTCATTCACCTGGTCCCTCCCAAGGCTCTGGAGGAAACCTTTCCATCATAAACTTCTGGACTGACCCATGGTTAAATGAATGAATAGTAAGTGACACGGGAGGAAGGTGTGTTCCAGGCAGAGGGAACAGCATGTGCAAATGCCTAGAGATTTGAAAGTGTGTGGCAGGTGGCAGGGCCCCCACCTGCCCCAGCCACATCACCCAGGCCCCTCTTTACATCCTTGCTGCTCTTCTCACCAGCTTGGGAAACTCCAGCTGTCACCGGTGTGCCCTTGTCCACCTCCGTGCTTTCGTCTACCCATTCTCCTATCCGGTCCACCCTTCCCACGACGTCACTGTATGTATATAACCTAAACTTCAAGGGTCAACTCTGTGCCCACCTTCTCCAGGAAGCCACCCAGACCCCGCCAGCCTATGTAGCACTTTCCCTCATCTGGATTTTATAGCCAATGGTGGCTGTCATCGCAGCCTGCTCCTTATAGTGACTTATCTTTTTGTGCCTATGTCTGAGAATCCCAGAGGGGTGTAGAGCTTGCAGGTGAGCGTCTACCCTCTGCTCACATCTGGGCAGGATAAGAACTCACTACCTTTGTAAATAGCCTGTTTGGATTTAAACTGCATTCCCCTAAATCTGCCACTTCCCTCTGCCACTGGGCCCTATCGGCCTGGCTCTCCCTGGACCTAGTCCAAGCCCTCTTCCCACCACAGCTGCTTCTGCAAGCTCCTCCTTTTCCTCTTCTGACATTCTAGAGCTCAGGGCTGATCCACCGGTGCTAGAGCCCCTCCTCCTTCTGTCCCCTGCCCTGTGAAGGGACAGCTCTAAAGGCAGCCACGTGGTCTGATGAGTCATGGTTAAGAGCATCTGGGGCCTAGGGGTGATGGCTGGTTAACTCCTCATGGACCAGTGGTTCTTTCTGCCAGGAGACCAGGTGGGCTTCAACCCTGGCCCTAGTCATAAACCTCAGGGCTGGGCAGTCAGTGGGCATCCGGGGAGTGTTATAGATGACCCCCACATAGGCACTGGGGATTCAGGAGAGGAGCCAAGAGGGCAAGAGGAAGAATGTGAACTCTGTAGTCAGGAGGGCTGGTTCCAATCACCACTTGCCCTCTATTAGGTGAGTGGTCTTGAGCTAGTCGCATCAACTATGTGCCTCAGTTTCCTCATCTGTAAAATGGCAGTGATGGGGATTATTTGAGAAGGAGAGTGTGACCTGTTGGCTAGCAGAGAGTGCTAGAATGCATTATTTTCTGCCTCCTTGTCTTCTTAAACACAGTCACCAGTGGGCAAGTGGATGGGATTAAAATCCAAGCCTGACTCCAGAGGCCTCCCAACAATGAATGCAATGGGATGATGAAGGGCTCAGGTCCAGGCGCGGCGAGACAGGAGCTGTGAAGGAGCGGAGAGTGACAGGTCTAGGAGAACTTTCTGGCCCCACATAGGCGCGGCTGTGCAAGGCAGGAGCCAGCTCTCAGTCCCTGGGGGCTGTGCAGAGAGGGTACCTGGACATGGGCTGTGTAGACCGTGAGCACCCGGGGCTCTCACCTGTCCCAGCCGGAGGTGCGGGGGTGGGGTGGGGGCCCACTCAGCAGGCGGCCACGGCCCCACTGCGAGGGTGGGCAGCCCGAGGCCCGGCCCGGCCCCGCCGCCTTCCCCGCCCCTGGCGCGCCCCTCCCCGGCTGCCGCGTCGGTGGCTCCGCGGCACAGCACCCGGCTCGGGGTTCCTGCGACTGCACCTGGGCCGTAGCTGGCGTCGGGCGGGGGCACGCTGCCTGCCCCCTCCGCGATGACCACGGCCAGCGCCCCGGGCACCCTGCCCGCCGGGTAAGTGCGCGGCGGAAACGGCTTGGGGGGCGCAGGCAGGTCTGGGCCCGGGGGTGGGGCGGGCGCCCGGCCGGCCTCCCCCGCGCCACCTGCCCTGCGGCCGCACTGCGGCTTCTAGCCCGGCCGGGCGGCATCGCGCCCCCACCCCGTCCGCCTCTGGGTGCTGCCGCTGCGGGGAGGAGGGGGAGAGGGCTGCGGAAACTCGCGCTAGGAGACTGGAGGCGCGGGCGATCCTGGGTCCTCACTCCCCTCTGGGTCCCAACTTTCTCATCCGTAGTAACAGGCCTTTACTACAGCCAAAGCTGCCTTCCTCCCCTAGTGACGTTTGCACCTGTGGGTGGTCTCATTATCACCTCCATTACAGAGGAGGAAACTTGTCTTAGGTCACCCAGGAGGTGAGAGGTGGGTCTGGGGTTTGAACCCAGCTCCATCTGATGCCAGAGCCCCCACTGGCAGGGCACACTGCCTCATCTTCAGGGATATTTGGAGGAGTTAAAAGGCTAAGAAATGAACCAGCTGAGCCCATTGGGTGCAGCTGGAAACAGGGCAGGAAAGGTGGGTGCTGTCACTTTCAATATGGTTCTCCTGCCACCCCACTGAGAAACCCTGTAGGACCCCTACTCTGCCCCTGGAGCAGTGACAGCGATTAACTGCTGGGAGATAAGGATCCATTCTGCATTTCCTAGGCCCTGGTGGTTAGGGGGCCACTGCTGGGAGCCTGGACTGCTAGGAGGTTGCTGGGTGGAGATCCGGCCCAGGTGAGCTGGGAGCGGTGCCGCCCTGCCTGGAGCCTCACCACCAGGGACAATATTTGCCAAGGACCTCAGGGCTAACACATGAACAGGGAGGTGACAAGGCCGGTGCCAGCCCTCAGCTGGAGTCCTCCACAGGGCCTGTGTGAGGGCGTTCCTCACCCAGGGCTTGGAAGTCCGGTCGCCAGGGAGCACTTGGGACTGTGGGAGGGTTGGCTGGGGAGTCTTGACTTGACCTTTTGTTGTATGACTTTGGCCAAATCCTTTATCCCTCCTAGACTTATTTCTCATTCTCTTTTTTCTTCCCTTTGTTCCTCCCTTCCTTCCTTTCTCCCTTCCTCCCTTTCTTTCTTTCTTGAAATTATTGGTGTGACATTGGTTTAATAAAATTATACAAGTTTCAGGTGTACAATTCTACGATACATCATCTGTATATTGTATTGTCGAGTCTCAGGTTCACCACCCCAAGTCAAGTCTCCTTCCATCACCATTTATTCCCCCTTTACCCTCTCCTATCTTCCTCCACCCCATTTTCCCTCTGGTAATCACCATACTGTTGTCTACGAGGTTTTTTGTTTGTTTGTTTGTTTGTTTTGCATAATCCCTTCACCTTTTTCACCCAGCCCCCCAAACCTCTCCCCTCTGACAGCTGTCAGTCTGTTCTCTGTATCTATAAGTCTGTTTCTATTTGGTTTGTTAGTTTATTTTGTTCATTATATTCCACATATAAGTGAAATCATATGGTTTCACTTATATGAGTAAAATCATATTTATCTTTCCCTGACTAGCTTATTTCATTTAGCATAGTACTTTCCAGGTCTATACTACCCAAAGCAATCTATAAATTAATGTAATTACAATGTAATTCCTATCAAGATATCGATGGTGTATTTCACAGAACTAGAACAAATATACCAAAATTTACATGGAACCACCAAAGACCTCGAATAGCAACAGCAATCTTGGAGGAATCACGCTATCTGATACCAAATTATACTACAAGGCCATAGTAATCAAAACAGCATGGTACTGGCATAAAAACAGACATATAGATCAATGGAACAGAATAGAGAGCCCAGAAATAAACCCATGCCTTCATAGTCAATTAATACTTGACACAGGAGGCAAGAACACACAATGTGGTAAATATAGTCTATTCAATAACTGGCATTAGGAAAACTGGACAGATATCTGCAAAAAAAAAAAAAGAAGAAGAAGAAGAAGAAACTAGACCATCTTCTTACACCATACACAAGAATAAAATCAGAATGGATTAAAGACTTAAATGTTAGATTTGAAACCATAAAAATCCTAGAAAAAAAGCATAGCCGGTAAAATCTCAGATTTTTTTGTAGCAATATTTTGTAATATATCTCCTCTGGCAAGAGAAACAACAGAAAAAAAATAAACAAATGGGATGACATCAAACTAAAAAGTTTTTGCACAGCAAAGGAAACCATCAACAAAGTGAAAAGACAATTCACTGAATGGGGGAACACATTTGCTGATGATATATCTGATAAGAGGTTAATATCCAAAATTTATAAAAAACTCATACAATTCAACACCAAAAAGATAAATAATCCAATTGAAAAATGGGTAAAGAACGTGAATAGACACTTCCCCAAAGAGGACATACACATGGCCAATAGACATATGAAAAGATGCTCAACATCACTAATCATCAGAGAGATGCAGATTAAAACCACAATGAGATATCACCTCACACCAGTCAGAATGGCCATCATCAATAAATCAAAAAAACAACAAATGTTAGCAAGGATGTGGAGAAAAGGGAACCCTTTTGCATTGTTGGTGGGAATGCAGATTGGTGCAGCCACTATGGAAAGCAGTATGGAGTTATCTCAGAAGGTTAAAAATGTACTTGTCTTATGACCCAGCTTCTGAAAATATATCTGAAGAAATCTGAAACACTAATTCAAAAGAATATATACACCCTTAGCTCATTGCTTCCTAGACTTCTTGTCCCTCCTTTGGAAAATACAGGGAGGCTGGGCTGGTGGCTCCTTTCCTGCTCTGGGCTGGTCTTTGTAAATCTGGAGCCTGCGTAGGTCTCTTCTGCCCAGCCTTGACTGAGTACAACCCCACTGAGTCCAGAAAAGTGGTTTCCAGAACAGAAGGCAGGCGGAACAGGGCACTTATCAAGGAATTCTGAACTCCAGGCTAGAACCACATTTATCCCTCTTCGTTGCACACTCAGATCCTAGCCAGTACCCTCTCTACAACTCCAGGCTCCTCTGGCCCCTTGTGGGCTTCCGGGTCAGAGAGCTGACTCTTCTATCACTGTTGGGTCTTCCTTCTACTGAACCATACCTGCCCGCCTGCATGCCCTCCAGGTGTCTGTTTTCTCTGAGTCCACACAAGTCCATCTGCCTCTGCCCCTTGCCCTGGTTAGTGCCATCCTGGTGCGGTCTCAGCAGAGCAGGGGCAAAGCAGTGCCACTTTCACTATAGACACTCATTCAGTCACTCAGCAAACACCTCTGAGGCCTTTCTGGGTCTGGGCCTGTGTGTGAGGGTCAGTGGAGAACAAACCAAGCTTTCAATCTGCACCACTTTAAAAATCATGAAATAAGGGAGGGATGGGAGGGTGGACTGGGATGGGAGTAAAGGACAGAAAACTGTACTTGAACAATGATGAAAATAAAATAAAATAAAAAAGAAAAACAAACAAACAAAATCATGAAATAATAACTTCAGGCCAAGATGGAGGTATAGGTAGATATGCTTCACTTCGTCACACAACCTAAAGAAGGATAACAACCAATTTAAAAACAAAAAACAATTGGAACTGCCCAAACATCAAACTGTATGGAAGTCCAACACCAAGGAGTTAAAGAAGAAACATTCATCCAGACTGGTAGGAGGGGAACAGACTGGCAGCTGGGGCAGAGAGGACGTGCTGTGAGGTGGTGGCTGGCGGGCCAGGTGGTCCCACATTCATGTGTGGATAAACCAGGAGGAACAACTGGGGAGTGAGACAGACCGCACAACCCATGGTTCCAGCACCAGGAAAATAAAGCCTCAAAACCTCTGGCTGTAAAACCCATTGGGGTTGTGGCTGTGGGAGAAACTGCCAATCTCACAGAAGAGTTTGTTGGACAGGCCCATGAGGTCCAAGAGTGTACACAAAACCACCCACCAGGAATCAGCATCAGGGCAGTGCCTAGAAGGGTGCAATTTGTTTGTGGGAAGTGGGGGAAGTGACTGAAAGCGGGGTGAGAGCTGAGCAAGCGACATTGTTCCCTCTCAGACCCCTCCCCTACACACTGCACCACAAGGCAGTGAAGTGCGTTGCCCCACCCTGGTGAAAACCTAAGGCTCCACCCCTTACAGTGTGGAAATATGGCCTAAATGAAAGAACAGATCAAAACTCCAGAAAAAGAACTAAGTGACAAGGAGACAGCCAACCTATCAGATGCAGAGTCCAAAACATTGATAATCAGGATGCTCACAGAAATGATTAAGTACGGCTGTAAAATAAAGGAAGAAGTAAAGGCTATGCAAAGTGGAATAAAGAAAAATATACAGGGAACCAATGGTGAAGGGAAGGAAACTGGGACTCAAATCAACAATTTGGAACAGAAGGGAAAAATAAACATTCGACCAGAACAGAATAAAGAAACAAGAATTCAAAAAAACAAGGACAGGCTTAGGAACCTCTGGGACATCTTGAAACGTTCCAACGTCCAAATCATAGGGGTACCAGAAGTAGAAGAGGAAGAGCAAGAAATTGAAAACTTATTTGAAAAAATAATGAAAGAAAACTTCCTCAATCTGGCAAAGGAAATAGACATACAAGTCCAGGAAGCTCAGAGAGTCCAAAGAGGAACACACCAAGACACATGATAATTAAACTGCCAAATATTAAAGATAAGGAGAGAATCTTAAAAGCAGCAAGAGAAAAGAGTTACCTACAAAGGAGTTCCCAAAAGAATTTCAGCTGATTTCTCAAAAGAAAACATAGGCAAGAAGGGAATGGAAAGAAGTATTCTAAGTCATGAAAGGCAAGGACCTACATCCAAGATTGCTCTATCCAGCAAAGCCTTCATTTAGAATGGAAGGGCAGATAAAGTGCTTCTGAGACAAGGTCAAGTTAAAGGAGTTCATCATCACCCAGCCCTTATTATATGAAATGTTAAAGGAATTTAGCTAAGAAAAAGAAGATCAAAAACATGAACAGTAAAATGACAGCAAACTCATAGCTATCAACAACTGAACCTAAAAAAAAAAAAAAAACCTAAGCAAAGAAATAGAACAGGAACAGAATTACAGAAATGGAGATCACATGGAGGGTATCAGCAGGAAGGGTCGAAAGGGACAATGGGGGGAAAAGGTAGGAATAAGAAGCATAATTGGTGGGTACAAAATAGACAGGGGGAGGTCAAGAATAGTACAGGAAATGGAGAAGCCAAAGAACTTATATGTATGACCCATGGACATGAACTAAGGGCAAGGGAATGCTGGAGGGAATGGGGGTACTGGGCAGAGGGAGATCAAGGAGAGAACAAAATGGGACAATTGTAATAGCGTAATCAATAAAATGTACCTTAAAAATCATGAAATATATGCTTGCCTGGCAGGGGAGACACCACGATCACGAAGGTGGATTTCCCTGGGTGAGGCTTATCCAGTGCACTCTGAATGTGCTGACCCCTGCGATTTCCCCAAATGTGGGCACCTCGACTGCATAATTTGTGTGGTGCGGGACTGTGTTCATGCTCTCCCCTGGCAAAAAAAAAAAAAATCATGAGATGCTTTAAGCTTTCAGAAAAATAGAGCAAACAGTGAAGGGAACTCCAAGCCTTTGCCACCCAGGCGTTGCAGAAAATGCCGTCACGCCCCGTTTGTTTCACAGGCTTCTTTCTGAGAAAGAAGCCCTGGCAGAGAACCTCTTCCCCTCTTACCTCTGCAGAAAGAATCGCCATTCTGAATTTCGGTTTTATCATTTTGTATTCATTTTTATTCTTTTTTCCAAGTGTGCAAGTCTAAAAAAAATATGTAGTTCTTTAAATTTTTTATACAAATGGAGTCACAGAGTATGAATCGTTCTGCGGCTTGCTTTTTCTTAGTTTCAGGTTTCTGAGGTTTGGCCTTCCAGATCCTTGTGACTCTGGCCCCCACGTGCCCTGATGGTGATCCACCACTCGATGTGACCCCCATTTGCTTATTTATCCAGCCTCCTTGATAATTATTGAGGTGGTTCCCAGTGTCTTGCTATTCAAACAATGAACATTCTCATACAATTGTCCTTTGCATGTATGTGAGGGTCCTTCTAGGTTGCCCCATAGGAGATCACAGGTTCTTAACACATGTACACTCCTTCTTTTAAAGTTATCTAGTCTCATTATTAAAGCAGAGCTGCTCAATAAGAGAAATGATGGAAATATATCATCTTAGAAACAATAACAATCACTTACATTTCCTGAGTGCTTCTTGAGCTTTAACATTATCTCAGTTGTTCTTCACAGCAAATGGGAGGTTGTTCCCCATCTCCCATTTCATTGATGGGAAAACTGAGGCTTGTAGAGGTTAAAGCATCATGCCAGGTTTCTTCACCAAGTACTTGATGAGCTGTGGCTTGAGTCCAGGGTTGTCTGCTTTTAAAACGCTTGAAGGCCACGCTGCACTAGGCCATGCCACCTCACTCTCTGCCACATGATACTTTCTTTATGCAGAGCTAAGGGGGACTCTTTGGAAGTGGAGTCACAATCATATTTGCAATTTCGAAAGGTCACTTTGGAAGTGCCAGATCCCTGCAGACATAATGTCTTAACCCTCTGAGCCAAAGTTCCCCCGAAATTGTGAAGCAGGGAGTAAAAAGTCAGCTCAGACCCCCATCTGCTTCCTGAATAACATCCTTGCCCTTTCTCCACTGTCCCACAGCCACCTCACACAGACTGGGTCAGGGAAGCGGAGTTTTCTAACTCCCTGTGGGGACTCAGGGTCCCCCCAGCTCTACCCACCTTTGCCCATCAGTCACTAAGGTAGCAGGTTCCAGGAAGATTGAAGCGGGGAGGTGGGAGGCAAGGAGAGAGCGGGGTGCCTCCAGGCTCTCTGGTGCTCTCCCCTCAGCTTCCAGCCCCCTTCTCCCCTTGGCCTCAAGTGTCCCTCCCCGACTATGCCAAAGCTCCTGGCATTGGTTGCCATCCAGCTTCATGCTCCAACCTGCTTAATGCCCCCTCCAATCCTCTGCTTCCCCAAAGCCCAGGGGAGGGGCTGCCATCACCACTTGGGAGCTCAAGAATATAATGGCCTGGTGGCTTGGAGCAGAAAGACCTTGGGGAAAGCCGGTAGAAGAGTGGGGCCCTCAGTCAGCCAGGAGAGGAGACAGGTTTGCCCAAGCTGCTTTTGCAGAAAGCATTTCTGTCTTCTTCCAGGCTCCTGGGAGGAGCAGACTGGGTTCCGTCTTCACTTTCTTATCTTTCAAATGTAGATAAGAGCCTGCCTGCCCCTCCAGGCTGGTGGGAGGATTGAGAGAACTAATTAGTCATCAGTTTAGATAACTTGAAGTGATAATTTCTTGGTGGTGATGGGGCAGATGTTCGGGCCATTATTAAGTCAGTGGGCCCAATGGCCCTAGCCTTCCTGTGCTCCCCAGCCCCTCCCTCCCCCAGCAGGCCTTCCACAGCCTCTGTCTCCCTGCCCTGCCCTGTGGCTTGGGCCTGCTCCTCAGTATGGTGTCTTGCCTCCAGCCCTTTGCTCACACTCTTTCCGCTTCCTAGACTTCTTTTCTCCATCTGGTCCTCAGTTCAGTGCCATCTTTTCCAGAAAGCTTCCCTGCATGACCCATCCTCCCTTCCGGGCCTCCTCAGTCCCCAGTGGTTCTCATGAGGGCTCTGGCTGTCACAGCCTCCGCCCGTGTCTGTGGCATCTGTCGTTCCCATGAGCTCTGGAAAGGCAGGTCCAGGTCTGGGTCTGCTCTGTGTCCCCAGGCCTGGTCTGGAGCCTGAGATGAGGGGTATTTGTGGGTGGGGAGGAGGGAGAGGTCACCTCGGACCCACCTCACTGTAGTTAAGTAGAAGAGGTGCTGGGGCCGCCAGGGGAGGGAATATGTGCCTGTGTTGTGTGTCCGTCTGTCTGTGCGTCCTTCTCTCCAGGTTCTCCAGACAGGTAGAACCTCTTCCTTGCTGGGGGGTGAAGATGGTGGTGGTCGGTGGGGGGCAGGGCGTCGCACAGACATGGGGGTCAGGCTCTTGGCTCTGGAGCTGTGTAAAGATGGATATAAGCCAGGACAATGGACTTGACTCCCTGGGGCTGAGCTGGTGGGCACTGGCTCAGGCAGAAACTTGAGTTAGAACCTGTGCTTGGGCATGTGATCTCGGCCAAGTCACCTCTTCTCTGTGCCTCAGTCTCCTCATCAGCAGTGGGGGTAATAACCCACTTCACGGGGCTTAGTGAGGCCTCAAGGAGACAATGCCAGTTAAACACCTGGGGCCACAGGTAACTCACTGCCTCTCCATCAGTTCATCCAACTGAGATGGGTGGGTGGAACAGGCTCAGCCCTGCGCACAAAGGAAGACACTGTCCCTGTCTCCTGAAGAGAAGGACAGGGCCGCCTCCGGTGGGGCCTTTTTGGCTACAGAAAGGAACTTGGTCTTTATCCTAAGAGTACTGAGAAGGCAGTGAAGGAGTGTAAGTCCAAAAGTGTGACATGGTTATATCTGGATAAAAAAAAAAACTTTTAAAAAACTATTATGAGAGGGACAGATTAAAAGGAATAACACTTCTAAACATTTTCCTCCCCTCCCCAGAGATTTTTTTTATTTATTTTCAGAGAGAGGGGGAGGGAGAGAGAAAGAAAAGGAAAGAAACATTGTTGATGTGAGAGAAACATCAATGAGTTGTGTCTTGCACGCCCCCAACTGGGGACCTGGCCCTCAACCCAGGCATGTGCCCTGACAGGGAATTGAACCAGCAACCTTTCAGTTTGCAGTCTGGTACTCAATTCACTGAGTCACACCAGCCAGGGCTCTAAAATTCTCCTTAAAAATAAAACAAAAGAAAAACCAAAACCAAAACAAAACCAAACCCTACCTAGAGGCTGGATGAATTAAAACAAACATCCTTTGAAATACATTCCTGAGCTTCCCCAGAAGTAACAGAAATAAAGCCTCTCAAGCCAACAACAAAGAGAGAGCTGAGATTAGGCTGCTGAATGAGAGGTAGCCACAGCCACCTGGGGGGTATTTACAAACCCAGAACCTTGAGTTTTAATAGCTGCTCAGGGGAAGGGAACTAAGGTCCTGGGCCTGCAGCCACAGTGTGGAGGGGAGCCTGCACCCCACCACATGAATCTGGGACCTCCAGAAGTCTTCAGCAAACAGGGACATTGACCAGATCAAAGCATCCAGCCACCTGCGATGGGAGACAACGGTGCTGGTGGGGACAGAAAGGTTCCGTAGAAAATTATCTTGCCCTCACACAAACTTTGGGCTTCAATACAACACTACCTTCGTCATCTTGAATATACTAAACAGAAAAGTAACTGGAGTGGTCTCAGGGTGGCAGGGGCCCAGGGTACCTGGCGAAGCGAATGAACATCCTCCCTGGAGGAACATGGCCTCATCCCGGGGGACTGATCAAGTAGGAGATCATGGTGAAAGCACAAGACACACAAGGACACGAGTCCCTGTGAGCGACAGGCACCGGAAGCAAGAAGTAGCAGGATTAGTTTCTCTGAGAGTCTAACATGCTAGAATATGATATACAGAATATAAATAATAGTGCTTTAAATGTGTAAAAAAAATCAAAGATGTACTTGAAACAATAAGCAGGGAAAAAAAAATACCACCCAAAATGGCCAAGCAGATTTGAAAAAGAACAAAGTGGAGTTTCTGGAGATGAAAAATACAGTTATTGAAATGAAGAGAATTAGTGAAACGGAAGCTCTAAAGACATCACTCAGACTCTAACGGAGAGAGTAAAGAGGTAGCAAAGGAGAGAGTGAAGAGACATGGCATGTGGAACACAATGGTCTAGCAGAGAGAGAGGAGGGGTGGGAGGGGCGGGGCGTGGAGGGGGCTCCTCCATCAGACTCGGCACTGGGGGCTCCGCCGTTGCAGGCGGCGGGCTAGGGGATGTTCAGGAGAGAGAACCGACAGGGCTGAGGGATGGAGTCGACCACAGAGGCCCGGCAGAGGACTGTGTTCAGGATGACCATGAAATTTCGGGTTGAGGAACTGGGTAGGGGGGTGTCATTTATCAAAGACTTGGGGAGAACAGGTTTGGGAGAACAAACAAGAGTTCACTTTTGAACAGGGACGAGTTTCTGTTTGCCTGGGAAGATCTGCTGATGCATCACAGAGGAGGAGGCTGGGCCTCAGAGCTGGGCCTTAAGGTGTGTGTAGGAGTTTACCTGGTGGAGAAGGGACTTTGTCTTCATTTGCAGGGGAAAGGATCTCCTTCGGCAAGATCACCGAGGCCCATTTTGGAAGCTTCTCTCATTCTAAAGAGACCTCTTGAGAAGAGACATTCTCAAAATCATGAGATAGGACTTTGGGAGCTTCTAGTTTCATCTCTCATTTTCAAATGGGGAAGCTGAGGCCCAGAAAAGTCAGAGATTTGCTCTCTTAGCCTTAGACTCTCATTCATTCACCCATTCATTCATTCATTCACTCACTTAGCAGATATTTATCAGAACTCATTTTATACCAGGATACTAGATGCTGGGGATATGGCAGGAAACAAACCAAAGATTCCTGCCCTCAGAAAGCATATATTTCAGCAGAGAGAGGGAGACTATAAACACAAAATAAACACAGAAATAAATAAAAACTATGTGTTAGAAGGTGGTAAGAGCTATATAGAGAAGTGTAAGGACTGGAAGATGTTGGAGGTGCTGCTGGGAAGGTGAGCCTGAGCGCGGAACGCCCGGACCGCCCTCACAGGCCCGTGCCCACCGCAGCCCATTGTGACAGAGCCTCTGGGGTTCTAGAGCGCGGGCCTGAGGCGGGCCGGAGAAGGCCTAGGGGAGGAGCAAGAAAAGGACTGAAGTGGAATTCAGTGGGTGGGCTGTGCCCCCCAGGGGGGCACAGAAAAGCCCAATGGGTCAGAAGGGCCACAAAGATTCCCTTTACGCTTGTGAGGGGTAAGAGAAATCTTTGTCCTCCTTGCCCTGCTGTCCTTGGCCCCCTCAGCTTCCTCCATCAGATCTCAGATGTCACTCTGTTCTGCCCTCCTCCCGCCTTTAGGAACATTCAGAAGTGGGTCCAAATTGTCCTTGTGTGCCAACGGGTACCCCGGAGGAGCTGGTGACAGGCATCCAAGGCCCACCAGGGAGGTCGGGTGGGCCCTGGAGAGGCTGTGCCTGGAGAGGAGTGGGGTCACAGTCGCCAGAATCACACACACATCTCTCTCCTCAGGACTGCTGTGAGCAGCCTCCATGAGGCCCTGGACCAGTGCATGATCGCCCTGGACCTCTTCCTCACCAACCAGTTCTCAGAAGCACTCAGCTACCTCAAGCCCAGGTGAGTCTCAAGCCTAGGTTGGGGGTAGGAGGTGTGCCTGTGTGCACGCTTGTGGGAGCTCACGTGTGAGTGTAGGGACGGGGGTTGCGGGGTCATGGAGAACAGAGGTCTTCTGTGAGAGGGCCCCTAGTAACTGAATGCCTTCAGCCTTCTGGGTCACAGTGACCCCGGAGTCCCATAAACACGGCTCAGCCTCCCTGTTCCACAGCTGTGAGCAGCCAGGCCCTCCCCAAGGTCACTGTGGCTTCCTTTCTCTTCACTCCTTCTGGCCTCTTCTACCTTGATTTCCTGTTCCCACCAAACCCATGGGGGGCTTCTCTCCCGTCGGTTAACACAGCCCCTGTCCTTTATTTTCTCCCACAGTGCTACAGACTAGGGCTGCCTTTTGGGTAATAATCACAGTCATTTAGTTCATTCTTCTAGGGTTTACTGCCTTATTTCTAAATGATATGTTTATACTGCTCTTTTTCACCTACTTTTTGCAGTTTTTCAGAAACTGAAATTCAGATAAAATTCAGATATCATAAAATTCACTCTGTTGCTTTCTGCTTTTAGACATCATCTATGGGTAAACAAGAAGTTAGCTTTCCTGTACCTCTGCCCCATCTCCCTTCCCTCACCTCCCTCTTATCATTATATCACAATATTCAGCTAAATCAACAATAAATGTTTACATTATTGTAACTATGTAGTTAATGCTCACCACAGAGACAAGTTGTACATTGTAAGACTACATTTCCTTTCCAGAGTTAATAATTGTCTCATTTTTTTCACTTGCCTAATTTATTATACATTTTCCTTGAACTCTTCATAACCACTCTGTCAGACCCTACTATTTCGAGCTCTTCCCCAAATGCTCAGATGAGTCAGGTAGGCACTCAGTTCCTCCTTGTCTGGAAACCTGTCCCCCAGAGGACAGACATGTCTCCCAGAACTCCCCCCGGCTTTTTCTCTCTTGTATCCTCCCTCATTTTACCACAGCGTGTCCTCTAGAAACTTCCTAAGAAATTGTTGCATGAATATAATTCTTTCTCACCAGAATTTTGAAGGTATTGTGCCTTATTTTCTAGTCTCTACCGTAGCCGTGAGAACCCTAATTCTTCTCGCTAATTCTCGCTTTGCGGGTGACCTTTATTCCTCTCCAGGAAAACTTAGGCTCTTCTCTTTTATTTCTGCACGTCGTAAATTTCACAATGACATGCTGGAATGTAGTTTTTTTTTTTTTTTTTAACATTTTATTCATTTATTCTTAGAGGGGAAAGGAGGGAGAGAGGAGAGAAACGTCAATGTGTGAGAGATACATGATCACTTGCCCCTCGCATGCCCCCATTTGGTGACCTGGCCCCAGGCATGTGCCCTGACTGGGAATCAAACCAGCGACCTTTTGGTTCGCAGGCCAGCACTCAGTCCACTGAGCCACACCAGCCAGGGCTGTAGGCCTTTTTATTTGGTACATTTAATTGGAGACTCTGTGTTTCAGTTCTAGGAAATTCTCTTGTATCATCTCTCCATGTTCTGTTTCCCCTCCCTGAGCTTCTTTAAAGTCAGATGTTAGACTTCCTGGATCAGCCCTCTTCTAAGCCTCTTATCACCCTCTGCCCCCAATTCAAAATTTTTATCTTTTTCTTTTTTTTTCTTATTTCTGGGAGATCTCCTCAATCTTATCATTAAATCCGTCTACTGACTTTTCTTTATTCTTGTAATTAGCATATATGATTAATTTCCTACTACTCCTCATTGTTCTCTAAATATTCTCAGTTCTTTATACTGTATTTGGAACGTGAGAGTCCTTAGCACAGCATCTGGCACAGAGCAAGCACTTGAATAAGTATTTATTGTTATTATTACCACAGAGTATTATCTCTTTTAAACATGTTTTATTCTTTTCCTGCATGATCCCAGCCTTCCCCAGGTTCCCTGTTCTGTTCAATGAGGGAACCCTCTACTCGTGGGGGCTTTCTATAATGCCCACTGCTGTCTGGCTGTTTACATGGTCATATTTAGGAGCGAGTTTCTTAAAGGGCCAACGGGAAAAACTGGAAAGTCCAAGCCAAGCAGCCTTGTAACTAACTGGTGGCATGAACTTCAGGATGATCTGGCCCCAGATGTCAGCCTCTCCCGAGAAGAGTCCTCCATTCCTCAGCCTGGACAGGGAGCGCCCCCCACTACCTGCACTCTGTGTCGGGGTGGGGGGCGGGGTTTAATCGTGTCTATGGCCTGCTTACCCTTAATCCACTCTCTTCAGCTCGAGGTTGTCCTCTGCCACACCTGGTTCCCCAAGCTCCCAGGAAAAGCAAAAAGTGAGGCTGGGGGTCCTCCTTCCCCAAGTCCTGACCTGTTCAATTTCTCTAGTCTCGACTGACCCATTCATTGTTCTGCCGGGGTCAGTGGCTCAGCTCCTGGGGGGCAGGGGTCCCAAGGCACGATGGTCACCATGCGTCTTACAACAGGGCTCCGGCCACAGCCCCCACACCTCATCCCCACCCTCTGAGGGGATCTGGGCCTGAGGTGGGGCAGGGCCGGGCAAGCAGAGGTCTACAGCCAGAGTGCGGCCATCATCCGAGGCAGGCCAAGCCTCTTCCTGCTCTGTCCCCAAACATCCAGTGTCCCCTTCCAGTGTTTTTGGAAGACTCCTGACTCCACCTCCATCCTGGTCATTACCTGTCCCTTACTCAGCCCTGACCCCCAGACTGTGGCTGCCTTCCCTCACTGGCCAGGCGGCTTGCCCAGGGTACAGCGGCTCCGCCTGCCCTCCCCACTCCAAGCACAGACACTAAAAAGGCCTGCTAAGACTGGGCCGTCCCTTGGTCTAACTCTAAACTGTCCTGCAGACATGGGGCCAACAGAAGGGAGGCAGAGCCCAGACGAAACTGTTAGAACCAGGTACCACGCTGCACCCAGGCCCTCAAGCTGTACCCACCACAGAGGCCCTAAGTGACCCCCCTGCAGCCCCTTCTCATTGAGGGGCTGCCTCACCTTCCCTTATCCTAAAGGTGGCACCACAGAGAGACAATCTTTCCATGAGGCCACCTTTTACCACACACGGAAGGTAGCGTAGCTTCTGTTTATCCCCATTCCAGAAAAGGATCTTTGCCTTCTTTCTGAATTTAAGAGTTTCCCCCTAAACAGTAGATGTCAGTAGCACACTCCTCATGCCCCTTGTGACAAACAAAAAATGTTTCCAGATATTGCCAAATGTCTGGGGGTGGCAAAAATACCTCTCCACCTCAGATGAGAACCACTGGTCTCCAGAAAACAATTCTTGCTCAAAATGGCCTCCCCTCCGCAGTCATCGCCATTGACGCTTGGAAAGATGTTGGTGTTCAGTTCCCTTTACTGTTCCTTGTTGTGTGCAAAGTGTCTCCTTTCATTGTCCTAATCCCAGGCAGTGGGGGACATTACCGCTCTTTTGCCTTCAGAGCGCTCCTGCTTGCCCCCCTCCTTCAGTCTGTCACTTGTTGAGTAGTGTTGTCTTTGTTTCAAGTTCGTTTTGATTGACACTGTATCCCTGAACACTGTCTCTGGAACATGGTAGCTACTCCATTCTAGTCTTCTTGATGAAAAAATGATCACAGCTGACAAGTTGCAGAGCCAGAATTCAAGTCCAGGCCCACCCAGCTCCACAGCCCATGGCCTCTGGGGCTGCCTCAGATCTCCAGCAGATGGAGGAGTTTACTTGGGGCGGGAGGACTCGCACCTGCCTCCTCCACCAAGAGGGAGGGAAGGAGGGGGACCGGGCGTGTGCCAGGTGCAGGAAGTTCAGTGTTTTCATGCTATGCCCTGGGGTTCCGCTGAGGAAAGAGGCAAAGCCCCTTGCTGCGAGTGAGGGGGCAGGCTGGTGTTGGGGGTGGGGAGGGGAAACGTTTTAGTGTGACAGGCCTGGCTGGGGTTGGTGGCCTCTGCTCAGAGTGTGCCTGTGTAGCTGGTGGCTTCCTTCAGGGTTGGTTGGGACTAAGTGGGCAGTTGTGTGGCCGTGGTTCCTAAGAGGGTGCAGCAGGAGGTTGGAAGGCTCAGCCGTGAGTATTTCACAAGAGAGCGGCTGGTATGAAGAAGTAACTTGAGACATCAGGAAGAGAAGACAGGCTGGAGTGGGGGGAGGGGCAGGGGGCATGCTGCGCCAAAGCGGGAAGGTAGGGAGGTGGCATCCTGTCAGGCTCCAGAGGCAGAGTCATTCTGTGGGATGATGATGAGGTGAAGGTGTGATCCCTGGGAAGGGGTGATTTGGGCACCTGTTCCTGGTTCATTCAGCAAAACCTCATGAGTGTTCGCGTGGGCCCAGCAGCGTGCTGGGTTCTGGGGCTGCGGTACCGAGCAAGGCTCGGGCTGTTCTCAGTGAAACAAGCAATGAGGGGTGTCGGGAGTTATACCTGGACCCCAAACTCGTGAGGAGCGGCTGGCCAGGAAGGCTTTAGGACTGGCCACATAATTTCTGGGGCGCATAGTAAGATGAAAATATGGGATCCTGTTCAAAAATTAAGGATTTCAAGACAGCAACAGCAGAACATCAAACCAAGCGAGCGTGGGGCCTTTTTAGGCAGTGCCACTGCACAGATCCCACCGTGAAGCCAGCCCTGGACGTCTTCCTGGAGGAAGTGACACTGGGGCTGAGACGGGCTGGATGAGGAGCCAGCCAGGTGGAGGACACTTCTAGGCAGAGCAAACGTTGTGCAAGGGCCTTACAGTGATGGAGGGAGGGTCTCGTGTATCTGAGGAACAGAGACACTTGTCCTGGTTGGAGTGAGGAGAACTGAAGCAGGTCCCAGAAGGGAGAGAGCTGGGTGATGGAAGAGGGGCTGGGTGTACAAGTCCCCCAGAATGTGGTCGGGCTGGAGAAGAGGGCAGTGAGGTGGGGTCTGAGAGGGCCTGGAAGTTCGATGGGAGGGCTTTAACTATGGTGAAGTAAATAAAAAGGCCTAGGAGGCGGATGGGGTGCTGTCTCTGCCTTTCAGTCTCATGCAGCCTGCCCAGAGAGGCCCTCGGAAGTAGGGCCTTAGGCTGGGACTGAGGGGGTGCCCCAGTGGGGGCTGGGTCAGAGCCAGGAGACCCAGATGATGGGGACCAAGTAGCTGACAAGGGTCTGAGCCTTGGCACTGGTGGAGGAGGGAAGGGCTGGCGGCCACTGGACTTAGCTGACCTCCTGGTGGCCATGGAGTCCCTGGTTCCACACCAGCTCTTCTGAGGGCTCTTCCAGTGCCCTCCCCATCTTCATAGTCAGTCTGAGCCCAGAAGGTGAGACCCCAGTGGGCATCATGTCCCATAGCTGGTCTAGCTCAGAGGTGAGGGGGCTGTTGCTCCCAGGGGTCTGGACGCTGCATGTGCAAACGGGAAGTCTGTGGCATGCAAACTGCACTTGGAGTGTTTGAGGTCAGGGAGGTCGTGATACCTCTGTTTCCCAAATCCCAGTCTGTTCCATAGTTGGGCAGCTTCCAGGTGGTGGGCTGGGGAAGGGCCAGGAGCATGCTGTTGCCTTGGGCCTCAGACTGGAAATTCCACTTTGCCTGCCAGCTTCCCTGGGATGGGGTGAAGGAGGTGCTGTTCCTCCTTGCGGGCCCAGCACCAGACTGGGCTCAGCACGTGGGTTGAGTGGGTGGAGCTGGGGTGGGGGTTAGGGGAGAGAGGAAGAGAAAGGCAGGAGCTTGAGAATTAGAAGCCTGGTGGGAGGGGGTTTTCGGGAGGGGGGCATGGGTCTGTGTGCTGGGGGAGAGACCCCTCCCCATGGAGAAAGCTTTCATCCCGGGTAATGACTCTTGACCCTGGCTGGACACTGGAGGGACTCACATGTATTGATCATTGGCCATATGGCATCCTATTTAAGCCCCCCAAGGTCTGGAAGAGAAGGATTATTGTATCCCTTTTACAGAGGAGAAACTTGAGGCTCAGAGAGGCTGCAAGATGCACCAGAACCACACAGCTGGTAACCAGAAAGGCCGAGATTCCGACCTGTGTTCCTCCCTGCTGGGGGGCTCTGCAGCCTGAGCTCTGCCCCCACCGCAGGCTGTGGACTCCTTGCCGCAGGCCGCTGCCCTCAGATCAAACAGTTCCAGCAGAGATCTGGGAGGTGTCCCAACAGGGCTGTTGAGGGGTGGACCAGCCATTTGTCTCCTTCCCAAACCCTGACTTCCAAGGATAATGTCACCTGAGGGCCACTCAGAAGTAAAAAAATAAAAGCAACTTAATTTGCAGAGGTGTTTTGTGAATGAGAAAAGCAGGAAAATGCATAAAGTCACATGATTATGATTGTACAATACAAGTCTATAAACCTTAGTCATCCTTTTGCTCTGACGTTCCCAGTGTAAGCCTAGCACTTAGGAGTTGCATAACTAATTAACGAGGAGATGTAGGGAAGGGAGTGAAACCACTGTAGCACATACTGTGTGCCAGGCAAGGGTACTCCCCAGCCAGCACCACAAGGAACTGGGCAGGCCAGCGTCATCGCCCCCATATTGCAGAAGCATAAATCAAGTCCCAGTCACACTCTGACTGAGTACAGAGAGGGACTGGCTTTGTTCTCATCCCTCCCTGCCTAGGGCTCTCTCCGTGTGTTAGACTGACTGTCCCCACCCTCCACCCCAGCCCCAGCACACCCTTTTGTTGAGGGCTGGAGGGCAAGGTCGCTGCCTGAGGTAGGCTCGTTTGGCCCCCGTACATGGTGCTGAGGACAAAGATGTGTCCCACACAAGCTCTGTCCCTGAGGTGCCTGTGGTCTGGGGAGAGAGCTGTGCTTCTGCTGATGCAGGTCCAGTGGGGGCCTTGCTGCGGTCACAGACGCCTGCCTGCCCCTTGAGGAGGGAGCCCTGGTCTCCCAGTGGCCTGGGAAGCATTTAAAGGCCTCGACAGTCAGGGGACAGACGTGAGGGTAGGGGAAGGGCATTTCAAGCTGAGGGAACGGCATGCGCAAAGACCTGGGAGGAGGGAGACAGTGGGATTTTTTTGAGGAGAGCATGTGTGGTTCAGCCTTGAATGAGACCAGACCACAGAGCTGAAGCCACAAGAGGGCTGGGCTGGAGAGGTGGAGCCTCGGACCAAGTGTTATCTCATGGGATGTGGGAGCTACAGAGGGTTTAACCAGAGAGAGACACAGTCAGGTAGATGGTGGAGGGGGAAGAGGCAGGAGGCGGGAGGCCAGTGAGGAGGTCCAGGAAACAAGCACCGGATAAGGCCGGCGGTGGGGCTTGAGGACAGAACCTGGGCTCCACCTGTGGGGTGCAGGGCAGAAGGCGAGGGGCCAGCCCTGGCTGAGGGAAGGGGAGCGTGGCCTCGGGCCAGTTGTAACTGAGCCTTCACAGCAGCCTTGTTGCTGCTCTCTGTATGGAACGGGAGAGAAACTGAGGCTCAGATTTGGAAAGTCACGTACAGCCCCTCAGCTGCGATCTGAGGTCTTTAGACCTTGGGCAAGTCTCCTCCCCTCCTTGGCCCCCATGCAGATGGGAGAAGGGATGGTGGCTGGTTGACACAGGGCTGGCTGTCTCTGGAGTCTTAGGAGTTGGGGCTCTCATGTCCTTTCTCTCTGGCAGGACCAAGGAGAGCATGTACCACTCGCTGACGTATGCCACCATCCTGGAGATGCAGGCCATGATGACCTTTGACCCTCAGGACATCCTGCTTGCTGGCAACATGATGAAGGAGGCGCAGTTGCTGTGTCAGAGGTCAGGCCACGGGGCGGGCAGGGCTGAGGGGTCGTGAGGCCCATCCTTCTTCTGTCATGGTGGCCTATCCTAGTGCCCAAAGCGCTGTGATGAATGCTGCTCCTTTCGGCTAAAAGGATGTGTCCCCAAGTGCTAACACCTGTCCCTGTCAGCACTGCCTCGGGACCCTTCTTGTCTGAACCACTCACTGAGGGGCTCCCAGGGGCCAGATGTGACTGGGAGGAGACCAAACCTGGCTGTCCCTTAATAACTCTTTGGCCTTGGGCGAGTCCCTCTGGGGAGCCGGCTTTCCCTGTCTGTAAAATGGGTGTGATGATAGGGTTGTCGTGGGGCCGCAGGAAAGTGCCATCGCAGCACCTGGTGTGTAACGGGTGTTCCGTGTATGCTAGCTGCTTAAACCAATGAACCGACAGACCCCGCGTGTGGTGCGCAGGTGGCCGTCATTCGGCGGGCACACACTCGTGCTTGCCCCAGGCTAGACCCTGTGCTGGGTGCTGGCCACCCAGGGAATCGTCAGGCCTGGGCCTCTTGAGGCTCACACTGCCTGGTGGGAAGACAGCCATAAACAGTGACATCCCAGCATGGTGCCCAAGGGGTTGTGGAGAGCAGGAAAGGCTTTTTGGGGGAGGTGATGCCAGAGCTGGTTGAAGGATGACTAGGAGCAGTGGAGGGAGGGGGGAGCTCCAAGCAGAGGGAAGAACAGGGACACCAGTGTGAGAAAGCCCTAGATTTGGGGGAGTTGCCAGGAGTTCAGCGTGGGGCTGCGGGGTGGAGTCCTATGGGAGGGGCAGATGTGGTCAGAGCCCAGCTGGGACCCGCACGCACCTTCCCTGAATGATCAGAGGCCCCTTCTCCCTCTAGGCACCGGAAGAAGTCCTCTGTAACAGATTCGTTCAGCAGCCTCGTGCACCGCCCCACTATGGATCAGTTCACTGAAGGTGTGGCCTCATCCAGGATGTCTTCTCAATCCTGCCGGCCCCAGGCAGCCCAGTTACAGGCCTGGGAGGGGCAGTTATCCTCCCAATCCCACTGAGGGGCAGGACCCTGGCTGGGACACACGTGGGCCAAACCTGGGGCCTTTTGAGGAGTGGCTCTCAGGTGATGGGAGAGCAAACAAGACTCACTTCCTTGATGGCATTACCTGCTAAGGGCCTGGAAATCCAGGAAGGAACATGCTGTCATCAGGTCTACGTACTCTGTTCCTCAGGCCAGGGGGGCTCAGCATTGCACGCTCAGTTAGGTTTACTGGCTTGATTGCAGCAGCGATCCACCCCTGTGCCCCAGAGGGAATGTGGTCTAGAGGCTGACACACGGGGAGGGAACCGAAAGTGGGGGAGGAGATGGTCCGGGCTGCCCGCGCCTGAGCGGCGTCTTCAGTTCTGCAAGCAGCAGCAGCCACCCATGGGCGATTTGGGGCTCTTCAATATAGGGGCAAATGTCCTTCCCCACCTGGAGCGCCCTAGAAGACTCCAGCAAGAAACAGTGCATGTGATGGTGCCATTCTCTCCTTCAGACCGTCCGTAGCTCCCTGCCGCCCGCAGGACCAAGTGTCTAGTCCCCCCGCCCCCCAGGATTCAGGGCCCTCTGCCAAGGGTCCTCTGCACCTACCCCCTTTCTTTCCTCACCGTCTGTGCCTCAGCTGTCCCCCAACATCTCAGTTGTTTGGCTCTTCTGGGCCTCTTCCTAGAAAGCTATTGCTTCCTCATTTTTCAGTCCTTTTTCAACTCAAATGCCCTTTCTTCTGGAAGTCTTCCCTGACTCCTTGGCTGTGTTAGGTCTCCTTCCCTTACTCTCACGGATTCTTTGTTCATCCATGCAACCCAGCGCCTTCTCCTCACCTGACCCGACACCGTCGGGGTCTTGGAGCCCAGCTGCAGTGATGCTTGGGGAGCAGAGAGCAGGCTGAGGGCCCTGTGCTGGCACTCTGGGTGGTGGGATGGGGGGACCGGGGAAGACAAGGGGGCAGGAAATGTAAGCCAATTCAGAACAGCGGTGAGTACTGCACAAGCTGACCTGGGTGATGGGGTGGAGGGTGGGGAGGGTACTGACTCATGCTCCCTTTCCTTTTTTGGGAAGTGGGGGTGGGGAGGATTTGGCTCAAGCCTCCTGCCAAGAGGCCACAGGGCTTCGGTGTTCTCCCCGCAGAGGAAATCCACGCTGAGGTCTGCTACGCGGAGTGCCTGCTGCAGAGAGCAGCCCTGACTTTCCTGCAGGTAGGAACCCTCCGCTTGTACAAGCAGCCTGGGGGTTTCAGAAGGTGGATCACCATGATAAAAACTGAAGGGCCTATAGCCGCCACAGTCAGCCCCGTCGTGGTTGAAGCGACACTCCCAGCCCTGGCCAGGCTCAGTGGCAAAGGTCATGGGCTTTACCCACTCCACACAGAGCACATGTGTCCCATCCGCTACCAGGATGTGCTTCTAGCTCGTGACTGCCGCTTTCCTGCTAAGGGTCACATCGGACACAGGCATTGTCACAAAGCCTGCTTCATACTGATTTGTTCAACTGACAAGTTGACTTGTAGCATCTATGACGTACCAGGCTTTGTGCATACATTACAGGCGTGTAGTTTTTACATACCTTACACATGCTGCATGTTTGTGTTTGCATACAGCTACATATATTATTTAATCTTCAACTCACAGACCAGCAAAAGGGAGGGTCTGAGGGGAGGAGCCACTTTCCCAAGGTCACGTGGTTAGCAAATGGCAGAGCTGGGATTTGACCCAGGTCTGGCCACGAGGAGCCCGCTCCTTACCACACAGCGGTAACCAGGAGAACAAGCGCCTCATGATTTTACCGAAAAGTTGGGTTAGAATGATCACATATAATCATCATGCAAATATGTACATTGGGGTGGAAAAGCACATATAAAATTTATTGTTGGGTGCTGTTTATCTTTGTTTGCTGTTTTTCTATCTTTTTGGATCTCTGGTGATTAGAATTGGGTTAATCCTAATCCTTCATTAGGATCACTGTAATAATTGCATTATGAACGGCCTTTTATTTTCTTTGTTTACTCTAGTATTACACATAGTAAATAAACAAACGTTCATGAACCTCCCCTGCCCCCCGCCCCTCCCCCCCCCCCCCCAGAGAACAGAACATTGCTAGCAAGTGTCCTCACCCTCTGGGCCCCTCTCCACCCTGGGCCCTGCCTCCCTCCCCAGAGGGAAACCACTAGCTAGAGTTTATGTTTATCATCCCCCACCCTATTTTTTTAAAAATAACTTTTTTATCTTCTGATTCGTATCTGAACAGCGTATTATGTTTCAGTTGGCTTCAATCTGTGTGGGACTTGCTTTCTTCACCCAACCTATGTGGCCGTGTAACGATCCTCCCCTGAATATACCAGCTTGTTCATTCATTCTCCTCCTGAAGGGTGTTGGGGTTGTTTCTGGGTCTTGGCTGCCGTGAACAGCGGTGCTGTAAACATTCTTGAAGGTGACTTCTGCAGCCCGTGTTCATCATTTCTCTTGGGTGTAAACTCAGGAGTAGAACTGCTGGGTGGGCTCTAGGTGTTAGTGCTTTAAATTACAAATGTGATCCATAGCAGCTTGTGAAAAACACACAATCCAAAACCGGGCATCCCTCTTCCCTTCCCACACCCTGTCCTGCACCTACAGGAGGCACTGTGAGCCTTGGGTGAATCACGAGGCCTTTCTCCAAGTGCATAGTACACATGCAAAGCTGGTGAGGGGGGTTGTAGTCAAATCCCCAGGCATTTTGGAGGTCTCAGTTAGTAAATAAGACCCTCATCTCAAGTCCCAAGGGTAAGGAGCCTGGTTTGGCTGACCTTTGACCCCATTCCCCCAGGGCCCCTCAAAGAGCTGGACCCAGGAATGGGAAGGCAGAGCCCAGACCCTTGTGTGATCTTTCTTAAGCCACCCAGGCCCAGCTCTTAGCATCTCTCCCTCCTGCAGGATGAGAACATGGTGAGCTTCATCAAGGGCGGCATCAAAGTTCGAAACAGCTATCAGACCTACAAGTGAGTGGGGCTGGCCTGGGGGGCCTGGGGCACAGCGTCCGCTACCCTGTGCCTCGGGCTGCTTTGTGGGAGCTGGAGCGCACTGGCCGGAGGCAGGAAGCCTAGACCTCTAGCTGACCTCAGGCAGCTCTCTGTACCCTCAAGACCTCAGTTTTCTGCAATATTATTCCCCTCGTTTCCCTGGGTGTGTCTCTTGGTTGCCCTGAGTGCTCACTCTGTGCCTGCCCTTGAACTCACAGAACATAAGACATAGATTCTGCACAAACAGCTTGGGCTGGTGGGGGCGGGGGGAAGGACACGGTAATTTTGAGAACAGCAGCAGCACTCCTACACACCCATTAAGGCCCAGTCCAAATGCCACTTTCCCCATGAAGCCTTCCTTGACGTCTCCAGAGCACAGGGGTGGTTTCCACACACACTTGAAGTTCCCCCCTAAGTTGGGAGCTACCTGAGGGCCAGACCATTTCTGTGCCATCCCAGTACTGGGCAAGGCATAGGCCATGTTTATGGATGAAAGAATGAAGACTCAACATAGAGCACTTTCACCTAACATGGCACCACAAATGTCTCCCATTCCAAACTGAAAACAGCTCTGAAAGAACATCTCCCCTCGCCCCCACTGCCCATTTGGCATTAAAAAATCATTTTCCATGAAAAATCGACTTGAATTTGACTTGAGGCTATTTATCATCTGAATTTGCCCCATTTAATGTGACCATTTCCCTGCAGAGCTATTTTGAGTTTGACTGCAAGGTATTGCTGGTGTAACACCCGTGCGGGATGTGGGCACCGCATGCCCTGTGGTCCTGTGCCGGGAATATGCAAAGGAAACCAGACAAGGGTCTGCCTCCTCCGGTCTCCCCACCAGCTGCCAGCGTGATGTTTGCAAAGCGCAAACCCTGTCAGGTCGCCCTCTGCCAAGTCCTGAGCCTCTTCTTGCCAAGTCATTCCCCAGGGCCCCCCGCCCTCCCCGCCACATCTCCCACTGTACTGCGCCTCGGGCATTCGGGCACTCCTTCAGCTCTTCAGACGTGCCAAGTTCATTCCTACCTCACGGACTTTGGACACGTTGTCCTCCCTGCCAGGAACATTCTTTCGGTGCCAGGCTCATCCCTCCTCATCCCTTAGTTTTCAGCTCAGATGTCACCTCCACCAGGAGCCTTCCCTGAACCCAGACTTGGTCAGGACCCAGTGTTTTTCTTCAAGGCCTTTCTTACCTTCACAGTTGACTCGATGGGGGTCTGTCCTCTAGAGAAGGAGACTTGTGAGGGCAGCCAGTTGGTGGCTTTGCTCCCTGCTGCCCTTCAGTGTCTGGCACCGAGAGGCCACAGTCAGTGTTTGCTGATTAAAGGTCCTTGAGGTACGCAAGGCTGGGGAAGAAGACAGGCACATAATTAAAGCCTCTGTCCTGTCCCAGGCAGGCTGGGACATGGGCTTGGTACAGTTGGTGGCCAGGGGAAAGAGGGCTGGGTTCTAACCAAGAGACTCCCAGAGACTTCCTGAAAGAGGGGGTGTTGGAGTTAGCCCAGGGGTTCTCAACTGGGGGTGATTTTGCACCCCTCCCCCATGAGACATTTTGGTTGTCACAGCTGGCGTCTAGTGGGTGGGGGCCAGGCATGCTGCCCAACATCCTGTGATGCACCATCCCCCAAAAAGGGTCATGCAGCCCAGGATGCCAGTAGTGCCCAGGTTGAGAAAGTATGAGACAAAATGCAGAGCACAGGCAGATGCCTGGATGTTGGACAAGGCAGGTGCACTGTGGCTAATATGGCTGACCCTGAGGACAAGGAGTGTGCTGTTATAGTGGGAGATGTGGCTGGAAACTCCTGGAATATCAGCCTTCTGGATTGCCAGGACTGGTGCAAACCTGCATGAGTCCTGAGATCGGCTGGGAATGGGGGCAATATAGGCCCGGCTGAAACGAACCGCAGCCCCCACTGTGTGACTTTGCTTCCCTCTGCAGGGAGCTGGACAACCTCGTGCAGTCCTCACAATACTGCAAGGGAGAGGACCACAGGCACTTTGTAGGAGGTGTGAAGCTCGGCATGGGCGCCTTCAACCTGGTGAGTAGGAGTACCCCTCCCCATGTCCAAATGTCTGGGCTCAAAATTAGTCTCCCCTGCACGTCCCAGCCACACACATGTTCTTTGCTGGGCTCCTGTGCTCAGCCCTGTGCTGACCCCGGGACCCAGCAATAAGCAGATATGTTGCAGCCTCGGGGGCTCGGCTGGGGTGCAGGTGGGCGTGGTGCTGGCACCAGCTCCACAGTCCCTTCGGTGCATTCATTCCCAGGTCAAGTTAAAAGTTTGAAATCTGCCACAGTGGCAGTATTTAGAGCACCAAAAACTGACAAACAATAAATCAGGGCCTTTTCAGCCCTGGGGAGCTGGTGGCTGACATTGACTAGTGGGGGGAAGGAGAGGGGCCCAGAAACATCTGGTGACCCACGGGGACTTGAGAGCCAAACTCCTTTCTGGGGGAGGCAGAGAAGCTTTCTTCCTGGAGGCGGTGGTATTTGAGCTGGATCTTGGATGACCCATAGGTGGGGGAAGTTTTCCAGGCAGGGAAGAGCACACTAGGCAGAAGGAACAGTGAGACTCAGAAGAGCTGTGCCTGCTCCTGGGAGGAGCTGTCCATGGAAAATTTAGCCTCTTGGCCTGGGGACTTTTCCAAAGTGTGTGTGTGTGTGTCTATGTAGGGGGTAGGGAATACAGGGCGGGGCGGTTCTCTCCACTTCAGGCAAAGCTGGTTCCAAGAGCAGGCCTTGGGGCGGGGATCCCTGCCCGGGTCTGAGTTCAGTTCGTTTCCTTATATGTAAAATGGGAGCAGTGATTCTAGGCTGAGTGCTGAGGAATACAAGCTGCAAAGTATGTTGGATGCAGGTTATAGCCAAACTCCCCTGGGTTCAAGGACTGGCTCTACCTCTGATGAGCTTCGGGGCCTTGGACAAGTCCTGTCACTTACCTGTGCTTCTGTTTCCCCATCTGTCAAAAGGGCCAGTAATCCCTTCCGTGCAGAACTGTTCTAAGTATCGAATGCAATGATGGAGCCCCTGGTGCCAAGTAGGGATTCAATGTAATAACAACTACAACAGCTGATTATTACATGCAGGCCCCCTGCTATGTGCTTTATACATATTAATTTGACCCATCTGCACAGTACCCTTATGAGGTAAGGGCTCTTACTATTCCCATTTTACAGATGAGGAAACTGAGGCATAGAGAGGATGTGTATTGCCCAAGGTGACCCAGCTGGGAGTGGTGAGACTAGGGTTTGGACAGAGTCTGCTCTTGTCACGCTGTAACACTTCCCTATCTGGGGAAGCTGGCTTCCCTGGGAACCCAGGGGCATTGCAGACACAGGACCTGCACCCCCAGGATTACAAACACAGGGCCTGTACCCCTAGGATTAGACACAGGGCCTGTACCCCCAGGATTAGACACAGGGCCTGCACCCCCAGGATTAGACACAGGGCCTGCACCCCCAGGATTAGACACAGAGCCTATAACCCCAGGATTAGACACAGGGCCTGCACCCCCAGGATTAGACACAGGGCCTGAGCCCCACTGGGCACACCTGGGCCCCTCCATGTGCCCACCTGCCTTTGTTCCTGCAGACGCTGTCCATGCTCCCTACCAGGATCCTGCGGCTGCTGGAGTTTGTGGGATTTTCAGGAAACAAGGTAACTACCTGCTTTCTGGGACCCCCGGCCCACTCAGCCCCAGGACTGGAGCTCAGCCAAACAAAGTGGGGCTGTGGGGCCACAGGGCCCAGGTGCCAGTTCTGGCTCAGTCCCCCTCAGTGTGTGGCCCTGGACAAGGTCCAAACCTCTCTGGGCCTCAGTCTACCCTGCAGTCAAGTGGGGCCAGTGATCCCTGCCTGGTCCCTCACAGGGTGGAGGCTCTGGGGCTGGGGTGGCTGTGGAGGGCATCTTTGTGCAGGGGCTTGGGGGCATGTTCTCTGGGCCTCACAAGCATCAGGAACTTGGTTCTTCTCCCTTCAGAAGCCTAGAGCAAGTCCCTTCCCCTGGGACCATCTTCTGGTCTGGGACATGCCCAAGGGGAGCCCTACTATGCATCAGGCCTTGAGGGCAGAAACCAGACTTACTATACTGAGGCTTTACTGAGGGCAGGAACCTGAGTACCAGGTAGCAGATCAAGGAGGGCTCCCTGGTGGAGGAAGCCTGAAGTGATGGAAGGAGCATTAGCCTAGAAGGCATCCCCTTCCCTCTGTGACTCTGAGCCTCTTTTCAGTAAAAAGGGGGCTTTTTTTCTCCCTTTTTAAAATCAGGTCAGTGTTTCTCAAACCCGAACTTTTTCTGGCCCTTGCTGATTTTTGACATGTCAATGGACCTCTATGTTGTTACCACTCAGAAGTGGCTCAAAATTTTTACTTAAATTTGTTTAAAGTAAATAAACTACACAGAACACCTATATTATTTGGCATGATAAGAGCATAACCATAACAATAAATCCTGAGGCCCAAACAATCTTACGAAAGCCCAGCTGGGTTGCGTGGTCTGCCAAGGCTGGCTGAGAAAGGGAGTTCAGGGCGAGCGTGATGTGGAGCACGCACCAGCACGGGCCTGGGTTCTCCTGGCCGCCGTCAGACGGACAGACCGAGAACTGAGAAGGGAGGACCCCGGTGTGGGACTCTACTTCCTCGCCGGCTGGAGCACCTCCGACACCTTGGTTGCCACCTGTGGTCCATGGCCCAGGTGGGGAAACACTCACTGGAGGCTCTGAGGGTCCCTTTCCGTTTTGTTTTCTTAAGAAGGCCCTTGGGTCATGAGTAGGCTTTCAGGATGATGATGATGGGAGGGAAGAACATGAGAAAGGCCAAGAGGTGGGACGGTGTGGCTGCCTGGCCAGGAAGAGAGGGTGACCAGGCCAGAATGGAGAGACCCCAGCACAGCGCCAGCTCTGCCTTCATCCTGAAAGCAAGGGAGCCATGGAGGGTCTGAGGCAGGGGTGAGGCAGGTCAGATTTGCGTGTTACCAAGAACGAGAAGACCCTGGAGGGTAGACTGAGAGGCAGAGACTGCAGACAGGGATACAACTGGGGTCTGGCCTCTTGTTCCTCCCCAGTCAGGCTCTGGAGCCTTCTCCTCCAGGAAGCCTTCCCAGACCACAGTCCTTGTGGTCCCATCTGTGCCCTGGGCCTGTGGTTAAGATTATCTGCCTTCTTGTCATTCCTCTTCCCCTTATCAGACCTGGGGCTGCTCAGGGCCTCAGCACCCACCACAGGCCAAGTAGACCAATGAAGGGAGGAATGGGTGAGGGGCTGTCGAGGAGTGGCCTTGGCAGCGGTGCACGCTGCCCCCAGGAGGCTGCTAAGACTCAGAGAGGGGCAGCCCCTTTTCCGGGGTGGCACAGCCTGGGAGCAGCTGACCTGGCCTCCTGGGTCTAGCGCTCTCCCACCCTCCCCCAGCTCCAGCAGCAGCCCTCACAGCTGTCCAGGGACCTCCAAACCCCTGCTCCTCCTTGGGTCCTGGGCTGGGCCCTGGGGAGCCTGGGCCTTGCTGGCCTCAGCCTGTCCCCTTGTCCCCCAGGACTATGGGCTGCTGCAGCTGAAGGAGGGCGCCTCGGGGCACAGCTTCCGGGCTGTGCTCTGCGTCATGCTGCTGCTGTGCTACCACACCTTCCTCACCTTTGTGCTCGGTAGGAGGGCCCTTGGGGCCGTGCGGGGGCCTCTGGGGAATGGTTGGCTCTAAGGGCAGGGGTCAGGAGGGTGAAGGGTTACACACCCTGATTGGATCCCTGAGACTGGGGATGGGGCACTGAAACCACAAAGAACAGCTACATCAACTGGCCTGGGGCCTGGCCCCTGACCACTCCCTTCCCCACAGTTTGACTGGGGTCCGGCCTCTGTGTTCTCATCTGTGAAATGGGGATGCTCACGGCCACCTTGGAGAGGGTGTGAGGACACTGGAGGCAGCTCCTCGGGGTTCTGGACACAGCCTTGGTGGGCACTGACTCTTCGTTATTGAGACCTGTGATGTGACTTCTGCACTGTCTTCTTTAACCCTCACTTCACTGTGGAGAGAGAATAATATTATCCCCATTTCACAGAGGGGAAAACAGGCGCGGGGGCAGCACAGGGGCCGGTGGTGGTGGTGACATGCGTTGTACCCCCATGTCCTTCAGGCACTGGGAACGTCAACATCGAGGAGGCAGAGAGGCTCTTGAAGCCCTACCTAAAGCGATACCCTAAGGTGAGCTCTGCCTCCTGCCAGGTGCCCCAGCGCACGTGTGCCCCTCGGGCCCCCCAGGCCCACATGTGTGTGTTTGCAGGGCGCCATCTTCCTGTTCTTCGCGGGAAGGATCGAAGCCATTAAAGGCAATGTGGACGCAGTGAGTAATGGGGTGCAGGCTGGTACAAGGACCCCTGGGGGGCTTGCAGGCCAGCAGAAAGTCAGACACAGATAATATACTCAGTGCCGGGGCCCACTGGGAAGAGGCCCCAAGGGAGAACTAACAAGCGAGCAGGAGTGGGAGAGGCACCTCCAAGGCAGTCTGGGAAGCCGAGGGAGGCAGTGGCATTTGTGGGGTAGGATTTTGACAGGGAGGTCAGGACCTCGGCATTCCTGGACAGGAAGGTGCTGGAGTAAGGCAGGGATATGAGAAGACACACTTTCTCAGGGTGCGGTGATAGGCTGGAGCCTGGTGAGTGCAGGGCTCCACAGCGGGGAGGGAACCACTGAAGGGGCTATGGAGGGGAGACCGCAGTCCTGCTAGAGACCCCAGCACTAAGCCAAGGCCCGGGACGGGCTCTGCAGTGTGGAGTTCTGGGGTCTCCCACTGGCTCTGGCTGTAATTCCTCAGGCATCAGGTAGGTGCCCCTGGTCCAGGTCACTTCACAGGAGCTACAGAAGCCTTTGGAGTTACATCACTTTCATTTGAACGTCGTCCACTGCCTGTAATCCCTCCAGTATAGCTCTATCCTGTCCTTTCACTTTGTGGCCCAGAAAGGGGCAGCAGGCCATGGGTCTAAGGCCATGTGAGACTGAGGGGGCCGATGGGGACTGAGGCCAGTCTGCCGGCACGGGGCTGGGCCACCGTTGCTGGAGGAGGCTGGGCCTGCAGTGGAGTCGGGTGGGTGCAGGGGTGCGGAGAGCGGAGTGGGTGAGGGCCGGGTGCCGGCCGGGACTGACCGCAGGTGCCCGCAGGCTATCCGGCGTTTCGAGGAGTGCTGCGAGGCCCAGCAGCACTGGAAGCAGTTCCACCACATGTGCTACTGGGAGCTGATGTGGTGCTTCACCTACAAGGGCCAGTGGAAGATGGCCTACTTCTACGCCGACCTGCTCAGCAAGGAGAACTCCTGGTCCAAGGTGGGCTCACACCCAGTGCTGGGGGGCCCTGGGGGGCCCGGCCAACCCGGATTAGCCATGTGCCCCCAGACCAAGGGCCAAACCCCTGACTGCACACAGGTGTCTCCGCTGGAACTTAGATGGAACCATAACTTCTAATAGGACGTAGGGCTGGAAGGGACTAAAGACCACGAGGAACAGAGAAACTTCAGACCTGTAATGTGTCAGTCAAGATTTTTAGTCACAAGGGACAGAAACGTGGCTCACACTGCAGGCGAGTGCTGGTCGGCAGCACCTTTGGCTGTGGTGGAAACGTTCTGTCCCTGCACCGCCCACGGTGGGAACCGCCAGACGCACGTACACACTGAGCACTAGAAATGTTCCTGGGGAAACTGGATGTTTTTCACTTTATTTTTAAGTCGAGTTTAAATTTAAAAGTCACATGGGCTAGTGGCCACTGTATTGGACTGTGTGGGTCTAAAACACACAAGGCTCATTAGTTCATACAGCGGAAAATTCTAGGCAGACCGACTTCAGGTAGGGTTGGATCCAGGAGTTCAAATTATGTCATCTGGGCTTGGTTTTTCCATGTGTGGCTGTGCTCTGCTCTATGACATCTTCGCTGTGTAGGCCGGTCCTCTCCATGGGACAGGCAGGGAGGCCATGGGCTGCCTGCCCCAAACTCGGTTTCAGCTGCAGCCCCACGACTTGAGCCTTCTTGGTCTGGCAGAGGCTGCATGTCAGTGCCTGCGAATGGAGGGGTGGGAAGACTGAGGGACGGGGAGTAGAAGAGGGGTGATTCCGCAGAAGAAAAGTGAGGTGACGTCCCCAAAAGAAGAAGCATGGGGGGGCATTAAAGAGATATCATGTAGGCAAAACAAAGCAAAACAGGTGCCCACTGTAGGTGAAAACTTATAGCATCAAGATAAGTGGTGAAATAAGTATTAGCCATTATCATCACGGTAATGATAGCACAAAATTCTGAACAAAGAGTTTGAGAATCATTTGGATCACCAGAGAGCATCCAGTCTGGTACTGGCAAATACACAGCACTGTGTCTCAGTGAGCTTGAGTCCCCATTTCTCATCCCTCCCCATCTCTGTGTCAAAGTCCTTTTCCAGGACCCTGCCTGGGGACCAGGCTGAAAGGGATTTCTCCAGGTCTGGGCAGGTGGGGGTGGGGGAAGGGCAGGCTGTCCCTGAGCTCTCACCGCATGGCCAGCACTCACCATTTCCTCCACACCACATCCAATGAGGCAGAGGTTATCTCCACTGGGCACACAAGGGCCACTGAGGCTAAGAGAAGGTATGTGACTTTCCTCGTCCACATTGCTGTTGGTGCCAACTCTGGATTTGCAGACAGCCCTGTGTGACTCACAAAGGCCTCTGCTTTTCCCAGCTTGCCCTGAGGCCACCTGCTGTTAGAGGTGCTCCCTGTGGGCCTGGCATTAATTCTTCATCACTTCCCACTCTCAGCAAGAGCACAGGCTTGGGGAACTGTTTTGAACCAGTGACCCAGAAGCCTTCCTGTGGCGTAGGCCGGGCAGCTGGGTCCACCTACGTGGGGAAGAGGTGTGGGAGTGTGCACAGTTGCTGTGAGGAGCAGAGGCAGGCACTCTCCCTGTGAGTCAGCTCAGTCTGCAGCTCTCTGTGTGACTTAGGGGTGGTCAGCGACCCTCTCTCTAGCCCTTTCCTCAGAAGGGTTTCCTGTGAAAGTGGGGGTTGTAGCACCCTGAGTTCTGGGGCCTCATTTATTCCTAATGTCCAATCCTTGGCCACTTCAGAGTCCACCAACTTTCAGCTCTAGGGACTTGGCCTGTGGCTATGGCATCTCCCTCTGCCTGGACCTCACACCCCTGTGGAGCTCCGTGTTTCCCTTGGTTTGAGATGGCTAGAATCTGGGTGGCGACACCTGTGTATTCAGCGCCGTAACAAGGGAAACAGAGCTCAGGCAGCACTGGGCAGCCCAACTGAAAAGACAAGAGAGGCTTCTGGAAGAGGAGACATCTGAGCTGAGTTGTGGAGGAGGAGGAATTAGGGTGGAGCGTGGAGGAAGCGAAAGGACACCCCATGCCAAGAGAACAGCGAGGACAAAGGCTCGAAAGCCCTGGTGCTGCTAAGAAGCTCTGTCGCCAGGTGAAGGGCTGTGGGTAGAAGTGCAGGGGGACTATGGGGAAATCATCCCTGTTAGGCCACTTGCTGTAGACTCTTGAGGACAAGGACTATCTGACTGCACAGACCCTGGCAGAGTAATCCAGAAAACTGTGGAATCAATGGGCAAACAGTCATAACTGGGGAGGCAGGGCTCCCATAGGGAAGGAGGCTGCTGTTTTCCAGCAATGTGGCCCCAGATTATTCCTTGATAACTTGATGTCCACGGGTGTCCCAACTCTAGGTCACTGCATCCACCCTTCCTCCTGCTGACTCAAGGGGGTGAGCTGTCCAGGCAGGAGCAGGAGAAAGCTCTTAGAGGAAGCCGTTGGTGAGCCTGTCAGAGAAGGAACAATGACATCCTAGGTAGAGGACAGGCACAGGCAAAGGCCGGGGGTGAGTTTAAGGAGTGATGGGGAATAATTGGAGGAAGAGGAGCCAGAAAAGCAGGTCATGGAGCCCTGAGTGGCTGTTTGGGCTTTATTCTGGCAGGGAATGAGCCCTTGATGCCTGTGGCTTAGATTTGGGTTTTAAGAAATCTCCCCTGCAGTTGCTGGGCACCCCTGCCTGAAGCCAAGTGCCTCTGATGTATTCTGGGAAGGGCCCAGAGGCCAGCGTGGTTAGAATGATGTCAGGGGGCAGAAACAGTGGAGATGAAGTTGGAGAGGAAACCGGGGGAGACTGGATGGGGTCCGTAAGAGGGCGCTTGGGTTTTATCCTAAGTGTGGTGGGATATCACGAGACATTTCAAGGACAAACTGATGTAATTTGACTTAAAAAGACCTATGGTGGGGGAAATGGCTTGCAGGGAACAGGAGTGGAGCAGGAAGACCGGGTACGAGGCCATGCAATCTAGGGCAGTAGGAAGACCCCTGGTGGCCTGGAGTAGGGGGCTGGTCTGTAGGCTGGTGCGAGCCACAGAGTCAGTGGGACTCAAGTACTAGATGGGAGGTAAAGTCATGAGGACTTAGTGACTCAGTGCCAGGGTGGGGAAGAGGGAGAAGGGATGGGTGACACCAGGAAGTTAAAGATGGGATGGGGAACAGGCTTTAGCAAGGGGAGATATTTTTCCCACCACACCCAACAAAAACCAGCTTTTCCTCATTTTGTGAAGGGCAGACTGAGGTGCTGAGGGAAGAGAACTGGGAGTAGCCCTGAGCTTCAGCATGGGTGGGGCTGCCAGGTGGAGGCTGCTTTCCACCTTCTTCAGAGACTAGACTCCAGGATGTCCTGCTTCCTTTCCTCCTCCACCCACTACACTTCTTTCTGGGCTAATGGCAGGTAGGTAGTTTCTTGGCAGCAGCCCCAGGTGGCAGGAGCTGTGGTGCAAGGCTCAGCCACTGGAGGGCAGCACAGAGCCAGGTTCCTCTGGCACTGGATTTTTAAGGGGAAGGGGCACAGCTTTTCAGGATGGATCTTTGGGAGGAGGAAGGGGAGTCTGCACAGCCGCACCTTCCCTCCCTGTGGACAAGGCTCTTAAAGCCACACAAATATGGTGTCATTCCCAGCTCTGCCCCCAGCAGTGCTGAGGTCCTCTTAAGAAGCAGAAGGTGGGTACAGATTCCTTTCTGGCATTGTCTGTGGGATCAAGTGAGGTGATGTATGTAAAAGCCTAGCACAGAGTAAGGCAGTTCCTCCAAGGGATCCTGAACTGAGCCGTGACCCAGGGCCATGCTCATTCTTCTGGCCTCACGCCTCTTCTTTTATGCATCCCTTACTTTATGCTACCTATTTGTATCTTTGCTATACACAGGCTCTGCTCAGGCTGTTCCCCTTGCCTGGAAGGTCCATTCTCAGGGTTTCTGTGAATCTCCCAGTTGGCCATCAAGGGCCCAGTCTGAAGTAGCTGCTTCCCAGAAGCCCTTGCTGCCCTGCCTTCTTGTCTCCGTCTTAGCCTCAGCACTGCCTGTGCATCTGCTAGTTGCTGGAGTTGTTCTCTCCGTTGCTTCACAGTGGAGAGGGTGGCAGCTGCTTTGATGTGGGCCCATCCAGGAATTAACTCCCAGCTCAAGTCCTCAAGTTGCTTCAGCTCCCTCAGTTTCTCCCCTGGGGCTTGGGGATAATGTTAGCTGTTAAATGAGGTATTTGCACCAAATGAGTTCCCAATGAGTTGCCACGGGAGTTGGGGCCTCCTCAGCTGTTTCCAAGGGCAGAGTAGAATGTGGCATGCAGCTGGGCCGGCCTCCACCGCTGGGCCTCACCCGCGCTGTCCGATCGGGTTCCTCACACCTGACTCTGGCTCTGCCTCTCACAGGCTACCTACATCTACATGAAGGCTGCCTACCTCAGCATGTTTGGAGAGGACGACTACAAGCCGTTTGGGGATGACGAAGTGGAGTTGTTTAGGTGAGCCCTACCACGGCACCCCCACTGCAGGCCTCAGCCAAGCTCCGTCCAGGGCCCCGGGCAGGAGGTGCTGGGGTGGTCATCGCCCCGGCCCTCCCCAAGGATTGCGCCACAGCCTGCCATGCCCTTCCATCACCACATTCTGCTCCTGCTGCTTTTGGAATCCTTTGAATCTGTTCAGAGGCTTGCTTTCACCAAAGTGGTTTTGTCAACACCCTTTCTGTTGAGCCTTTTTCATCAGGTCAGGAGGACAGATGTGGACACCGAGGTCCAGAGAGGTCTGTTCTGCTGAGTTAACCTGATACTCTCAGAGAAGCACAGTAGAGAGCCAGAGTCCGATCAAATAAACAGGATTAAATCCAGCCTTTGCCATTCCTTAGCTGTGTCACCTTGAACACTCTCGGCACCTATAAAATGGGAATAACCTGTGCCTTGCAGCATTGTTTTGCAAATCAAATAGAGGAAATATTTAGAGAGCCTGGAACCACTAAACCGAGGCTGTTTTTACTCTTATCTGTGAGGCCCGCCTGCCGTGTTTGCCTTTGCTAAGGCTCTGGAGCAGGGCTCAGCCTTGGCAGGTTGAGAGTGGTGGCCCTTCCCCCAGTTGTGGTGAGGGCTGGCCTTGAGGTGGGGGTAACCTGAGCTTCCTGGACTGCCAGCGTCCTAGTCATAGGGCGTTTATCATCTACTGAGTGCCTCTGTTTCTCTATCTCCCGAAACTCTCCCAGAAAGCCTCGCAGGGTAAAGTACCTGTGGGGGAGGGAGATAATTCCCCCTCTATTCTTCGTTTTAAACTGAGTGCCTGCCCCCCACCATAATAAAAGACAGATTAACAGGAGAAAACGAAAAGAAGTTTAATAACATGTGTGCCTCCTTTATGCATGGGAGATATCCAGGAAAACTGAGTAATTCTCTGAAATGGCCGAGCAATCACCTTAAATACCATCTCCAACTGAAGACAAAAGATGGTTTGGCTGGGGAGCCGGTTACTGGAGGGTTTCACAGCACAATAGAGGAGGGTGTGATTGTTGTGCAGATTAAGTCTCTACTTTCTCTATTTTGGTACGTTTCTGGAGATTTAGTCACCCTTCTATTCCTGTTACAGAGAGGGAGATACACCCGCACAGATGGTACTTCCCTTATAAATATAAACGTCTCTCACAAAATGTAACTTCTAGGTTTTCAGGAGTGTCTCCTGTGTCTGCTATTTCTTAAAAGTAACCTGCCTAAAATAATCTTTATGCCAAGGGGTCATGTCGTGGGGTGACAAATTCTGCTCCCCTTCACGTCATTATCTCCATTTCAGAAACAAGAAAACAGGCCCCAAGAGGTTCCACAGTGAACAGGCAGGGGAGGGGTCTGGTGGGGGTACCTCACAACTAGGTCCAGCTGTTTCCTGGGCTGGGGCGGCTCAGGCTTGAGGGTCACAGCCACACCCTGCAAATGTGGGAGAAGTCTGAGGGTGGGATGGAGGCTCGCCTAGCTGCATACCACATTTTATTCTGCCCCTGGAAACAGCTGAAGAGGCCCCAACTCCCACAGCAAGAATTAATTAAAGGTTTGAGCTGTGAGGTCTGGGGCAGGCCCCTCCCTTTCTCTGGGTGCTCATCTCCCCTGTGAAATGGGGTCAGACTTCCACTGGGCCCTCCAGAAATGGGGCCTGAGAGTGGAGGAGACAGCTAGAAGGCAGAGCAGGCTGGGGCCTTTGTGTGTGTTCTCACTTCTGCCAGCCGGTGAGGAGGAACCCCTTACCTAGCCACAGGAAGTGGTCAGGTCTTGGGACAGGGCCTGTGAAATAAGGCCATTATGAATCCAATACTGTTTCATCATACAGATGAGGAAACTGAAGCCCAGAGAGGTGCCGAGCGGACACTGGGCAGCTGGGGGACTCTCAGTTCTCTCTTGCTTTTTCTCACCCTGCCTGCCTTACCCCCCACCCCACTTCATCTCTTGCAGAGCCGTGCCAGGCCTGAAACTCAAGATTGCCGGGAAATCGCTACCCACAGAGAAGTTTGCCATCCGGAAGTCCAGGCGATACCTCTCCCCTAAACCTGTCTCTTTGCCAATCCCTGCTCTGGTGGGTCAGAGGCTCATGACTGGCTCTGCACTCCGGTTTGGAATTGTGGGGATCAGCTGAGAGCCGGGGATACAACCATGTACCCGGGGGAAGTGGATGAGGGAGAAAGACCTTTATGCCTCCAGGGCCTGAAGAGGATTTCACAATTCACCTGGGGGGGAGGGGGGTTGGGCAGATGAGTCTGGCTGGCCCTTGCCTCTGAGAGAGAGCTGGCCTACTGGGTGTGGGGCTGGGAGTACGGAGACAAAAGAGCAGACTTCACACACCTGATGGCAGAAAGAGCAGCCCCCTCCCAGACTGCTCCACGTGCCTTTCCCCAGGCAAAGGCACCTCTCAGCTGTTTGTGTTTCTACCCTGATTGTTTCAGTCTTGTCACATGGTTGTAATTGTTGTTTACACTGTTCCCTTCACTGGATCTCACTTTTCTGAGGCCTGGGACCCTGTAATATTCCACTCTGAAATAACAGGAATAGCTGACATTGTTACTGGGCACCTGCTGTGTTCAAGGTTCCTTACGCCCATCGCCTATGGCCTCGTTTGATCCTCGCAGTAACCCTGAGTAGGTGCCAGTGGCAGCCCCATTTTACAGATAGGGATACAAAGCCCTACTAGGTAAGTGATAGAAGTAGAAAGATAAAATAATTTGTCCAGGTTGCACAGCTAGTGAGCTAAGAGTCAGAATTTGAACTCAGGTAGTCTGGTTCCAGAGGCCATATTCTGAACCACTGTTATGATGCTCATTCCAGGCATGGTTTTAGCAGGCATCAGAGAAGGTTCCAGTTTGTTAGGAGTCCTTGTTATTCAAATGGTAAGACAGACGGAAAAGTAGAAAGTCTTCAGAGACCTTTCATTGGTTCTGGTTCTACCATTCACTCATTGTGTGACCTTAATGGAAAATGGGGTAATATATAACTTGCCCATTTCATAGTACAGTTATGAGAATCAGCTGTTAAAATGTGTTAGATACTTCATAAATCAAAAAGTTCGATATTTAAAAAAATTTTTTGAGAGATTGATTTGTTGTTCCACTTATTTATGCATTCATTGGTTGCTTCTTGTATGTGCCCTGACTGGGGATTGAACCTACTACAACCTTTGTGCATTGGGATGAGCAACCTGGCCAAGGCTAAAATGTTCAATATTTATAGAATTTATTTAGAACTTGTATCCTGCATATCTCTAAACAAATTTTTAAAATATAAAGTGAAGCTATTAGGAAATTGGGGGTGGTGCTGTAAGGAAGGGCAGGGGAAGTACCTATACAAAAAATTTAGGGGAGAATTTCCTAACCTATAATCTGAAAAATGACATTTATGCATAAAATGATTTCTGTGATTAAATATATTGAATAAGACTGTTCTAAACAAATTATTTCCCCAAAATTTAGGAGTTTAGAAGGGCCTTTCATGATCCTCTGATCTGAGATGCCCATTTTACAGACAGGGAAACTGAGGCCCCACTGAGGAAACCTGACTGACTTGCTCCCCTGCCCTCAGGAAATGATGTACATTTGGAATGGCTACGCTGTGATTGGGAAGCAGCCAGAACTCACAGACGGGATACTTGAGATTATCACCAAGGCTGAAGAGATGCTGGAAAAGGGGCCAGGTGACTACCCCAGGCCCTTGAACCTACGAGGCTAGATCAGACCACAGGACTTTTCAGTTGAAGCTTCCTCTACTGAAAATGTCCTTTCTTCCTTCTCTACCCTGGCAACTGACCTTTGCCTTTCTAGAGTGAGTTTCAAGGACAGCTCCTCCAAGAAGCTGTCCCTTGTCCCCCAGGTAGAGTCAAGGCCTCCCATGGGCTCCCACAGCCTCTGGGCTTCCTTCTGTCAGCCTTGATTTCACTCTTTTGTCATCGTCTCAGTATGTCCTTCCTTCCCAGTGTGAGTTCCCTGAGGATAGGGATCATGTGTGAGTCACCTCTGTGTCCCCAGGGCCCAGCACAGAGTAGGGGCCCCAGAAATGATCAAGCCTGTTTTCTTCTCTCACTGCCCTGTTCTCAGAGAACGAGTACTCAGTGGATGATGAGTGTTTAGTGAAGTTGCTGAAAGGCCTGTGTCTGAAATACCTGGGCCGTGTCCAGGAGGCTGAGGAGAATTTCAGGAGCATCACTGCCAAGTAAGTGCCTCTAGCTGCTTCCAATCGCATGGCCTACTGCTGGGCGAGGTTCTCTTGGATAAGAGAATTTTCAGGCATATTTTTCCCTCCTGTGCACTCACTCCAGCACGTGGCCCTACCTCTGTGCACCGTGCAGTGTCTACTCTGTGCCAGGACTCGTGCTGGGCACTGATCATTAAGACCTCATCCCCCAGGGCCACCAGATTGCCTAACTACAGGAGCCCATCCACACTTGAGTTCCATGTGAATGGTGCCCCCTGAAGTTTGTAATTCACCAACTCTGCCCTTGCCCTTGGGGATCACAAACGTTACAGATAGCGGCAGGCAACTCAATCTGGTACGATCAGGGCTGTGCTAGAGGGAAGCAGAGAAGATAGCAGGTGTCCTGAGGAGGACCCTAACCCCAATGCAGGATACCAGGAAAGGCTTTCCAAGTATGCCGTTTGGATTGTGAAGTTTATCAGGCAGAGAAAGCAATGGAGGAGGAGTTTTAAGTGGAGTAGGTTACAGCATGTGCAAGTGCCCGGGCAGACACCTGAGGCTGGAGGCACGGTGATTAGGCTCTCCCTGCCCCTGTGAAATTATAGAGGGAAAGGGCTGCAGGCAAAAGGTGGGGGGAAGGGTTACACTGCGAAGGGCCTGGCTGTCTTTCTAGAAGACTGAACTTCATCCTGCAGAGAAAAGAGCCAGGAAAGATACCAGACAGGGCAGGTCTGGGTCCTGCCCTGCCCTGCCCTGCCCAGTGAAAAGGGTGTTTCTGGGGCAGCATGGTGGGTAGGTTAAAGGGGCCAAACTGGAGACAGGACACTTCCTAATATTATTTAACTTGGGAAAAGGGGGTTGGGGACTCAGGTGGGAGTAGGCTAAGGATATGACAAGAGCCATAGGTTGTTAGGAAGTTGGGTCCCAGCTGCAGAGGCCTGGAAGGCTCTGCTGTGGATCCTAAGCTTTGCAGGGCTAGGTAATGGGAGCCCTCTTAAATTGTAATTCAGAGCTGGAAACTCCACTTGAGGGCATGGGTTGGATCCTTTCCCTTGGAGAAGGCTCTGGAGGAGGAGCCTGAAGGGCATCTCAAGGGCAGGGCCTGTAAACCATGTCCTCTGTCTCACAGTGAAAAGAAGATTAAATATGACCACTACCTGATCCCAAATGCCCTGCTGGAGCTGGCCCTGCTGTTCATGGAGCAAGGCAGAAACGAAGAGGCTGTCAAACTCTTGGAAACGGCCAAGTAAGGCTAGATTAGCCCAGGCATCAGTGAGGGAGGGTGTGGGCAACGCACGACGGTAGTCTAGAGGCTGGACCTGTGTCCCTGGGAACTCGGCTCTCACCTAGCATGCAAAGGCTTCCTCAATTTACCAGTGAGGAATTGGAATCCCAGAAGTAGGGAGTGAGTTACACAAGGTCACACACGAGTCAGCCACAAGGCTGTGTGAAGCTTCAGATCTCCTGCCTTCTAGCCCACAGAGCTACCTCTTGAAACCTCTAGCTTGGGGACCCATTAGGACCAAGAGCAGCTCCTGAGGGCATGATATCTGGGTGAGGAGATACACAACCTTGCCGCTAATCCCTACTGGGCAGGCCCAACATTTTTTAGACAGACAGGGATTTAAACCTCTGCAGCTCTTCCTTGGCTGGTGGGCTCCCACAACTCTCACTGGAGCAGCCTCATGTGTCTGATTCTCTGATCTCTTCCAGGCAAAACTACAAAAATTACTCCATGGAGTCAAGGACACATTTTCGAATCCAGGCAGCCATACTCCAAGCCAAGTCTTCTCTAGAGAATGGCAATAGAACCATGGTCTCCTCAGTGTCCTTGTAGTTTTGTGCAGCGCTCCCAAGCTGGGAGACAGAGACAGCTGAACAGAGCTCCTGGAAACATTTCAGAACTGATCCCCTCCCCCTGCCCTGCCTTCGAGGCCCGCCGGTGCTCCAGTGGGATGGCACGGCCCGAGTATCTGTGAAGAAGCCAAGCTGGCGTTCTCACCTGTGCGGCCAAGGTCCTTTGCCAAGGACAGAGCAGGTGGAGCCCTCTGCCTGCCCTATCACATATACGGGTACTCGTTTTTCACTGTGATGTTTAAGAGAATGTACAGTTTACATTTTCCTTAGAAATACAAAGATGGGATCTTAGTTGGCTTTTTTAAAAACCACCAGCCGGCCACCTGTATATCTTTGCTTTAATCCATACTGATCTGGAGGTGAATCTGTATGATGCCAAAGGCAAAACTGCTTTTCAAACTTCAGCAAGGTCTCAGCTACTGGGGCTGAAGGACCCCAGGAGGGTCTGCACCTCAGGCTTCAAAACTTCTGGGGGCTGCACAAAGACACCCCCACCCCTGTCTTATTCCTTACACTTCATTTTAACTCCCTTTGTATCCTCCCAATTTAAAAAAAAATCACACATATCTTTTTAGTGAGATAATTTCCATTTGAGTGGATCTGCCAGTCAGGAGCGGGATGCTGGGGCCTGACCGGGAGCTGCGTGACTCCTTCTGTGCCAAGAAGTTTGGGGGGAGGGGTGGTTCTCAAACTGAAACCACTGGGAATAATCTGAAATCTTCTGTACTTCACTCTGAAGTGCACTTATTTACTGACAGCATTTTTCTGGTTATTCTTGGCTTACTGTGTATGTTTTACACTTCTTAGTTAAGAGAAAATAGATATTTAAGTAATAAAACTTACTTAGATCATGCAACATCTATTTCAGGAAAATATGTGTTGCTTGAATTCTTAGGTAGTGCAGAAAGTCTGGATCAGAAACCTGTTTTATTTAGATAATGATATTCTAAAATTTTCAGACTAAGTCACCAACATTTAAAAATGGGGAGATTTCATAAATAAATCTTTTCAGTGTCTTGTTAAAAAAAAAAGATCTGGCAACATTGGGCCTTATGACCATACGCAACAAGGCAACAGTCAGTTGGAGCTGAGTAGAGGTGTCTTCAAACACTTCTATTACCCTTCTGGTCCCTAAAATCACCTGTACTGGCAACTTCTGGGACTGTTAAAATGAGGACTCAAGTTCAGTGACTGAGTTTTAGCATTCAGAATCTCATGACAGCATACTTCAATTTAACCATTTCCATAGAAAACTCACATACACAGTAAAAATATTCATCTGTGAACAGGTCACTAAAATACATGAATGCAATTTCTGTAAGGGAAGAACCACAGACAACTTTCCAATCTTTCAGCATTGCTGTATTTAGCAAACACTCCTGAGCATCTGCGAGTGGCTGGGTGGGTTAATCTACTAACATACAGTCAACCAGCTTCCCCTGACAGATACTGAATGGGCTTTAGGTAAGGTATATTATCATTAGGGAAAGAAAGCAAACTGTCAGCAGAGATGCTGTGAAATTTTTTTTCTCATTCTGTTAGGACTAGACAAAAGACTAATCTCCATAGAGCAGCCCTCTGCAAGCTCTATCTCCTCCAAAGCCTGGATGCTGGGAGACCAGCCTGTTTCTAGGTTGTTGGGCAGGGCAGGGGTGAGAGGATGACTACAGGCAGGCTGCCGAGAGGACAGTTTTCTGTGGCTCCCCCACAACAGGTAGGTTCTAACCCTACCTATTGCTGTATAAAAGCAGCACTAGATGTAGGATACCAAACATAATTTGCAAAATAGTTTATTTAAAAAAAAACCTTTTATTTCAACATTTATTTTAGGTGCTTTTGCTTGTATTTTAAAAATTTATGCCAGATGGTTTCCTTGTATTTGTTGCTTCTTTCTTGCTGGGCTTCATTAATTCATTAGCCCAGATCACCTTTACCTCTGTCTGCTGCCCTGGCTGCAGTCTGGCTGATAAGAAAAATCAGTGGGCTTTGTCTCCTTTATTCCATCTGCAGCTTGAGATAGTGTATGAAAAATATGCATGTGAGGGAGGGTGGAGGGTGAACACGCAGGGTGTCTGACACCACTTATCCTTGTGCAGAGGCCTTTGAAGGTGAAAATTCTGTTACGAGCTTCTCACTGTGTCTGCTTTGAGCCATTTCTGGTTACTTCTCTTACAGATCTTTCCAGCACATCTGCCCTGGATAGGGAGCTGATCAGGTGGAGAGTTCTGGCCTAGAAATAAGGAGACTTCAATTCTAGTCCCTGCTTTGCTATTGATTTTTTAGAGTTACCTTGGGAAAGCCACAGACCTCCTGAAAATTAACAACTTGGACCAGATTACATTCTTTCCTACTGTCGACAGTTCTGATTCTCACTCTGGTTAAGTCTGTTGGTGGGTTTTCATCTCCAAAATGAGGCAACAGATATACAACTCTCTACTTTTTGCCAAAGCCTTGTGTTACCAATCTACTCAACCAGAAATGACAGGCTTCCTCAACCTGGGGCCTGGACAGGAGCTCAGGATACTCACAGAGCAAATAATCCTCATTTGGGGCAAGTCTATATCCTGTGCCATACACAGGAACTCAGTTGTTAGAAGTGGCAACTGCGTAACATGACCCGATCAGGCCCTTGACAACGGAAAGTCTACCTCTGCCTCTCGCTGGTCACAGGCCCTTGGGGCTTTCAGCAGTGTGCCGGTCCCTATCAGTTCGCCCACGTGTTGGCAGGATTCCCTATTCCTTATCAAGTCAGAACCAGAGTGCTTCCAAAACAGCTATGGTCATTCACAGCAAAAGCCATGACCTGAGAGCAAAGCCAGGACCCTCAAAGGCCAACACCACCCCAAGACCTGGCTGAGGTCCAGGTGGGAGATTCCCAGCAACTGAACAATAGCACCAGGAGGTTTTTAGAAAGCCCTAGCCTGTAAGTACTAGAATTGTTCAACAAAGGAATAAAGTCTGAAGATACTTTTCTCAAGTAACTCCCAAATTTACTTCTAAAATGACCAAGAATGAACTTATTCTTGTTTGCCTCAAAATTAAAGCCTCAGTGTGCTTTTTCAATAATTGTTTCCTATATCCTTGGCACCATCACACTAGTTCAGTAATAATGAGAAGTGCCTGGATTCCAAAAAGCATGCAGCCAATGGGAATTTCTCACTCGCCGTCCCCAGATGCAGTTTCCAACGTTGCAAACTGTCATTATGCTCGGGTTAGCACAGCTCCTGGGAAATCTGGTGCGAAGTTCATTACTGCCCAACAGGGTAAGTCCACAAACAAGGAGCTGCATTCGGGTGCTTGAAAAATTCATTTCTAAATTAGCAATCTATGAATTGCCTCCACTGTATAAAGTCAACTGTCAAATGACAAAATGTAATAGAGCCCTTCCTTTGTGAAGACAGACAATTATTGAAGGTCACAATGGACTTCTAAAAGTTGACATTCAAGTTTAATCAGACACGTCACAGCTAATACCTCACAAATGACTGGACTGGGTTTTTTTGTTTTTCTTCACATCATTAACATTTCTGAACACCAGATACTATATATACGTTGTGGGTGGGAAAAAATAGCTAGTATCGAGTGCTCATTATTTACCAGTTGCTATTCTGAACACTTTACATATTTCTAATCCTCATAACCACAGTAATACGTAGGGACCATTACTGCCATTTTACAGATGAGAAAACTGAAACGTCAAATAATTTGCCTAAGAGCACAGTTACTATGCAGCATAAAGATCTGAAGCAAAGCAGTTGCCCGTGCTCTGCTAAATCGCTGGTGGAGTGTAAAATGATCAGATTAAAGTTGAATCTGACTTATAGTGACTTGGGCCACTGTTAAGGTAGCAGCTGAAAACTCAAAAAACAGAAATCCTTGGCTTGGAACACATAAGAGAACACATGTCTGTGTGGCAGCTTCCCCAGGGCACCTGGCTTCATGAGGGAGGGACAGGGTCTAACTTGGACAAAACCAAAGAAATCAATGGCAACCCTTAAGCAACAGTATTTGCTCACAAAATCATCAAGGGATACCGGAGGAAAAGGCAAGATCTAATCCCCAGACGGACACGTAGAGTTCTGGTCAGCTACTCCACAGACAAGAAGTGAAGCCTGAACAGACGCAGAGGCTCAGGCCAGGATTGAGGCTTGAGGGGTAGCAAGCCATGTGCTAGAAGAGGTTTGGTAAAGACAGTAAGAGGCAGGAACGTTTGACAAGAGGGAAGCACATGCTACAGGCATTCAATTTTAAGTCTGGCCGGCCGGCCAAACACATCACATCTGTGGGTCAAAATGGTCCATGGGCCAGAAATCTGTCACCCCTGGACTGTGGCCTTCAGATAACTATCTATGGAAAGAGACTGTGAGCAAATTCACAGTAAGAGAAAAGCCTGCTCTCCTAAAAATACCAATGTTCAGTTCTATTAATTACACGGGGTAGTGGAAAAAAAGCACAGACTAGATTCAAACTTAGTTGGAATTATTTCACTGCCTTGAGAATCAGTTTCACAGGATTGCTGAGAATAAAAAGAAATAATGAAAACACCTTAGCACAGCCCCTAGAATATTAAGGGAGTACATTTATTTGTCCTCATATACTGTGGGAAGGCAGTGGTGGAGCTGGCCTTGGGGACGACTGAATCAAGGGCTCTAGTGCTTCTCCATCTCTTGGCTTTGCTCCTGTGTTAGATGGGGCACTGGGCAGACAAAAACAAGATGTATCCACGCTATGTCTTTTTTTTTTTAAAGTTCATATGCAGGAACCATGGCTTGCTACATTCCAAGGTAAAGGGAAGGATGAGGACAGTGGGTTCAATCTGTGGCACTGGTTAATGACAAGAATTGCCAGAAAGTTGTCTTTGCCTTTCTTGCCATCCTCAAAAATCCTGTGCATAAGATCTTTATTTTCCGATGGGAACTTCCTCGATGGCTCCCTCTCCACCAGAAATGCTCCGATTCCTTAGGACCTGTCTTCTTCCCCATTCTCCTCCCCTTCACTTAGTAACTATCAATGCCAAATTGTCCTGATCTATCTCAAGGAGCTTAGTCTGATGAGGAAGACATACAAGTAACCCCAGAATTACAGCCATGGCATAAGTAAATGGGATGTGTTTGGTCTAGAGGATAAGCCAGCCACTGGAACAACCTGAGGGAGTGAACTACAGGGCAGAAATTGTAACATCGAAAGATCTGAGACAGGAATGAGTTTGACATTTTAGAAAGCACAAAAAGAAAGTACATGGGGCTAGAAGGTAGAGTACTATGAAAGAAGAGAGGCAGAAAGCCAACTCTCTTCGTTAAGTTTGGATTTTACTCTCAGCACAGTGGGAAGCTATACAAGTTCTAAGTGGAGGAATGACATCATCCAATTTACTCAAACTTATTTTAGCTGCAGTGTGAAGAATGGATTATATAGGGTTAAACTTGGAATTCTGGAGGCTGGTGCCCATGCCAAACGCTTCCAGCAGCACTTACCTCTGCTTTGTGTAAAACTGCTGGATAAAAATACATCTTCCCTTCACCAGCTACAAGACTCAGGGAAAAAAATACTTTCAATATGCTAAGTGAGAGGCTCTAAGAGTCAATATAAGTTGGCATTTCATATCCTTTGCTTGTCACAAAAATCAGAAACCCAGCTTATCAAACTTCAAAGATACCTTCAAAGCTATTAACTCAAAGTTTAAGAAATATAGTCCCAAGAATGGTACTTGCAATAACAAACCATCTCAAAATGCCCTACTCGATACAATACCTGCTAACTACCACGAAGAATGTTTATAAATTATTCCTCATGTCAAAATAACATTATATTATTAGTGTAAACAAGGCTGTGGAGACAAATAGTTTGTAAAAAATAATTTCCCTTCCCCATATACTACACACCCTAAAACTATAGCTATTAATCTACATTCTGTCTGCTGAGTTTAGCGACCCTCATAGACAGGTCAGGATTCTACAGTGTCAAAGCTCAAGGACTGGCTCTGATTCTGGTATTGGCAGAATCTCCCAACTCTATTCTCCTATTCTCCCAACTCTAGCATGGAGAGTGCTGGAAGTAATCTCAATGTCTTTCTGATAGCAGAGTCCAGGCTTCCCATTTCATACAATGCTTAGGGATCCTGAATGACTAAATTAACTACTACATGGCTCCCAGAGAAAAGCTGGGCGTACCATTTTTCAAAGCCAACCAAATCTGCTCTGATCCATGTGGCTCAGTTGGTTGGGCATTGTCCCGTAAAGTGAAAGGTTGCCAATTTGATTCCAGTTGGGGTGTGTACAAGAAGCAACCAATTGATGTTTCTCACCCTCTTTCCCTCCCTTCCCTCTCTCTAAAAATAAATAAAAAATCTTAAAAAAAAAAGAAAAAGAAAAGCCAACCAAATCTTCTTGCAAGCATTCAGAGTTCACCACTATGACCAGACTCTTGAGGAAAACCCTCAGTTACCTATTTCAACTTCTTCTTTTCAGTGCCAAGAAATCTGGAGCCTATAAGCACCGATGTTACAGAAGGGGTTCAAAGCAAACAGGTGCTGCTCCCCCTTTGAACACAGTCTTACACACCTACAGTGTGTACCTTATTCATAATGCTGCTTCGCTCTTCATTCATATGCAGAGGAAAACAAACTTTCTGTGGAAAGCTGACCAAAGATGACTACATCTTCCAGTGGACAGTAACTTTTCTCAAGAAACAAAAATGTAAAGGAAAGTTAGTATCTCTCCTAAAGTTTCCTAAAAAACTTTATGAAATGGTAAGTGGTTTTAGTCTGTCAGTCACAGCAATCAGATGGTTCCAGTTACTGTCCTGAGCTAATGCCTATTACTCAGAGTGACAAGGCAAACAAGAACAATGTGGACAATTAAAGTGTGCAGACAGGTCTGACCTCCTTCCGCAAAACTTCAGTGATGCCTCTAACAAAAACTTCATGAATCAGTTAATGGGTTGTATAGGAATTCATTGGGATTTTCTGTTTCCATGCTGAAGAATAAGAAAGTAACTAAAGGACAAATGGAAAAGCAAGACTGGGCACTCTTACCCGAATAGCCAAACTCTGAATAATCCACAAATACTGTTGATATTTTTTAAATTACCCTGTGTGGTTTTAAAAAGGATTGGTTAGAAATAAGTAGGCTAATCAATTTTGGGGGGTGCCTTTAGACTCAAAGGCTCTCATAAAAGGAATTACAAAGTATTAAAAAAATTAATATTTCCCAAATATATGTGTTTCATCCATTTACTAACTTCCATATGTTGTTTTAATATAAACCTCAATGTGTCGTAATGTAACTCCTAGGAACTAAAAAAATAGATGGAGGTTATTTTTCTGTAGCTAAAAATACTGTAGGTGCAGAGCTACCAAACAGTCCAGCAAGTTTTCCTTAAATACATAAAATTAACTTACTGTATCCTTTAAACCACGTAGGAAAAGTACCATTTTAAGATGTTTATATAATGCAATTCAACCAAACATTTACAGTTACTTGATTAAACCTTTATGTTTCACTTAAATCATAACTAACGCCTAAGTCTCAAATGTGAACATTAAATCACCACTTGAGCATAGGCAAATACATATTTTGATGTATACAGAAGTGAGAAAAAAATTCTTTCAGAAACTATTGATATAGCTCTTAGAAAAACCTCACTTAATAGTGGGTCAATCAGTAATTGTATTCAATGCAATGATGAACACTTTGTAGCTGGACATTTTTACTCTATACTTTATTTAACAAGCATGTACTTTATTTAATTGCATTTATTAAGCACTTAAGTTTTGAGTACCTCTTCCTAAGGAAAAAAAATGTATATAAATAGGTAAATGGGTGGATCCAAACTTTGAGCAGGCTCTCCTGCTCATGCCTCCCGTGATGGGGACGTCCTGAACTAGGCTTGTGTCTCGGGGAAGTCCAGACGAGTGTGCGACTAGAGCAGGGGAGCGATTCAGAGAGGGCACAGAAGGAAGCTAACGAACTACTTCCTCTGGCTTCCTCCTCACCCAGTAAAAGAGTAGATGATCTTTAAATTCAGATGAGTACATTTAATATTACTTCAGGAGCTACAATGAAAAATCCAACCTTTTGTGTGTCCACTAATTTCAAAATTAAAGGCTTAAAAAATTACTTGAGGTTATTATGTCAGCTATGATGCACTTACATGCAAGTGAATCAGCTGACTAAAAAACTGACTGCTAGCCAGTGCCTTTGTAAGCAGCGGTAGACACCGAACTGTACACATTTCTGATTTGTGCCAAAGAAACTTACCTTCAATTTTATTGTTATTCCTTTTTAAAAATGCATGCTTCCTTATGAAGGAGCTTTGTACGTAGAGAATCTGCTACTTCAATGTTCACTGTATTCTGTAAAATCGTACTGTTTTAATATCACACGGTATACTGATAGTAGGGGGAGAGTCTTATAATACTACTTTAAGAGGTTCTCTACAAAGAACACTCACTGAATTGAAAAAGTTTGTGTGAACCAAACTATAAGTATCTGAAAGTATTTCAATTTGCTGGATTCACATTTAAAAGAGTAAGATTCTTTTATTTTTTCCTCATTAGGCTTTTCAGACATTTAAAATCCTACAGCCAAGCATGAACACATCTTGCTCAAATCTAAATATGATGAACCTATCATCTGGCTTTAGAAAATCGAAGCTATCAAGCTTCTAAACTTATCATTAGATGGTATTAAATGCCAAGCCATAAAAAATACTTCCCCAAAAGTATATATACCTAGAGATTTAAAAGTAATTAATTCAATCTATATGTATCTATTTTAAAGAGAGGATTAGGTAACTTGGGGAATACTGTCATGTAATCAACTCTAACTTTAGCCCTTTACAATTGTATTATAGCTTTATTTAACTTAGGAAAAGCCAAAATTGATGGTTTCTAACATGGTAAGTGAAGACTGAAATCAAAGAATACAAAGTACCCTAAAAAAAAAAACCAACAAAAAAAACGTTCAGCTTAATATTGGTTCCTTCAATATCACTGCCAAACGTCTGTGAAGGAAGCCTTGTATAAAGAAGACTAACGGTAACACAGAAAATGATTTTTTAAAAAAAGTTCATTTACCAAATTTAACGATCTAGGGAAAAAAAGTCTGGCTATAATACTTGATGACACAGACATCATATTTAAGCAGAAAATACAAGAATAAAAAAAGTAATGTCACTAAAAATACTACACAATTTCAGGTTTCCTCCAAATTTGCTTTATGTAATTGGGTGGATATAAATTAATAAACAAAACTTAAGCAAGATACATGTAACAATTTAACAGAACCTGACAATCTAATTTCTCTCATTTTTCCCCCCCTCAAATTCATCTTGAAGTCTTTTCATCATGGGGCTCATAAGAAAACAAACCAACACATGAATTGTAGAGTTAAACGTCAAATCTTTAAGAAGTACTTATGACATACTTAATTTCTCTATAATGCAGTTATGAAGAACCTTTAAGATACTTTTGTATGTAGAAAAACTGTTAGAGTCAAATATTCAACTCAATATAAAATAATAAGAAACATTTCTGATTTGTTAAGTTGAAATTGCTTCTCCTTTTTCTAATTCTTCTTTTTAGCTGTAGTATCACTGAACTGAACAAATGAATCACCTTTGAGTACATAAGGGAAAATAAACACATGCTAAGTGGATAAAACATTACAACTACATCTTTACTAGACCATCTCTACCTCTAACACTTCAGAAGCTTAGAGATTCAGTGTTCTTACATTAACTGCAAGAAAAAAAGATAAAGGAGAAATTCCTTCTTTTTTCAGATCACAACTATGAAGTCATGTGATTATACAAATTCTGCATTTGTGTGCAAAACATGAAATACATTTATCTTAATTCTCCTTGCTTACTAGACTTGTCAGTCAGCTAGCAGGACTTCCCAAGAAACAGAGACTGAGATGCATTTTGTGTAACTTCAGTTAACCTCAGCACTACAATAATAAGAGATGCAGTATCCTTTTGTTATGGTTCAAGACAACAGGGAGGGAGGTCACAAGAAATAAATCAAAATTGTTAAAACTGAGAAACTTTTCTCAGTTTCACCATGGTGCCACTTTCATTTTTACATAAGCCTCATGGCATAATTCTAGTTCAATAAATCAGAAATCTTAATATTTAAAATTTACCTTCACTTTTATCACCATATTAACCAAAATAATTAGATAAAACACATAGGAAAGGGTAGTATTAAACCCCATTTAATTAGAGTTGGTTTCTTGACACATTATCTCATTTTTTTTTAATAGAAAAGGGATAGTGCATCTCAGTTTGCTTACAAGCTAGGAGATCACTTTGAATTCTGCATTTCCTAACTGCAAACAGATATAGCACATAACAGGTTATAAATAAACTGGTTTTCAAGCATAGAGCCAGCCCCAACGATAATAATACACTATTAAAAAAGACCTAAGGCAATGAATTCCATTTCCAATGGAAAAAAAGAACTGTGCAAACAAGCTTAAAACTACTTTTTTTTTGTGCCAGTGTTATAAAATGTAGCTTTTAATAAAACCTTGACCCAAATGCCAGCAACTTGAGAAAAGAATTTGGGTGGAGGGGGAGAAGAAAGTTATTTCATTTAGGAAAAACAATCACTATCTTTTTCCTAATCTTCAACACACACAATTTAAACATGTACAGCTGCTGTAACACTTTACACAATTCCTATGTACTGGAGCAATAACAAGATCTAAATACAATTATACTTTTTTTAAACACTGGGTCAAGGCTTTACATAAAAATACCATCCTACTTTTCCCCATAAGTTTCTAAAATATGACATACTTTCCCCCAACATCTGTAGCCATTCAGAAATCTTTAGGAAACTTTTGTGCATGATCTTAATTCCTAATCCCTGGCTCTTTGGGCTCAGTGACAAAAGATCAAAACCACCAAAAATGACGGTTCACTTGAAGTCAGATAAGAGATCCTGGCTCAATTTGTCTCATAGGATGAAAGCAGTGCTGCATCAACTGGCTCCATGCAGGAGGGGCACGTGAAGGATCTCATCAACCAGTCATCTATACAGTCCAGATGATAGATGTGCATGCACGGCAGAAATCGAATTGGGTCCCCATAAACAAAGTCCATCATACAGATCACACACCTGTTGGGAGTGAGGGAGAGAAATCAGAAAGCATTTTTAGAGAAGTGATCTCTTTAGAATACTCTTTAAAATCTCATTACGAAGACAGCGTTAATCTCAACAGATAAAAATGGTCACCCTACCACCAAAGCAAATTGAAATTTTTTCCTGTAAGTGTTAAACCATCCACAATCTCTTATTTCAATTCCTGTGGAAATACATAGAGTTTGAGAGCAATCAACTTCACAAAGAGAAACGGACCACACGTGGGTCAAGTCCATTGCCAGAACTGTGCTTGTAAAACAGATACATATAGAAGACAGTGAAAGGAGAATGTGATGCTTTAGGTAGGAAACTACCAGCTAAATAAACTTTGTTTACTTGAACTGATTTTTTAATCTAAGTCCAGGAGTAAGAAGACAGTTTTCATTTTAATAACTACATATAGAAGCAGAACACTAATTTCAGCCTATTTATGTATGGGCTGCGGTAGGCTGGAATTCTGTTCATTAACCCCAGTTTCAAGTTGACGACACTTTTCTTCAGGTTCAAAAAGCAACCCAATTCTGCAGTGTTCCTACGATCTTAAGTGTTGGCACCACATGGTGCTACGGCTCAAACAGTCAAACATCAACACAATAAATTACATCATGCTTGCATTGGCAAGACCACTCTCAACCTACAATGAGGATGTCTGTCTTCATTAGAAGCTCTCAGACAATAACTCTGAGGACAAAAACTCCCCAGAAGTAAAATTTTATATTCAACTCATCAGGCTTAATAAAATTATTCAAGAAACTGATACAAGATTTTCCTCATATTACTAAAAACCTTAGTGAACAACTTATTTTTTTTCAGTCTGATTTATTTATTTACTTGAATAAGCCAATTGATTATGGCTACATAACCAACCAAAGTATTCCTATATCACAATTGACTGCTTAACTATACCTCTACTGTTGTTTTTCACTAAATAAAACTATGGTGAATATCTTTATGCATAAAGCTATAGGAACTGAAGTGAAGTACACATTTTGGGATAAATCTCTAGAATTAACTGTCTCAAAGGGTAATAGCAGACCTGAAGGTCCTTGACACACTGCCAAACTGCTTTCCCAGCTGAGGCAATGTTGGTACTAGTTCATATAAAGATGGATCATTTTTTTTTTTTAAAGATTTTATTTATTTATTTTTAGAGAGGGGAAGGGAGGGAGAAGGAGAGAGAGAGAAACATCAATGTGTGGTTGCCTCTCATGTGGTCCCCACTGGTGACCTGGCCTGCAACCTAGGCATGTGCCAAGATGGATCATTTTTAACTGACATCAACTTTCATCCAAATGGACACAAGCAATATACAAAATGGTTTACCATCATCTTAAGCTATTTTTATATAAAAAATTTTCTTGAATTGCTACATCTAAATATTCTCTTGCATTAACTGATTATAGTATCTGATTTATAAAATGCAGGGAAGTATTTTTCAAAAGAAAATCTCTTTAGGTAGACCTCTGAAACATGTATAAATTTATTAAAACTTACTCTCGGATCTTTTTTTCTGATCCATCTCTTCCAGGGTCATAAACTCCTTTCGGCAGATGCTGTATGAGGCCTATTCTTTGAGCTATCCTAATCTGCTCCTCTTCAGTCAGCTGAGTTGCTAGGCGAGTCTGGCTAGGTGTTGGATGATAGACTGGAACTGGAACTTGTTCCTAAATTTTAAGAAATGGAGAAAAGTATATTTTATTAAAAATCTGTTTTCTGGGTTTATATTTTTCCTTTGTTTCTTTTATTTTTCACTGGAGGGAAAACGGGAGTCTGGGGAGAGATGGCCTGAGCTAGTGTACAGTGGTATGAGATTCTGTTTTATTCCAATTTAACTTTAGCATATCTGACCTACTTTGAAGGATATAAACACAAGCTTCCCTGAAAAACCAGCATGAAATGTTATGTGAAATATTTCTCCATGAGGACCATAAAACCCAGATATATATTCATTCCTGATACATGAATAGATAAATCAATATAATTAATTCATCTAATAAACTGTATGCAATATCCTGAAGGTCACAATGGAGTTTTGTGGCTTCAGTATACCATTACATTATTTACATTAGAATTGGCCAGAACTTCCAGTCAAGATGGAGGTGTAGGTAAACATGGCTCACCTCCTTGCACAACCGCATCAAAATTACAACTAAAATATAGAATAACCATCACTCAGAACAGTCAGAGATCGAGATGAATGGAAGTCTGACCACTACAAAATTAAAGAAACCATATCCATCTAGACTGGTAGATCCATCCAGACTGATGGAGGGCTGGAGACACAGAATGGGCTGGTCTCACATTGACAGGTGGTGGACAGAAATTCAGGAGGGATATCTCAGGAGCAAGGAGTTCTAGCCCAACACAACACCAGGTCCCAAAGCCCACAGTTCCAGGGCCAGTAAGATAGGTCCCACTAACTTCTGGCTACCAAAACCAGTGGGGATTGAGTCAGTACAAGAAACTTCTGGAGTCCCAAGCAGTTCCTCTTAAAGAACACACACACAAAAACTTACTCAGACTCACTCACTCCTTCTGAGCTCCAGCATGGGGGTGGCAGCTTGAAAGGTACCAGTGGCATTCAGGGACGAACTGAAGTGCCTGGCATTAGGCGAGAGCTAGGGAACAGCTTTCTCACAGTCAGAAAGGTGCGCAGAAGCCATTGTCCCTTTGCTGAACCCTCTGCCTACAAAGCCATGAAGCCAGCAAGCAGGTGGCATATCTGAGACTCCATCAACCTGGCTAATACTGTTTGCCCTACCCTGGAGATCCCCTGAGGCTCTCTTCCACCCAAGTTGTTAACTATAGCTTTTCTATATGAATGATAGGACTTGGTTCACACTTCACAACTTCCTAGATCTTTTCAAACAAGCAGCTAAGTTCAGTTAGTCCTCAGGCCTCACAACTCTTGCTAAGTGACCCCCAGGCCTGGCACCAGCAGCAGCCAGCCTAGGATCACAGCTTGGCTTTGCCTGGGAATCTCCAAGCTCAGCAAAAGTTAGCAGCCATCTCAGACTGCTTTGTAGTTCATGCAGGGTGGCCTGGGACAACACAGGTTGGGGCTGACCTTGGCCTGCACAGACGATCCGCCACAGAGGGCAGAAATTGGTGGTCTGTGGTCACAGCCAGTCCTTGCAGCTGACTGGCCTGGGTAAATCTCTCCCATTGACCTGCCAACAGCAATCAAAGCTCAACTACAAGAGGAAGGTGTATGCAGCCCACACGAAGGTCTCACCTTGAGTACCCAGCTTGGGTGATAGGGGAGGTTGTGCCACTGGATCCCACAAAACACCTACTATATTAGGCCACACTGCCAAGACAGGGAGTCACAGCAGCTCTACCTAATACATAGAAACAAA